>CM042062.1:28227500-29477500 GCA_023525745.1 Arctium lappa
AGGAGATATGCTGAGTACATTAAAATGAACCTAATTCTCATATGTTCACACACACGAGATAGGATTTTCCATGTCCAGGGCCCATAGGATTAGTCGAGGTGCATACAAGCTGGCCCGGACACCCATAGTTACCAAAAAAAAGTGAAAAATGTTCCTGTCAAAATTTGAACATGAAAGTAACAAGTTGAATTTCCGATTTTAAGAATGGACAATTAACGCTTGGAATTAACACGCAGAGCGATCCCAGAAAGAGTATATCCATTCAGTAAAGGTGCATGCAGAAATCTGTACAACTTTTGCTGTGCAAGAACAAGCATATACAGAATGGAAGCGCTGCCAAGTGCAGCTGAGCTTGATGAGAAGTCGGTACCATATACTTGTGTTAATGTCATATCGTGTAGATGTTGTTGCTAAATTAATTACTTATGTGAAATTTTCCAAACAAGAGTTTGTTGTGCTATATTACTAGTAACTGACCGACCATATTATTGTTCATCTGTGAGCCGAAGCCTATGTATTCTGTCAGGTTTTTTGGGATAAAAATGTATTCTGTCCATTAGTGACTTTGTTTTCAGCTTCGTGTTTCATTGAAGAAGTGAAATTATAGTCGTTTTATTCTTTTCCACTTTGGCAAAATTCAGGTGAAAAAGTGAAATGTAATATTCTAACTGATTTGCATGATTTCAGCCTGAAAATGGCTTTAGATATTGTGGGCAAGGAAATGTGGTCTTTGCATTAGTCCATTGGGGCATACGATTTATCTATGCTTTCATGGCTGTGGAAAAAGGGTAGGTGAATGAACGAGTATGCTATAAATATGTGTGGTATTGGGTTACAATATGAAATGATTCATAAACCAAAATAAGACATTTGAAAGAAAGAGGTTTAGGGAAAAGCTTAAAAAAACGAAAAACTTAGGAACACTCTGTTAGCCCTCATCTAGATGGTAAACACTTGTGCATATAAGTAATTTGTAACATGCACATGTACATATGCACAAGTGCTTAAAAACCAAAAAACAACTTAATTTACTTGTATGTACAAGTGCATACCGTTCGGATCAAGAGCTACCAGGGTTCCTCAGTTTTTCATTTTTTTAAGGTTTTCCCTTGAACCTTCGTCTGTATGTGTAGGGTTGGGTTCCAGTGAGAAGCGTGTATATGTAGGGTTGGGTTCCAGTGAGAAGCGTGAGAATTGGTTATCAACCGTTGGATGAGAAATAGATGCTCATTAGGATGAGATGCATCGAGATGCACCGAATCAATTCCTTAAATAAATACCATTCTCGTATGAACCTGCCCCCTCTCTCTGTCTCTCTCTCTCTCTATATATATATATATATATATATATATATATATATATATTATTTATTATCTATTACTACCTTATAACGCATTTAAGAAAAACTCTTAAATACAAGTCACAAAGCCTAATGTATAACCATTTTATTCCTAAAATTCAAAAAACTATGAATTACAACTAACAAAGCTTATTGTACAACTTTTTAATACACAACCACCAATGCAACCCAGATTGGAACTTTCTTTGTTACAACTTTCTTCCTCCCTGTTTAACAACTTCAAACCCCTCTTTCTTCTTTTTAGCTTTCTTCCTCCCCTATTTACAGCTTTCACCCTTTTCTTTCTTCAGAGGTCTGTGCAACCCTCCTTTCTTCCTTTCAACTTTCTTCCTCTCCTGTTTACAGCTCTCACCTGAAAAATGTTACTACCTTTATTTCTTCAGAGGTGTGCATTATTTAAGATATCATTTTCTTTCGACCGCAGGTTACAACCATTTTCTTTCTTCAATCATCCTCTCTCTCAATCACATCGCATTAAGCCTTAAGGCAACTCAACATCACAACATTTGAGCATCACAGGATTGATTTTGTTGTAGGTCCTTCTCCTTTTTCTTCTATGTAAGGTGGTTTTTTAAGTAAAAAATAATTGATTAAAGAAATTGGTTAAAAAGAAAGGGTGGTTTCAGAAAATTATCTCATTTTCCAGCTTTTTTCTCTCCAGTTTTTTCTCACCAATCATGTTTTTAAGTTTGTTGCTTTTTGGCCTTCATACGGCTGTGCATTGATCTTCGATTGTGCTTTGGCTATGTTCATCTCTCAATGATGTAACCTGCAAAAGTTCAAACATTATCTTTCAATAAGTATACCTTGGCCTTGAAGGCATCCACTTAATGTCATTATATCCAGAAGAAATTTGAATAAAATAGAGATGAAATCAGGGGGAATTATACAAAACCCATGAAAATTCAGAGGCATACCTTGAACATTCCCAAGATCTTAGAAATACCTTCACCATCATCTTCTTCTAATCATCACAATACATCAGAAATAGGGTTTCCGGATAAACTAAGACCTTCGAGTCCATCCCTCAATTTCTTCCAGAGTAAAACGAAGTAAATAGAATACCAAGACCTCCGGTGGTGGCTTCCCCTCCTGGCAGCGATAGGTAGTCGAGAGACGAGGAAGAAGATCTGGAGACCAGAGGCAGAGATGGAGGGGGGAAGGGAAGAGAGCCGCTTTTTTTTATGAATGTTCTGGTTAGGGTTTTTTTTAACCTCATGGAAGAGGCCATATTTTTTTTATTTTATTCAATATTTTGGTTTTTAATTATTGAAAAGAATGATTATTACTTCTAAGTTCTAAGCAAGGTTCTAAATGACGTGAGACGTGGCGTAGCGGCAAGACCAAACCTCAAGCCTTAGGAGCCACGGCGAAACCATGGCGTTTTCAAGGCGTGACTTATGGCGTCAAATTTCTATTTTATATATAAAAACGTATGTTTTGTAGTGTTACTCAGTGAGTCAATAGTAATAGAGAAGTTAAATTAGGTTGTATATATAAAAAACATGCAAATAAGACATTAAAAATGTAAAGAAAGTCAAATATCTCATTACAATAACCGCGCATTAGGCCATGGCGTGCCATGAGCTTAACGTGGCGTGACACACAAGCCTTGGTGCCATGACGTGCCATGGTGGCTGTGCGGCGAGTTTTTTAGAACATTGATTCTAAGCACTAGAATTATTTATGTACCGTGTAAATGTTATTTGGTATAATTTTATTTTATTAAAAAGACTTTTAATTATTTTATTCAAAAAAATTAAATTATTTTATTCAAAAAAATTAAAAAGACTTTGTTATATAATGTAAGTTTACATTTAATTATTATATAATTTATTTATATATTAATATTAATTAACAAAATCAAATAATGATACTAAATTATAATAAAATGAAGTTGATTAAAGTTTAATTGTAATTTGAGGAATTATTTGATAGAGGAGGGAAACCTCAAAAAAGTGGAAAACCGAGGAACAACTAGCTTCTGATTAAGATGGTATGCACTTGTGCATACAAGTAATTAAGTTGTTTTTGGTTTTTATGCACGTGTGGATGTTACAAATTACTTGTATACACAAGTGCATAGTATCAAGATGAAAAACTATCAGAGTGTTTCTAAGTTTTCTGTTTTTTTTAGGTTTTCCCCTGAACCCGACTCTTATTTCGACCCTTATTTGATAATTGCGTTTATTAAACATAGTGGAAGTTTAGTGTTTCTTTTGTCATGAATACTTTTATTAGTGTTTCCTTTCTTAATAATGTTTTTTTTTTCTCATCCTCAATTCCATGTCCCAATTGTTTTTTGCATCAGATGTATCGATAAAAAATGTTTATAACTTCAGGTTAGATGGTTTGGTCTTCTCTATTCTCTAAAAACCTAAATTAAACACACGTTCCAAAACTTTCAAGAACTCGAACTACGAAGAGGTAAGCTCTTGATTTTGTTTTTTTATCCCTTTTTTTGTTTGGTTCACTTTGGGGTTTTTTATTTGATTCAAGCCTTTTATACATCATTTTTTTTTGTTTCAGAATGTGTAAGATCAAGTGAAGTTTTCGTTAGTTGTTGTGGGTGTGATTGAGGTAATTTTTTTGCTTTTTCTATTTTCGAGTGTGTATGTTTAATAAATTTCATAGTGCTATGTTTGTTTATTTCAATTTTGAGTGAAGTTCTCCGATGATTGTTATTGTTGATTAATATATTCCTATTAAAATCATTGCGCATTTTTGCAGGACATTTTTACAAATGAGCGATTCATGAAAACTAAATCACATTCTAGATATACGGATTTGCATTATTTACAGATGATTGTATTTATGTTTTGTATCATGAATTTGAAATTTTGTAATGAGTTCTCAATATATGGGTTTGGAAACTGAATACTGCATGTAATTATTATTCCAATATATCTTGTTAATAATCAGTATTAACCTTCAATTTTATTTATTAGTTGACATGCAAATAAACCATACAAACTCATTGTTGGGTATTTGGTTTGTCCCACATAGACCAAATCCTAAAACTAGTAGTGCCTTATATTACCAAGCCCTCATCTCCTATCAAATTGTCTAACCAACAAGTTGGGTTCAAGACATATTAAATGTCAAAGATAGGGCCTTGGCCCTTGGGGTCTTGAATAATTATCTTGGAAGCTTTGTTCGATTCGTCAGGTTCGAGTTTTGCAACTTGAACAGATCTGCAATTTTTTGTATCAATTCTTCATTTTCGTCAAGATGCCTGGAAGAGCAATGAATATAATTGCGGAAATTATATTCTAAATGCTCTTGATGATTGCCTCTATGATATTTATTCCACTTTCTCAACCGCAAGAGAAATATGGGAATCATTGGAAAGCAAATACAAAACCGAGGCTGCTTGTTCCAAGAGATTTGTGGTGGGAAAGTTCTTGAATTTCAAGATGAACGACTCAAAGTCCGTCGTGAAGCAAGTGGAGGAACTACAAGTCCTTGTCCACGAACTGGAAATAGAAGGTATGCGTATTAACTCAAGCTTTCTTGTTGGTTCTATCATTGATAAATTACCTCCCTCTTGGAAAAAATTAAGCTTTATCTTAAACATTTGACCGAGGACATGACGTTTGAGCAATTGATACTCAAACTTTGGGTGGAGGTATGGGTATTAACTCAAACTTTCTTGTTGGTTCTATTATTGATAAATTACCTCCGTCTTGGAATATCTTAAACATTTGACCAAGGACATGACGTTTGAGCAATTGATACTCAAACTCCGGGTGGAGGAGGACAATCAGATGAATGAGAGGGCTGATGCAAGCTCTTTGGAACTAAATGCAAATGTAGTCACCGGTAGCACATCAAAGGCCAAATTTCAAAAAGGAAAAGGCAAGGCGTTTGGTGGCAAACATACTGTAAATGTTGCAAATCCACTCTCAACTCAAAGGAATAATTTCAAGAAACGTGTGTTGAGTTGTTGGGTGTGTGGAAAACCGGGACATCGAGCTAAAGATTGCCGCCACCGAAGAGATCATGGAGGAGGAGCCGGTGGAGGGGGTGCTAGTGGAAACCCCACTCAAGCAAATGTAGCCAATTTTCCAAATCAATTTGTTGGAGTAATTGAAGCACTTATTGCCACAAATGTAATTGATTGGTGGGTCGACACTGGTTCCACAAGGCAACTCGAAGAACATGTTCTCATCCTACCAAAAGGTCAATGATGAAGAGCCATTGTACATGGGGAATGCCACTACTGCAAAAATTGAAGGAAGAGGAAAGGTGAACCTGAAGCTGACTTCGGGAAAAGATCTTGTGTTGACAAACGTGATGCATGTACCTGCAATAACAAAAAACCTGATTTCTGGACCTACCCTTAGTAACAAAGGATTCAAGATGGTGTTTGAATCCGACAAATTTGTAATAACTAAGAGAGGTGTGTATGTTGGAAAGGGTTACCTATCTGAGGGACTCTTTAAACTTTCTATTGTAAATATGAACAACGATGATGTAAATATTATTAATGATAATAAGAATAACGCAAGCACTAGCACTGCTTCTATGTACATGATCGACTCATCTTTCCTATGGCATTCTCGACTTGGGCATGTAAACTATCGATCCTTACAAAGGATGATTAAACTTGGTATGTTGCCTAAGTGTTCAATGGACAATAAGACTAAATGTGAAGTGTGTGTTGAATCAAAATACACAAGTCATCCTCATAAATCCGTAGAGAAATCCAATGAAGTAATTGGACTAATCCACAACGATTTATGTGATTATAAATCAGTTCCTACACGTGGAGGAAAGAACTATTATGTATCTTTCATCGATGATTGCAGCAAATTCTGCCATGTATACTTAATACATACGAAAGATGAAGCTTTAAGTATGTTTAAAACATATAAAGCTGAAGTTGAAAATCAACTTGATAAAAGAATAAAAATTTTGAGGTCTGATAGAGGAGGAGAATATGAATCAAAGGACTTTGCAGAATTTTGTTCTAGTCATGGCATAATCCATCAAACTACGGCTCCCTATACTCCATAACAAAATGGAGTAGCCGAAAGAAAGAACAAAACATTGAAGAATATGATTAACTCAATGTTGATTACAATGCAATTGACAAATTGAACTATACAGACTCGATCGATAACACTTAGTAGACAAAACCTAATCAATTTCAACTCTTAATTCGCACTAGAACTCAAAATTGAATCTAACTTCGACTAACACAGTGTCGAACCATTTTCTTGATTTGATTTCGATTGGATTTGCTCTGATACCAATTGTGTGTCCCTGATTCAAGATTCTAATTGCAAAACGAAACAAAACAAACAAGATTATTCAACTTACCTTTTTGATTCAATTCACAAATCAACGTTTACAACTTTCTCTCTCTAGATAACTCTCTCTCTCTTTACAATTTTCTCTCAAGTTCTCACAATGTAATTCTAGTTATCTATCTATTAAACAGCAAAGAAAGGTATTTATACCTAGCAACTAAACAACAAGGAAACAAACACAATACAAGGACTTTGACTTTGACATTTTATTACAAAGACTTTGACTTTTAATGATATTTGACTTTTCAGCTTTGACTTCTTGTATCTTGACCTTCAGTCTTCATGATTAACAGATTTATGCTCTAACACTTCTTTCTTCAAGAAGAAGGCAGAGTACTATACACAGAGGTCCTTGATGGTTGAACATGACAACCTTGTAACTGATGAATCCTCTGAAGATGGGGATGACAACGCACTCTTCTGCGGGATGGCAGAGGTTAACAATTCAGACTCTACCAGTGAGGTATCCACTTTTGACTCTTCTTTGCATGACTTTAAAAACAAATTCCTTAAACTAAATGAAGACTTTCTTGCTTACAAAAGCAATTGCACAGAGCTTGAGAAAAATCTTGCTATTTTTGAGAGATAGACTAGACTTCTCACCTAAGAGAAGGATAAGCTCTATCTCGAAAAAAGTTCGCTTATCTCATAGCACATTTCAGAAAAGAAAGGCTTAAAAGAAAAGGTGATTTCTCTTGATAAAGCTCTTAAGGCAAAGATCAAAGAGCTTAGGAATGTTGAGAGTGATAGACTTAATGTTGTTGCTTTGAAATTTTTTTTCCAAAAAGAGAGAGAAGTCCTTCATCAGGACTTGCTCGACAGAGATCTCATCATAAGGAAGTATCATGATGCACAAAAGGTGCATGAGAAAGTAAACACCCAGATTGGCATAAGAGGTTTAGGGTTCACAGATGTTGACCCTTATATTGGAAGCAAAATAAATCAATCTTTAGAAGACATCTTCTGTCCTGGAAATTTTTTGAAACCAAGTCTTCCAAATCTAATTTCTACGTTTAAGAGGCGCAGAATCTCTGAAGGACCACATCTGAGGAATTCTCTGATGATGTCTAGTGTTTGGTATGAAAACAACACTCTATCATCATCACCCTCTGAAAAGAGGAAATTCATTCCAAAGAAATATTTGTCTAAAAAACAAATAGGACTTTTCAGATTTGGCCATCCAGAGACACAAACCCAAATGGCCTTTGTGTGCAGGATGAATCCTGAGAAGGAGTTGTCCTCTGAGGCACCTGAGTTTGTGCCAGCTGTAACACTCTAAATTTCAGAGTAAATTAAAACATTTAAAACCTGACAAATGACAAAGGTAAATCCATTAACTTCCCATAAATGGGGTCAGTCCTTAAGACTATACAATTCTATACAAGGATTTCATCAAAAGAATGGGACTTAACAATGCCCAACACCAATACTAAAACATCTCCAAAAAACCCCGACACCCATCGCTAATGGAAACCTGTTATACACGTCATTTGAGAAAAAGTGTCAGACTATAAAGCCTGGTGAGAACATACAGTTTATAAAGCTCGTAAGATATAAACATCAATATCATAAAGAAATCTTTTCATAAAGGTTTAGTTCGTAAAGATAACATTTCGCCACAATCGGGCCTCTTCAGTCCAAAACTCTTAAACGGTGATAAAAGGACCATTTTTACCAAGGAGAGTGGTGTAACACAAAGTAGACCACAAATCCGAGTTATGAGCTAAACACTTGGAGTCCTCATTAATGAACCCAGAGTCCGTGCTACGAGGTGAGATCGCGCTCCCAAGGGAAACCAATGTATACTCCTTCACTAGGATCACCATGAACCATGGCTAGTAACCGGCCTCACATAACCGTACCATAAACTCATCACGGAACATGTGATCCATAGCTACATATTTGGGGAATATAGCCTCCCAACAAAACAGTCTACTCCAAAACCTAGGGATCCACTAGTAATGGTAAGGACTCGTCACAACAACATATGTGACCAACCATAAATCAATATATGGTGCTAAGTACATTTTATAAACAAAATGCTACTTCCAGTTCAACTTCTGGTAAGAATGAAAATCATTAAAATGAGTTCATAAACATTCTTTTTACATAATCACGTAATGTGCAAGTAAAACATCATTTTACTTCAATAGGGCAGAACCCGTCATTTTGGTCAAAACTGACCGGGAACCCCGAGAATCACCAAAAACTTCATTTACAACAAAATGTAGAGAACATAAAATCATACCGTAGGAATACTTTAGATTTCGCAAATAAGAGTTTTGACATGTATAAAGTTTGTAAAATGATAGTAGGAACTCACCGGTAGGTTTTCAGAATAAAACCCGGAAAACCAGATAATGACCACGACGCAGAGGTGAAGCTTAAAACACCGACCCCTCGCTAGAAACACCGAAAACTAGCAACCAAACGAGCCTTGAAGATCGGAGAAGAAAAAGAGAGAAAAGAAGAGAGAGAGAGAAATATCTGAGATTTCTAAAAGAAATCTCACAAAAGAGATATTTAGCCAAGGATTTGCACAACTCCCAACACAACGCACGACCCGTGCGTTTTCCAAAGGGGAGGGCGCACGGCCCGTGCGTTTTCCACTGACTTGCGCACTGTTTCATGCGCACGACCCGTGCGCATTTCCTAAAGGATGGCGCACGACCCGTGCGCCCTGTAGACAGAAACATCATCCTCTTTTCTTCTTTAACAACCTCGCAAAACCAAACGAAAATTCGGAGTGTTACAATCCTCCCCAACTTGGGAATGATTTCGTCCCCGAAATCCCAACTACTAAAAAAGGTGAGGATATCTTCGCTTCATATCCTCCTCGGCTTCCCACGTCACATTTTCTCCTCGGTGATGCTTCCACTGCACTTTGACCAAGGTGACTTCTTTATGACGCAACTTCTTAGACTTTCTCTCTAAGATGGCGTCGGGTTCTTCCACACAACGGTTGCCTTCGTCAACCCTTAACTCTGAAAGGGGAATGACGCTGTCTTCTACCGCCAAACATTTCCGGAGGTAGCAAACATGAAACGTGTTGTGTATTCTGCTCAACTCCGGTGGCAGTTCCAACTGGTAGGCTTGCAAACCCACCCGTTTAAGCACTTTGAAAGGTTCGAGGAAACAGGGACTCAACTTCCCACGTTTTCCGAACCGTATAATGCCTTTCCACGGCGACACTTTAAGCATAACACGGTCTCCTACTTGGAATTCCATCGGCCGCCTCTTCTTATCGGCATAACTCTTCTGACGATCTTGAGCCGCTTTCATTCTTTCACGAATGCACTTGACCTTATCGGCAGTCTCTTGCACGATCTCAGGTCCAGCGAACTGCTTTTCTCCCGCTTCAAGCCAGCATACGAAAGTCCGACACTTTCGCCCATACAAAGCCTCAAAGGGTGCCATTCCGATACTCGAGTGGTAGCTATTGTTATAGGCAAACTCCACCAAAGGCAGGTGAGTGTCCCAGCTACCCCCGAAATCGATGACACAAGACCTCAACATGTCTTCCAAAGTTTGGATCGTTCGTTCGCTCTGCCCGTCGGTTTGCGGATGGTAAGCCGTACTCAACTTCACTCGAGTACCTAGCTCTTTCTGAAATCCATCCCAGAAGTTCGAAGTGAACCGACTGTCGCGATCCGACACGATCGACAATGGTATGCCGTGTCTCGAGACCACCTCATCGATATAAAGCTTTGCTAACTTATCCATCGGTAGAGTCTCGCGCATGGCCAAGAAATGAGCGCTCTTCGTTAATCTGTCAACTATCACCCAAATGGTATCGTGACCTCGAAGAGTTTTAGGCAACTTCGTCACGAAGTCCATGGTGATATGCTCCCATTTCCATTTGGGAATCTCTAAAGACTGAAGACTCCCGTACGGTCTCTGATGTTCGACCTTAACTTGCGAACACGTCACACAACGCTCAACGTAACGTGTCACATCAAGCTTCATTACCGGCCACCAATAATGCAACTTCAAGTCCCTGTACATCTTTGTGCTTCCCGGATGTATGGAATACCTGGACTTGTGTGCATCTTCTAGTAACAGCTCACGGTTACCCCCTATCTTGGGCACCCACACACGACCGCTGAACAGTTTCACTCCACGGCTATCTTCCGTCAAGAGTAAACGCTGTTTTGTCATGACTTCTTCTTTGAGATTCTCCTCTAACAGTGCTTCCACCCGTGATGCCTTGATCTTCTCAACAAGACTAGACACAAGTTCGATTCTTGAATGGGTAGCTCGAATGCTTCCGCTATAGTCCTTCCGACTTAGCGCATCGGCCACCACGTTCGCCTTACCGGGATGGTAAAGCAATTCACAGTCGTAATCTTTCAGCAACTCGAGCCACCTCCTTTGCCTCATATTCAGCTCTTTCTGATCAAAGACATACTTCAGGCTCTTGTGATCCGTGTACAGAGTACATTTCGTGCCGTAGAGGTAATGTCGCCAAAGCTTCAAAGCGAACACCACCGCTGCTAACTCCAAATCATGGGTTGGATAATTCTGCTCGTGTATTTTGAGCTGCCTCGAGGCATAAGCGATTACCTTACCTCGTTGCATCAACACACAACCCAATCCCATCTTTGAAGCGTCGCTGTAAACCACGAAATCTTCCGACCCTTCAGGTAGTGTCAAGATCGGAGCTTCACACAACTTCTTTTGAAGGATCCGGAACGCCTTCTCTTGGGTTTCGGTCCATTCGAACTTCACATTCTTCCGAGTCAGAACTGTCAAGGAAGAAGCGATCTTGGAAAAGTCTTGAATGAATCTCTTGTAGTATCCTGCCAGACCCAAGAAACTTCTGATCTCTGACGGACTCTTAGGAGGCTCCCAATTCATCATAGCTTCAATCTTGGAAGGATCTACTTTCACTCCTTCTCGCGTGACTACGTGCCCCAGAAATTGTACTTCTTTAAGCCAAAAGTCGCACTTGGAAAACTTGGCGTACAATCTTTCTCTTCTCAATACTTCCAGAACCTCACGTAGATGCTGTTCGTGTTCCGACTCACTCTTGGAGTACACTAGTATGTCATCGATGAATACAATGACCGACTTGTCGAGGAAAGGTCGGCACACTCTATTCATCAAGTCCATAAACACTGCTGGTGCGTTCGTCAGGCCAAAAGGCATTACAAGGAACTCATAATGGCCGTAACGCGTTCTGAAAGCCGTCTTCGGAACATCTTCTTCTCTTACCTTCACTTGGTGATAACCTGATCGTAAGTCGATTTTGGAGAAACAACCCGCTCCTTGAAGTTGATCGAACAAGTCATCTATCCTCGGAAGTGGATACCTGTTCTTCACTGTAGCTTTGTTCAACTCACGATAGTCAATGCACATTCTCATTGTGCCATCCTTCTTCTTGACAAATAAGACCGGAGCTCCCCAAGGTGACGAACTCGGTCTTATGAATCCTTTCTCAAATAGCTCCTGGAGTTGTGCTACCATCTCTTGCATCTCTGATGGCGCTAAACGATAAGGTGCTTTAGCGATCGGTGCAACACCAGGCACAAGATCAATCCGAAACTCTACCTGCCGATCGGGTGGTAACCCGGGCAAGTCGTCCGGAAAGATATCTGGAAACTCACGCACGATCTTCACATCTTCCAGCTTTGATTTCTCCAACTTAGCATCGATCACATAGGCTAGGAAAGACGAACATCCTTTTATTAAACACTTGCGTGCTCTTGCCATTGTGATTATTGCCACTTCACCCTTCCTCTTTTCACCATAGATGACCACGACCTCTCCAGAGGGGTTAGGAAGTCGAATCATCTTCTTGGAACACACGAACTCGGCCTGATTGTTTGACAACCAATCCATACCGATTACAACATCAAAACCCCTGATTAACATCGGTAATAGATCGATCGAGAATTCTTTCCCTTCGATACTAAGAGTACACTGCCTCAGAACTTCGCGGATCAGAACTTGACTACCATTGGCTATTTCTACTACTAATGCATCCTCAAGACTAGTAGTGGGCATATAAATTTTCTGACGGAACAATTCAGATACGAAAGAGAAACTAGCACCCGTATCGAACAAAATACGAGCAGGTACATAGTTTATAAGAAAAGTACCCGATACCACATCAGCGGATGCTCTAGCCTCTTCGGCCGTCATCTGAAATGCTCGACTCTGAACCTTCGGAGGGTTCTCCTTCCTTGCTGGCGCGCTACCCAACACAAGCTTCGGGCAATCCTTTCTCGAGTGTCTCAGTGTCTTGCACTCAAAATAGATGATCCCCCTGACCGGGCAATCTCTGACAGTATGACCAGGCTTCCCACACTTGAAGCAAGTTTGAGAATTGTTGTAACAGTTACCGTGATGCTTGGTTCGACACCTCGAGCACCACTTAGCTTCCTGATGACTGCTAAAGTTGCGGTTTCCGACAAAAGGTCGGGTCCGCTTGGGAGGTACCGAACTGCTCTCCCACTTTCTCTTATCAGACACTATCACATAATTCTCAGATTTGTTCTTCGCGAACATCTCTTCCATGAATTGAGCTTCCTCCACCATCTCTCGGAGGTTAGAAGCTTTGGAATTATGGACCATCGATTGCATGTCCGCAGGTAGGCCATTCAGATAGGCCTTCATCTTATCTTTCTCTGTTGGGGCAGCATGCCCCACCAGACCAAGCTTCTCCATAAACTGACAGGTGTACTCCCTCACCGTTAGGCTTCCCTTCACCAAGGACCGGAACTCTTTCTCAATTCGGTCCATCGTTCTCTCGTTGCAGAACTCTTCTAGCAACTTCTTCTTGAACTCGGCCCAAGACAACTGAGCCAACACTTCAGGAGATAGAGTGGATTGGATAATATTCCACCAGATGAGTGCAGTGTCCCTCAGCAATTGGGTACCGAACCGCACCCTCTGATCATTACCAAATTCGGAAGAGCCAAAAGCTTGCTCAACCGCTCGGATCCACTTCACACACAAGACCGGGTCGTCAGAACCAGAGAACTCTGGCGGTCCGCAACCCAAAAAGGATTTGTAGGAACAACTTTTCCTATCTATCGGAGCACCAACAATCCTGTTCTCCTCAGCCCTGACCCCTGTACCAGCGCCTCCAGAACCTGCTACGATGTTTTCCACAACCGTCTCACTTCTACGATTGATCACATCACGGTCCTCAATTACTTTTAGCAGAAACTCTTGCTGCTTTGCCATCTCTTCCCTCATTGCCAACATCATGCTGGCTATCATCTCAGAAGGGGAACTAGCATCCCTGATTACTGGGTGGGACGAAGCCAGGTCCACACGCGGAATGACCTCTGGCCCCCTACCTAGTATTTGTGGAATAGGTGGACGCACCACAACCTCAACACCTTCCGGCTGGTCGGCGGTGGAGACTGTCGCTTCCAAACCATCAACACGAGTACGCGGTCTACCACGCGTATTCACCATCTTGAACTGCTTCACAGAACAGAGACAGAGATAAGAGAGAGATTTGAATAAACACGAAGGAAACGTACTACCACATTACCAATTGTCATAGTAATAGAAATTCAAGCACACTTACGTACGATATCTTCATAATAACATTAGCTAAGTGAGATTATGAACAAATAGCACATAAAAGTTCTCGTCACGATCACCACAACTCCTGATAAACGTACTTTCTGTTGATTCTAAGACTAACCCATCTTAGAAGTTCTACCCAATCTCGCAGATCAATTCTTAGCATACTCAGTCTAAGTCTAGACATCTTACATTCATGCCTAGTTCGCTTAAACTAGAGCTCTGATACCAACTTGTAACACTCTAAATTTCAGAGTAAATTAAAACATTTAAAACCTGACAAATGACAAAGGTAAATCCATTAACTTCCCATAAATGGGGTCAGTCCTTAAGACTATACAATTCTATACAAGGATTTCATCAAAAGAATGGGACTTAACAATGCCCAGCACCAATACTAAAACATCTCCAAAAAACCTCGAGACTCAAAACTCGTCTCTCCAAAAACCCCGACACCCATCGCTAATGGAAACCTGTTATACACGTCATTTGAGAAAAAGTGTCAGACTATAAAGCCTGGTGAGAACATACAGTTTATAAAGCTCGTAAGATATAAACATCAATATCATAAAGAAATCTTTTCATAAAGGTTTAGTTCGTAAAGATAACATTTCGCCACAATCGGGCCTCTTCGGTCCAAAACTCTTAAACGGTGATAAAAGGACCATTTTACCAAGGAGAGTGGTGTAACACAAAGTAGACCACAAATCCGAGTTATGAGCTAAACACTTGGAGTCCTCAGCAATGAACCCAGAGTCCGTGCTACGAGGTGAGATCGCGCTCCCAAGGGAAACCAATGTATACTCCTTCACTAGGATCACCATGAACCATGGCTAGTAACCGGCCTCACATAACCGTACCATAAACTCATCACAGAACATGTGATCCATAGCTACATATTTGGGGAATATAGCCTCCTAACAAAACAGTCTACTCCAAAACCTAGGGATCCACTAGTAATGGTAAGGACTCGTCACAACAACATATGTGACCAACCATAAATCAATATATGGTGCTAAGTACATTTTATAAACAAAATGCTACTTCCAGTTCAACTTCTGGTAAGAATGAAAATCATTAAAATGAGTTCATAAACATTCTTTTTACATAATCACGTAATGTGCAAGTAAAACATCATTTTACTTCAATAGGGCGGAACCCGTCATTTTGGTCAAAACTGACCGGGAACCCCGAGAATCACCAAAAACTTCATTTACAACAAAATGTAGAGAACATAAAATCATACCGTAGGAATACTTTAGATTTCGCAAATAAGAGTTTTGACATGTATAAAGTTTGTAAAATGATAGTAGGAACTCACCGGTAGGTTTTCAGAATAAAACCCGGAAAACCAGATAATGACCACGACGCAGAGGTGAAGCTTAAAACACCGACCGCTCGCTAGAAACACCGAAAACTAGCAACCAAACGAGCCTTGAAGATCAGAGAAGAAAAAGAGAGAAAAGAAGAGAGAGAGAGAAATATCTGAGATTTCTAAAAGAAATCTCACAAAAGAGATATTTAGCCAAGGATTTGCACAACTCCCAACACAGCGCACGACCCGTGCGTTTTCCAAAGGGGAGGGCGCACGGCCCGTGCGTTTTCCACTGACTTGCGCACTGTTTCATGCGCACGACCCGTGCGCATTTCCTGAAGGATGGCGCACGACCCGTGCGCCCTGTAGACAAAAACATCATCCTCTTTTCTTCTTTAACAACCTCGCAAAACCAAACGAAAATTCGGGGTGTTACACCAGCCTCTGTGGAAGAAAAGATTTTCAAAATCTTTCTTGAAAATGACCTACGAAAAACCTATGAAAATCATTTCTATGATCATCCTGATACAACCTCATTGTTGCATAATATCTTTGAGCAAGACTTGTTGGAGTGCTTAAGTATTCCTAAAATGATTCCTTGTGTTCTTAAAAGTTTAAATATTCTAAAGGACACTAGTGATAGACATAGCAACACATGTACAGAAAGTCATACCTCCATCCACAGAGACTTCCTTGACTCAGACTCTGAGTCAGAGACTGAGTCATCCTCTGTAGATAATGAGACTAGTTCTGTGGAACAAGGAATAGTCCCCTGTAAACTAAAGGAGGTTAAACTTCCCTCTAGCATTCCTAACATAATGGTTGCTCCAAAGAGGAGATCTACAGGGATTCCTATTTGTCCTGACTTCCTGGACATGTGTCTTCAAGCTAAAACCTCTCTAGAACTTGAAAAGGTGAACAAAGAAAAGGTTCTGTCAACCCAACATCCCAAAGCTCTGAAATCAGCTAAACACTGTTAAGATAAGCTCACTTGGCAACAGAAGGAAAAATGACCCAAAATTAACAAATTTCATACTTCTGTGGTAGTGAGTGCAAGGAAGGAAAATCCAAGAGAGAGAGTACATCCATAGAGCTATCCAAGAGGAGATTTTGCCAAAACTCAATCTAGATTAGACAAAAATTTCTGTAAAAAGAAACCCAAGTCTAAAAGGGGTTGTTGTAAACAAAGCTCTGTACCCTATTTTGATCAATTTAATGAAAAGTTTAAGAATCTGACTTCTGGAGTCTCTTACTGCAAATGTTTTGATTTAATGCATGCTCTCAACCAACACTTCTCCAGACATACCTGTCACATTTCTCACCACAAGCATTTGAATGCCAAATTCAAGGGTGGGAAAAGACAAAATGGTACAACTGCTAATGAGGATAAAACCAATTCTTAATTTTACTCTTTGTTGAGTTGGGAGCTAAGTGGTGGAAATTGACCTTACTTGTGTGCTTTTATGTTAACTTACTGATGAATAATTCTGCAGCAGGAGTCACAACAGAAGGATTACAGTCATAGACGAAGCTTCATAACCTTTTTGGTTGATGCAACTAGCTCTTTGAGGATTACTTGAAGATATTCGGTGGAGGAAGGACAATGGCAGAGCATATATGCTCTCTTGACATATTCTTGTTACCTTAAAAGATGCTAGTTGTACCTTAGTTTGACATTTGATTCCTAGTTAGTGGTGGGGACCATGTACTTGGTACTTTTGATACTCTTATTATGCTTGCTTAAGATGCTTAGTTAGGAGCTTCTTTTTGTATAAATAGTGAAGCTCTCTCCAGTAGTTGGGCATGTTCTCTCAGTTGGATAGCTCACATAGCTATCTCACCTTGTTACTTAAAGCTTTTTAATATTAAGTCTTTAATTCCAGTACGCTACTGTTCACTATCACAACACCGTTCACAACACCTTTACATTTCTTTTCATTTACAATTCGACTTTACATTTCTGTCTTTTACATTTACGTTGTCCAATTCCAGTCATTTACTCTTCATGCATTTGCTCTTTATCTTTCCAATAATGTCGCATATCATATGTCAAGCGATGATGGGGTAAGTCCCTAGCTTGGGTGTAAGTGATGGTTGGGAGATAAAAGCCTATGTAGTATGGATTAATGTTTTGCTACTAGCTATCAATTTCACTATTCACTCCTTGTTTCTGAGTTTCGACCAAGTGTTTCTTGATGAGGTGATGTACATTGTTTCACTTGGGTGAGCGACTTGTTTGCAAGCTAGCATATTCTTCAGAACACCGAAGTGTTATAGGGGTGGTAACAAACCCTCTCAACCTTTATTGATTGTAAACTATACGAGGATCATAATAATATCTGTACGGAACCGGTTGGGTCGCCTAATTAGTCGCTGCCAGTAAACCTATTCTAATATGAACCTTGCAAAAGGGTTTTGTGAACCGATAGTGAAGTTGAGAACCTAGTGCTGCAGCATCAGTCCTATTATTTAGTTGCTTACAAATCCAGTCGGATCTTGCACCCGTGCTTTCTTTTAATCTGTTTTAAGCACTTTAATTTATTGTCAACAACACTCAAAGATCATTCCTTCCAAATCTCTTTCTGAAATCATCTTTTAAGATTGACTTAAGAATCACGACTTGTTTTATTGTCTCTGTGGGATTGATACTTGGTACTTAGTACCACTTTATTACTTGTTCAGTTTTACATGTATACTTGCATGGGATTCCATTTGTGATTTTCGGGTTACATAATCTGCCGACCAAGTTTTTGGCGCCGTTACCGGGGACAAGCCAAAACAAGTTTTTTCTTTAAGCCACTTTTAAAATATGATTTTTCTAATCACTTTTGTTACTGATTTTGGTTGCATGCCACATTTGTTTCACGGTGATATCCTTGATTTGGACCCTGACATTGAAAGAACTTTTCGGAGAAGGAGAAGAATTCAAAGAAATCTGTCACTCATTTTTGAAACACCTGAAATGGAAGAAGAACAATTTGGGCCAGGGCCACGACTTGAGCCCCAAGACATCATTAATATTGCAAATTCTAAAACTGGAAGAATTATGGACTATGCTATGCCTATGTTTGATCAATTGCATGCAGACATAGTTAGACCATAGATTGAGTGTGCCCATTTTGAACTGAAACCTGTAATGTTTAACATGTTACAATCCAGTGGACAGTTCAGTGGCATGCCATTTGAAGATCCTCATTTGCATCTCAAAACTTTTATGGAAATCACTGATTCTTTCCAACACAGTGGAGTAACAGATGAAGCCTTACGGCTGAAGTTATTTCCTTTTTCACTCAGAGATAGAGCAATATCATGGTATAATTCATTGCAGCCTAATTCTATCGAAACTTGGAATGACATGGCTGAAAGATTAAAAAAAAATATTTTCCACCAACACGGAATGCTAAATCTAGAAATAAGATAAGCATGTTTAGACAAATGGACGATGAAGCTATTCCGGATGCTTGGGAAAGGTTTAAAGAGTTGTTAAGGAAATTCCCTCACCATGGCATACCCTACTGCATACAACTAGAGACATTTTACAATGGTTTAAATACAACTGCTAAACAGATGCTCGATGCTACAGCAGGAGGAGCCTTCACCTCTAGTACCTATAATGATGGTTACGAGATTTTGGAAAATATTTCTAGCAACAATGGTTATTGGTCTGATCCACGTGCACTAGTACCCAGAAAAATTGCATGAATTCATGAAATAGATCCTTATACTACACTTACTGTACAACTCACATCAATGGCCAACATGATTAAAAACACGTCTGCTGCCACTGGTACGAATACTGTTGCTGCAACATCTGTTCATGAACCTTTGCCCGTACAATGTGTAGTCTGTGGTGAAGGACATACCTATGACCGATGTAGCCAGAACTCAGAATCTGTAAACTATGTTCATAATAGGAATGGACAGTATTCAAACAACTATAACTCAAATTGGAGAAGCCATCCCAATTTTTCTTGGAATAGTCCTTGTTTGAATCCACCTATTGCAAAAGAACAAAGAACTTCAAATTTTCAAAACCAACCAAGTAATTCTCAAGGTCATTTTCAACAAAGTCAACAACCTTTTCAAAGTCAGCTAAATCAAAAACCTTTCTAAAGTAAACCAAGTCAAAATGTTGATTCTTCTGTTTCTTTGGGAACATTGTGGAAAGGTTTTATAAATCACACCAATTCCACAATCAATCACCAAAATACTGCTTTATGGACTTTGGAAACATAGATTGGACAAATTGCATTGGAATTAAGAATCATACCTGTTGGGTTGGAATTTTTCCTAGTGATATTGAGACTCCCAAGAATACAACCAAGGAACATGTGAAGGCTGTATCCCTTAGGAGTGGAAAATACTTAGTTGAGACTACCCAAAAAGAACCTAAGACTATTAGTGACACAGACAAAGAAAAGAGTGTTATAGTGGTACCCCATATTACTGTTACACCTCTTGAACCCACATCATCTTCTGAATCTGTGTTGATACCTGATAGATCTGAACTTCCCTGGTTATTCCCTGATGATAACAAGAAAGACAAGTCAACTGCAGTTGATGCTACAGTCAGTGCTGCAGCACCAACCGACAGAACTGAAAAACCAAAAACAGTAAGTGAACAAGTAACACCTATTGTTCCATCCACCTCTGAGCCTAAGAAGGTTGTTGTCACATAAGTACCCCCTTACATTCCATACCCCCAGAGGTTAAGGAATCAAAAAGAGGAGTTACAATTCAAGAAGTTTCTAGATGTGTTCAAGCAATTGCATATCAACATCCCTTTGGTTGAAGCAATTGAGAGCATGCCTACTTATGCCAAGTTCCTTAAGGACATTTTGGGCAAGAAAAAGAAACTAACTGAATATGAGAATGTGTCATTAACTAAAGGTTGTAGTGCACTTTTGACCAACAGACTGCCCCCTAAGCAGAAAGACCCAGGTTGTTTTACAATACCTTGTTCTAGGAGGAAAAGAGGTTGGGAAAGCATTATGTGACCTAGGTGCAAGCATCAATCTTATGCCTTTGTCTGTTTTCAACACACTAGGAATAAGAGAGGCTAGACCTACCACTGTGACCTTGCAGTTAGCTGACAAATCCATAGCTTATCCTAAGGGAAAGATAGAGGATGTTTTGGTACAAGTAGACAAATTCATATTTCCTGCTGATTTCATCATTCTAGACTTTGAGGCTGACAAAGAAACTCCTATTCTGTTAGGAAGGCCATTTTTAGCCACTGGTAGAGCCATCATAGATGTCCAAAAAGGAGAGTTGACTATGAGAGTTCAAGACCAAAATGTCACCTTCAATGTCTACATTTCCATGAAATACCCTGATGAAGTGGAAGAATGTTCTGTCCTAAGCTCTGTAGAATCTTGGTGTCAAGAAGAAACCTTAGAAGAAATTCTAGGTGAAAAGGTAGATGATGACCTAGAAGATGACGAGTTAGAGGATGGTGAGCATGATGATGATGAATTAAATGTGGATGACTTAGACGAGGAATATGATGATGATTTGGATGATAACAATCACTGTGATGATATGCTACTACCTGTGCTGCAGCATGTGGCAACATATGAGTTGTTGGAAGAAAATACAAGAGAAAATCCCTTACCATCAATTGAAGCACCACCAGACCTTGAACTAAAACAACTTCCTACCCATCTTAAGTATGTTTTTCTAAGTGATGAGAACAAATTACCTGTGATCATTTCAGCAACCTTAGAACCAAAACATGAAGAGCAATTAGTGAAAGTGCTTCAAGCCCACAACAAGGCCAAAGGTTGGACAATTTCTGACTTAAAAGGCATTAGTCCATCAATCTGTCAACACAAAATCATTTTAGAGGACAAGGATTTCAGATCTGTAGAGCCACAAAGAAGACTGAACCCTGTGATGAAAGAAGTAGTCAAGAAACAAATACTCAAGTGGTTAGATGCTGGAATTATTTACCCCATAGCTGGTAGTTCTTGGGTAAGCCCTGTTCAATGTGTCCCTAAGAAAGGAGGTGTGACAGTTGTTGAGAATGAAAAGAATGAGTTGATCCTAACTAGGGTAGTGTCAGGATGGAGAATTTGTATGGATTATAGGAAGCTTAACAAAGCAACCCATAAGGACCATTTCCCATTGCCTTTCATTGACCAAATGTTGGATAGACTAGCTGGTAAAGAGTATTACTATTTCCTAGATGGATATTCTGTTACAACCAGATTGCCATAGCACCTGAGGATCAAGAGAAGACCACTTTCACTTGTCCTTTTGGTACTTTTGCCTTTAGGAGAATCCCCTTTGGACTATGCAATGCCCCTGCCACATTCCAAAGAGGCATGATGTCCATTTTCTCTGATATGTTGGAAACCTCTATCGAAATATTCATGGATGACGTTTCTGTCTATGGATCTTCATATGAACAATGTTTGAAAAACCTTGAACAAAGCCTTAAAAGATGTGTGAAGAGACTGAATTTGTTTTAAATTGGGAAAAATGTCATTTCATGGCCAAAGAAGGTATTGTCTTGGGATATTTAATTTCAAATAGAGGGATAGAGGTTGACAAAGCAAAATTAGAAGTCATTGAAAAACGTCCAGAACCTACAATTGTTAAAGGAATTAGAAGTTTCCTTGGTTATGTTGGCTTTTACAGAAGATTTATAAAAGATTTTTCAAAGATTTCAAAACCACTCTGTATACTGCTGCAGCATGACCAACCCTTTGATTTCAACAATGAATGTAGAGAAGCTTTCAAAATTTTGAAACAAGCTTTGATTTCAGCACCTATTGTGAAAACACCTGATTGGACACAACTATTTGAACTCATGTGTGATGCAAGTGATTGGGCAATTGGTGCATTATTGGAACAAAAGAAAGGAAATTTTTTTCACCCTATCTATTACTCTAGTAAAACTCTAAATGAAGCACAAGTTAACTACACAACCACTGAGAAAAAATTATTGGCTGTTGTATTTGCCTTTGAAAAATTCAGGTCTTATCTGATGGGGACCAAGGTTACAGTTCACACTGACCATGCAGCCATCAAGTACTTAATTTCTAAAAAAGATCCAAAGCCAAGATTAATTCGGTGGGTGTTGTTGTTACAAGAGTTTGACCTAGAAATAATAGATAGGAAAGGTACTGAAAACAAAGTTGCTGATCACTTGTCCAGATTAGAAAAAGGAAAGGGACCTTTAATTGAGATAAATGAAAAGTTCCTTGATGAACAGTTACTGGTGTTGCAGCATGCTACAGCACCATGGTTTGCTGACATTGCAAATTACCTAGCTGCTGGGATCATTCCACCTGAATATAACAGAAACCAAAGAAAGAAACTGTTCAGTGATGCAAAGAATTACCTTTAGAATGATCCATTTCTGTTTAAGCTAGGAGTTGACCAAATCCTAAGGAGGTGTATACCTTATGAGGACACAACTGCAGTGCTGCAGCACTGTCATGCTGCTGCATATGGTGGACACTTTGGTGGCCAAAGAACTGCAACAAAAGTCCTCCAATCTGGATTCTATTAGCCTACACTTTTTATTGATGTTGATAAATTTGTTAAAAAGTGTAATGAGTATCAAAGAGTTGGTTCTATTTCCCAAAGACATGAGATGCCCCTTAATGGCATTTTAGAGGTTGAAATATTTGATGTATGAGGAATAGACTTCATGGGACCATTTCCCATATTTGGAAACTGTCAATACATCTTGGTAGCTGTGGATTATGTCTCTAAATGGGTAGAGGAAATAGCTTTCCATAGCAATGATGAAAAAACAGTGGTGAAATTCCTTCACAGAAACATATTCACAAGATTTGGAACCCCTAGAGCCATAATCAGTGATGAAGGCACCCATTTTGTGAACAACATGATGAAAGGAGTTTTGGAAAAAATACAACATAAGTCATAGAGTTGCTACAACCTATCATCCACAAACAAATGGCTTAGCAGAACTCTCAAATAGGGAAATCAAGAGTATTCTAGAGAAAGTGGTCAAACCTTCAAGAAAGGATTGGTCATTTAAACTAGATGTTGCTCTTTAGGCTTATTGGACTGCCTATAAATCCCCTATTGGAATGTCTCCTTACAAGCTTATCTTTGGAAAAGCTTGTCACTTGCCATTAGGACTTGAACACAAAGCATTTTGGGCTCTTAAAGAACTTAACATGAATGTTAATGATGCAGGTGAAAGGAGAAAGTTGCAGATCAATGAATTGGAAGAACTTAGAAATCAATCCTATGAGAATGCCAAGATCTACAAGGATAAAACCAAAAGATGGCATGACAAGAAGATTATGCACAAGGATTTCAAAGTTGGTGAAAAAGTTTTGTTGTTTAATTCAAGACTTAAAATTTTTCCTGGAAAATTAAGGTCAAAGTGGACTGGACCTTTTGAAATCAAGAATGTTTTTCCATATGGAGTTGTAGAACTCATTGATCTAAACAATGGAACCTCATTCAAAGTTAATGGACAAAGAGTAAAAACTTTTCTGAACACAACTGTACCTATAGGATCCTCTTCTGTGGTACAACTTCAACCACTCTGAATCCAAGATTTTGGGGAGCCCCCAAAAACTGTCCAATTGTACATATGTATATAATGTCCTTTTGTTTAATTTTGGTATGTTTAAAGTTTGTGAGATTGTGCAGATTCTGAAGTATCAGATGATGTTGCAGCATCTGTTACAACATTAGATTCATGTGGGACCCGATAAGCAAGAAAAGTTATATTTTTAATCTAATATTTAAAATATTCAGATAACTTTATTTTTTAAGTCTTGCAAAAATGTTTCCAGTTGTTTGGTGTGTACCACGAATGAGAAAAGCAAAAAGGCAATAAGTATGGGTATCTTTACTTTTGCAAATGGTCATATCAAGCAAAAAGGTAAGGAATCTCAATGATAACCTAGCCTACTAGATTAACTCTTTTTCTTCCCTTAATTAATACCATCGTCGGTTTTGAGCCAAAAGCAAGAAAACAAAAGCATTTTTTTTGTAATTTCTTTTGTAATTCCAAAAACCAACTTTTCGAATTCCTCCAAAAAGTCAAAGTATTTTTCTGTTATCACTTCTCATTCATTACTCCCTGTTTTCCCCATATTCTCTCCTTTTCTCTGTTCTAACATTGTAGCAGTGAAGAAGAAGCATGAAGAAGTATTCGAAGAAGGCAATGCCATCACCAAAGGATGATGACCTGGTGAAAGGTCTACGACGATCGAAGAGATCAAAAGAGGGTATGGAGGATGAAACTCCGAAAGCTAAGAAGAAGAAGGTCCCCAAGAAAGTAGGGGAAGGAAGTTCGAAGAAGAAAGTCGAGAGAACAGTGGAACCTAAGGTAAACCCAGAAACTGAACCCTCTTCTAAGGATTCCACTCGATCCCCTTCTCCAAACAAACCTCTGGAAGAGCCCAAAACAGGGTCTGTGACCCCTGTGGTAGTAGAAAAACCGTCTACTACCATAGTTGGTGATCAAACCATTGTAGAGGGTGTAAACCAACCTGTTACCACTGTAGAAACAAGCCAAACACAAAACCCACTTCTTCAAGATGCTCAGGAACCTAATGAATCTTTCAACACAAGTTTATCACCATCCCACCATGAAGCCTTCGATATGAATCAACCACCAATCCAAGAAACTGAAACACACCCTGAAACCACCAACAACCCACCACCAGAATCCAACATTCCTAGTACCATTTCCCCAGTTTCTGTATTGGATGCAACCTTGGTCTATGATATCCGAAGTGAAAGCCTCACTGTACTGCCACAAGTGTCGCAGCATGAGGTAGTAGCAGTGACCATTCTTGAAAACCCAATGAATGTTCACAGAGGATTGGGAAATGATCCCATTTTGAATGAACTTTTGAGAACCCCAGAAAGCTCCAGTGATGATGATGAGGCTGTTGGAGATGAAGAACAGGAGATGGTGGCTGTGGAGATGGATGATGATGAGGAAGAAAATGTTGAGGAAGAGATTGATGAGTGGATAAAAAGAGATAAGAAGGAAGGAAAGAAAGCTGCAGCAGTAGAGAAGGGGGAGAAAAAGAAAAGCAAAAAGGATGACAAAAAGGCCAAGGACACTCAGTCCAAAGCCACACCAAAGAAGAAACCTAAGAGCATTGGTTATGGGAGGAAAACAGCCAAGAGGTTGACAAAAGAGGAGAAAGGAAAACAACAGATGGTGGAAGAAGATGAGAATGAGGAGGACTATGAAGAGAGGTTGACAAGATTCACATGCAAGGAAGCTGAGGCAAAGTATGAGAAGTTCAGGAATCAAGATGGGCTTTAGGACAAAGGATTCAGTCCCAGAATCATTTTTGAATATCCTTTTGTCCAAGAAGCCATACAAGCTTTGGGATGGGAACTGTTATGCAAGGTTCCACCAAAGTACAATCTTGATTGGGTAAGAGAGTTTTATGCTGAAGCTGCTGTGACATCAGATGACATTGTCACAGTAAGAGGCATGGATGTTTGCTACTCAGCAAAAGTCATCAACAACATCTTTGGGCTTGTTCCCCCATAAGTATCAGTGTACAACAAACTGATAAGGGAGAGCCAGTATTGCTGATGCAAAGAGAGTTTTAGATACCATAGCCAGAGAGGGAGCAACTTGGAGCAACAAAGGCAAAGAAAGGAAGTTGGAGTCTTCAGAACTGTCAGCAAAGGCCAATGTATGGTTCCACTTTATCTGACACACATTGATGCCTACTTCCCATGACACCAGCATCCCATTTGAAAGGTGTGTGCTCCTATACTCCATCTTAACAGAATAAAAGTTTGATGTTGGACAGGTAATCAACAAGAGTATCAAGGCTTGCACCGAGAAGACTAAGGGTGGATTATGTCATCCTGCCCTAATCAATGCCTTGATCAAGAAGGCAAAAGAAAGAACTTTTGATGCTGATGAGTATGTGGACAGGAAGGCTATGATTGATAATATGGCCATCAACAGGATAATGAGAAACCAAAAGAGAAAGCATGGTGATGAAGGTGATGTGTTGTGACCAGCACATGCTGCAGGCAGTGCTGATACATCTGGCCGGGTGGAGACAACAACATTCACAATAACGATTAGCATTTTGGAGGAGAACCAAAAGAAGTTAATGGAGAAGGTGGATGACCAGGGCGAGTATTGGGATGAGAAGCTGGCCGCACAAAAGGAGGAGTTTGAGAGAATGTTGGATGAGAAAGAGTTGGCAGTGACAAGGAAGATGAAGAAGCAAGAGAAATTGATCAAGAAGTTGATGAAGGAGAATGCCATCTACCGAAAGTGGCACAAAAACAGATTGGATGTCAAAGACCAGGTCTGGATAAAAGACCACATGGAGGCATCCACCTATCTGCCAGAGTACCCTGCAACACCGACTAAGCTGCAGGATGAGTTCCTTGGAGACCATGCAGCAGCAGAGCCTACTCATTCTGAGTAGGAGAGGTCCATTTCTATTCTTTAACTCCATTTAGTGTCTTTTATTTTATTATTTTTTTCTTTATTTAGTCCATTAGGAGTCTGGGAATTTGCTGTATTCTGTGATAGTTTCATTCTTGGTCAGTACACATAACATAGCCCTAATAATTCACTTGTACATGTTCATTTTCAATACTTTTGCTAGAAGCAAACCAAGACACTATGGAAGCAAACATGAAAACTGTTCTGAAATAGGAGAGGATATAGGCCATTTTTCACATAGCCTTATACACTCTCCTTGCCCCCTTTAACCCTTTTGAGACTATACATGTTTTCCAAACAACGAGGACATTGTTTGTTTCTAAGTGTGGGGAGGGGAGTTTTGTGTCAAACTGAAAAGATGAACAGGTTTGAGCCCTTTAAGTCTTGTTCAATAAAAATAGTTGTGATATTGGCATCACAAGGCTCAATCATTCATGTGGTATTGGCATCACAAGGCTCAATCAACTGTGATATTGGCAACTTTGGCTCAATCAAGTTCTTTTCATTGTGATATTGGCATATCATGGCTCAATCATCCCTATCTAGGCCAACAAAAACAATTCTGGCATATAGGACAGGCTGCAGCAGATGCTGTAGCATCTGGACACAGAAAGTAAGGTATGTGTTAGAAGGTGAGAAAGCCCAAAAATTGAAAACTCTATAAAGTCCTATTGATCCTATTTTCAGAAAGTATTTAGGCCTAACAATAGGAACTTGTGTTTTGGCCTATGGTGTTTGTGTTTGTGAAGTGAATATAGGGTGATTTATGAAAGGCTATGTCTATTGTTTGTTGAACTGACCACTATCACTTTTCTTTTTAAAATTTACCTTTCAAAAATTGAGTCTTTATGTTTGTCTTTTTCGTTGCTTGGGGACAAACAACAGTTCAAGTGTGGGGATGTGATGAGTGGATAACTTATCACATTTTCCATCACTTTTTAGTAGGATTTTCTAGCATTTTAATTTCCCAAATCACAATATTTGAGTCTTTAATTCTTAATTTTACTATTTGTTGAGTTGGGAGCTAAGTGGTGGAAATTGACCTTACTTGTGTGCTTTTATGTTAACTTACTGATGAATGCTGCTGCAATAGGAGTCACAGCAGGAGGATTACAGTCATAGACGAAGCTTCATAACCTTTTTGGTTGATGCAACTAGCTCGTTAAGGATTACTTAAAGATATTCGGTGGAGGAAGGACAATGGCAGAGCATATATGCTCTCTTAACATATTCTTGTTACCTTAAAAGATGCTAGTTATACTTTAGTTTGACATTTGATTCCTAGTTAGTGATGGGGACCATGTACTTGGTACTTTTGATACTCTTTGTTAGAGCATAAATATGTTGGATACAAGATCAAGAAGACTGAAGGTCAAAGTTCAAGAAAGTCAAAGCTGAAGAAAGTCAACTCTTATTAAAGTCAAAGTCTTTTGTAATAAAAGTCAAATGTATTTGTATTTTGTATTTTAATTTTCTTGTTTTAGGATTGGTATAAATAGATTTTATTTTTCTGTTTTGTAAAGTTAGTTAACAGAGTTAAGAAGTCAGATTGTAATATTAGAGAGAGAGAGATTCGTAGAGAGAGAGATGGAGTTCTAGAGAGAGAAAATTGTAAACATTGAATTTGAAAGAAATCAAACAGGTAATTGTTTTGTTAAATCTTGTTTGTTTGATTATCTTGTTTTAGAAACTAGAATCTGGAACACACAATTGGTATCAGAGCAGATCCAAATCGAAAAATCAAGAAAATCAGAATGTTCGTATCTGTGTTCTTCGATGTCTAGTTTGATTTTGAGATTTAGTGTGTTTTTGGAGTTGTAATCAATTAGATTTTGTTCAGATAGCATAATCGATCGAGTTTGTATAGAAAGATTTGTTAATTGCAATGTAATCAATTCGAATTTTCGAATTTTTGTGGTTTTTATGTTCACGAGTTCTTGACACTGTGTTTGTATCAAATTTGTATCTTTTGTGTATTTGATCGAAATTCTGTGTTAGATTTGTGTTCTAGTTGTTTAGACGAGTGAATTGTCGAAGTTTAGTGTTGATATTCTAGGTCTAAATGAGTTTTTAGTGTGATTTTGGTCGATTTAAGAGGTTTGCGCTTGTTCATCAAGGTTTGCGGGTCATTCATCAAGGTTTGCGTTTCATTCTCCAGAGGTTTGCGTTTCATTCATTGAGAAAGTTCGAGAAACGAGAAGTGGGTTTTGCGGGTTTAATGACAAACGCAAAGTAGGGTTTGCGTCTCTAACCACAAACGCAAAGTTGGGTTTGCGTTTGTAACGTGAACCGCAAAGTGAAGGTTTGCGATTCCTTCTTGAAACGCAAAGTAAGGTTTGCGTTTGTCTCTAGAAACGCAAAGTAAAGGTTTGTGCTTCTAACATGAACCGCAAAGTGAAGGTTTGCGATTCCTTCTTGAAACGCAAAGTAAGGTTTGCGTTTGTCTCTAGAAACGCAAAGTAAAGGTTTGTGCTTCTAATTTGAACCGCAAAGTAAGGATTTGCGTTTCCCTCTTGAAACGCAAAGTGTGGTTTGCGCACCACACTAGAGACACAAAGAGTAGTTTGCGAAAGGGGACATATTTCTGGTTGTGATCAAAATTTCTGATTGTATATTTCAAGTTTTCTGTATTTTCTTGATTGTTTCATTTGACTAACGATCAGTTTCTAGTTTCTTATTGCATATATTTTTCAAACAGGTTTAAACAAGATGACTTCCAAAGATGCTCTTTCCATTGGCACTGATGTCAAGCCACCTGTATTGTTCAAAGGAGAGTATTAACAGTGGAAAGACAGATTCCTTGATTTTATAGACAGACATGCAAATGGAGAGAATATTATGTTGTCTATCACAGAAGGTCCTATGGCACCAATAATGGTTCAAATACTAGATGATGATTCGTCTGATAGTGAAGATGGTACTGAGGAAAGAGATCAAAAGATGAAAACAGTGGCAGTGGATATTTCTCAGTATTCTGAAGAACAGAAAAGCCAATACAAAGCAGATAAACAAGCAAGATCCTTACTTCTTCAGAGCATTCCGAATGAGATCTACATCAAGATTGATAGTTACAAAGCAAATGCTAAGAAGATGTGGGATCAACTGCAAAAGATGATGATGGGATCCAAGATCGGGAAACAGATGAAAGTGGCTAACTGCATCAACAGTTATGAGGAATTCAAAGCCAAAGAAAATGAAAGCTTAGAAGATACTTATGAACGGTTTGTCTTGCTTCTGAATGAGTTGTCCAAGAATAAGGTGAAAAAGAAGCAACTTGAGAACAATGTCAAATTTTTGAGCATCCTACAACCAGAGTGGAAGAAGCATACACGTAGGATGAAACAGATGAAGGATCTGAATGACATACCATTACATGAGGTATATGAGACTCTGAGGCAGAATGAAGAAGAAGTGGAAGAGAAAAGAGCTGAAAAGAAGAAGGCAGAAAAAGTTCCCGATCCTTTTGCTTTGGTAGCTGGAGAGAAAAAGAAAGAAAAGAAAGAGAAGAAGAAAAAGAAGAAAGTGATTACCAGTTCTGAGTCTGAATCTGAATCAGATGGTGATGATGGCGAAAGTCTGAAACAAGCCATGCTTTTACTGACCCGTGCCTTTCAAAAGAAATTTTACAAAAAGCCGGGATCAAATTCTCAACGATATTCTTCATCAAGTTCTAAGAACCACGAGCACCGAGAGAGGGTAGAAGGAAAGAGATACGAAGAGAACAGATATGTTGAGAAGAAACCCGATGAAAGGAAGAAGTTCATGAATGACTACACTGTTGCTGTAAAGCCAACAAGTGATCCAGTCAAATGCTACAACTGTGGCAAGATTGGTCATTTTGCAAAAGATTGTAGAAAGCCAAAAGTTCGCAATTCTCAGTATTATCAGAACAAACTGCTTTTGGCAAAACAGCAAGAAGCAGGAATAGCTTTAATGGCTGAGGATGAATTTTGGTTGGATCATTTCGAAGGTGAAGATGAGGAGAAGGAAGAAACAACTCATCTCTGTCTCATGGGAAAAGAAGTAAAGTATGATGAGTCAGATGACGAGACAGCTGATGAGGTATTAAACTTAACTGAAAAAGATTTTGTAACCAAAATGAAAGCTATGATGATTGAGCTTAATGATCTTCAAGTAAAACTGAAGAAAGAAAAAGACAGAGTTGCTAAAAGAAACAATAAGATCTTTGAACTCAATAAGTCTGTTATTGGGAACAAAGATCTGATTGGTTCTTTACGTAAGTCTGCTTCTGATTCTAAATCTAAAGTAGATTGTTTTGAAAAGAAGATTTCTGACTTTGAAGTTAAAGTTTCTAAATATGAGTTTGAAAAGAAAGAATCTGCACCAACTGTTCATAAATTGCAGGTTGAAAACAAGTTTTTGAATAAGAAGGTAAATGGTCTGGAAGCCAGACTTTATGCGAGAGGTTAAACAAATCAAACCATTTTTCTTAATGCACCTGATGAAGAGGCTGATGTTAAGGAAAAATGGGGACTTGGTTTTAAAAACCCCCATTACTTAAAGAAAGCCATCAGAAAACAACCGGCACTGTATAACTTTGATTTTCTTGCATGTGCTGGTAAACATACTCATTTAAAACCCAAATTTGTTACCAAATTACCGGAAGAAGTTGAGGCCAAAGAAACTGAAAATAGAAAGAATGTGAAGAAAATGCAACTACCTTTTAACTATGCAAAGTTAAATGATAGTTATCTTTCAGAAACACCAAAAGTTCTTTCAAACAATTATTTTGCTAGTTATTCTGTTTTTGAGATGAAGGAAAAACCTGCAATTGCAAAGGTTTATGTTCCTCCACTCATTCTTGAAAGCAAAATAGTTGAGTTGGAAAATGTTTTATTTGATGAAGAACTTTTGGTTGATATTCAACAAAGTGTATTTTCTACTGTATTAAAGAACACGATTTTTCAATCTACATCTACAAAGTGTTCTAAAGTTTCTAAGGCACCTCAAACTTTGTCTGATAGTTTTGATGACTTATTTGAGTCTGCAAATGAGTTTCTTAATTCTGATGATGGGTGCGTAGACGAAATTGATATGTTTGACTTTAATGCTATTCTTCCTGATCATTCTACTTGTTTTTTAAATGAAAAGGTGTTACCAAGTGTTCTTAAAACTGCTAAATCATCAACTAAAGTTGGTGAATCAGTTTCTGTAACTGCTGATTATTATTCTCAAGGTAAGAAACATAAAAAACAGCGATTACAGAAGCAGAAACACACTGGTACACAAAAGAAAACTCAGTCTCAGAAATATGCTTTTCCTAATAGATCTAAATCTTTTGTTTCAGATATAAGCAAGAAAAGGTCGAAAGCTCGAACAGAATGGCGACCAAAAAGGAAGGATGATGAGAAAGTTGAATCAGTTTATGATAATTCTTGTAATAGATCAGTTAGTAGTGATACTGATGTAGTTGATCAATTTGCTTCAAATAAACAAAACCTTGTAACTTCTTACAAGCGGTATTCAATAAAGCAATTGATTCAATTATCTTCTATTTTTACTACATCTTATTATTATCGGAAAAATGATTTTGCTTATTCTCATAATTTTTCTGATTGGTTCGGATCTTATCAGTATTCTTCAAGATCAAATATTTGTAAAGGTTTTCAAAAGAACAGAGGGTCCATTTTCAAGTGGACACCAAAATCTTGTGCTAATTTGTTAGGGCCTGTTTTAAATGGGTACCTAAATCTATTGTCTCTTGATTTCTCTTGCAGACCCGGCATATGTTGTACTTGGACAGTGGATGTTCCAAACATATGACTGGGCAAAAAGCTTTATTGTCTAATTATATAGAGAAATTCAGTGGAAATGTCAGATTTGGAAACGATCAGCTTTCACCAATCTTAGGATATGGTGACATCATTCAAGACAACATAACGATTAAGAAGGTGAGTTATGTCGAAGGTCTAGGGCACAACTTGTTCATCATCGGTAAATTCTGCGACAAAGGTTTAGAGGTCAACTTCAAAGCTAAGAGATATTCAGTTCGTTCTGAAGACGACACAGAACTCTTAGCAGGTAAGCGAAAGACAAATCTCTACACCATCAATCTTTCAAAGGTCCAGAATGACAGTCACATTTGATTATTGTCAAAGGCTTCATTGCAGCAAAGTTGGCTCTGGCACAGAAGTTTATCTCACTTGAACTTTCGTTATATCAACAAGCTGGTTAGTGGGAAATTGGTAAAAGGACTTCCTGAGCTGAAATATGAGAAAGAACACTTATGTGCTGCATGTGAGAAGGGTAAGATGAAGAGAGCTCCACATAAACCGAAGCCTGAACCAAGCACTAGTTCTCCGTTAGAATTGTTACATATGGAATTGTGTGGTCCAATGAGAACTCAGAGTTTAGGTGGAAAGAAATACGTGTTGGTTATTGTGGACGATTACTCAAGATACACGTGGGTCAAATTTTTTCGATCAAAAGATGAGATGCCGGAAGTTCTCATTACTTTCTTAAAGACGACCCAGGTGAAAATGCAGCGACAAGTCAAGTTTCTTCGAACGGACAACGACACAGAGTTCAAAAACTAGATAATTGAAGAATATCTCGAATCGGTCGGGATATCACATCAGTACTCTGCTGCTCGTACGCCTGAACAAAATGGAGTAGTCGAAAGGCGAAATCGGACGCTAGTCGAGGCCGCTCGGACTATGCGTAGCCAATCGGACTTACCTCTATTCTTGTGGGCAGAAGCTGTGTCGACTGCATGTCATACTCAAAATCGGTCCATGATACACCGCCGTTTTCAAAAGACTCCATATGAGCTAATCAACAACAGAACACCAACAATCAAGTATTTTCACATATTTGGGTGTAAATGTTTTGTGCTTAACGACAGAGAGAGTCTGAATAAATTCAGTGCTAAGGCGGACGAGGGTATCTTCATTGGTTATTCTTCCACATCTGCAGCATACCGTGTTTATCTGAAGGAGTCAAAGACAGTTGTCGAGAGCGTTAATGTAACATTCAATGAAGATATGGCTTCTGAACAACTCAGTTCAGAACCCGTTATCACTGGAGTATTAGCTTTTGGGCAGATCAGTCCAGAACCTGCTTCTACAGTCAATAATTCGAATAATGCTTCTACATCTAGTTCACATTTATCTGATTTAGATTTGTTATTTGAATTATTTTATGATGAGTTTCTAGGATCTAATTTGCCTAAATCTTCTGTGACTGACAGGTCTAAAGACACAAGCTGTAATCATCCAGTCACTTCAGATGTTATAACTGAACAAGCATCCCCTGTTCAGACAGAAACTCACATTCCTACTTCTACTTCTACAGTTGAAGATGTACAAGCAAATGCTGAGCCAGAAGTAACTGTTTCAGTTGAATGTGATACATTGTCTACTCAACAGCCAGAGTCTGCTGTTCCAACTGATGCTTCTGCACCTGAAACTTAACTGCAAATCCTCCTCCAAATATTCAAACTGAAGAGTCTGATAGTGGATTTCTAGATGATGATCATCTTCAATCAGTATCTACTCCACTCCCTCATGAGCATCGCTGGACCAAAGAGCATCCTTTACATCAAGTAATTGGAGATCTCAACAAGCCTATACAAACAAGGTCAACGACTCTTAATCAATGTATGCATGACTCATTCCTCAGTAAGATTGAGCCAACGCGAGTATCTGAGGCTCTTGATGATTCGGACTGGGTATCTGCTATGCAAGAAGAGATCAATCAGTTTGAAGCCCTAAAGGTTTGGAGATTAGTTCCAAAACCGGAAGGAAAGACCGTGACAGGAACTAAATGGGTATTCAAGAATAAAAAGGATGAAGATGGTATCGTCATAAGGAACAAAGCTAGACTTGTTGCCAAAGGTTACCGGCAAGAGGAAGGCATAGACTACGATGAGACGTATGCTCCAGTAGCACGTATAGAAGCAATCCGCATGTTTCTAGCCTACGCAGCTCATAAGAATTTCACAGTCTTTCAGATGGATGTGAAAACAGCCTTTCTGAATGTCATTCTTAAAGAGGAAGTGTACGTGTCTCAACCAAAAGGGTTCGTCAATCCAGATAAGCCAGATCATGTCTACATCTTGGACAAAGCCCTCTACGGTTTAAAACAAGCCCCTCGAGCATGGTATGACGTTTTATCTAAATTTTTGGTCAAGTCCGGTTTTTCTAAAGGTAAGGTTGATACCACTTTGTTCATCAAAAAGGAAAAAGCCGATATCATCCTTATTCAAATATATGTTGATGATATAATATTTGGTTCTACTAATCCTAAATTTTGCAAAAACTTTTCTAATCTCATGGTGTCACGTTTTCAAATGAGTATGATGGGAGAGATGAATTTCTTTCTCGGATTACAAGTTAAACAGTTTTCTACGGGGATTTTCATTAACCAATCTAAGTACATTTTGGACATTCTTCGGAAGTTCAATATGGAAAATTGTAAACTTATTGGAACCCCGATGGCACCAGGTACTAAGATTAGCACTGATCCTTCAGGTAAAAGTGTTGATGTTAGAACTTATAGAGGTATGATAGGATCGTTAATGTATCTTACATCTAGTAGACCAAATATTATGTTTTCAACATGTTTATGTTCTAGATATCAGGCTGCTCCTAAAGAATCCCATTTGGCTGCTGTCAAACGGATTTTTAGATATCTGAACGGCACTGCAGATCTTGGTCTGTGGTATCCTAAGGATACTGGGTTTCAACTGACTGCCTATTCAGATGCAGATCATGCAAGTTGCATGTTGGATAGAAAGAGTATTTCAGGTCACATTCAATTCCTTAGAGACAAGCTCGTTAGCTGGGCATCAAAGAAACAATTATGTGTTTCCACATCAACTGCTGAAGCAGAGTACGTAGCTGCTGCTAGTTGCTGCTCTCAAGTCATGTGGATGCAAACATAGCTACGAGACTATGGATTCAAGTTTGACAAAATTCCAATCTATTGTGACTCGAAGAGTGCAATCGCAATATCTGCTAATCCTGTTCAGCATACGAAAACCAAACACATTGATGTCAGGTATCATTTTATAAAAGATAATGTCGAAAAAGGAACAATTGAACTTTATTTTGTAAAAACAGATTATCAACTTGCAGATTTATTTACCAAACCATTAGATGAAAAGAGATTTAATTTTCTTATCTCTAAGCTTGGTATGTTAAATCTTAAGACATAGTCGGTTGTTACCTAATAAAGTTACGTATTGTTATTTTTCATCATTTTATTTATCTTTATGTTTGAAGGATATCTGCACTTTAATTGTTTGCTCATGATCTCAGGGGGAATAAGAGAAGATTTTAGATGATCTACATTATTTTGAGGGGGAGCATAACTAATTTCTGCATTTTACTTAACTGACAAATTTTTTGATGCATGATTTTAGGGGGAGCATATAAGCCAAGTCAAAAGAAGTAAGACTATGATTTCTGATTATCTCAGATCAGAACTCGTACATTAATCATTTTATTGCTTTATGTTTTTTTACTTTTGAATAAATTTGTGAATAAATTTGCTTTGACTAGACTTTGAGATTTTTGCAGGATGAGAGAAGCTGACAAGATCATATCTTAATGGTTTCAGCTTGACTTCATGAGATTTAAGATTGCGTGAAAAGATAAATTTCTTATCTTAATCTCAAATATATTTGAAAGAAGGAAAACTTTCAGATATAGAAAACATGTTCTTAAATGTTCAAACCACTTCCCGATTCTTAAACAAATTTCATGAATTGAAAGTGTGATTTTAAATGTTTTCATTTTTCATTTTGAGCTTCAATGATTAATAAACCGTGTGTTTCCAAAGATAAATACTTGTGTATTGTCTTTTCTATATACTTTCAAGTATTCACACACATCGGTTTAATTTTTGATCCAATTGTTCTTACCATGTCTTTAAATTGAAACAATTTTTCGATGGTAAGACACCCCGCTTATACTTCAAAGAATTTTGAGCGTTAATTCATTTCGAAACGGTGTTTCAAGAATGTCTATATTTTGTTTCGTATAGACAATATCCATTATTCTTGACCTTAAGCTTTGATTGTTATATCATTCATTTCTGATCATTTTCATACAATGTCAGATTTTCAAATAAGTCTTTTGCATTCATATTCATTCATTTCATATACTTGTTTGTAAATGCTTCAATGTCTAAAAATGCTCAAATCTTCATGATTATATTTTATGAGCATACATTCATCTGACATTTGTATATGAGCTTTAACTGCTATAGTTAAACCATTTGAGCAACACATGCTTTCTAGGATTATATGGGTTCTTTGTGCTAGGACTTAATTGAAACTTCTATGAAATCACGTTAACCAGTGATTTCTACCCAAGAAGTTAATTCTTAGTGATTGAGTGTGAGGAGTCTAAAAGAAATGAGTGTGGGTGTGATGAGGTAAAATGTAAATGAGAGTTTGGTTAGAAGTGAGCATAATGATTAAAAGAAAGAGGGTGTGAGAACAGAGTAAAAGAATATTAAACTCTACACCAACTACTTTCTGAGCCGAACAACCACATTACTAGCATTTCACAAATCTTTGGTGAACGTTATTGAAACAGGCAACTAGCCCATGCCAACTCTTGACTAAACCCCACAAGCTACTCATTTTCTTCTCAAAAAGAAAATGTTTCACATTTTCAAGGGGACGCAACATATAATCTATCTGGTTTTCATTTGGAAAATCTGGATATTGAAAAAGAAGGAAGTCTGCCCCACCTTCGCACTTCAATCATGCACATTGAGTCTGTGTTTATCTACTGTTATCTCAGTAGTTTACACAACTTTGAGCCTTATTGAAAAGCAATCATCGTGCTTAATTCTTTCTACACATGCACAAACACACAAAGAATTTGTTTCTTTGTCACAACATTCATAGAAATTGCCTTTGTGGTATTTCGATGATTGGATGGAAGCCCTGGGGGAGTGAACATCAAAAAGCTCCTTTATATTGTGTATTCGTTACACACAGTGACTTCGTGTTACTGACAGGCATTCTAACTGATTCATTTGTTGATTCAGGAGTTACATGTTCTTATTTTGTCTAGATTTGCAAAGATCTAGATGAATACTTGGTTATGGATCACAGAATCAGAGGCTCCGTTTGACAGATCAAATTGGTCAATGACATTTCTTGGAATAAAAGTTTTGATGATATAGATGCTCAATTCATCAAAAAGGGGGAGATGGTATCAAGAAATGATAAAGTTTTGAGAGATGATTTTCAGAAATGTCCAAGCCAGAAAAGTTCAAAGTAAAGATTTGAAGATTTGAAGAAGATCAAAGAATTTTTGAAGATTTGAGGAAATTTTCTTTGAAGATTATTTGCTAAAGCAATTCGGGCTGATTCTGAAGATAATTTCTTTCCAAAGTCTGAAAGTATTTTGTGAAAGTTTTGAGAAGGTTGTTAATCATTTGAAGACAGTTTTGGAAAGAATACTGTCAAAGAAAAAGGGGAGATTGTACTGACAGAGCTTAAAAGTGAAGGCTGAATTGCTAGATCTTTCAACAATGATCTTGAATCCAAAGGGGGGAGATTGTTAGAGCATAAATATGTTGGATACAAGATCAAGAAGACTGAAGGTCAAAGTTCAAGAAAGTCAAAGCTGAATAAAGTCAACTCTTATTAAAGTCAAAGTCTTTTGTAATAAAAGTCAAATGTATTTGTATTTTGTATTTTAGTTTTCTTGTTTTAGGATTGGTATAAATAGATTTTATTTTTCTGTTTTGTAAAGTTAGTTAACAGAGTTAAGAAGTCAGATTGTAATATCAGAGAGAGAGAGAGATTCGTAGAGAGAGAGAGAGGGAGTTCTAGAGAGAGAAAATTGTAAACATTGAATTTGAAAGAAATCAAACAGGTAATTGTTTTGTTAAATCTTGTTTGTTTGATTATCTTGTTTTAGAAACTAGAATCTGGAACACACACTCTTATTATGCTTGCTTCAAATGCTTAGTTAGGAGCTTCTTTTTGTATAAATAGTGAAGCTCTCTACAGTAGTTGGGCATGTTCTCTCGGTTGGATAGCTCACATAGCTATCTCAACTTGTTACTTTAAGCTTTTTAATATTAAGTCTTTAATTCTAGTACGCTACTGTTCAGTGTCACAGCACCGTTCACAGCACCTTTACATTTCTTGTCATTTACAATTCGACTTTACATTTATGTCTTTTACATTTACGTTGTCGAATTCCAGTCATTTTCTCTTCAAGCATTTGCTCTTTATCTTTCCAATAATGTTGCACACCATATGTCAAGCGATGATGGGGTAAGTCCCTAGCTTGGGTGTAAGTGATGGTTGGGAGATAAAATCCTATGTAGTATGGATTAATGTTTTGCTACTAGCTATCAATTTCACTATTCACTCCTTGTTTCCGAGTTTCGACCAAGTGCTTTTTGATGAGGTGACGTACATTGTTTCACTTGGGTGAGCGACTTGTTTGCAAGCTAGCATATTCTTCAGAACACCGAAGTGTTATAGGGGTGGTAACAAACCCTCTTAACCTTTATTGATTGTAAACTATACGGGGATCATAATAATATCTGTGCGGAACCGGTTGGGTCGCCTAATTAGTCGTTGGCGATAAACCTATTCTAATATGAACCTTGCAAAAGGGTTTTGTGAACCGATAATGGAGTTGAGAACCTAGTGCTACAACATCTGTCCTATTATTTAGATGCTTACAACTCCAGCCGGATCTTGCACCCTTGCTTTCTTTTAATTTGTTTTAAGCACTTTATTTTATTGTCAACAACACTCACAGATCATTCATTCCAAATCTCTTTCTGAAATGACCTTTTAAGATTGACTTAAGAATCACGACTTGTTTTATTGTCTCTGTGGGATCGATACTTGGTACTTAGTACCACTTTATTACTTGTTCAAACGATAGTGGTTTTACATGTATACTTGCATGGGATTCCATTTGTGATTTTTGGGTTACATAATCTGCCGACCAAGTTTTTGGGGCCGTTGCCAGGGACAAGCCAAAACAAGTTTTTTTTCTTTAAGTCACTTTTAAAATATGATTTTTCTAATCACTTTTGTTACTGATTTTGGTTGCATGCCACGTTTGTTTCACGGTGATATCCTTGATTTCGACCCTGACATTGAAAGAACTTTTCGAAGAAGGAGAAGAGTTCAAAGAAATCTGTCACCTATTTTTGAAACACCTGAAATGGCAGAAGAACAATTTGGGCCATGGCCATGGCCTGAGCCCCAAGACATCATTAATATTGAAAATTCTAAAACTGGAAGAATCATGTACTATGCTATGCCTATGTTTGATCAATTGCATGCAGGCATAGTTAGACCACAGATTGAGTGTGCCCATTTTGAACTGAAACCTGTAATGTTTAACATGTTACAATCCAGTGGATAGTTCAGTGGCATGCCATCTGAAGATCCTCTTTTGCATCTCAAAACCTCTATGGAAATCACTGATTCTTTCCAACTCAGTGGAGTAACTGATGAAGCCTTACTGTTAAACCCAGATAACTAGTTGATAAACAATCACACAACACAATAAAGATCAAGAGATAAACAGATCAGAATAACATACCACGATCCCTTTATTAATTAATGAAAACCAGTGTGAGTGTTCTTGGTACCTTGTGCGTACGATTACAGAGTACGGCTCCCTCTCTATAGGATTATGATAATAATTAATGATTTTGAGTTATTAGAGGATTAACCTAAAAACCTAATACCTAAAACCTATTTATACTTAGGCCGTATAAGCCAAATGGGCTTTTGGGTCCAGTTACAAATAACTATCAACTTATTACAATTTGAACCCTGAACTTTAATCTTGAATACAATTACTGATCCAGCAATCTCCCCCTTTGGATTCAAGATTGAAATTTTTTTGGCAATTTGCTTCGGGTCTTCACTTCTTTTGAAAACTTGTTAACAACTTCAGATCTTGTAGCTTTACACAGTCTTCAAATTCCTCTTTCTTTTAAATGAAGTGTCCTTCTGACGATCATCTTCAGTCAGACACTTTGAATTCTTTGAAATCTTCAGCAGTCTTCAATCAAAAATTCTTTCTTTCTCTTTGTATTCTCCCCCTTTGTATATTCTCCCCCTTTTTGATGAGTGGTGAGAATCATCATCATCAAAACATAGCAAAACAATCTTCCCCTTTTTGTATAGTCATCAATTAAGCGCCGTCTTCATGTATAGATCCCTGTGTGGAAATAAGAGCAGTCTCTCCAAATGGAGAAAGTGATTATTTCAATCTTTTCAGATTCAAATAAAATGAATGTGGTAACCATGAATCAACAAATGACTCAGTTAAAATGCCTGTCAGTGACACAAAGTCACTGAGTAACACAAAGTTACTATATAAGGAATTGGTTTTGATGTTGGCTCCCCAGGACTTCCATTCAATCATCGAATAACACATGGTTATCTATGAACGTTCTGACAGAAAACAAATTTCTGTATGCTTGTGCATGTGTATGAAAGAATTAAGCACATATGATTGCCTTTTATTTTAGGCTCAAAGTATGTAAACTTGTTGAGACAGCAACACATTATACAAAGACTCAATGTGCATGAGAAAGGGTTCGAAGGTGGGGCAACTTTCCTTCTTTTTCAATATTAGTAACTTCCAAATGAAGAACCAATAGCATATGTGCTGCTTCCCCAGAAAATGTGATACATTCTCTTTTTGAGAAAAGAATGAGTAGCTGGTGGGGTTGTATGCAAGAGATGGCATGGGCTAGGTGCCTTTTTCAATGATGATCACCAAAGAATGTGAACCAATCAGATTAAGTGGCTGCCCGACTCAGAAAGAATTTTGGTGCAGAGTTTGATATTCTTTTACTCTGTTCTCTCACCCTCTTTCTTTTAAACTTTTAAATCTCACTTCTAACCAATCTCTCTTTTCCATTTTACCTCTTCACACACCAACACTCAATCTTTTGACCCCTCTCCCCTTACTCACTCAGGGAATACTTCCTGGGTAGGAAACACTGGTTAAATTGAATCCATGGAAGTTCTGTTAAGCTCACACACTGAATCCCATGTATTTTCCTAAAAGAACGTGCTGTTCAACAACCTTTTGTACATGTAAGCACAAAGGAATACAAACATGAAGAATAAAATGTTGAAGAAATAAAAAACATAAGTTGTTTTGACAATGCTATTCTCCCCTTCAAACTAAAGGTGGTTGGCAATTAAGCTCCAAAAATCATTTAAAATCACACTTCACAATTCATGAAAATCTTTGAAGAATAGGAAGTGGTTTGAACATTTAAGAAACCATTTTTCACAAGTGAAAGTTGTTCATCTTTCAACAAGTGATAGAGTGTAAGGATTAGAAGAATATACCTATAAATCAGAATCCTTAACTCCCCCTGGAATGGATATTTTCATTTAAGTGTTTTCCCTCTTTATATCTGTAAAGCTACAGTTTATCAGAAAAGTATGACAATGATAGTAAAAATCATATTTATCTCTCCCCCCTTAAGAGATATGACAATTAGCTCCCCCTCAAATAAAAAACTTCTATAAAATATTTTATCATTTAAGCATCCTATCAGAAGAAAACATTTGAGTACGGGTTTTGAACTTAAGTATTCAAAAGCCATGATTACTTATTCTCCGGTGAGAATAGTATCATTCATTTTTACCAATGAAGATCGAGTCCTAAGCTGTTGTACTTAGAAGTCAACTTTTTGACAATGAGGCAAGAGTCCTGATCTGTAATAATCAGAAGTCATTGTTCTTTCTCCCCCTTAAACCTTGGGTGCCTGCAACACAGATTTAGCTTTTGGTACCCACTGGTATTTGGGTCCTAATGGGTTAGTTGCAGTTCTAGTAGGAGAGATAAAGTAAGAACCATACCAGTTATTCACATAATCTTTTCTTACAAAATCATTTGTACCACAATAGGAACAACTAATTTTCTTTTGTGCTAACCTGATCAGTTGATTTATAGTGTAAACCAGATCAGGCTTGCCAAAAGTTTTACCTTTTGAAGCATAGTTCCATTTAGCATTTGTTTTATGCACAAATGATTTTTCTTTCTTCTTTTCCTCTGAAGATCCTTTAACTTTCCAGATCCAATTTCCTTTGTCTTTCTCATCTACCCTTCTCCAAAACCTTTTCCTCCGAGATATGTTCTGTTTGAAGTTACCTGAGCCATCAACATCTTTGTCATAGAAAAGGTTAGAAGGATGAATAGGATCTGTATGTTCAGAAGTATGATTATCAGTTATTTCAAACAAAGGATTATTAGAAACATTAGTAAACGTAGAACTTGCTGCTGAATTGAATGAACATTCGAATGCAGTTAGATCATCTCTCGGTGATTGAGCTATTGACTCTGATGTTTTGTGCTCAGTCAACTTCACTTTAAATACGATCTCTTCAAGTTCCTTTATCTTTGACGACAAACTGTTTCTTTCCTTTGTAATCAGATCAAACTTCTTATGCAACTCAGATTTAGCATTCTTCTCCTTCAAGATGTTTGTTGACAACTCAGATAGCTTTCTTGTTAGCTTAGCTATCTCAGTCTCTAGATCTTTCTTTTCTTTAGAAAAGTCTTTATTTACATCCTTTTGCTCAACTTTCTTCTTCTCATTCTCAACCTTGTCTCTTTCCAGAATGATATCTTTCTCAAGGTCTGAAACTTGTTGAGAAAGCTTAACACATTTAAGCTCTAATGATTTCTTTTCTTCAAAGGCTTTTCTTGAGAAATCAGAGAATTTCTTAGCAAGTTCTTTTCTTTCTTTCTCAATCTTCATCATCTCATCTTGAGCCTTTGTGTTGTTTCTGTCTTGGGTAGCCTTTTCTTTCAGCATATTAATCTCAACCTCAAGACTGAAAACTTTATCTTTCAAAGAATCCCTTTCAGCAAAAATTTGAGAGTTTGTCTTTTTAAGCCCTTCAGAAGTTTCACTAGCAACGTTTGCTCTTCTTCTAAGTTCATCAAACTCTTTTTGCATTGATTCCTTCTTTGACCAGCTTGAGCTAGAATTAAGACTTTCAGATCTTTTCAGTTTTGCTTGAAGATGTAAGATCTCTTTTTCTTTAGACTCAATTATTCCCGCAAAATCAATTTTAGAATCAGTAATGCATACTGAACAAATGAAATCTTTCTTTGAATATTTTGAATTTTCTTTTAAAACATTGATCTGAGTAAGAAGAGATGAGTTCTGAATCATTAAATCCTTGTTCTCAGCTTTAAGAGGCAATATCTCAGATTTGAGCTTTTTATTCTCTTTTTCACAATCAACGTCCATGCTTGCATATCTTGACAACTGTCCAGCAAGACGTTTAACATTTGCTTTTGCTTCACAAAGAGTCATCTTGTCAAAAAATCATAGCTATAACCTTCAGACATCTTTAGCTGTATGGTTAGAAAGCAAACTTATCTGTACCAAGATAATCAACTAGATAACATGTTTAGAATCAAGAATTAGATAAAAACTACACTAAAATTTTTTCAGAAAAATAAATTTCCAAAAATAATCAAATGCAGATATCGCAAACAGTATAAAATACAAATGGATTAAACACAGTAAATCTGGCGCAAAAGTCAGATATATGCTAAGGACAGTGGCGCAAAAGGCAACTCTGCGCGAGAAGATAGTGGCGCAAGAAGAGTTTTGCGCTAGAGACAGGCCACGCGAGATAGAGTGTTGCTCGAACAGTAGATGGCGCAAAGTATAGTTACGCGCGAAGAGCAGATGGCGCAAAAGTGAGGTTTGCGCGAGAAGTGAGTTTTGCGCGAATAGTTTATGGCGCAAAAGAAATGTTTGCGCGAAGCGAGGGTGGCGCAAAATGTTGATTTGCGCGAAGAGCTTGTGGCGCAAAAGAGATCAAGTCGCGACCGGTGTCCTGCTGACCGGACCCTTCGACCGGTGTCCTGCTGACCGGTATTCCGACCGGACCTTCGACCGGTGTCCTGCTGACCGGTGTTCCGACCGGAGTCCTATCGACTGGACTGGTGTAACGACCGAGGTGCTGACCGGAGTCCTCCGACCGGGTTGAATCGATGTGGTGAGACCGGTGTTTTTGACCGGTGTTGCGACCGGGACCGGACTCGATGAATAATGACCGATGTTCTTAGTTCGGCCCATAACACGATTTTCAACCCAAAAAACACTCCAATCGATTTATAAGCAATGTAAAAATCAAACTTTTGTATCCATAAGCATGTAGCAATTAAATCCCAGTCAAAAACAATAATAAAAAACAACTTGTAATCACCCAATTTTATAGTAGTAGTAGTCGACAGGTTTAAGAAGTTGTCGAACCCAATATAAAAAAAAACATCAAAATCCAATCGATTGAAGATTTAAAGTGCAATTGACCTATCAGATAACATTCAATAACATAAAACGCACCTAATCAAATCAACTTTATGCATAAAAAACACATTAATTCAAGAAATCAATTATCGCACAGTAAGGTGTCGATAAACAGTATAATCCAAAAAAAAACTTGATTCTTTTGGCTCTGATACCACTTGTTAAACCCAGATAACTAGTTGATAAACAATCACACAACACAATAAAGATCAAGAGATAAACAGATCAGAATAACATACCACGATCCCTTGATTAATCAATGAAAACAATGTGAGTGTTCTTGGTACCTTGTGCGTACGATTACAGAGTACGGATCCCTCTCTATAGGATTATGATAATAATTAATGATTTTGAGTTATTAGAGGATTAACCTAAAAACCTAATACCTAAAACCTATTTATACTTAGGCCGTATAAGCCAAATGGGCTTTTGGGCCCAGTTACAAATAACTATCAACTTATTACAATTTGAACCCTGAACTTTAATCTTGAATACAATTACTGATCCAACACTTACGGCTAAAGTTATTTCCTTTTTCAATCAGAGATAGAGCAAGATCATGGTATAATTCATTGCAGCCTAATTCTATTGAAACTTGGAGGGACATGGCTGAAAGATTTTTAAAAAAACTTTTTCCACCAACACGGAATGCTAAGTCTAGAAATGACATAAGCATGTTTAGACAAATGGACAATGAAGCTATTCCAGATGCTTAGGAAAGGTTTAAAGAGTTGTTAAGGAAATGCCCTCACCATGGCATACCCTACTGCATACAACTAGAGACATTTTACAATGGTTTAAATACCACTGCTAAACATATGCTCGATGCTACAGCAGGAGGAGCCTTCACCTCTAGTACCTATAATGATAGTTACGAGATTTTGGAAAAGATTTATAGCAACAATGGTTATTGGTCTGATCCATGTGCACTAGTACCCAGAAAAACTGCAGGAATTCATGAAATAGATCCTTATACTGCACTTACTGCACAACTCACATCAATGGCCAACATGATTAAAAACATGTCTGCTGCCACTGGTGCGAATACTGTTGCTGCAACATCTGTTCATGAACCTTTGCCCGTACAATGTGTAGTCTGTGGTGAAGGGCATACCTATGACCAATGTAGCCAGAACTCAAAATTTGTAAACTAGGTGCATAATAGGAATGGACAGTATTCAAACAACTATAACTCAAATTGGAGAAGCCATCCCAATTTTTCTTGGAATAGTCCTTGTTTGAATCCACCTATTAATCGTGTAGAGGTTTGACTTTCTTGTCCCAACCAAGAGTTCTTTACCGTCTTCAGTACACACAAAACATCTCTTGGCCTTGATATTAACCTCTATGTCTTTGTCACAGAACTGTCCAATGCTAAAGAGGTTATGTCCTAAACCTTCAACATATCTCACCTTCGTAATCGTTACGTTGTTTTGAATAACATCACCATAGCCCAAAATTGGTGAAAACTGGTCGTTCCCAAAGCGCACGTTCCCACAGTATTTCTCTGTATAATTAGACAAAATATTTTTCTGCCCAGTCATATGCTTGGAGCAACCAAAATCCAAGTACCACATATGATGGGTCTGCACAGGAGAAATCAGGGAACAATAACTTTAGGTACCCATTTAAATCTGGGTCCTATCAGATTAGCGAAAGATTTTGGCACCCATATAAATTTGGGTCCTCTTTTATTTTGAAAAACATGAGAAGCTTTAGAATGATAAACATGATAAGAACCAAACCAATCATCAGAATATTGGCGAGAAACAAAATAATTCCGTTTATATTTAGATGACTTAGTAGTAGACCGAGATAATTGGAGTAATTGCTTTATTATATATTTCTTGTAAGGAATTACAAGTTTTTGTTTATCAGAAGCAACAGTACCAACTACATCAGTGATACTACCAGTCTGTCTATTACAAACACTATTAGGACATGATTCTGCTTTCTCATCAACCTTCTGTTTTGGTCGCCACTCAGTTCACTCCTCAGACCTTTTCGTTTTCAACTCTGAAACACAAGATTTAGATTTGTTAGGAAAATGATATTTCCGAGTTTGTATTTTCTTAAGATTACTAGTGTTAGTCCGTTTATGTGAGCGCCGTTTCTTTTGCTTCTTGCCTTTTTCATAATATGCAGTACTCACAGAAACTGATTCATCAACCTTGGTTGATGATTCACCTACTTCATAAACACTAGGTAAAACTTCAGAGTTAATGATAAAAGCAGAATGATCTGGAAGTTTAGCATTGAAGTCAAACATATCAATTTCATTAACACACCCATCATCAGAATTTAGAAAATCATTTGCAGACGCAAATAAGTCATCAAAATCATCTTCCGAAGTTTGAGGTGGCTTAGAAGATTTTGAACACTCATTGGATTTAGTTTTAAAAACAGTGTTCTTCATTACAGTAGAAAATACAATTTGTTCAATATTAACCAAAATTCTTTCATCAGATAAAGCATTTTCAAGATCAATTATTTTGCTTTCTAAAATAAGTGGAGAAACATAATTTTTTGCTTTAATAGGTTTTGCCTCCAACTCTTGTGTAGAATAACTTGCAAAATAATAATTTGAAAGGAATTTTAGTTGTTTAGAAATATAACTATCATTCAACTTTTGATAGCAGAATGGTAGTTGCATTTTAGTTGTTTTCTTTCTATTTTCATCTTCTTTGGCCTCTACCTCATCAGGTGATTTGGTAACAAATTTATGTTTCAAATGAGGATGTTTGGTAGCCGCTTGTAGAAAATCAAAATTATACAAGGCTGGCTGTTTTCTGATTGCTTTCTTTAAGTAGTGAGGGTTATCGTAACCGAGTCCCCACTTCTCTTTAACATCAGATTCCTCTTTTGGTGTGTTTAAGAAAATGGTTTGATCTGTTTGTCCTCTAGCATACAGTTTGGCTTCCAAACCATTTACCTTTTTCTCCAAACTCTCGTTTTCAACTTGCAATTTATGAGCTTTTAGCACAAATTCTTGTTTTTCAATATCAGACTTGGAAAGTTTTGAAACAATTTCAGAAATCTTATTTTCAAAACAATCTTTTTGAATTTTAAATTCAGAAGCAGATTTGTTTAGAGAGTCAATCAGACTTTTGTTCCCAACAAGTTCCTTGTTGAGATAAAAAATAGTTTGACGTTTCTTTGCAACTCTACTCTTTTCCTTTTTCAATTTGGCTTGAAGATCTTGAAGCTCGATCATCATGGCTTCCATTTTATTTACAAAATCAGATTCAGAAAAGTTTAGTACCTCATCAGATATTTCTTCGTCAGTCTCATCATACTTGACCTCTTTACCCATCAGACACATGTGTGATGTTTCTTCCTTTTCTTCCTCATCGGAGTAGTCAAGCCAAAAATCGTCTTCGGCCATTAAAGTTTTTCTCGCTTCTTTCTGCTTAGCCAGTAGCATCTTCTGCTTGTAAAAATCTGAGTTTCGCACGACAGGCTTCCGACAGTCTTTGGCGAAATGACCTACTTTCCCGCAGCTGTAGCACTTTATCAGATCATCAGTCTTCTTTTCACCATAATCATTAACATATTTCTTCTTCTCTTCTGGCTTTCTATCCCTAAACTTCTTTTCCTCAAACCTTCTTCCTTCCACTCGTTCTCTATGCTCATGATTTTTTGACCCTGATGAATACCTTTGAGTGTTTGAACCCGACTTATTGTAGAACTTCTTTTGAAATGCTCGGGTCAACAGTAGCATCGCTTGCTTTAGATTTTCCCCGTCATCTGAGTCAAAATCAGAATCATCAGAATCATCAGAACTAGGAACCACCATTTTCTTTTTCTTCTTTTTTTCCTTTTCTTTCTCCTTCCTTTTCTCAGCCACAATCAAAGCTATGGGATCAGGTACTTTCTCAGCCTTTTTCTTCTCACTTCTTTTCTCTTCTACCTCCTCCTCATTCGTCTCAACGTTTCATACACTTCAGGCAGAGGGATATCACTGAGGTCTTTCGTCTATTTCATCCTTCTTGTGTGTTTCTTCCACTCTAGTTGAAGGATGCTGAGGAATTTAACATTGTTCTCGATTTGCTTCTTCTTGAATTTATTCTTTGCAAGCTCATTCAGTAGAAGAACAAATCACTTGTAAGTTTCCTCAAGGCTCTCATTCTCCTTAGCCTTAAACTCCTCGTAGCTGTTTATGCAGTTAGCAACCTTCATTTGGTTTCCAACCTTTGATCCCATCATCATGTTTTGAAGTAGATCCACATGTTCTTTGAGTTTGCCTTGTAGCTGTCGATTTTGATGTAGATCTCATTGGGTTTGCTCTGTAAGAGTAGAGATCTAGCTTGCTTATCGACTTTGTATCTGTTCTTTTGCTCTTCTGTATACTGTGAAAGGTCTTTCGGAACAGTCTTTGTCTTTTGAGCTCTATCTACATTTCTATCTTCACTATCAGAAGACTCGTCATCCGGTATTTCCATAGTGAGTGCTACCATCGGACCTTCCATGATAGACATCAGAATATTTTCTCCGTTGGCATGTCTGTCAATGAAGTCGAGGAACCGGTCTTTCCACTATTCATATTCCCCTTTGAACAATACCGGAGGTTTCACATCAGTACCAATAGAGAGTGCATCTTTGGAAGTCATCTTTGCTTTTACACTGCTTTGAATGATCGTGAAAATTTAGAAATAAACTGGATCTACAAAAATCAAACTTTGTCAAATTTCAGAAAAATTAGAAAAATTCTAAGTATAAAACGCGCATAACAAAGAATGTAAAACTTCGCGCAAAGCTCTTTATGCGCGTTTGTACTTCGCGCACAAAGAAGGCTACTTGAACTCAACTTCTCGCACACAGGGTTGTGCGAGTTTGGGTTTCACGCACGATGAAAGATGCGAGAACTCGGGTTCGCGCAAACAAGATTGTGCGAGTTTCTAGTTCTCGCACACTACCACGTGCGAGTTCTTGATACTTCACGCAAGGCTTTTGCAAGTTTAGCAATTAGAATTTTTTTCAATTTTCCATTTCGCGCTAAACGAAAAATCGCAAAGCAACCACTTCTTGCAGACCTTTTGCGAGTTTGGTAGTTAGAAAAATATTAGACTTTGAACTTCTCGCTAAATGGAAACGCGCAAACACTTCTCGCAGGAAAACTTCGCGCACGACACGAAGAGTGAACAGTAGAAACACACACACAGGGTTTTGCGCGTTTCTACTTCTCGCACGACTATTCTTGCGAGTTCTTCATCTCTTTGCTTGTTCCTTTGACGTGCGTGTTCTTCAGTCTATGCGAGTTCTTCCTCTGCGTGTTCTTGAGATCTAGCGAGTTCTTGACTTATTCTTTCAAAAACTCAACTTTTCACACTGAAATCAAATCAAACCCTTTCCAATTGTCTTGAAACTTTGCAAGAATCTTTTAGAACATCCCACGAACAGATTTCTAACACTGACTTTCAAGTTCTAACACTAAAATTACAATTTTGATCTAATTACAGTGCGTATGAACTATTTCGAACAAAACTTAAGAAAATTCAAAATTCACTCGATTTTGATGTGAATTGTGCTAATTCGATACACATGAGATTTGTTCTAAACAACAATTCGAATATAACAATACAAAATTAAAGTAAAAAACACCACTAAATCGAGAAATCGAAATGGAATAGGAAGACTTGCGAGTTCGTGAAAAACTGCCAACAAAAACTTGAATTTGATCCTTGTTTTATGAATTTCGATCTGCTCTGATACCAATTATTATCCCAGATAACAATGTAAACAAGATGACAATTACAGATTTAATCAATTTCCATTTCTATTAAAAACAAGAAATCAATACAGTGAATGCTCTCTCAACTTTCTCTCTCTAACACTTGTGTACGCACAATACTCTCACTCTAAACTTCTAGAACTACTCATACACAACAAGCAACATCCTTATTTGAACACAGGGATAAAACACTCACAACACTATACATGAACATAAGAGAAACACTCATACAACTAGCTTTGACTTTTTATTACAAAAGACACTTGGACTTTCTGCTTGAGAGTTGACTTGAGCTTTGACTTGCTTGACTTTCAGTCTTCAGTCTTCATGATCTTGTATCCAACAAATATATGCTCTAACAGATATCTTATAAATGAGTGTGAAGTCGACTATTTTAACTCATACAAGCGGTTTCGTTCAGAACTTTTCTAGCCATGTAGGGAAGATTTCTTTCCATATTTCGGTTGTCACGACATCGTTTTAGTTAGTCAATATGATGTTTTACCGAAAGATTATGCACGAATGATTCTCGAGGTTGTGCATGACTTTGAAGTTATGAGAGTGTTGAGTTATGTGTGCTTAATATGTTTTCAAATGTTTTGCCTTTTGAATGTTCAATTATGAGAAATGATTTTTAAATTATCGAGTCGTCATGCATGAAGGCTATGAACTCAGTAGGTCGTAAAAGTTATTGAAATTAGGTACAAGGAAGCGTTCGAGAGTGGGGAATGTGTCGGTCAAGACAATGATAGATGATTTATGTTTCCGGTATTCTTTTTAAGGAAGAGAGGGGGATATTGAAAAGTCGGAAGGGAACTTTGACATTGATGGTATTATGGTAGTTTGAAATCTTGCTCGGTAATTTGGCATGTTGTTGTCGGTGAATGATCGTGTTTGGGATGAAAGACTTGAAGTCGTCAAAGTGTTGATGTTAGTGAATAGTCATACTTGAAGTAGAGTTGAGCTACGGAGATAAATGATAAAGAATTTTGAGCCAAGTAATCCTTGAACCTCCTACAGGTGAGGGTGGTGAAGTGCAAAACTAAATGCGGTGTGTTTGGGAAAGGTAGATGGCATCAGAAACTCTTGTTGACAGAGATATTGTGGAAGTATGATCATGTTGTTTCTTTTTATGATTGAAGTTAGAAGTTGTTTAAGATGAGCCGAGTTAAGGGCATCGTCAGGAGTTGGATTGTAAGAATTTACCTTGGTGTACATAGACGGATTAGGTCGTTCAAGGATGGTGTATACTTGCCGGATATTGGATAACCTTGCGGGATCATTATGATAATGGAAGATTGTTGCGTGGAGGAGTGTTTTCCCTGCGAGATTCTAGCGGTTCGTAAATGATGAAGTAATTAGTACAATCAAAGTGAATGCATGGTTTATATCCAAAAATTTGAGTTGTGGTTCATCTGGATTTGGGAAGAGACAAAGCCGTGAGATAGAATGAGTTTTATATGCATACAATTTAACATGAAGGCAAGATTGGTTATGTATACAAATGATCGTGAGAACCTGATCTACAATGTTATCAGGGTGTGGTAACTGTGGGAACAAGTTGGTGGCATTGTGGGCCAAGGTGGACATGTAAGTCATTGATGTGTTAATGGGTTGTTGTTAAGATGGGTGATGATGTGTATGGTGATGTGGGACAAGGGTAGGTGTAAATGTTGGATTTGGAGGTTTTGAGGAGTGGTTCAGATGTGGCAAGTATGTTGGATATAGTTGTGGCGTTATTGTTGTTCTAGAGGTCAAAGGGTGAGTGATATTTAACGATCACCTAAAGCGAGAACTCGTGTTCCTCTTGGTTGCGTTGAACTTCGGAGGAGTTTCTATTAAGCCTATGAGGATGTCTTACTGGTTTTATTGTGGTGTATTGGGGTAGATTTGAAGTTAACTGGGAAAATTGAAGTATTCGCTGAGTAGGAATGGACTGAATGGATAGGTCGACTCTGTTTGAAGAATAAGAAAAGGCTTGGTATAGTGAGTGTTGGGCATTGTTACGTGACCCATCTGAATGCCTCAAGTGAGAATTGTGGTGGAACAAAATACGTAATGGTGATATGTCACCGGTAAGAGGAAAACGGTGATTCAGGATTATGTGAGAACATAATGTTGGTGTCTTGCAATACGTAAGCCAAGCTGAGACAAAGAAGCTCGTCTAGTGAGATAGAAGAATGTGGAGTATGTCTAAACGTTGTTATTTTTCAAGGATAGGGGGAAAAGGATTATTGTATACATTATGGTTAAGGTGTTGGAAAATTAGTCCAGGAGATGGGCCGAAAGGTTGCACCTTTTAGTAAGTCTTTCTTTGGCAGTGGGTGTCCTATGTTTCGAAAAGGCTTGGTAAGGAAGTGGATCGAGATGCTTGGAGGGAAAATTGGCAGGCGTGAGTAGGTTGTAGTGTGATGGAGGTTCCAAGTGAGCATTGTGGGTATTGTCGTGCGAATTAAGCGAGTTCTGGGGGAAAGTGTCGCCCCTCGCTGTAAGGAAAGGAACTAAGGCTTGATTCAGAAGATTTTTGGGTTTGATAGATGCAGTAATATTCTGTCATGTGTTTGTGGGATTAGCTCAGATTGTTAGTGGGATAAATAGGCGATGGAATCGATTAGTGGTGCTTGGTTTTATATATTAATATGTGGATATCAAAAGGTATAAGTATGGGTGGGATTTTGGTCGAGGTTTGCACTGTGCAGTTGAATTGTTTCTATCAACGGATTAGTGATCGATGTGGTGTTAAAGATCAATGTGTTGTTAATGTTGGCCGCTAACTACGTAGTTTTACTAAGAATTATGTCATTTAATAAAGGAATTCTTACCTGTAGCCTTGGAGATGAAGTTCAAGGGTGACTCTGTGTCAGGTTGGCGTTTTAGGAGGGTATTATTTTAGTACAGGAAAGGTTGAAGGAAGCTCGCGATCGTCAAAAGAGTTATGCGGATAAGAGAAGAAAGGAGGTAGCGCTTCAAGTAGGGGATGAAGTGTTGTTGAAGATATCTCCTTGGAAAGGAATGGTACGCTTTGGAAAGAAAAGGAAGCTAAGCCCACGCTATATTGGACCTTTTGAAATTATTGAACGGGTCGAGGAGGTGGCGTTCAAGTTGGAATTACCCGAGGAATTGAGGGATATTCACAATACTTTTCACGTCTCAGATCTGAGAAAGTGTTTAGCGGAGGTTGATATGGCGGTGCCATTTCAAGACGGGCGAGTGGACGAGAAATAAAATTTCATCGAGGAACCAGAATCGATCACCGATCGGAAAGTCAAATGTTTGAGGACAAAAGAGATCAATCTAGTGAAGGTTCAGTGGAAGTTTCACAAAGGGCAAGAAGCAACGTGGGAGTTGGAATCGGAGATGAAGACCAAATACCTGTGCCCTTTTCGACAAAGAAATTCCAGGGACGTAATTCTTTTTAGGGGGGGGGAGTGTTGTAAGGACCGTTATCGCTATAAATGTGGGTCTTGGGTGTAAATAAGAGAAGGTGAGGGTCACATAGGAAATTAGTATTGATAAGGCTCAAAACCCTAGGGTCTTCCCCATTTCTATGATTATTGTGTATGTGTGTGCGGCGCAGAGAAGAAGTGAAGGAGAGAAGTTTTGGGGCTAAGCAAAAGAAAGAATTGGAGGTCTAGAAGGAGTCACCATTGTTACAGGGCAGTGTTTTTCTCCTTTATCGCTTTTCTCCTTGTTGTAGTGATAAGCTTTGAATAAAGAGAAATCGTAATTTGGATTGAGCACTGTGTCGACCGGGATGTTTTCATTTTGGGATTTTTGGTGGATTAAGGTAACTATGTAATTACATGGTTATAATTATTGGTTTACCATCCTTTGCATTATTTTGCGGAGTAAATCGATTTGGGGTTTAAATCGCTAAAGGAGGTAATCGGTCTGTTGTTGTCGTATGCCGTAGGTAATCGTGATGAAACCCTTCCCAGGTGCACCGGGAGTCTCCCTCCCGGGAGCAAAGGGAGTCCATTGTATCGAGTTGCCCCGGGAGTTCCCATTCTGGAGCACCTGGAGTTCACTCGAACCGGGACCCGGATGCCACGAGAATCCTTACACTCGGTTGGTACCAGGAGACCTGTACCCGAGAGTCCCAAAGCACCTGGGAGTCGGCTTCTCATCAGACCCGGGCGGCCTGGGTGACGCAGGGCAGGCGCGACGTAGGTGCCAAGCCTAGTTGGGCGTCCGTGACCCAAAGCGTTCCATGTCGGGGACTTAGACTTTACGTTTGGGGGTCCCATTAACTCCATTAGTTGTCGCAATTTGGAATAAATCGTCTAGTGGTGTGTTCGGTACTTTTAGTAGAAATTTAACCGTGAGCATTTCACAATTGTAGGAACTCGGTCTTTCTGAATTTAACTTCTGTGTGTGTGCCAAGGTTCAACTTATTAGGTGAGTTTCCTTGTTTAAAAATCTTTACAACTGAGAATGGCGTTGTTGATCCCAGTTGTGATGTTCTTTAACTTGATTTAACCTTTTACTACACACAGATTAAATAAATAGAGTGCGGAAGCGTTTAATACGTGTAGAAAAGATTGAACATGCAAGGTAGTAAACACACAAGTAATTAATGAACATGAAGTAAAGTATTACAAGAAAGTTACTCAAAGAACTGTTTCATTGATTACTCAAGAACACCAAGAACACGCACTGGTGTGTGCAAAAATGCTCAAGGATTATACAGACTACTATTTTGTGTGTGTGCTATCTCGTATATTGAGCTCTAAGGTGGTGCTCCTTAATATAGCATAAGGATGCACCCCTTAGTACAAGACAAAAGCTGACATTCCATAAACGAAATGCCACCTGTAAAGTAAACATCGTGGGACGCCCATTACTTTGATCTTGAGGATCTTCGTACAACAGGTCTCACATGCTTGGCACGTGGTCTTGTCTTGAACTCTTAGAAAAGCTTCAACATTGATCTCCAGAGGTTAGCCTTCACAGAGGCTCTGTGAGTGATAACAGAGGCTCTGTGATCTGAGTATCATCAGGTTTGTCTTCTGGTAGATCTTCTGCGGAGTAACCTATGAGCTTTGCACCTTCTGTGGTGTACTTGAGTGTTCAGCGGCAGACTTCTGCGATTCCCATACTTAGCCTATTTTTCAATACTTCAATACAATGTGAGTGGAGCTAACAATCTCCCCCTAAGTATTGAAAATTAAAAATTTGGAATTTAGAACGATGGCTAAGCTAGAAGCAAAAGAGGTGAAAGGAACTCAACCTATGAAAAGTGATATTCATTCGTAAAAGAAAAATGCCAAAAGGAAATTACATTAAGCATCGAAATACATGAATGAACAACAAAAGATTACAGAAGTCATTGAGGAAAATCATTTATCGGGTTGGTAAAGCTTTCAGCTAGAGTTCTCTTCATCGATATAATGAGTTCCCTGAACTTCAGTTATGCATCAATCTGTCCGATCATTGTCTCTACAGGTCCCGCTTGCACAAACTCAGAGTCTTTCTTCCTCAGAATCGTATTCTTTATCTTCTGCAGAGTATTGTTTGAATACTTGTGACTTTGATTTGGCCGATACATCTTTTTAAGCCCATCATCGTCTCTGTAGATGAATCCGAACTCAGGCTCTGTGATTAAGGAGTTGGAAGAAACGTTCTCGATTCCGGGGAATTGGTCATGAGGTTTTGTAGATCCCAGTGCAGTGCAAAACAGACTAACAACAATCAAAGATGAAAAGATTATAGATCACAGCAACTAGTCATATGATTGATAACACTTCAAAGGGTTAAGGTTTACAGAGAGAATTTCTGATAAGGGTATGTAAACCTAATGACTAGAAAACTGATTCAAGAACTTCTGACCTAACAAATGAAATAGAAATTAACTTTAAATACGTAGGCTCGCAGGCCTAATGGGCTTATGGGCTTGGGCCCATCTAATTAATCAACTATTAATTAATTACAAATCAAACCCTTATAAATACTTTATTCCACTTTCAACACATAGGACTTTCAGTCCTAACAATCTCCCCCTAAAGTTGAATAAAGCATTTAACAACTTGAAAAACTTCAGGCCTTGATCTTCTTTCCCTCTTGATTCTTTGAAGAACTTTGGTATTGCATGTCTTCATGACTTTCCACGCTCCCCCTTGAATAAAGCTCTTGATCTTCATAGTATCAACTTTGTAACCAGATTCAATTTACAGTAGCCTCGACTGAACGCACTATCACCCAGCTTTTAACTGTAGAAACTCAATCACATCAGATCAGCACACAAGAAAGATAATGTGAGAGTTACTTGACATTCCACGGTGCATCTTCAGTTTAAAACAAAGAATCTGTCTTTGAACCGCGAGTTGAATAAGCTTTCAATTTAAGAACTTGTTTCAATCAGCGCGTAGGAGAAATGAGAAACAAACTTGTAGCAGACACCACATGATACGGAAAGAATCAATACAATCTTTGAAATCTCTTTGAAAAATTGAAACATCATATTCATCTCTTTGATCTCTAGACTGTCTTCAGAAATAACTTTCTTTCTTTAAAACTTTGAAATTGAACTTTCTCTCCCCCTTTTTGATGATTGTGAGCATCATGATCATCAAAACTTCTTCAATTTCAGCACTTTCTTTGATCTCCCCTTTTATGATAATTTCACTTTCTCCCACCTGTGATCTGAGTATCCGTCAATTCATGAAATGTAGATATCCGAATCTTTTCAAATTCAGACATAATGAATAATGTAACCCTGATTCAACAGATGAAACAGTTAGTATGCCTGTAAGTAGCACGAAGCCACTTTGTACAACAGATGTACTTTGGAAAGGAGCTTTTGTGATGTTCACTCCCCCAGGGCTTCCATTCAATCATCGAAAAACCACAAAGGAATTTTCTATGAATGTTATGACAAGAAAACTTATTCCTTGTGTGCTCGTGCAAGTGTATGAATGATTGAAGCTACTTAGCTATATGAGGCTCAAATTGTGTAAACTGTTGAGACATCAACAAATATTACACGGACTCAATGTGCATGAAAGAGGTGCGAAGGTGGGGCAACTTTCCTTCTTTTTCAATATCTAAATCTTCCGAGAGAAGATTAGATAGCATATATGCTGCGTCCCCAAAGAAAATGAAACATTTCTTTGTTAAGAAAGAAACGAGTGGTTGGTGGGGTTAATGCAAGAGTTGGCATGGGCTCACTGCCTGTTTCAATGATGGTCACCAAAGAATGTGAACCAATCAGTAGATGTGGCTGCCCGGCTCAGAAAGTGGTTGGTGCAGAGTTCTGATATTCTTTTAACTCTGTTCTCACATCCTCTTTCTTTTTAAACATAAAAGCTCACTTCTAACCAAACTCTCTTTTCCATTTTTCCTCTCTACACAATGAGAAAAACTCAACCAGATGAGTTATCTCCCCCACTCTTTGATTTATGACCCCTCACCCCTCAATCACTCTAGGATAACTTCCGGGGTAGGAAACACTGGTTAACGTGAATCCATGGAAGTTCTGTTTAAGTTCTCACACAAAACCCATGTAAGTGCTAAAAAGAATGGTTGCTCAATAGTTTAACTTGAACAGTTAAGCACAAAATGTATGATAACATTTTCAAAATGTACGCTCATGAGATTTGAGCAATTGAAATTCTCAAAACAAAGATATTGAATGAATGAAATGAAATCAAGAGAATTGTTTTGAGAATCTGAAAATGTATCAATCAGATCAAATAAAATGGTTAGGGTATCAAAGAACTGGATATTTTGTTTATATGAACAAATATAAACAATTTAGCAATGAAAGCACAAAATTAGAAATTATGATTGATGCTCAACAACATTGAATTTCAAACGGGGGTATTACCATCGAAAAATTGTTTCGCTATGAGACATGGTAATAACAGATTTCAAACGATGTACTGAACCGGTGTGTGTGAATACTTTACAGTATAAAGACAAGATAATACGCAAGTATTGATCTTTGGAAACACACGGTCAGTTAAACAGTAAAGCTCAAAATTGAAAAAACATTTAAAAGTCAAACTTCTAAATTCATAAAATCTTTTGAGAAACAGAAGTGGTTTGAACATTTCAGAAAACGTTTTTCATGTTCGAAAGTTGTTCTTCTTTCAAACAATCAGAGATCTAGATTATAAGATATTTACCTTTAAAGCTCCCCCTCAAATCATGATAGAATGATATAGATCTATTAAGCTCCCCCTGGATATTTGCAAAATATCCAAGTCTGAACGTTGAAGAACGGGTCCTGATCTGTCATGTGATCAGAAGCCTAACTTCGTTGAAGTCCGGGTTCTAAGCTGATTTACTTAGAAGCCATTGTTCTTCTACTCCCCCTTAACAGTAGGTGCCTGCAACACAGAATCAGTTTTCGGCTTTGGTACCCACTGGTATTTGGGTCCTCGATTGTTAGTTGCAGTTCTTGTGGGGGATATAGAATGAGAACCATACCAGAAATGATCACTGGTTTTGTGAATGTGATCATGTGTATGACAACAAGAACAGTGGTATTTCTTACCTGATAACCTGAGTAATTGATCTCTCGAGTAGATATGATCAGGTTTACCTTTATGCACTTTGTTCTTCTTGGCATTGACCGCATGTACACATGATTCTTTTTCTTTCAGCTCATCTTCAAATGGTTTCTTCTTCCAGACCAGTTCCTCATCTTTGTATCTCTTTCTTCTAGAGCGTGTACCTGAACCATCTATATTGCTATCATAGAAAAGGTTAGTTTTACGAATCTGATCAAAAGATTTAACTGACCTTTGTGTAGAGACAGATTTCTGATTTGAGCTTGATACAGAATTTTCAAGCACTTTAATCGTTGAAGCGAAGTTGTCTCTTTCTTGAACAAGCAGGTCAATCTTCTTCGTGAACTCAGACTTCGTTTTCTGCTCTTTTAGTGCCTTCTCAGATAGTTCAGACAACTTGGCAGTAAGCCTTTTGATCTCTGTCTCAAACATGCTTCGTTCTTCTTCAAATCCCTTCTCAGCATCATTTCGTTGGCCGGATATTTCTTTGAAAAATCCCACATTCTTTTGTTCAATGGCCTTCTTTTCTTTTGCAAACTTTTCTCTTTCAAGGATGATTACTTTCTGAAAATCAGAAATTTGCTGAGAAAGTTTTATGCATTTCAGCTCAACTTCCTTCTTCTCATCAGCACATTTTCTCGAGAATTCTGAGAACTTCTTTGCGAAAGATTTCTCTTTAGTCTGAAGATCAGATTTGTGTTTAGCAAGCAGTTGCTCCAAATCAGATAAACGCTTTTGAAGTTCTGCATTTACATCTTTCAGATCAGAGATCTTTTCCTCATAGCTTTCAGCGGAGACTGGTTGCTGAGGTTTAACTTCCAAAATAGAAATCTTTCCTTTTAGCTCAGAGTTCTCAGCTTCCAATTTTCTTCCTTTTAAAATCTCATTTGGCCCTAACACCAACCATTCAGTACAATCCCACAACTCTTTTCCTGTCATTTTGTAGGTATTTATTTGATCAATAAGTTCACTAAAAATGTCACGAAAAAGTTCACAAGTAATACTATCAGTCATATAATTTCGAGCTAAATTGTTAGCCCACTCTATTTTCTCCTTTTCCATAGGAGAAGCTTCTGTCTGAATTTGGGATTGCATCTCCCCTTCAGTCAAAGATAATCTGATGTACGGACTCACCTCATGTTCATCTACAACACACAAAAAATCAGCTTTCCACCGTTCATAATCTCTTTTGGATTGCAACCTTGGTAGGTACACCATTTTGATCGTTTCGAATAGAATGTATTCGCTCCGGCTTTGAAGAGATATGAAACTTGAAAGTGCAGGGACCAAAAGTGACAACGTGTGAAACTTGAAAGCTTCGGGGTCAAAGATGACAAACTACTGAAACCTTGAAGTACGGGGGTTTTGGTCAGAACCGATGGCTAAAGCTTCCCTTGAGTTCATCTTTACTTCTTAACTTAAGAGCACTGTAATGATCGTTAGGCAAGCAGGATGATCCAAATATAATAAAAAAATAGAAGAAACACAGAAACACACGGCCTAACAATATATCGGTCAAACAAAAGACCGGAATATGCAAGATACCGGTCGAAGGTAAGACCGGAGTAAGCAAGTAGCCGGTCGAATGGAAAGACCGGGAAAGATAAGGTCCGGTCGAAGGATTAGACCGGAGATTACAACTACCCGGTCGAAGGGAAGACCGGAGTAAACAAGTACCCGGTCGAAGTTGTAAGACCGGGAATACAAGTATCTGGTCGAAGGTGTAAGACCGGGAATACAAGTATCCGGTCGAAGGTGTAAGACCGGGAATACAAGTATCCGGTCAAAAAGCTCAGGTCGAAAGACAATTAAAACGATAAACTGATAAGATCAATTAATCATAAACGACCGAAGAACACGAAGAATCGACCGAAGAACCCGATGAATTTCTGGGATTCGACCGAAACCAAACCCAGATCGACCAAACCCGATGAACACTAAGATCGATTAAACCAATCAAAAACACTCGACCAGATGCGATATAATCATAAAGATCGATAAATACAATAGGCTAACCCTAAGACCGATAGCAAACAAAGAAAATATTTTTTTTTTCAGATTCGATCGATAAAAAAACTTTTAAATTTACCAGAAAAAAAAATTGATCGAACAAACAAAACTTTAACTTTGCAGAATCAGATTAATCAGATAAACATAGAATGCAAACACTAACAATCAATTAAAGCAAATAAAGCAAATAAAGCAATTATCACAAGTAATTGATTTTAGGGTTTTAGACAAACCTTTTTACTGGATCAAACCTTTTTGCCTTTCTGCTCTGATACCAATTGTAGATCCCAGTGCAGTGCAAAACAGACTAACAGCAATCAAAGATGAACATATTATAGATCACAGCAACTAGTCATATGATTGATAATACTTCAAAGGGTTAAGGTTTACAGAGAGAACTTCTGATAAGGGTATGTAAACCTAATGACTAGAAAACTGATTAAAGAACTTCTGACCTAACAAATGAAATAGAAATTAACTTTAAATACGTAGGCTCGCAGGCCTAATGGGCTTATGGGCTTAGGCCCATCTAATTAATCAACTATCAATTAATTACAAATCAAACCCTTATAAATACTTTATTCCACTTTCAACACATAGGACTTTCAGTCCTAACAGGTTTGGTGATCGACAGCTTCTCGACTCCGAGTTGTAGAGCTACCTCGAAGTCCATTTTGCTGTGATATTTTACATGTTCGCGCATAACCTCCTTGATCCTGCCATTCGCTATCATGTACTCCTTACGCTTTTCAAGTCTTTGCTCTGTGAAGGCATGTAGTTGAGGAAGATCGTAGGCACAGAGGTTCTTCAAGTCTGCATCTGTGAACGTGTATTGCTTCCCATCTTTTCTCTCAACTAAGTATTTTGCATACATGATTGAATTGTTGGGGAAGGAGTGCAGAGAGATCCTTATCACGGTTTTGATATCTTATGTGGAAAACACTTCATCCCTTTCTAGTGCAGTTTGCTCGAAGCGTCTTCTGATGTCTTCTTTGATTAAGGGATGCAGATTTGGTGCTAAGAAGACAACTTTGGGCTCTGCGCTGTAAAGATAGTTATGAATGTTCTCTTGAAATTTAAGTTCTTTCGGTGGAGGACTTGGGATTGGAACTCTCATGGCGTCTATCGATTGAACTACCTCTTTGACTCTATCCTCTTGATGTTTCTGCTCTGAGGACTTTTCTGAGGGATTTTTCTTGTCAGGTTTAGAGAGGTTTTGATCTTTCTTATGTGGAGAGGTCTCTGAAGTATCTGCAGCGTTTACTGGATCAAGGCTTTGAAACTGTACAACTGGTGTGGGTGCAGTGGGCATGAGTTCAGGACTTGAGGGTTCTACAAACTTTGCGAGTCCTTCTGCGATCTGTTCAGAGCCCACACTAACCTTCCCTTTCTGAGATCCTGCAGAGGTTGATCCTTGGATGATTGGAGAAGACGGTATTGGGTCCTCAGAGGCACTAGGCATGAGATTCTGTGTTTTGTGTGCCTCTGAAGATAGTCTTTGTAAGGGTAGGGCTTGAAGAGGAGTGGCAGAGATGACATGTGCATTTGGGTTAAGGCCTTCTCCCCCTCATGATGGCCAGGGCCAGAGGCATCTGGGTCCTGATCATCATGGTGAGCCCTCTTCTGTGAGGCCTCCTCTTGGCAAGTGGCAGGGGCCTTTCGCTTCTTCCTCTTGCAGAGGTGTTCATCAGCGTGTTTGTTGATCTTCTGTAGGGCGTGCTCTGCAACCAATGATAGGGCGTTGATTTCCACATCAGACTTGAACCGAAATGTGGCTATGGTTTTCTTCAAGTCTGCTGCCACCTTCTTTCCTTGGTCGTTGAAGTTGGATCGAAGGAGGTTTTGGTTTTGCAGAAACTGATTTCCCATGGCTTCCAAGTCAGCTTTTGTTGCAAACTCAGAGGGGTCTGGGGCAGAGGTTGATGCCTGTGTGTGAAAGGGGACCATAACACTGCGAGTTATGTCCTTTATTTCCTCTCTGAGCCGGCCCATTTCTTTCACTCCCGTCTGAACTCCTTGCGTAGCATATTTTGGGAACTCTTCTGTGTAAAGATCCCCTAGAATTTGAATCTGATTGGAGTGTGCAATGATGGCTTGGCCACAAGCTTGAAGATCAGCCTTTTTTGCGCAGTTTGTATTGAGGGCTTGCAGAGCTTCAGTATTGGCTTTTAGGGCCTCTAAAAGGATTTGAGAGTTGGCTTGGGACTCTCTGGAGATAGAGCTTTGCAACTCGTCAAGTTTTGTGAGCACCATGTCAGCAAAGGCTTTAAACTCGCCCTTTGTGACAAAGGTGTCAGAGGTAACCTCTGGAACAACACATGTTCCAGATTTGGCCAACGAGTCTGGCACCTTTAGAGCCTGTTTTTATGTTGAGCTCTGGAGGATTTCCTTCCAATCCTCGATGTTCCACAGAGGAAGCACCTATGGAAGTTATGTCAACACATTCTTTGGGGGAGGGTTCAGAGACTCCCTTAAGACTTATGTTGAATGGATCCTGTGGGTGTTCTAGAGCCACATAATCATCGTGTGCTTTCACCCCCAACTCTGAGGTGGTTTGGGTGTCACTCTTGTGTGTGACAGAGGTAACGAATACCTCTGTGTGTGGAAGAGATGTGTCCTGGGGCGAATTGACACGTAGAGCAAAACTCTCACCCTTTTGAGAGGATGAGGTGGTTTTGGTTTCCCCGGATGGTGGTATAGAGGATGAAAGAATATCCTCTGCCCGGATGGCTTGGGCTGGTTTCGGACTGTGCGGTCCTGTTTCAATACCCCTCTGCACTAGAACTGCAGGGGTAGAAGTGTGGGTTGCACTGGGAGTTGGTTTTGGTGGTGTGCCAAAGTTATCTTTTGTTTCCCTCTCCTCCAACGATTTGTTACTAGGTTCTTCTTCTTCATCTTCGCTCTGTGACCTTCCTGTCACATCATCTATTTCCATTTCCATGGTTTCCCCTAATCCTCCAGAGTATTGGAGAGAGACCTCTCGTGCTATTGCAGAGGCTACTTGGATTGGGCTCTGAGGTTTATCCTTAGGGGACTCTTCAAGGACTAGGGCTCTTCTTGCCTTCTGCAGGGGCTTTGTGTGACCCTCTGTAGGTTCAGTTCTTGCAGCAAGGTATTCATCTAGATCTTTCCTTTTCTGTTTGAGGGTTTCCAATATTTGTTCTTTTTCGACAAGCGTCCTCAATTTTCCTTTCTTTTTCTCATAGACTCTGATCTCTGCAGTTTCTTCTATGGCTTTCTCTTCAGCTGCCAAGGATTTTGGAGTCTCTACCTCTGCGACTCTCTTTTTCTTGTTTTTCTTTTTCGTCTTTCTCTCACTCCCCTCCCCTCTAACTAATGGACTCTCTTTCTCACTCACTTTAGCCTCTGCGACTTCAACTTCCGTCCGTACTCCCTCGTCTCTCTAGTAAACTACAATGTCTCCTACTTTGAATCCTACGCGAGGGGGGGTTGCTGGACGCGGTTCTGGTGTCCTGTTCCCTCGTATGTATTCCCTAACGCCTTCTTTACTACCCAAATAAGTCAACATCTTTGTTGACAGAGGTCTGGCTTCTGGATATCCTGTTTTGATGGTGGTGGGTTTATGAGACTTCATCTCATAGAGTTTGATTGTCTTACCCTCTGCTGGTAGCTTTCCTTCTCCTATCAAGTCATTGCCTAGAAGCAGTCCTAAGAAACGTCCAAACACAATGTTCTTTGGTTCTGTCCCTCTGTCTTGGTCCTGCTGTTTGGAAATCACAGCATTTTGGATCTCCCTGAAAATTAGTCCAGCGTAGTCCAGTGGGAGATCGTAGTAAATCCCATACTAGCCAAAATTGTATGGCTTGATTGATCCGGGCTTCCAACCTTCGATGTTAGGCATCGGTTCAGAATAGAGAAAAGTACGTTCCACAGAGGGGGTAGATTCTGTCGTCTAAAGTTTGTTCTTTTGGAGATTGGAACTGCGTAGCCAATGAACCTCAGAAACTCTAGTATCTCTTCCTCTGTGGGTTCCTCTGAGAATTTACGCAGGTTGAGATCTGATTTGGTGGGAAGTCCAAATACATCGGAGAGTTTCCTACGATTGATCCCTATGTCCAAAATTTTTACAGTTGGTGGATGGGTTGCATATCCAATGATGTAGTGTCCATATTTGTTCATCTTGGCATGGCGGGCACTTAGCCAAAACTGTTGGATGTAAGATTCCGGGATGTCATCTCGTTTCAACGTTGGGGCTCTAACCAGGAAATGATTCTTGAGGAGTTGAATCAATGGTGCAGCTTCAGTGGGAAAACCAGAGGGATTGAGGGTGACAAAATGGTTGTTTGGTTTATTGTTCATTTGGGTCAAGTGATAGTCATGCCTGGTGAAGGATAACATTTTGCTGGTAAGCACATGTTCTTGGTCGACGGAGTCTGAATCAGTCTTTTGAACCATCGAGTGATGAGAGTTGTTGGATTTCTTGGATCCATTAGAGTTCTTGGAGGAAGATGAGGGAGAAGCCATGTAAAGAAATGGAGAATGAGAATTCTTTGCAAAGGGATTCTTGAAGGAGAGAAAATAGCAGATAAACAGAAATTTGGGGTATGAGAGGGGTTTATATATGAAGAGAGAGGGTAAAAAGAATGAACGGTAAAAGATAAAATTTTCAAATCTGTGATGAGTGGTAACAGATAAGAAGCCGTTTTAAAAAAACGACGGTACAGGTTACGAACCAATCAAATATTTCCACGTCAGATGATGGCGGTGCATGATCTAGGACGTGCGCCACCCTATTCTCACGCGCCTGGCATTTGCTATTCTCACGTGACAGTGAGTTTCAAAATATAACCCGCAGCACATGACCTGAATTTCTCAAGTGATGGGAATGACAGAAGCTCTGTGGGTAAGAGGCTTCTGAGGTCATATGCAAGGTTGTTATCAGAAGAGCTTTTTAAGAGGGAGAAAAGTGCGATGAAATGATCGAGTTCCTTTTAAAGTGCATTTGGTCAAGCACCCTCAGTTGAGAGGTGCAGAGACTCTGTGATAGATCACAGAGGCTCTGTGGTCGACCTCAGAGGTTTTGAGACCAAAAAATTTCCTTTTTGGGAAAGATTTTCAAAGATTTGATCATTTCAAAGTTTTGACAGAAAATTTAGTGCAAATTGGGATCGTTCTGAGGGCATAGTGCTCGAGAAAGAGTTTTGACCCTTGGTTCAGATGGACTAACCTCACTCTGTAGTCTGTTGCGCAGAACTGTGTTGCTCCCCCTTGACTAGTCACGATTGGTCTTTGATGGTTCGTTCTGCTCCCCCTGCAACGATGCTTGGATCATATGAAGATAAGATTTGCACAAGACATAGATTCCTAGAAAAGAATATATGAAGAAAGACGAAGAGATTATTTACAGACAAGGAAAAAAGTTACATACAAATATGTACAACAGAGGCTCTGTGGTCAACTCATGTTGAGCATACCAATCTTGCCAACTAGAAAAGTGAATCTTTTCTCATCCAATGCCTTTGTGAAAAGGTCCGCAAGTTGATAGTCTGTGGGCACAAAGTACATCTGATAAACCAAGATCACTAGAACTTCTAGAGAGAGAAAGTAGAGAGAGAGAGATGGAGCGCAAAACAAAATTTTTAATATTGAGTGTGTCAATTCTCTTACAAAGGAACAAGACCAAAGGGACTTAAATACCCTTGGTCAGATACAATACTGATATGCACTAAACACAGTATTGACCAAGTCCTATAAATACAATGATTACTATAAAATCAGACCTAACAATCTCCCCCTTAGTAATCATTGGCGCTTTGGTCTTCAAAAATTGTCTTCTATAATAGAACGAACCAACAAAGCGACTTTCATAAGCTTTCTGACTTTTAAGAAAAAATTTCTTCTCAGCATCTTGCAGATTGAAAATTTTCTTTGCGGCTTAAGCTCAAGACGATACACCTCTTTTGAATGATCTTGAATGAACTGTGGTTTTCGGAGCAAGAACAGCAAAAGAATTTGAAATAGCTGAGTGAATGGAATCTTTGAGCGAATCTTGATCAGCAGATAATCTTTTGAACTCTTTGTCTCTTTAACTTCTCCTTGACTTCTCCCCCTCATGACCTTGATGATCTTGATCAACTTGGTCATGCAAATGTTGGAGACGAGACAACGAAAGATCTGCAAAATCAAAGAAACAGAGAAAACAGGGGTGGTTTGCGTTCCATGTAGGAAGCGCAAACTAAGGTTTGCGTTCTATGTGTGACGCGCAAAGCAAGGTTTGTGGTTCACACGTGACGCGCAAAGCAAGGTTTGCGATGCATGAAGGAAACGCAAAACAAGCTTTGCGTGTCATGCCTGAAGAGCAAAGTAGACTTAGAAAAAGTTTACCTTGTTAAGCTCTTTGACTCCCCCTACACAAATGCATTAGATAAGACAATTCGAGATAACATTCATGTAAAGAAAATCAGAGACTCCCCCTCAAAACCAGATATAAACTTTGAAAATATTCTCTTTGTTTACTCCCCCTTGAATAATGCATAAACCCATTAAAATATATTTATGAGATCACAATGATTAAAAATTAATGTAGAAAGAAAAATATACTGAATGTAAATTTTGAAACAACTAAACATATAAAATTTTAAACACTAAACAAATAAAATTCTACAGAGTAAAAAATTACAATTTTATCAATCATTTGAAATCAAACATATGTTGTAGGATACAAGAACAAGTTTCATTGCATATCAAGTTAAGACATGTTCAGTTTCAAAAAAATTCAGCAATCTATTCAGTGTGCTCACATGCGAATCTTCGATTAGCTTCAAGAAAATGCAATTCTAAAAATATTATAGAGAACTTTGCATGTACTAACACTAAGCCATCAAAAATTAAGATTTTCATAAATTTACAGGTTTATCGCAACTCGAACATTTTACCAAGTGTCATGAGATGTGTGCTCATTGGCATCTTTTAGCATTGTGCTCATTGGCATCTTAACATGAGTGTGCTCTTTGGCATCTTTTAAGCTTGTGCACTTTGGCATCTTTTGATCAAAAAGTTTATTAAGTAAAGAACATGCCGTAAACGTAACTTTCTATCTGACCCTATTGCAGGATTTGGGTCAGCCGCTCCCAGACCAGTTGGCCTTAGGGGACTAGGTGTCAAGCACCCCTTAGAACTTACTCTCCCAGATCAGAAAGGCTACATCGACATATCCTAAACCCATTCATACCAGTAGAACATGACTTTCGATCTGATTCTATAGAAGGATTTCTGTTCGATTACTCCCAGACCAATTGACCTTAGGGGACCAGATGACAAGCATCCCACGGAACTTACTTTCCCAAACCAGAAAGGTCACAGGTACAAACTTTTAAACTTAGAGATTTCTGTATTTTAAGAATTTAATATTCATCTCAATCACTCAGATCAACGTCTAAATGCTTAGCCCATATTTTCATTCCGATCTATAATTCTGATCATTTAGGTAGTCTAAGCAAAGTAAACTATAAAAATTCCGACTCACATATCTTTAAAGCAGAAATAAAAGTTTCAAACATGTTGCTGACTTTTCGACTTTTGTAATACTTGAAATTTGACCATATAAAAACTTTAATATAAACAAAAGAACTTGAAAATTTATCCTAGACACATATTTTATTCAAAGGAAAGAAAAAATGTAAAACTCTACTTTATAGAATAAAATTTGTAAAGATTTAAACTTTTAATTAATATTTAGTTGGAACAAAATAAAATTCAACTATTTCATCTTTTACATAGAAGAAAATAAATTTGTGTCTCATATTAGAAGAAAAAAATGGGTAATACAAATTCAAAAGAAAGATAAACAAGCTCAGATTCAAGAAACATTGAGAAAAACTGGAATAACATCATTATCAGAGATAAATGCAGCGGAATTAAAATTGATGTACTCACAGTATCTCATTAAGTCAGAAGCTTAATCATTGAAGAACGAGTTCTAAATTGTTGTGTTTAGAAGTCGATGTCTATAAAGTGCGGGTCCTGAGCTGAATTACTCAGAAGCCAAAATTCTCTTACTCCCTCTTAACATGTGATGCCTGCAACTTTGAATCAGATAATGATTTGGGTACCCACTTGAATTTGTGCCCATGTTTGTTAGTTGCAGTTCTTATGGGGAAATAATGATCAGATTTGACATTTAAAGCACGAGGAATAAGATCAGAAAAATAATCACAACCATCAGAAGAGAAAGCATAATCATCAGAACCAGATTCTGAGGAAGAACATGAGACATGTTTTGAAATTCGAATCATTTGCTTTATAGAGTATTTTGAACTTTTATTACATTTAGCAAATGAATCACTTTATAAAGTTTGTCTACACATTTATCCCCATCAACAATATGTTCATCATATGTCCGCCTCGCTCTCCAGATTTGCTTCTTGGATTGAGCGCTCAAAGCCCTATCTATAAGAATTATATCAGAAGAATTAGAACAGTCAGAAAGAACTGTATCTCGTTTCTTCGACTTCTTTGACCGTCTTCTTTTACGCTTAGGTTTATAATATTGATCATTGAGTGTAAAAGAATTATCAAGAATTTTAGACGAAATATTTAAATCTGAAGAAATAAATTTATCCAAGCAACCAATCTGATCAACTAATAAATTTGAATTCACCTCGAAGTCTGAATTATTTTGAGAAAGGATTTTAAAATTTGAAACTTCCTTTTATTTTCCTTAGAATCAGAAGATAGGCTAGAAATAGAATCTGATTTTTGAGAAAATAAATTTTCTTCAAGACTAGAAGTCATAAAAGAAAGAATAATGTCAGATTCAATTTTCTTCAAAATATTTTGATCTTCTATCTGATCTTCAAGTTCTATGATTTTTCCTTCTAATATTAACGGAGGAGTATATTTCTTCGAATCATAAATGATTGGAGAAATATTTTCCTTATCTGAATCAGGGGCATAAGAAGGAATAAAATCAGTAGACACTGAAGATTTAACAGAAGATATATCATTTAAAACTCTTTTTCCTCTTCTTGATTTGTCAGGAAAATATTTTGCATTTTCAGACGTATAAACAAAAGGAATTTCATTTTTCTTATTATTTATCCTTTTCTCATTTTCGATTTCTAACACTTGCTTCTCATTCATCCAATCAATTTTAAATTGAGGAGCATAATGAGCAAGAGTCAGATAATCGTATTTATATAAAGTAGGGGATTTTTCAATTGCATTGTTTAAACAATGACGATTTTCAAAACCAAGTCCCACCTTTGTTTTAAAGCCTCTTCACTCCTCGACTTGTTCATATTAATTGTTTGTTCAAATTGGTCTCTTCGATAAATCTTTTCTTCTAACTTAATTATTTTATCAGAAAACTCATCTTTTAATTTGGTCATGTCAGTCAAAGATTCAAGATAAGTTTTGTTTGAATTTTCCAAAGCATCCAATTTCTTTTGAAAGATGTCTTTAGTATTTTCTAAAATAGATTTTTCATCCTTCAAAGAAATTTTCAGCTTTTCAATTAAATCTGACTTTTCAGAATTTAAAACTCTTTTAGATAAAAATTTAGAGCGCAAATCAGATAAAGCATTAATCATGATTTTAAACTGGGAGGTAATAAAGTTGTAGTCAAATTCAGAATATACCTCATCCTCATTAGTGTCAGAATCATCTGACTGGTCATCTCCGACTAAGTACAAATGGGCGATCTCGACGTTCGATGCTTCATCATCGGAATAATCCAGCCAAAATTCTTCTTCTGCCAGCAAAGCTGTTCCATTCTCTCTTTTCTTAGCCAGCTCCAATTTCCTTCTGTAATAAGCTGAGTCCTTAACTTTCTTTGCTCTACACTCCTTTGAGATGTGACACGACTTTCCACAGTTGTAGCAAGCAGCAGTCTTGGGCTCAGGTACTTTGGCTTTAAATCCAGAAGTGAAGCGTGAAGAGTTGGAACCCGATCTAGGTTGGAACTTCTTCTAGTAATGTTGAGAGAGAAGAATCATAGCTTTCTGTAAGGCCTCTCCATCGTCATCAGTTGACCCGGTGTAAGCGTTATCAGACAACGCTTGTTCATTTAGTTGCTTCGTGAGAAGAGCAACCAGATCAACTGTTTTCTAGTTCTTTTTATCCAGTTTGGCCTTCTTTTCCAGTATCAAACTCTCATCAGTCAGCAAAATCTCATACAGTTCTTGGATTTGCATAGTTGAGATTCTGACATCGTTCCTCAATTTGTGGCATGATTTATTCCATTCTGGTTGCAATATGTTGAGGAACTTCAGATTTGTCTCAAGCTCAGACTTTTCAACTTTTATCTTCCGAAGATCATTGATGACGGCACAAAAACGGTCAAACACAGCTTTCAGTGACTCCCCGTCCTTGGCTTTGAATTCCTCAAAATTATTCATGTATCGAGTATGCCTGAGTTGAGTAGCTACTGAAGAACCAAGCATAATCTTCTCAAGCTGTTGCCACATCAGGTTAGGATGAGTTTTGAAACAGTCAACCTTGTTGTATACGGAGTTTGGCAAGGCTAGCATTAGATTTGCTTTAATATCCCGATCAGCTTGATAAGCAGTCAACTCTTCATTAGTGTACTCTTTAGTAAACTTGTAAAATCCAGAAGCCAATTTGGGTTTGTCGAATGGTCCTTCAGATAAAATGGTCATCATATCATTTCCATTCTTTTGTCGTTCAATAAAGTTCAAGAACCGATCTTGCCACTGTGTAAATTCGTTTTCATCGATCAAAACTGGTGGACGAGTTTCTGTGCCCAATGACATCATGATGTCACTCGTGTAGAACTGAGCTTGAAAAGCAAATTTTGCAGAATTCATTGCTGATGTATCTGAAAAACAAAAATCAGATTGAATTAAAAAATTTAGAAAAAAATTTTAAAAATTGACAATTTGAAAAACACTTGATATGACACAAAAATTAAAAAGAAAAAATTTTAGAAGACACAATTAAAAAAAATTTCCATACTCAAAGTAAGTCAGAAAACAAGAGCTTTGCGGGTCTAGAAAGAAACACAAAGTTGAGCTTTGCGGGTGTGGAAGGAAACGCAAAGTTGAGCTTTGCGGGTGAAGAAGGAAACGCAAACTAAGGTTTGCGGGTGCTGAGGAAAACGCAAACTGAGGTTTGCGGGTGTAGTGTGAAACGCAAAGTGGACTTTGCGTTTGTAGAGGGAAACGCAAACTAGAGATTTGCGTTTCCTTGAAGATCCGAGAAATTGACTTTGCGTGTGAAACTAGAGCCGCAAACTAAACTTTGCGTATGTAATATGAACCGAAAACCTGAAACACAAAAGCAAAGTAACTTGAATGAAGCGCAAACCGATATGAATGAAACGCAAAGTCTATGAATGAACCGCAAACTATGGAAGAACACAAAATCTTCAAATACTTGATTATAACACAGAATTTGATGAAAATTCCTTTTACAAACTTGATCGAAAACAAATTTTCAACACATTTCAAACAAAGATTTCGATTAAAACCCACTAAAATTCAAATTCGTGAATGCAACAGTACCGAAAACCGCTTTTTCAGAAAATCACAAATTCGCAAAATTGAAGATCAAATCATTGTTTTTATGCAAAAACATATGAATCAAATATGATCGAATACTAAAAACGAAACTAATCGAATCAAATTTGCACAAAATCGATCACAAACAGATCCAAATTTTGTGAGAAATCAAGAAAACGAGATTTTTTTGAAAAATTCAAGAAAATCGATCAAATTTTCGATTTCGATCACTAATTCAGATTTAGGAAATCAATCTCTCAATTCTCTCAAGATCTAGCTTGCTTTGATACCAATTGATAAACCAAGATCACTAGAACATCTAGAGAGAGAAAGTAGAGAGAGAAAGTAGAGAGAGAGATATGGAGCGCAAAACAGAATTTTTAATATTGAGTGTGTCAATTCTCTTACAAAGGAACAAGACCAAAGGGACTTAAATACCCTTGGTCAGATACAATACTGATATGCACTAAACACAATATTGACCAAGTCCTATAAATACAATGATTACTATAAAATCATACCTAACAACATCTCTATTGTCCCATGCTCCACATGATGTTTCAGAAAGTGATACCTGATATCGATATGTTTGGTCTTAGAGTGCTGCACAGGATTGGCAGAGATCGCAATGGCACTTTTGGAGTCACAGAGGATGGGGATTTTTTCGATATCAAATCCATAGTCTCTAAGTTGGCTCCTCATCCACAGAACTTGTGAACAACAACTTGCAGTAGCAACATATTCTGCTTCTGCCGTAGAGGTCGAAACACAGTTCTGTTTCTTGGAAGTCCAACTTACTAGTTTCCCTCCTTGGAATTGGCAACTCCCAGAGGTACTCTTCCTGTCGAGCTTGCATCCTCTGTAATCTGAATCTGTATAAGCCATGAGATCAAAGCCAGAGTTCTCCGGATACCAGAGACCAAGATTTTTGGTCCCTTTTAGGTATCTGAAGATCCTCTTGACAGCATGAAGATGAGATTCTTTGGGGTTAGCTTGAAATCTTGCACATAGACATGTGGCAAACATTATATCAGGTCTACTCGCGGTTAAGTACAACAGAGATCCTATCATTCCTCTGTAGAGTTTACACTACACAGATTTGCCCTCTGGATCTGCATGGAGCTTGGATCCAGTGACCATAGGAGTTTTCATTGGTGAAGAGTCAGAGAGCTTGTATTTTTCAAGTATGTCAGAGACATATTTTGATTGGTTTATGAAAATACCCTCTATGGTTTGTTTGACTTGCAATCCTAAGAAGAATGTAAGTTCTCCCATCATGCTCATCTCAAACTCACTTTTCATCAATGACTCGAACTTTTTGCAATATAAATCATTTGTAGACCCAAAAATAATGTCATCAACATAAATTTGTACAAGCAGAACCTCACCTTTTCTCTTCTTATAGAATAAAGTCGTATCAGTAGTACCTTTTTCGAAACCATTTGCAAGGAGAAAGTTTGAGAGTCTGTCGTACCATGCTCTGGGGGCTTGTTTCAGTCCATACAGGGCCTTGTCCAGAAAATAGACTGTTGGGAATTACAGATTTGCTTAAGTACAGTTAATGCTGCTAGTACAACCTGGATACTACTTCTGAGATTACTACTTCTGAGGTTAATGCTGCAAGTTGATGTTAATGCTGCTGATACAAGTTAGTACTGTTAGAAAAAAGTTAATACTACTGAGCATAGTTAGTACTGCTGAACTTAATACTGCTCTCAGTATTAATACTTCTGAAGAATTAATGCTGCTTATAAAATGAAGATCAATATGGAAAGGATGACAGCTGGATTGAAGATATTCATGGAAGCTTGGAGATAATGATGGAAGATGATATTGAAGATCTTTTATTATTTTTGTAATTATTGTTTATCTTCAGTATATATAGAATTAGTTAGAATTGTTTTAGAGATAACTTTAGAATTCTGAGTTTTAGCTTTTGATAGAAAGAATCAACCTCAAGATAAGAACCCTAATTCTAGAGAAGTAGAATTCGTATTGGTGAGTCTGTTCATCAATATTGAGGTTGTGTGTTTAATCTTGTAACTTCAATCTGTCAATACAAGTTTACAAGTTATTCTGTTGATTCACTGTTTCATTGTTTTTCTGAATATTAAAGTGCTATTCCACAGCTTATTTAATATTATTTTCTGAGAGTTTATTCTTGTTTAGAATTAAGATCCTGACAAGTGGTATCAGAGCCTATATTCTCAGAAATCTTATTCATCATGGAAAACGCATTTGAATCAAACAGTACCTTGATCTCAAAGGTTCCAATGCTCAGACCTAATGAATTCGACATGTGGAAGATCAGAATCAAGCAATACATACTCCTCACTGATTATTCTATGTGGGACATCATTGAGAATGGCCCATCTGAAGCAGGAAAGATTGTTGCAGATGGAAAGAGAACACCACCAAAAACTGATGCAGAAAGAAAGATTAGACAGACAGAGATGAAAGCCTTGAGCACTTTGCTCTTGGTTATTCCCAATGAATATCAACATCAATTCTGCAACTGCACTGATGCACAGATGCTCTGGAATGCTCTAGAGAAGAGATTCTCTGGTACTAAAAGTACCAAGAGAAATCAGAAGGCTATATTGAAGCAACAATATGAGAACTTTATGTCAACCAAGAATGAGTCCATGACTCAAACTTTTGACAGGTTCAACAAGCTAATTGGTGAACTAGCTACTGTGGGAGTACAAATTGATCAAGATGATCTAAACAGGAAGTTCTTAAGGTCCTTGGGTGATGAATGGACCATGTATACTGTCTCTTTCAGACAGAATGATCAACTGGAAGAAAAGGAACTTGATGATCTATACAATGATCTAAGAGTTTTTGAATCTGAGGTAGAGGCTAAGAAGAAGCCTTCTGGGTATGTTCACAATGCTGCACTCCTATCAGCATCAATTGATTCTACCTCTAACCCTGAATCAGTTAGTGCTGCTAATGGAGCAAATCAAGAGAAAGACACTGAATCTGTGTTTGAAGCCTTTCTGTCCAGTCATGGAAACTCTTCTCTAATTAATGATGACTTGGAACAACTCCATCCGGATGATCTTGAAGAGATGGACATTAAATGGAAAATGGCCATGCTCTCTATAAGAGTTAAGAAGTTCATCAAGAGAACTGGGAGGAACAACTTCTCCCAAAGAAGAGAAGATGGAGCAGGATTTGACAAGTCAAAGGTGGAATGCTATAAATGCCATCAGAAGGGACACTTTGCTAGGGAATGCAGAAGTGGAGTGTCTCACAACAACAACCACCAACAAGCATAGTCTGGAAGCTTCAATAATAATAGAAACTCTGCTCAAGCCCTAGTGTCTCAACAAGGTGTGGGGTTTGATTGGAGTGATCAAGCAGAAGAGGCTATCCAAAACCAAGCTTTAATGGTAGAGGTGTCTGATCTCCCAACAGAGGTAACTTCTAATCTTTGTTCTCAAAATTGCATTAACACTGTTAAAAGGTACAGGGATCACAACCAGAACATGAGTGATGGCCTTAAGAGATTAGAAAAGGACATAAAAGATTATGTGAGGATTGTTGAGAGATTTGAAGAGCAGATTAAGAGTTTTCAAGCCAATGAGCTTCAATATTCTTATGACACAAACTACTGGAAGTGGGAGAAGAATGACCTAGAACTTCAACTGACTAAATCCAAAGAGGAGAGTGAAAAGTTAAGAGGAGAGCTAGTTAAAGTCAAGCTAGATGTAGAAAAGTTTTCCAATGCTTCTAAAGCAATGGATTCTTTACTACAAACTCATATTCATGATAAACTCAGAAGAGGAATAGGGTACAATACCACACCACCACCCTACAACAACAACTACATCCCTCCTAGTTCATACTTGTTAGAGACAAAGGATAGGAAGGACCTGCCTGAGGGAGCCACTGAGATAGAGCCCTTAGAAGAAGTAGTTGTTAAGGATAAAACTGAGAAAGAAACTCTCAAGAATAAGGACAGTACTGTGAGTGGTGAGATTCCTATAGAAAACCACATAATTACCAATGAGGGATGTGGAAAGCATTGGGTCAAGTCCAATGAGATAGAGAAGACTGAGGGAAAGACCAAGAAGGTTCATTATAAGCAGACCACTGTTGTGAACCCTATCCATTGCAAGCAGTGTGCATGCAATAAATCTGAGCCCCCAAAACATGATAAACCAACGGGAAATCAGAGAAACTGGAATAATCAATGGGCACAGAAACAAGGGGTTGATATGAGGAAAATCAATAGACCAAAACCCTGTTTTATTTGTGGAAAGCTTAACCACATTGCCAAATACTGTTTTTTCAATCCTATGAACCAAAGGCTTAACTTTCAAAGACCTATTCAAAAACCCTTTGGTAGGAAGAAAGAAAAGAACCATGTCGCTAAGAAAGTTGTTAAATCTAAAAGCCACATGAAGAAAAAGAATGTGGAGGACAGTGTCAAGATCTGGATACCTAAAGCTGTTAGTACTGCTACCACAAATAGTGTTGCTGACAGTGATAGTGTTGCTAGAAGCAATACTACTGTCAACAATGTTAGTGTTGCTAACATTGTTAGTACTTCTGCAAATGTTAATACTGCTAACTCTGTTAGTGCTGCCAACAAGGTTAATACTGCCAAACCTGTTAGTACTGCTAACTCGGTTAGTACTTCTAAAGATAGTGCTGCTTCTAGTATTAGTGCTGCTAGACCAATAATCTTGACAAAGTACTCTAATACTAAGTGTTCTGATTTTAAAAACCTCATCAAAAAGGAGTGTAAGTATTTTGATGACAAAGGGAGACCCAAGACCACTTTGGCTTGGGTTCCCAATCAATACTAATTGTCTAATCTTATGTGTAGGGCAACCAACAACTCAAGGGGAAGAGCATCTGGCATGTTGACAGTGGTTGCTCTAGGCACATGACAGGGAACATGTCTTGCCTCAAAAACTTCAAAAGGATTGATGATGGGCATGTTGCTTTTGGGAATACTCCAGATGGAGGTAAAATCAGTGGTAAAGGTGATGTGACCAAAGGTAAAATGACCTTTGAAGATGTTTTCTATGTTGAAGAGTTAAGGTACAACCTGTTAAGTGTATCACAGGTTTGTGACAAACAACATAGTATATTATTTACAGATTCTGAATGTATTATCCTTGCTCCTGGATTCAAGGTAGTTGATGAAAAGATGATACTACTAAGAACCCCCAGAAAGGACAATGTATATTGTTTAGATATGGAAAGTGTTTCATCTGATTCATCCCTAAATTGTCTTGTTTCAAAAGCCTCTCTGGATGAATCATCACTTTGGCACAGAAGGATGTGTCACATGAATTTTAAAACAATAAATAAACTTTTTAAAAACAACCTTGTAGTTTGCCTTCTAAAGTTTATTCATGTGATGATCATTGTGTTGCTTGTCTCAAAGGTAAACAACATAAAACTTCTCATAAGTCCAAAGAGGTGAACACTATTTCTTCTTCTCTTCATTTATTGCATATGGATCTGTTTGGCCCTACAAACGTTATGAGCATAGGGAAGAAATCATACTGCCTAGTTATTGTTGATGATTACTCTAGATTTACTTGGGTATATTTTCTAAGGACTAAGGATGAGACAAGTGGACTGATCAAATTCTTTATTCTAAGAATTGAAAACCAAACTAATCAAAAAGTAAAAGTCATTAGGTCAGACAATGGTACTGAATTTAAAAATCATGACCTAAACACCTTTTGTGAAGAAAAAGGAATTGAGAGGCAATATAGTGCTCCTAGGACTCCACAACAAAATGGTGTTGCTGAGAGAAGGAATAAGACACTGATTAAGGCTGCTAGATCTCTGTTAGCTGATTCTAAACTGCCAATAATTTTCTGGGCAGAAGCAGTTAATACTTCTTACTATGTCCAAAACAGAGTACTAGTAGTCAAGCCTAAAAACAAGACACCTTATGAACTTTTAAATAAAAGAAAACCCTTTATTGGATTTTTCAAACCTTTTGGATGTCCTTGTACAATTCTCAATACCAAATCTCACTTAGGAATGTTTGATAGCAAGGCAGATGATGGATTTCTTGTTGGTTACTCATCTCAGAGTAAGGCTTACAGAGTTTTTAATACTTCTTCTAGAATAATTGAGGAAAGTGACAATGTCAAATGCAATGAGAACACACCAAATCCTATTGGGTCTGGTCCTCAGTGGCTGTTTGACATTGATTCACTAACTAACTCTTTTGGTTTCAGTAGTGATGACTATGCAGGTTCAGGAAGTGGAGGATCAGGGGACACACAAGTTCAAGACATTATTCCTCAGTCTGTGATCTTTCCTATGCCTACAAAAGAACCTGTTGAATTCTGTGAAAAAGAAACTATAACTGAGCCAATAGAGAGTGAAGAAGAAAGAAGAGAAGAGGAATCTTCAGTGCATAAAGAGCTAGAAGTAGCTGAGGTGATCCCCTCAGCTGACTTAAATGATTCCAATCTAGAGGTGGGAATTCATGAAGAACCTAGTTTTCAGACTAGAACTCAAAAGAATCATCCTCCAGAGCTGGTCATAGGAGACATCTCTTCTCCTATGATAACAAGGAATCAAAGCAGACTTCAAGAGCTGCAGGATCAACAACACACAGTACTCTCCTGCTTTCTATCCCAGATTGAGCCTAAGAAGGCCTATGATGCAATGAAAGATTCAAGTTGGATAGAATCCATGCAAGAAGAGTTACTTCAATTCAAACTATAGGATGTTTGGGACTTGGTGGACCTTCAAAAAGGTCATAGAGCTATAGGCACCAAGTGGATTTTCAGGAACAAAAAGGATGAGAGAGGTATTGTGATCAGGAACAAAGCAAGGCTTATGGCACAAGGGTACACTCAAGAAGAGGGCATAGATTATGATGAAGTGTTTTCTCCAGTGGCAAGAGTAGAGGCAATTAGGCTATTCCTAGCCTATGCCTCATACATGAAGTTCAAGGTCTATCAAATGGATGTAAATAGTGACTTTCTATATGGTACAATTGATGAAGAAGTACATGTCTGTCAGCCACCTGGGTTTGAAAATCCTTCATATCCTGACAGAGTATACAAGCTGAAGAAAGCACTCTATGGTCTACATCAAGCCCCAAGATCATGGTATGACACTCTGTCTACCTATCTCTTGGAGAATGGGTTTGAAAGGGGCATAATTGACAAGACCCTTTTCATTAAAAGAAGTAAGTAGGACATCCTACTAGTTCAGATCTATGTGGATGATATCATTTTTGGATCCACAAAAGATCAGATGTGCAGAGATTTTGAAGAGTTGATGCACAAGAGCTTTAAAATGAGTTCAATGGGTGAACTTACCTTCTTCCTTGGACTTCAGGTGAAACAGCAGTCAGATGGGATCTTTATCAGTCAATCAAAGTATGTGCAAGACATCCTGGAGAAATATGGTTTAAAAGACTCAAAACCAGCAAGCACACCAATGGAAACCCACAAACAGATCACTGCTGATCTTGAGGGGGAGGATGTTGATGTCCATCTATACAGATCAATGATTGGATCTTGTGTGTTCCAGATTCTAGTTTCTAAACAAGTTTAATCAAACAAACAAGATTTAACAAAATGATTACCTGTTTGATTTCTTTCAATTCTCAAAGTTTACACTTTCTCTCTCTAGAACTCTCTCTCTCTCTCTATAATCTGATTTTCTCAAATCTGATATATCAACTAATATCACGTACCACTAAAAAATACAAAGAGAAAAAGTATTTATATTACCAACTAATACTAAGGAAACTAAAATACAACTAAACAAATAAACTAAGTTTGACTTATTACAAATAGACTTTGACTTTTAATGGGATTTTGACTTTAGCAGCTTTGACTTTCTCAACCTTGAATCTTCAGTCTTCTTGATCTTGTATCCAACAGATTTATGCTCTAACAATCTCCCCCTTTGGATTCAAGATCACTGTAGAAAGATCTTTAGCAAATCAGTCTTCACTTTAAGGTCTGTCTGAATAATCTCCTCTTTTTCTTTAACAGTCTTCTTTCCAAAAGTATCTTCAAACGATGAACAATCTCCTCAAAATTCTCAAAATTAGCTCGGATTGCTTTAACAAATAAACTTCAAAGAAAATTTCCTCAGAAATCAGCACATCTTCAGAAAATCTTTGATCACCTTCAAATCTTTATCATTTCTTGATATCCTCTCCCCCTTTTTGATGATTTGAGCGTTGATATCATCAAAACTTTTCTTCCAGGAAATGTCATTGACCATTCTGATCTTTCATACTGTGCCTCTGATTCTGTGATCCATAACCAAGTATTCATCTAGATCTTTGCAAATCCAGATAAAATAAGAACATGTAAGTCCTGAATCAACAGATGAATCAGTTAATATGCCTGTCAGTAACACAAAGTCACTGTGTGTAACGAATACACAATATAAAGGAGCTTTTTGATGTTCACTCCCAGGGCTTCCATCCAATCATCGAAACACCACAAAGGCAATTTCTATGAATGTTATGACAAAGAAACGAATTCTTTGTATGTTCGTGCAAGTGTAGAAAGAATTAAGCACGATGATTGCTTTTTAATAAGGCTCAAAGTTGTGTAAACCACTGAGACAACAGTAGATAAACACAGACTCAATTATGCATGATTGAAATGCGAAGGTGGGGCAGACTTCCTTCTTTTTCAATATCCAGATTTTCCAAATAAAAATCAGATAGATTATGTGTTGCGTCCCCTTGAAAATATGAAACATTTTCTTTTTAAAAAGAAAATGAGTGGTTGGTGGGGTTTAAGCAAGAGTTGGCATGGGCTATTTGCCTGTTTCAATAATGTTCACGAAAGAATTGTGAAACATTAGTAATGTGGCTGCCCGGCTCAGAAAGTATTTGGTGCAGAGTTTGATATTCTTTTACTCTGATCTCACACCCTCTTTCTTTTTATCACTAAGCTCACAACTAACCAAACTCTCTTTTCCATTTTACCTCATCACACCCATACTCAATTCTTTTAGACTCCTCACACTCAATCACTAAAAGATTAACTTCATGGGTAGGAAACACTGGTTAACGTGAATCCATAGAAGTTTAGTTAATTCCTAGCACAAAGAACCCATAGTTCCTATAAAGCATGTGTTGCTCAAATGATTTAATTATAACAGTTAAAGCTCATATACAAATGTCAGACGAATATATGCTCATAAAATATAATCATGAAAATTTGAGCATTTTTAGACATTGAAATATTTTCAAACAAGTATACTGAATGAATGAAAATGAATGCAAAAGACTTGTTTGAAAATCTGACATTGTAGGAAAATGATCAGAAATGAATGATATATCAATTAAGGCTTATGGTAAAAAATAATTGATAATTGTCTATACGAAACAAAATATAGACATTCTTGAAATGACCGTTTCGAAATGAAATATTGCTCAAAATTCTTTGAATACAAACGGAGTGTCTTACCATCGAAGAAAAATTGTTCCAATTTAGAGACATGGTAAGAACATGTTGAACAAAGTCAAGCCGGTGTGTGTGAATACTTGAAAGTATATAGAAAAGACAATACGCAAGTATTTATCTTTGGAAACACACGGTTTGTTTATCAATTAATGACAAAAAAAATAAAATGAAAACATTTAAAATCACACTTCCAAATTATAAAATCTTTTTAAAGAATCGGGAAGTGGTTTGAACATTTAAAAATATGTTTTCTATAGCTGAAAGTTGTCCTTGCTTCAGATATATTTGAGATTAAGATAAGAAATTTACCTTTTCGCGCAATCTTAATTCTCAGAAAGTCAAGCTGTAGTCATTTAGATATGATCTTGTCAGCTTCTCTCATCCTGCAAGTCTCAAAGTCTAGTAAAAAATTTATTCACAAAATTTATTCTAAAAGAAAATGACATAAAGCAATAAAACGATTAATGTACGAGTTCTGATTTGAAGTAATCAGAAATCATAGTCTTACTCCTTTTGACTTATAGGCTCCCCCTAAAATCATGCATCACAAAAATTTTGTCAGTTAAAATGTATAATGCAGAAATTAGTTTTGCTCCTCCTCAAATGAATGTAGATCATCTAAAATCTTCTCTTACTCCCCCTGAGATCATGAGCAAACAATTAAAGTGCAGATATCTTTCAGAAATAAAGATAAAGAAAATGATGAAAAATAACAATTTGTAACTTTAGTAGGTAACAACCGATTACGTCTTAAGATTTAACATACCAAGCTTAGAGACAAGAAAATTAAATCTCTTTTCATCTAAGGGTTGGGTAAATAAATCTGCAAGTTGATAATCTGTTTTTACAAAATAAAGTTCAATTGTTCCTTTTTCTACATTATCTTTTATAAAATGATACCTGACATCAATATGTTTGGTTTTCGTATGCTGGACAGGATTAGCAGATATTGCAATCGCACTCTTCGAGTCACAGTAGATTGGAATTTTATCAAATTTGAATCCATAATCTCGTAGTTGTGTTCGCATCCACAAGACTTGAGAGCAACAACTAGCAGCAGCTACATACTCCGCTTCAGCAGTTGATGTGGAAACGCATAACTGTTTCTTTGAAGCCCAACTAACGAGCTTGTCTCCAAGAAATTGAACGTGACCAGAAGTACTCTTTCTGTCCAACATGCAACCTGCATGATCTGCATCTGAATATGCAGTCAGTTGAAACCCAGTATCCTTAGGATACCACAAACCAAGGTCTGCAGTCCCCTTCAGATATCTAAAAATCCGTTTGACAGCACCCAAATGGGATTCTTTAGGATCAGCTTGATATCTAGAACATAAACATGTTGAGAACATAATATCTGGTCTACTCGATGTAAGATACATTAACGATCCTATCATACCTCTATATGTTCTAACATCAATACTTTTACCCGAAGGATCAGTGTGGATCTTAGTACCTGGTGCCATCGGGGTTCCAATTGGTTTACAATCTTCCATTTTGTACTTCCGAAGAATGTCCAAAATGTACTTAGATTGATTTATAAAAATCCCCGTGGATAATTGTTTAACTTGTAATCCGAGAAAGAAATTCATCTCTCCCATCATAATCATTTGAAAACGTGACACCATGAGGTTAGAAAAGTTTTTGCAATATTTTGGATTAGTAGAACCAAATATTATATCATCAACATATATCTGAATAAGAATAATATCATCTTTTTCCTTCTTGATGAATAAAGTAGTATCAATCTTACCTTTGGAGAAACCAGACTTGACCAAGAATTTGGATAAAACGTCATACCATGCTCGAGGAGCTTGTTTTAATCCATAAAGGGCTCTGTCCAAGATGTAAACATGATCTGGCTTATCTGAATTGACGAACCCTTCTGGTTGAGACACGTACACTTTTTCTTTAAGAATGCCATTCAGAAAGGCTGTTTTCACATCCATCTGAAAGACTATGAAGTTTTAATGAGTTGCGTAGGCTAGAAACATACAGATTGCTTCTATACGAGCTACTGGAGCATACGCCTCATCGTAGTCTATGCCTTCCTCTTGCCGGTAACCTTTGGCAACAAGTCTAGCTTTGTTTCTTATGACGATACCATCTTCATCCTTTTTGTTCTTGAATACCCATTTAGTTCCTATCACGGTCTTTCCTTCTGGCTTAGGAACTAATATCCAAACCTTTAGGGCTTCAAACTGATTGATCTCTTCTTGCATTGCAGATACCCAGTCTGAATCAGCAAGAGCCTCAGATACTCGTGTTGGCTCAATCTTGCTGAGGAAGGAATCATGCATACACTGATTAAGAGTCGCTGACCTTGTTTGGATAGGCTTGTCAAGATCTCCAATTACTTGATGTAATGGATGGTCTTTGGTCCAGCGATGCTCATGCGAAAGTGGAGTAGATATTGATTGAATTTGATCATCATCTAGAAATCCACTTTCAGAATCTTTTGTTTGAATAACAAGAGGGGGTTTTGCAGTTGAAGACTTAGGTGCAGAAGTATCAGTTGGAACAGCAGATTCTGGCTGTTGAGTAGACAATATATCACAACCAACTGAAACAGTTACTTCTGGCTCAGCATTTGCTTGTGCATCTTCAACTGTAGGAGTAACAATAGGAATGTGAGTTTCAGACTGAACGGGGGATGCTTTTTCAGTTATAACTTCTGAAGTGACTGGATGATTGCAACTTGTGTCTTCAGGCCTGTCAGTCACAGCAGATTTAGATACATTAGTTTCGAGAAACTCATCATAAAAGAATTCAAATAACAAATCTAAATCAGTTAAATGTGAAGTAGATGTAGAAGCGTTATCCGAATTTTTCGCTGTAGAAACAGGTTCTGGACTGATCTGTCCAGAAGCTAATACACCAGTGATAACGGGTTCTGAACTGATTTGATCAGAAGCCATATCTTCATTAAATGTGACATTAATGCTCTCAACAACTGTCTTTGACTTCTTTATATAAACACGATATGCTGCAGAAGTTGAAGAATAACCGATAAAGATGCCTTCGTCTGCCTTAGCACTGAATTTATTCAGACTCTCTCTGTCGTTAAGCACAAAACATTTACACCCAAATACGTGAAAATACTTGATAGTTGGTGTTCTGTTGTTGATTAGCTCATATGGAGTGTTCTGAAATTGGCGGTGTATCATGGAACGATTTTGAGTATGGCATGCAGTCGACACAGCTTCTGCCCACAAAAATAGAGGTAGATCCGATTGGCTAAACATAGTTCTAGCGGCCTCGACTAGCGTTTGATTTCGCCTTTCGACTATTCCATTTTGTTCAGGCGTTCTAGCAGCAGAATACTGATGTGATATCCCGACCGATTCGAGATATTCTTCAACTATCTTGTTTTTGAACTCTGTGCCGTTGTCCGTTCGAAGAAACTTGACTTGTCGCTGCATTTTCACCTGGGTCGTCTTTAAGAAAGTAATGAGAACTTCGGGCGTCTCATCTTTTGATCGAAGAAATTTGACCCACGTGTATCTTGAGTAATCGTCCACAATAACCAACACGTATTTCTTTCCTCCCAAACTCTGAGTTCTCATTGGACCACTCAAATCCATATGTAACAATTCTAACGGAGAACTAGTGCTCGGTTCTCTTCATCTTACCCTTCTCACATGCTGCGCATAAGTGTTCTCGTTCATATTTCAGCTCAGGAAGTCCTTTGACCAATTTCCCACGAACCAGCTTGTTGATATAACGAAAGTTCAAATGAGATAAACGTTTGTGCCAGAGCCAACTTTGTTGCGTTGAAGCTTTTGTCATCAAGCATACTTGATTGTCAATCTGTACTTTGGAAAGATTGATGGTATAGAGGTTTGTCTTTCGATGTCCACCTAAGAGTTCTGTGCCGTCTTTAGTACGAACTGAGCAACTCTTAGACTTGAAGTTGACCTCTAACCCTTTTATCGCAGAATTGACCAATGCTGAATAAGTTGTGCCCTAAGCCTTCAACATAACTCACCTTACTTATCGTTATGTTGTCTTGAATGATGTCACCATATCCTAAGACTGGTGAAAGCTGATCGTTTCCGAATATGACATTTCCACTGAATTTCTCTGTATAGTTAGACAATAAAGCTTTTTGCCCAGTCATATGCTTGGAACATCCACTATCCAAGTACCACATATGTTGGGTCTGCAAGAGAAATCAGACAATAATAGATTTAGGTACCCATTTAAAAACGGGTCCTAACAGTTTAGCACAAGATTTTGGTATCCACTTGAAAATGGATCCTCTGTTCTTTTGAAAACTTTGAAAAACATTTGATCTCGAAAAATTAACATGATAAGATCCATACCAATCAGAAGAATTATGAGAATAAGCAAAATCAGTTTTCCGATAATTAGGACGAGATTTAGTAGTAATAGGAGATAATTGAATCAATTGCTTTATTGAGTAACGCTTGTAAGAAGCTACAAGGTTTTGTTTATGAGAAGCACATTGACCAACTATATCAGAATCACTACTAACAGATTTAGTACAAGAATTATCAGTAACTGATTCAGCTATCTCAGCATCCTTCTGTTTTGGTCTCCATTCAGATTGAGCTTTCAACTTTTTCTTCCTTAAATCTGAAACATAAGATATAGATTTATTAGGAAAAGCAGATTTTCGAGACTGAGTATACTTTCGTGTACCAGTGTATTTCTGTTTCTGTAATCGCTGTTTCTTATGTTTCTTACCTTGAGCATAGTAATCAGCAGTTACAGAAACTGATTCACCAACCTTAGTTGATGATTCAACAATATGAACATCACTTGGTAACACTCTTTTATTTTTAAGACAAGTAGAATGATCAGGAAGTTTAGAATGGACATCAAACATATCAGATTCTTCCATGCACCTATCATCAGAATTAAAAGAATCATTTGCAGACTCAAATAAGTCATCAGAATTATCAGAGAAAGTTTGAGGTGCCTTTGAAACTGTAGAACACTTTGTTGATTTAACTTGAAAAATAGTGTTCTTTAAAACTGTAGAAAATACATTTTGTTCTATATCAACCAAAAGTTTTTCATCAGATAAAACATTTTCAAGCTCGACTATTTTGCTTTCAAGAATAGATGTAGGAACATAAACCTTTGCAATTGCAGGTTTTTCGTTCATCTCAGAAGCGGAATAACTAACAAAATAGTCATTTGAAAGAACTTTTGGTGTTTTTGAAAGATAACTATCATTTAACTTTACATAGTTAAACGGTAGTTGCATTTTCTTTTTATTCTTTCTATTTTCAGTTTCTTTGGCCTCAACTCCGTCTGACAATTTGGTAACAAATTTGGGTTTTAAATGAGTATGTTTACCAGCACAAGCAAGAAAATCATAGTTATAAAGTGCCGACTGTTTTCTGATGGCTTTCTTAAGATAATGGGGGTTTTCAAAACCATGTCCCCATTTCTCTTTAACATTAGCCTCTTCATTAGGTGCATTTAGAAAAATGGTTTGATCTGTTTGACCTCTCGCATAAAGTTTTGCTTCCAGACCATTTACCTTCTTATTCAAATTCTTGTTTTCATCCTGCAATTTATAAAAGTAGTGCAAATTCATTCTTATCAAACTCATATTTAGACACTTTACCTTCAAACTCATATTTAGACACTTTACGTTTGAAAGAATATGATGCTCAACAACATTGGAACATAAACGGGAGTATTACCATCGAAAAATGTTTCATTTTGAGACATGGTAATAACAAAGATTAAAAAGAAGTTGAACCGGTGTGTATGAATACTTGAAAGTATATAGAAAAGATAATACACAAGTATTGATCTTTGGAAACACACGGTCAGTAAATCAGTAAAGCTCCAATATCAAAACATTTAAAATCACACTTCTAAATTCATGAAATCTTTTTGAGAATAGAGAAGTGGTTTGAACATTTAGAAACATGTTTTCATGCTTATAATTTGTCCTTCTTTCAAACGATTTAACAATATCAGATTGTTTGAAGATCAAAAAAATACTTACATTGATCTTATAACTCCCCGTCAAACTATGATTAATGACTAAAAATCATATTAGCTCCTCCTTAGTATCTGCAAAAAGTCAAAAAGTTGTCAAAGTATCAAAGTCATAGTCAAACTAAAACATTGAAAAGCGAGTCCTGATCTGAATTGATCAGAAGTCAAAATCTTGAAAGATTGAGTTATAGATTGATATATCTAGAAATCATCTAGTCTTACTCCCCCTGAAATTTTTAAAAATTTGGCAATATGAAAAATATGCTTTACTCTATATACTTCCCCTTGAAAGTTGATCATATAATCTTGTTACTTACTCCCTCTGAAATCATTAGCAAACCTTCAGTGCATATATCTTTCAGAATTAAAAATAAAGACATGAATAAAACTGTAAACCAAACTATAATGTGCAAATACATATTATGAAAAGATTAAGTTTTAAGATTCAGCATGCCTAATTTTGAAATCAGAAAATTAAATCTCTTTTCATCTAAAGGCTTAGTGAAAAGATTCACAAGCTGATAATCTGTATTTGAAAGGTACAATTTGATTGTACCTTTCTCAACATGGTCTTTTATATAATGATATATGACGTCTATGCGCTTTGTCTTAGTATGTTGATTAGGATTCGCTGATATTGCAATTGCACTATTCGAGTCAGAGTAAATCGGAATTTTGTTATATTGGAAGTCATAGTCTCATAGCTATGTCCTCATCCACAACACTGGGAACAACAACTACATATTCCGCTTCAGCTGTTGATGTGGATACACATAATTGTTTCTTTGAAGCCCAACTTATGAGCTTGTCTCCCAACAATTGTATATGATCCGATGTGCTTTTCCTATCTAACATACATCCAACATGATCTGCATCTGAATAAGCTATTAGTTCAAATCCTGTATCTTTAGGATACCACAAAGGAAGGTCTACATTGCTCTTCAGATATCTAAAAATTCTCTTGACAACTGAGAGATGGGACTCTTTAAGCTTGGCTTGATATCTTGCACACACACATGTCGAAAACATAATATCAGGTTGACTCGCCGTTAAGTATATCAAAGAACCTATCATGCTTCTATAGGTCTTTAGATCAACAACTTTCCCGTTAAGGTCAGCGCCAATCTTAGTCCCAGGTGCCATTGGGGAACTTATTGGTGTATAATTTTCCATTTTAAATTTCTTTAAAATGTCACAAATGTACTTAGCTTAATTTATAAAAATCCTCGTAGAAAATTGTCTGACTTGTAATCCGAGAAAGAAATTAATCTCTCCCATCATACTCATCTGAAATATAGACACCATGAAGGCTGAAAAATTCTTACAATACTTAGGATTTGTAGACCCAAAAATATGTCATCTACATAAATTTGTATAAGAATGATATCGCCTTTTTGTTTCTTAATGAAGAGAGTAGTGTCAATTTTACCTTTGGAGAACCTTGACTTGACTAGGAATTTTGATAGAACGTCATACTAGGCTCGAGGTGCTTGCTTTAATCTATAAAGGGCATTCTCTAAGAATGATATCGCCTTTTTCTTTCTTAATGAAGAGAGTATGACTTATCAGCACTTACAAACCCTTCTGGTTGAGATACATACACTTCCACTTTCAGTATGCCATTCAGAAAGGCCGTTTTCATGTCCATCTGAAAGACCGTGAAATTCTTGTCCGCCACATACGCTAGAAACATTCTAATCACCTCTATGCGTACAACTGGAGCATATGTCTCACCATAATCAATCCCTTCCTCTTGCTTATATCCTTTAGCCACAAGTCGGGCTTTCTTCCTGACAACTATCTCGCCTTCATCCTTTTTGTTCTTTAATACCCATTTTGTGCCAATAATAGTCTTTCCTTCAGGTCTGGGCACGAGTCTCCAAACTTTCAGTGCTTCGAACTGATTTAACTCTTCTTGTATTGCAGTTATCCAATCTGGATCTTCAAGAGCTTCCGATACGCGAGTTGGTTCGATCTTGCTCAAGAAGAAATCGTATAAGCACTCGTTTGCTGTAGCAAACCTAGTTTGCACCGGTTTTTATGGATCTCCAATTATCTGATGCATCGGATGATCTTTGGTCCACTTATTTGTGTGAGGGAGTGGAATATATATAGATTGATCATTTTGATCATCTAAGTATCCATCATATAGGGGTTCAATTGAAGGTACAATTGCAAAAGTTTCAATTGGTTGAACACTTGTTGTTTTTGGAATAGGCAATTTCTTACTAGGAACCGGTTGTGCAACTTCTAACTGTTCAACATTTGGTGTATCTTCAACTAACTGAGTTTCTGTTTGAACTGGGAGAACAGGTTCAGTAGATACATCTGAAGTAATTAGTTGATGTTCGTTTGAATCTTCTGAACTCTCAAACACATAACAAGTTTAGAAATTTTATATCCGAGAAACTCATCATAGAAATGTTCAAACAATAAATTCAATTTAGTTAGATGTGAAGTAAAAGTTGAAGCTTTATCAGATTAGAAACATTAGAACCAGGTTCTGGACTGATATGACCAGAAGCTAAAACTCCAGTAATCACGTGTTCTGAACTGCTTTGTTCAGAAGCCAATTCCGTAGCTTCATCAAATGTAACATGTACGCTTTCAACCACAATCTTCGTTTTCTTCAAATATACTCTGTAAGATGCCGATATTTGAGAATATCCAATGAAAATCCCTTCTTCCGCCTTGGGACTGAACTTGTTTAGATTTTCTTTGTCCTTGATCACATAACACCTGCATCAAAAAATATGAAAATGTTTAATTCATGGTGTTATATTATTTATAATATCATATGGCGTTTTACAAAAACAACGATGAATGATTGATCGATTCTGAGTATAGCACGCAGTAGAAACAACTTCTGCCCGTAGAAAGAGAGTTAACTATGATTTGCTTAACATCATTCGAGCAACCTCAACAAGAGTTCTGTTGTGTCTTTCGACGAACCCATTCTATTCAGGCATTCTAGCAGTAGAGTATTGATGTGTTATCCCGACAGATTCGAGATAATATTCACCTGTATTGTTCTTAAACTCTGTGCCATTATCTGATCTAATAAACTTGACTATTTTCTGCAAATTGACTTGGATGCTTTTGAGAAACGAGATGATTATATCAAGAGTTTCGTCCTTTAACCGTAAGAACTTCACCCAAGTATATCACAAAAAATCATCCACAATCACTAATACGTACCGTTTTCCATTTATGCTTTGAGTTTGCATAGGACCACACAGATCCATGTGCAACAATTCCAAAGGAGCATTTGTGTTATGTTTAGGATTTGGCTTATGAGAAGCTCTTTTCATCTTCCTTTTCTCACACGCATCACACATATGTTCTTTTTCGTACTTCAGTTCAGGTAGTTCTTTTACCAAATTTCCTTTCACCAGCTTGTTTATGTATCTGAAGTTCAGGTGAGAAAGCCTTCTATGCCATAACCATGTTTGTTGCATAGATGCTTTTAATAGTAGACACATTGTACTCTCGGGGTTCACATTAGACAGGTTGATTGTGTAGAGGTTGGACTTTCGAGTACCGACCAAGAGTTCCTTGCCATCTTCTGTTCTAACACAACACCTCTTGGCTTTGAAATTGACCTCTAAATCTTTATCGCAAAACTGTCCGATGATGAATAAGTTGTGTCCTAAACATTCAACATAACTCACCTTCTTGATCATTACATTCTCTTGAACAACACCTCCATATCCAAGTATCGGTGAAAAATGATCATTTCCAAACCGCACATTTCCGCAGTATTTCTCTATATAATTAGACAAAATTTCTTTCTTCCCGGTCATATGCTTGGAACACCCAGAATTTAGGTACCACATATGACGGGTCTACACAAGAGAAATCATTCAACAACTGGTTTAGGTACCCACTTGTAAATGGGTCCTTTCTGGTTAGTATCTGATTTTGGCACCCATTGAAATTTGGGTCCCTCTTTTCCTTCGAAAAACATTTGATCTCTCAGAATGATATATATAATAAGAACCAAACCAATTATCAGAAAATCGACGAGCAACAAAATTATTTCGACCACAAGTAGAACAACAAATTATAGCATGAGATAATTGAATCAATTGCTTTATTGTGTAAATCTTGCATGGAACTACAAGTTTTTGTTGATTGGAAGCAAATTGATCAATTACATCAGAACATGTATCAGTTGTCCTATTACAATCAGAAGCAGAAAATGATTTTTCCGACTTCACATCTTAAGTGGATTTCTTCTTTCTCCATTCAAGTTTTACTTCATATCTTTTATATCTCATATCTGAAACAGAAGATTTATACTTGTTAGAACTATAAGATTTCAGAGTTTGTTTCTTCTTAGACTTACCAGTGTTTTTCCATTTCTGTAAGTGCTTCTTTTTCTTACCATCAGCATAGTAAGCAGTAACTAGAACTTGTTCATCAACCTTAGTTGATGATTCACCAACTTCAAACACACTAGGTAATTCTTCAGATTTAACAACAAAGTTAGAATGATCTGGAAGTTTTGCACTAAAATCAAACTAATCCATACATTCATCAAAATATTCCTCAGAATTAAGAAAATCAACTTCATCAAACATATCTTCATGTAAATGTATTGTTTAGATCAATTAGTTTGACTTTAATTGTTTGACTTTGTCTTGTAAGCTTTTGAGAGTTTCTCATATATATGTTGTTTAGCTTTGTGAGAGTTTGTGTGAGAGACCATTGTATGAGCGTTCTTGTAACTTGTGATTTCAAGAGATATATGACTTCATCGCTTTCTCTCACTACTTTCTCTCTCTAGATTCTTGTATGTTTTTGTGTAATTGATTGATATAGCTTGATCTATAGACTAACATTTGGTACCAGAGCAAACCAAAATCATTCAGATTGTTAGATTTTCACTTGAATAGATCGAATTTACAGTATACACGAAGAACACGCACGTATTTTTCTGGAATTGCACTGTTTCATAAAATTCACACTTGTTAATCAGTTTTTGTGTTTGTAAAAATGTTCACAGTGATCGTTGGGTGATTTAGAAACTTCCTTGTTCACATTTCATCACGTAATTCTCACAAAATCGAATTGAATTTTGAATTTTTTGGATTTTTTTTTGAAAAATGTTCGAACACTGTAATTTGAATGATGCACTGTAATTTTGTTGTTTCTATTTGAAATATTGTATTAGAAACTTGTTCCAAATCATTGTGCGATCATATTTGTGGAATATCAGCTTCAATTTGTAGGAATCAAAGTTTTTGGTTGAAGTCCGTGATTAACAGTGAAGAACACGCTAGATCCATAATTCGCGCATGGGAAGAACACGCACGTCACACAACACGCAAGTCTGAAAGAACGCGCACGATGAAGAGTTTTGGTGTTTTCATGGTTTTTGCGAGTTTCTGTTCGATATTCGCATAGTGTGCTCTGCGAGAAGTGGAAACGCGTTAATCAAGTTTTGTGAGTTTCGTGTTTGTTCTGCGAGTTTTGAGATTCTTCGAGAAGTGGTTGCGAGTTTTGATTCTGCGAGAAGTGTTGAAACACGCAAAGGCATTGAGAGAAGTTAAGTGCTTAAAATTTTTCTAAGTGTTGGAACGCGCAAAGGTTTTGCGAGAAGAATAGTCCAAAACGCGCACGTCTCTTCTTGCGTGAAGTTCAAACACGCACACTTCGATTTGCGCGAACCCTCTACGCACACAAGCCTATTTGCCCGAAGCTCATCTACAGTGATCTGCGAGTTTTAGTGTTTTACGAGTTCTGAGTGTTAGAAACTTTTCTGATCTTTTCAAGTGTTCACCCAAGTTTGACTCATCCAGTCAACGTTTTCTGAATATTTTGGGACGATCAATTTCATCAAGCTTATAATCAGTTTTTCTTCTCAATCAGCAAATATGTCTCGAGATTTGCTCGGCATGGGTTCTAAGTCGAAGCCTCCGGTTCTACAAGCAGATGATATCCTTAGTGGCGAAAGAGAATGATTAACTTCTTGAATAATCAAGACAAGAAGCTTATGAATTCTATTATCGATGGACCTCATTTCCCTCATGTCACTGTAGCTCGAATCCCGACAACAGATACAAACCCCGAAATTCTAGAAAGGCATATTGAAAGAGACCCGATACAGTATAACGAACAAGATAGAGAATTGGTGGAAAGAGATGCACAAGCCTTGACTTTTCTGATAATGGCCATTCCGAATGACATCTTTAACAGAGTCGACAATAGAGAATCTGCCAAAGACATTTGGGATGAGATTGAGAAGCAGTTTCAAGGGTCTGCAAAATCTATCAAGACAAAGAGAAATCAAAGTATAAACGCGTACGAGGGTTTCAAAGCAAAAGAAGGGGAATCGTTGAGGGAAGCGTATGATAGATACAACATCATTTTAAATAATTTTTGAGGAGAAATGGAGTTCAGAAGTCCGAGTCAGAGATCAACTTCAAATTCATCAAGAATATCCAGCTTAAATGGGATGTCTACACAATACAAATGCAGTACAAAGACATGGATGAGGATAAGTTGAATCACTTGTTTTGTGCTCTGAATCAGCATGAAGACAAAGTTAAAGAACATGCTGCAATCAACAAAGAGCTGCATCAGTTGAAAGACAAGTAGAAGAAAGTTGAGGATTCTTTAGCTTTACTAGCACAAGGCAAGGGTAAGTTGATTAAGGGAAACTCAGTCTATGCAAAGGCTTCTAAGAAGAAAGCTTTAATGTCAAGTCTGATTGAGTCTTCTGAAAGTTCTGAGGAGGATATTCAAGAGGAATATGAGGATGATGACCTGACCGAATTCATTCAGAAACTTGCTTTGTTGACTTCAAGCTTTCACAAGAAGTTTGGCGGAAAGAAGTTCTACAACAAGCCAAAGTTTGATTCTTACAAGTCAAGCAAGTATAGAGGCAAGTTTGAGAAAGAGAAAGAGGAGAAGAAAGAGGAAAAGAGAGAAGAGAAAGATAAAGAGAAATCTGACAAGTGCTTTAATTGTGGAAATGCTGGTCACTTTGTCAGAGATTGTCCAGTTAAGAGAGTTAAGAATTATGAGTACTATGCGAAGAAAGCCCAACTAGCCAAAGCAGTGGAGAAAGGAAAGGCTCTGAAATCTTAGGAAGAAATCTGGTTTGAGTACTCCGATGATGATGAAAATGAAGAGGTCAAAGTTAATCTGACTCAGGTTCATTACAATCTCATGGCTCATTTGAACGAGGAGTCTGATTCTGAGGTAAACTCTCTTACTGACAATTCTGAAAGTAAAAAAGTATTGAACTTGATGTCTCAATTGAACTTAATGAACTCTGAATTTCAAAAGTTAAAAGAAAATTTTAAGCAACAAAAGAGTACAAAATCAGGGACATCAAGATCAAGCTTTAATCTATCAAACATTGGTAGAGGAAAGAGAAGAAGAGAAAAATGTTTTGAAATTGGACAAAACTAACCTTCAAACTAAGATATCTGAATTACAAAAGGAAATAGTTTCATTGAAGGATAAAAATCTTCAATTAACACTGCAGTATGATATTGTGTTGAAAGACAGAACTGAAGCGTACTCTAAGATTAAAGAGTTGGAGTATTTATTATTCCCAAGATTCAAGTTCTTATCACAGTTTAATAACAACAACAACAATGCGAGAACAATCAAACTGTTTTTCAATTCTATTCAAGAATTTGTATACAACTTCTGTGAGTATTTCTCTCTCTAGAAATCTTTCTGCGCACAACACTTACAAGACATACACTTCACTAACAAGACACCTTACACAAAATAAAGGCATATCCCTATTTATACACACACAAACTCACACAACTAAATAAAACAATTACAACACTTTGACTTGCTATAAGAGTTGACTTGAGCTTTGACTTGCTTTGACTTTAAGTCTTCAGTCTTCATGATCTTGTATCCAACAAATATGTGCACTAACAATCTCCCCCTTTGGATCAAGATCATCTCCAAAAATATTTTGCAATACAATCTCCCCCTTGTTCAATTTCTGTCAAATAGAATTAATTTCAGAAATGCAACCACTTAAGCAATCTCCCCCTTTGTCAGAATATAATCAAATTCAATCTCTTCTTATCTTCAAAAACAGTTCTGTATTCTCCCCAAAGTCTTTGAACAACACTTGCAAAAAGCTTTAACAATCTCCTCCAAAGGTTGTAGAAACCTCTTTTAGACTTCAGAAAGAAATTATCTTTAGATTCATCTCGGTTTGCTTTGGCAAATTATCTTTCAAAGAAAATTTTAGTAAATTTCTGCGCTCTTTCAGAATTCTTTGAACTTTCTCTTTCAAACTTGTACAACCTTCTCACAAAAGTTGCATTTCTTTGACACAAACTTATGATGAACTTTCTTCAAACTTTACATTTATTGAACTTAGCTTCACCCAAATTCATTTCTTTAAAATAACTTCTCCATTTCTTGAATCTCTCTCCCCCTTTTTGATGATTGTGAGACTGAAATCATCAAAACTTTCACAAGAAAGTCATGTACCAATCTGACCATTGATCTTTTACAAGAGCCTCTGATCATTCGTCAATTCATAAAATATTTATCCGAATCTTTGCAAATTCAGACAAATTATGAGTGTAACACCTGAATCAACAAATTAATCAATTAGAAATGTCTGTCAGTAACACGAAGTCACTGTATGTAACGAATACACATTGGAAAGGAGCTTTCTGATATTCACTCCCCAAGGTCTTCCATTCAATCATCGAATAACACAAGTTTATTCTATGAATGTTTAGACAGAAAAATGAATTTCATGTGTGTTCGTGCTTGTGTTTGAAAGAATTAAGCACATGATGATTGCTTTTGATAGACTCAAAATTGTATTAACCATTCAGACAACAATTGTGCATGATCGAAGTGCGAAGGTGGGGCAGACTTCCTTCTTTTTCAATATCCAGATTTTCTAAATAAAAACCAGATAGATTATGTGCTACATCCCCAAGAAAATATGAAATGAGTAGCTGGTGGGGTTAAGTCAAGAGTTGGCATGGGCTAGTTGCCTGATTCAATGACGTTCACCAAAGAATTGTGAAACAATTAGAAATATGGCTGCCCGGCTCAGAAAAATTTGGTGCAGAGTTTGATATTCTTTTACTCTGTTCTCTGACCCTCTTTCTTTTTAAAATTGAGCTCGCTTCTAACCAAACTCTCTTTTCATTCTACCTCATCACAAAAACCCACACTCAGATATTTTGACTCCACGCCTCTCGATCACTCAAGGATTAACTTCTTGGGTAGGAAACACTGGTTAACATGAATCCATAGAAGTTCTATTAAGTTCTCACACAATGAACCCATGTAATCCTATAAGCATAATGTTGCTCAAACAGTTTAACTTTGCAGTTAAAGCATAAAAATACATGTCAGATGTTTGTATGCTCATTAAGATAAACATGAAGATTTGAGCATTTTTAACCATGAAGATATTTCAAAACAAGTATATTGAATGAATGAAATGAATACTAGAAACTTTTTTGAAAATCTGACACTGTATGAAAAATCAAATATGAATGATGTATCACGAAAAGCTTAGGTCATGAAAAATTGGAATTTATCTATACGAAACAAAATATAGACAAGTCCTGAAAGAAACGTTTTGAAATGAAATCATGCTCAACAAACATTGAATATCCAGCGGGGTGTCTTACCATCGAAAATATGTTTCAATATGAGACATGGTAAGAACATTTCCAACAGAATATTAAACCGGTGTGTGTGTATACTTGACAGTATATAGAAAAGATAATACACAAGTATTTATCTTTGGAAACACACGGTTTGTTTAAATAATTAAGCTCATGAAAAATGAAAACATTTAAAAGTACACTTCTAAATTCATGAAATAGTTTTAAGAATAAGAAGTGGTTTGAACATTTAAGAACCTGTTTTCATATCTGAAAGTTGTCCTTCTTTCAGACACGTATGAGATTAAGATTAGAAGTAAACCATATGTTCAGTCATATATCTCATGAAGTCAGCTCAAAATCATAAAAGATATGATCGTGTAAGCTCCCTCTCAAATCTGTAACAAGCAAAAATCTGTCAAAGTACAAATCTTTATTCCCAAAATTTATTAAAAAGTAAAGACATAAAGCAATAAAACTTGTTAAGAACGAGTTCTGATAAGATGTAATCAGAAGTCATCTTCCTAACTCCTTAACTCCCCCTGAAATCATGCATCATAAAGTTTGTCAGTTATAGAATATATGCAAATTATATTAACTCCCCCTCTAATGTAGATTATCTTATCATCTTCACACACTCCCCCTGAAATCATGAACAAACTTAAGTGCAAATATCTTTCAGAATAAAGAAATGAAGAAAAATAACAAAACTAAACTTTATTAGGTAACAACAGATTAAGTCTTGAGATTTAGCATACCAAGCTTTGAAATGAGAAAATTAAATCTCTTTTCCTCAAGCGGCTTGGTAAATAAATCTGCAAGTTGGTAATCTCTGTTTACAAAGTAAAGTTCGATTGTACCTTTTTCAACATTATCTTTTATAAAATTATATCTCACGTCTATGTGCTTGGTTTTGGTATTTTGCATAGGGTTTGCTGATATGGCAATTGAGCTCTTAGAATCGCAGTAGATCGGGATCTTGTTGTACTTAAAGCCATAATCTCAGAGTTGTGTTCGCATCCACAACACCTGAGAATAGCAGCTAGCCGCAACGACATACTCTGCCTCGACTGTTGTAGTAGATACACATAGTTGTTTCTTTGAAGCCCAACTCACGAGTTTATTGCCAAGAAATTGTATGTGTCCCGCCGTACTCTTATTGTCACGCATACAACCAGCACGATCTGCATCAGAATATGCTGTGAGCTCAAAACCTGTATCCTTAGGATACCACAAACCAAAATCTGTAGTCCCCTTCAGATATTTAAAAATACGCTTTACAACAGATAAATGAGATTCTTTAGGACTAGCCTGATATCGTGCACATAAGCATGTAGAAAACATTATATCCGACCTACTAGATGTATTAAAGAACCAATCATACCTCGGTAGGTTCTAACATCGACAACTTTTCCAGAAGAATCAACGCCAATCTTAGTTCTCGATGCCATCGGGGTTCCAATAGGAGTACAATTTTCCATTTTAAATTTTCTAAGAATATCGAAAATGTACTTTGATTGATTAATAAAGATCCTCGTGGAAAATTGTTTGACTTGTAATCCGAGAAAGAAATTCATCTCTCCCATCATACTCATCTGAAATTTGGACACCATAAGGTTAGAAAAATTCTTACAATACTTAGCATTAGTTGAGACAAATATGATATCATCCACATATATCTGAATTAAAATGATATCGACTTTTTCCTTTTTAATGAAAAGAGTAGTATCGATTTTACCTTTTGAGAAGCCCGACTTGACTAAAAATTTTGATAAGACTTCATACCAGGCGCGAGGAGCTTGTTTCAGACCATAAAGAGCTTGGTCCAGAATGTAAACGTGATTTGATTCTATGAATTGACAAAACCTTCTGGCTGAGAGATGTAGACTTCCTCCTTTAAGATGCCATTCAGAAAGGCAATCTTCATGTCCATCTGGTAGACAGTGAAGTTCTTGTCTTTGGCATAAGCTAGAAACATGCGGGTTGCTTCTATGCGCGCAACTGGAGCATAAGTCTTGTCGTAATCAATACCTTCCTCTTGCCTATATCCTTTAGCCACAAGTCTTGCTTTGTTTCTAATAACGATACCATCTTCGTCTTTCTTGTTCTTGAAAACCCATTTAGTGTCGTTTATTGTTTTTTCTTCAGGTTTAGGCACTAGTCTCCAGACTTTAAGCGCTTCAAATTGATTCAGCTCTTCTTGCATCGCAGTTACCTAGTCTGAGTCAGCTAGAGCTTCAAATACTCGTGTTGGCTCTATCTTGCTTAGGAATGAATCATGCATGCACTAGTTGAGTGTAGCAGACCTAGTTTGCACCGGTTTGGACGGATCTCCAATGATCTGATGTATCTGGTGCTCTGTGGTCCACTTATATTCATGAGGGAGTGGATTAGATGTAGATTGATCATGATTCTGATCTAAAAATCCACTTTCATCTTCTTCATTTTGTTCAGAATTAGGTAGGAGTTCAGTTGAAGTATTCTGTGCAGAAGCTTCAGTTGGTTGGACATTTTCTATCTGTTGATTATTCGTTACAGTGCATCCAACTGATTCAACAACTTTTGTCTCGACATTTTCCTGTACAACTTCAACTAAAGGAGTATGTGTTTGAATCGGAGTTTCTTGCTGAACTGGTGGAACAGATTCAGTTAATACATCAAAAGTGATTGGATGATGATTGCTTGAATCTTCAGATCTGTCAATCATGATAGGTTTAGTCAATTTAGATCCAAGAAACTCATCATAAACGAATTTAAACAGTAAATCTAATTATGATAAATGAGATGTAGAAGTTGATGGTTTATCAGAATTAGGTGCATTAACCACATGTTCTGGACTAATTTGCCCAGAAGCTAACACTCTAGTAAGTACACGTTCTGAACTGTGTTGTTCAGAAGCCAACTCCTCATCAAATGTAACGTTGACGCTCTTAACAATGATCTTAGACTTCTTTAGATATACTCTTTAAGCTGCAGACGTTTGAGAATAGCCGATAAAAATGCCTTCTTCAGCTTTTGGACTGAACTTATTCAAGTTCTCCTTGTCATTCAATACGAAGCACCTGCATCCAAAAAATATGAAAGTGTTTAATGCTAGGTATTCAATTATTTATTAAAGCATACGATGTTTTACCAAACCGGCAATGGATAATGGAGCGATTCTGAGTATAGGAGGCAGCCGACATAGATCTGACTGACTCAGCATAATACAAGTGGCCACGACCAGTGTTCTGTTTCGTCTTTCTACAACTCCATTCTGCTCAGTCGTTCTGGCAGCAAAAAAAGTAATGTGTATCCCGACCGATTCGAGATAATCTTCAACAACTTTGTTCTTGAATTCTGTGCCATTATCCATTCTAAGAAGCTTGATTGTCTTTTGCAGATTCACTTGAGTGATCTTTAAGAATGTGATGATGACTTTGGGCGTCTCATCTTTTGATCTCAGAAATTTGACCCAAGTGTATTCGAGTAATCGCCCACAATCACTAACACATATTTCTTGCCGTTTATGTTTTGAGTTCGCATCGGACCACAGAGATCCATATGCAGTAACTCCAGTGGAGAACTTGTACTAGGCTCAGACTTCGGCTTATGAGCCGCTCTTTTCATCTTGCCTTTCTCGCACGCTACACAGAGATGTTCTTTGACGTATTTGATCTCTAGAAGTCCTTTCACTAAGTTTCCCGTGATCAGCTTGTTGATGTAACGAAAATTCAGGTGAGATAGCCTTCTATGCCATAACCAACTCTGCTGCATAGAGGCTTTTGACAGTTGACACACCTCATTGTCAGTCTTGATTTTTGACAGGTTGATTGTGTAGAGGTTTGACTTTCTTGTCCCAACCAAGAGTTCTTTACCATCTTCAGTACGCACACAACACCTCTTGGCCTTGAAATTAACCTCTAAGTCTTTGTCACAAAACTTTCCAATGCTGAATAGGTTATGTCCTAGGCCTTCAACTTAGCTCACCTTTTTAATCGTTACGTTATCTTGAATAACGTCACCATAACCCAGAATTGGTGAAAACTGGTCATTCCCGAAGCGCACATTCCCACAAAATTTTTCTGTATAATTAGACAATAAATCTTTCTGCCCAATCATATGCTTGGAGGAACCAAAATCCAAGTACCACATATGACGGGTCTGCATAAGAGAAATCAGGGAACAACAACTTTAGGTACCCATTTATATTTGGGTCCTTTCAGATTAGGGCAAGATTTTGGAACCCATTTGAATTTGGGTCCTCTTTTATTTTGAAAAACATGAGGTATACAATATGTTCCAAACCAATATTCAGAATATTGTCGAGTCACAAAATCATTTCGACGATATGTAGACAACTGATTAGTAATCGGAGATAATTGGAATAATTGCTTTATTGAATATTTCTTGTAAAAAGTTACAAGATTTGTTTTTGTAGAAGTAATGTTACCAACCAAATCAGTACTACTAACAGAAATCCTATTACATTCAGAATCTGAAAATGACTTTATAAGCTCTCCAACTATCTTCTTTGGTCACCATTCAGTTCTTACTTCAGACCTTTCCTTTCTCAGTTCTGAAACAAAAGATTTAGATTTGTTACGAAAATGAGATTGCTGAATCTGTGATTTCTTTTGCTTACCTGTGTTGGTCTGTTTCTGTGAGCGCCTTTTCTTTTGCTTTTTACCTTTTTCATAAAGGTACTCATAGAAACTGATTCACCAACCTTAGTTGAAGATTCACCTACTTCAAATACACTAGGTAAAGCTTCAGACTTAATAATAAAATCAGAATGATCTGGAAGTTTTGCATTGAAGTCAAACATACCAATACTTTCATCAACACAACCATCATCAGAATTTAAGAAATCATTTGCACACGCAAATAAGTCATCAATATCATCTTCAGAAGTTTGAGGTGCCTTGGAAGAGTTTGAACACTCATTAGATTTAGATTTAAAAATAGTGTTCTTCATGACTGTAGAAAATACAACTTGTTCAATATCAACCAAAATTCTTTCGTCTGATAACGCATTTTCAAAATCAATTATTTTGATTTCTAAAACAAGTGGAGGAATATAAATTTTGGCTTTAATAGGTTTTTCCTCCAACTCTTTTGTAGAATAACTTGCAAAATAATCATTCGAAAAGAACTTTGGTTGTTCAGAAATATAACTATCATTCAACTTTTGATAGCAGAATGGTAGTTGCATTTTCGTTGTGTTCTTTATATTCTCTTTTTCCTTGGCCTCTACTTCATCAGAAGATTTGGTAACAAACTTTGGTTTCAAATGAGGATGTTTGTTAGCTGCTTGTAGAAAATCAAAGTTATACAAAGCTGGTTGTTTTCTGATTGCTTTCTTCAAATAGTGTGGGTTATCGTAACCGAGACCCCACTTTTCTTTAACATCATTTTCCTCATTCGGTGTATTTAGAAAGATGGTTTGATCTGTTTGACCTCTAGTATATAATTTTGCTTCCAAACCATTTACCTTTTTCTCCAAACTCTTATTTTCAACCTGCAATTTGTGAACTCTTAGCACAAATTCTTGTTTTTCAAGATCAGACTTTGAAAGTTCAGAGATAGCTTCAGAAATCTTATTTTCAAACCAATCTTTTTGTTGTTTAAACTCAGTAGCAAATTTGTTCAAAGAGTCAATCAGACTTTTGTTCCCAACAAGTTCCTTGTTGAGATAAAAAATAGTTTGACGCTTCTTAGCAACACTGCTTTTTCTCCTTTTTCAATTTATTTTGAAGGTCATGAAGCTCAATCATCATGGCTTCCATTTTGTTTAGAAAATCAAATTTAGAAAGATTTTGTACCTCATCAGAATTATCTTCATCTGACTCATCATACTTCACTTCTTTCCCCATTAGACACATATGAATTGTCTCTTCTTTTTCTTCTTCATCTGAGTGGTCAAGCCAAAACTCGTCTTCTGTCATTAAAGCCTTTCCCGCTTCTTTCTGCTTTGCCAGTAGCATCTTGTGCTTGTAATAGTCAGAGTTTCTCATGGTAGGCTTCCGACAGTCTTTGGCGTAATGACCTACTTTACTGCAGTTATAGCATTTTATCAACTCATCAGACCTCTTTTCATCGTAATCATTAACAAACTTTTTCTTCTCTTCTGGCTTTATTTCTTGAAATTTCTTCTCCTCATACCTTTTTCCTTCAACTTTTTCTCTATGCTCATAATTTTTGGAACCAGAAGAGTATCTTTGACTGTTTGATCCCGTCTTTTTATAAAATTTATTTTGGAAAGCTAGGGTCAACAATAACATGGATTGATTTAATCTTTCTTCATCATCACTGTCAGAATCAACATCATCAAAATCGTCAGAACTTGGAATAACACCTTTCTTTTTCTTCTTCTTTTCCTTATTTTCTTTCTCTTTCTGAGCTACTATCAAGGCAATGGGGTCAACAACTTTCTCAGCCTTTTCTTCTCTTCTCTTTTCGCTTCCACTTCCTCCTCATTCTTCCTCAATGTTTCATACACTTCATGCAGAGGAATGTCACAAAGATCTTTCATTTGTTTCATCCTTCTTGTATGCTTCTTCCATTCGGGTTGAAGAATACTGAGGAATTTGACATTGTTTTCTATTTGCTTCTTCTTTACTTCGTTCTTTGCAAACTCATTAAGCAATAGAACAAATGTCTCGTAAGTTTCCTCAAGGCTCTCCATTCTCCTTAGCTTTGAACTCTTCATAGCTGATAATGCAATTAGCAACCTTCATCTGGTTTTTGACCTTAGATCCCATCATCATCTTTTGTAGCTGATCCTACATCTTCTTGGCAGTTGCTTTGTAGCTGTCTATTTTGATGTAGATCTCGTTAGGTATGTTTTACAAAAGTAGAGATCTAGCTTGCTTGTCGGCTTTACATCTATTCTCCTGCTCTTAAGTATACTGAGAAATATCTTTTGCTACGGTCTTTGCCTTTTGTGCTCTGTCCACATTCCCATCTTCGTTGTCAGAGGATTCATCATCTGGTATTTCCATGGTAAGAGGTACCGTTGGACCTTCCATGATGGACATCAAAATGTTCTCTCCATTTGCATGTATGTCCACAAAATCCAGAAACCGGTCTTTCCATTGCTCATATTCTCCTTTGAAGAGCACCGGAGGTTTCACATCTATACCGATAGAGAGTGCATCCTTGGAAGTCATCCTGTTAAGAAAACTGTTTCAATAAGAACTTGAAATGATCGTTAGTTCAAGTGAAATCGAAATACAGAAAAGCTTAGAAATTTCAGAAATTAAAATATTCAAAAAATCTCCTAAGTATGGAATTCGCACATAGATAAAATTTGCAGATAACAATTCGCACAAACAACAAACTCCAGAATTCACACACACACAAACGTCAGAATTCGCACACAACACTATGCGAAAACTAGACTTAACTTTTTTTTGAAAAATTAAACTTTTCGCATACCAGACTCATACGAATTCAGTACTTAGAAAATATTTCTATTTTTTATACAAAGTCTGAGCAATTCGCATATACTCTAATGCAAATTATGAGGGTTTCGCATAAAGCACAATGCGAATTCTTAGGAATTCGTATGTAACTATATGCGAGTTCTTCACTTCTCGCACACAAGCATTTTGCGAATTCTTTCCTTGGAATTTTTTTTTCACAAAACTTTTCGTATAAAGGACTTATGCGAATTCTGACTTTTCACATACAAGCTTGTACGAATTCTGAGGATTTCTTATAACACACACATGCGAATTCAGCACATTTTGCATATCACTATCATGTGAATTCTATACTTGTGAAATTTTCATATACGAAAATATGCGAAATCTCTTGATCTACGAGTTATTGGTACGAGTTCTTGATTCGAGTTCTTGAGGTTTATGCGAGTTCTTCGAATCTCGACTAAAAACCACTCTAATCAACTGAAAAACTCATCAAATCTTTGAATTACGATCTGAAACTTTGCCAATTTGATCTAATACACTATACGAACCTATTACAAACGCTGAATGTCAAAGAAATTCAATTACACACACAAATTGATCTGATACAGTGCTTTCGAACTCGTGAAACTATAACTCTTAAAATCTTACAATTCGATCAAAATTACAGTGCAAGAGTACTACAAATCAACTAAAGATTTGTCTAATACATGATACGAACTTACTAAACTCAATTAATCACACTATTACACACAAATTTTGAAAATTCGATCAAGAACTCAATGAACAGTGCGAAACTCCATTTTCTTTGATGATTTCATTTTGAACTCTGCTCTGATACCAATTATTATTCTCAAGATTCAAGTTCTTATCACAGTTTAACAACAACAATGCGAGAACAATCAAACTGTTTTTCAATTCTATTCAAGAATTTGTATACAGCTTCTGTGAGTATTTCTCTCTCTAGAAATCTTTCTGCGCATAACACTTACAAGACACACACTTCACTAACAAGACACCTTACACAAAATAAAGTCATATCCCTATTTATACGCACACAAACTCACATAACTAAACAAAACAATTACAACACTTTGACTTTGACTTTTATTACAAAAGACATTGACTTGCTATAAGAGTTGACTTGAGCTTTGACTTTAATATTTTGTCTTCATGATCTTGTATCCAACAAATAAGTGCACTAACAGGATTTGAACTTCAAGCGAGGTCAGACATAACAGACTTTAAAGATTTTGACGAACAATCAAAACGATACTCGTTTTTACAAAGCAAAACCTGGCTTAGGTCTTTCTGATGTGGATGTTTAAAAGAAAGCACTCGAAAACCTTTACAATTTCAAAAAGTCGGGTGATGCTCCTGTTGTTATTATACCACATATTCTTGAGACTTTTGTCAAGCCAGAGATTTCTTCACCTGAGATTCCTAAGATGAATACGGAAGAATCTGTGGATGTTTATCCAGAAATACAAATTGATTCAGATATTCATGGTTTTAATTCTGTTAAATTCAAATATGACGAATTTAATTCTTCTTATGAAAATAAAAAGAAAACATTCGTTGAATTTGAAAATCTTTTCTCAAAACAACCTGAGTCTTCTGAATCAAGTTCTAGTTTTGATACAACTGTGTGACCCAGAATTACTAGCATATCAATCACAACACCGATTAACAACACATTTGTATTAGATCAAATCACATTATTTCATTTAGTCACAGATCTAACCCGTAATTACAGATCTCACGAATTAACTGTGTGTTCTCAATGTGCGTGTACAAGTTCTTACCAAATTCTCTCTGAATATATCTAATGCGTGTTCGTGTCTACCAATCTAACAAGAAACCAAAACTATTTATACTAAGTCAACTTATGTTGACTTTACAACCAAACCCTCAAACTGTTTAACATTTAAAAAATAGACCCTCACTTTTAATCTTGAATACAATATTAGTCTAACAAACTGAAATAGTTTTTCTTGTTCAATCAAACAGGACGAAGATGAAGAAGTTCATTCTCAAATTTCGGATGTTTATGAAAATATTTCAAAAGTCACTACCCTTGAGTATCAAACAACCTTGAAAACAAATTCTGATTTAGAAAGGCAGATTTCAGCTCTCAACACTCTCATTGTTGAACTGGAAGATGCTAATGAGAATTTTGGGATGGAATTAGACTCCAGTTTAATTCAAAATGAGGCTTTACAATAGGAAATCAGAAATTTAGAATCCCAAATTTTCAAACTTTCAAAAGGTAAAGAGGTTTGTGTTGACAAAGATACTCCAACTTCTGAAATTCAAAGTGCTAATGTTCAGTCAAATTCTTCAACAATAGATACTTCAACTCCTATCATGAAAACAAATTTAGAGGGTCTAAAATCTTCAGAAAAGGAGTTAAGTATTCATGAAATAGGGGAGTGTTCTAAAACTTCTTCCTTCAATGTTTTTAACTCTGCTTGTTCTACAGATAGCAAAGTGAAGAAGGGAAGCTTGAAGAAGTCAAAGAAGCTGAAAGTGGACAAGGAAGTGAAAATTCTTGATAGTTTGAAGTGTAATAGAGTAGTAAAAGCTTGTACTGTTGATTTTCAACGTTTGAATAAAACACAAACTCTTTCTCGAAATGAGTTATTGACGTAAGCTGCTACGAAATTGCAATGTTCTTACTGTCATGAAAGTTCATTTTCTTTGAAACCTAAGTCTTCTAAGAAAAGAAAATCAGTTCAATTCAAAAACATGAAAACTTATGCTCATTCCAATGTTTATCAAAAAGCTGAAGGTTATTCTGTTAATACTAAAAACAGAGATTTTAAAATGAACAAAATAGCTGATGTAAAATTTGTATGGAAATGGATTCCTAAATCTGAAGTTAAAGCACAAACTTTACCGAAAGGACCCAGATTTGAATGGAGAATTAAAGGGTCATCAACTGATTTAAAGAAGTTTAATGATACTAACAAGAAAGGACCCATATTCATATGGGTACCTAAATTGAAGTGATTGTTGCATGTAGGCTTGTCATGTGTGGATCATAGACTCCGGTGCATCAAGACACATGACAGCACACAAGCACCTGCTATTCGATTACGTTGAACATTATGCAGGATCAGTCAACTTTGGAAATGAGATGAAAGGATATGTCAGAGGTTATGGTGTAATCAAGAACAATATGATTTCAATATCAAAAGTCTTGTACGTGGAGGGTCTGGCATATAATCTTTTCTCTATCAGCCAATTCACTGAGAAGAAGTGCAAAGTAAAATTTGATGCAGATTATTGTTATATCAGAGATCAGAGTGGAGCTGAGTTAATTAAAGTTAGAAGATTGGGTTTACTGTACGATGTTCACTTTCTGACTCTCAAAGCTTCAAAGCAGTATGCCTGATTTCTAAGACTTCAGCTGAAGAGAGTTGGTTATGGCATCGCCGTTTATCTCATCAGCATTTTTGAGATCTGAATAAGTTGAGAACTCAACATCTTGTCACTGGTCTTCCAGATTTGAAAATAGAACAAGATTCACTTTGTTCTGCATGTGAAAAAGGCAAGATGAAGAGAAGTTCTCACAAGCTACAGATGTTATCAAACTGCACCAAATGTCTCGAACTTATTCACATGGATCTCTGTGGTGCAATGAGAACTCAATCTATCAATGGCAAGAAGTATATCCTAGTCATGGTGGATGAATATTCAAGATATACTTGGTTAGAGTTTTTGAGGCAGAAATCTGAAGCTCTAGATCTGATCATCAAATTCATTAAAAAGATTCAAGTTCTTCTTCAAAGCCCGATGCAACAATTACGAAGTGACAACGGTACTGAGTTCAAGAACGCAATGCTACAATCTTATCTTGAATCTGTTGGCATTTCTCACAACTTCTCGGCTGTAATGATACCTCAGCATAACGGTGTCGTTGAACGGAAGAACAGGACGTTGGTAGAAGCTGCTCGGACAATGCTCGCGTATTCTGATCTACCTTTGTTCCTTTGGGCTGAAGCAGTAGCAACGACGTGCTTTACAAAGAACCGGACAATCATTAATAAGCGTTTAAATAAAACATCTTATGAAATTATTAATGGTAGAAAACCAACTGTTAAATTTTTTCGTGTGCTTGGCTGCAGATGCTATGTGTTGAATGATAGAGAGAACCTGTCAAAGTTTCAAGCTAAAACTGATGAAGGGATATTCATTGTATACTCTCTTCAATCCAAAGCGTACATGATCTACAATACTCGGACAAAATGAGTTCTTGAGAGCATCAACGTCACCTTTGATGTATCAAACACGAGGACTTCTGAACACAACAGTTCAGAACTCGTACCTAAAGACAAAGCTTCTACATCAAGTAGTGTAGAATCTGATCTGCAAAACACTAAACATTCTCAAACCCTTACTGAATCTGATCTTGACTTTGTTATTTTTAGATGCTTTTAATGATATAACTGTTGAAGATAACAAGCAAGAAAATTTAATAAACACTGACACACTCACTACAAGTGCAGATATCTCAGGACCTTCTAAAGTAAATGGTGAAGCTTCCACAAGCCAAACTCAAGTGGTTTCTGAACATACTACACTAGACAACACATCTGAAATGGTTTCACCGTTGGTTGAACCAACATCTACATCTGCTGTATCTGGAGAAAATCAGCCATAAACTATAACTGAGGAAGCTACAACCAGTGCACAGTGTCCAACTGCAACAGAACCTGATCTACCTGCAATTCAAGATGAATTTGACAATTCAAATGATCAGACTGAGATTGATGTATTACCAAGCACACATAAATGGACAAAGAGTCACCCTCTGGAAAATATCATTGGTGATCCGAATGCAAAGGTGTCTACTAGATCTGCCACTGCATCTGCATTTGCAAATTATTGCATGTTCATGAATTTCTTAAGAGGCATGGAACCAAAGAAGTCGTCTGAAGCACTTAAAGATCTGGAATGGATTAATGCATTGCAAGACAAGCTCAATGAGTTCAAATGAAATGAAGTGTGGCGATTAGTACCAAGACCCAAAGACAAAACAATCGTTGGTACTAAGTGGGTTTTTCGGAATAAGAAAGACGAAGCATGAATCATTGTTAGGAACAAAGTTCGGTTTGTCGTGAAAGGTTACAATCAAAAAGAAGTTATTGATTACGACGAAACCTACGCACCCGTAGCACGGATTGAAGCAATCAGGATCTTTCTCGCATATGCTGCACACAAGAACATAAAGGTCTACCAGATGGATGTAAAGTATGCATTCATGAATGGTATTCTACAAGAAGAAGTCTATGTGAGGCAGCCTGAAGGCTTTGTTGATCCAAAGTTTCCAGACCATATATACGTGCTCGATAAAGCGCTTTACGGATTAAAACTAGTACAAATATATGTAGACGCTATTATATTTGGATCTACGAATCCTACACTTTATGATGAGTTTCAAGACATCATGAAGAGTAGGTTTCAGATGTCAATGATGGGTGAGCTAAATTTTTTCTTAGGCTTGCAAGTTAAACAAACCGCGGAAGGGATATTCATTAATCAAGCCAAATATATAAGAGACATGTTGAAGAAATTTGATATGAACTCTTCTACACCCATGAAGACTCCCATGCAGTCTGGAAGTCTGTTAGATGCTGATATTTCTGGAAAATCAGTTGACCAACGGACCTACAGAAGCATGATAGGATCTATTCTCTATCTAACATCAAGTAGACCTGATATAATGTTTGCTACCTGTTTTTGTGCTCGGTATCAGGCTAATCCTAAGGAATCTTACCTAGCTGCTGTCAAAAGAATCTTCAGGTACCTTAAAGGCACACCAAATATGGGTCTTTGGTATCCAAAGGATACTAGTTTTGAGCTAATTGCGTATACAGATGCAGACCATGCAGGTAATAAACTTGACATAAAAAGCACCTCCGGAGCATGCCAGTTTTTGGGAGACAAGTTGGTGAGTTGGTCTTCCAAGAAACAAAACTACGTGTCAACCTCTACAGTTGAAGCAGAGTATGTTGCAGCTGCTAGTTGTTGCTCACAAGTTTTCTGGATGAAGACTCAGCTGAAAGATATGGATACACTCTCAACAAGGTCCCCATCAACTATGACTCAAAGAACGCAATTGCTATAACTTCAAATCCGGTACAACATTCGAAAACCAAACATATTGACATCAGGTATTATTTTATTAAAGATCATGTAGAGAAAGGGAATATAGAAATGCATTTTGTGTCAACTGATTTTGAGGTTGTTGACTTATCCACTAAACCTCTTGATGAAAAGAGATTTAATTTTTTGGTCAGTAAACTTGGGATGTTGAACCTCAATGCATAGTTATATTCTTATATATGATGTTGAGGGGGAGCTGACTCTGTGCTTATTTGAATAAGTGTTTTGGTTCATACATTTTTTTCAAAGTCTGATACTCCTAACAATTGTGGACTCATGTTCTGTGAGTACCAAGTTTGTAATCTGTTTTGCAGTTATGACAGTTTCTTGCAGTGCTAATCAAAAAAATATCATGGACATTGACTTTTCATCAAGTCAAATTAGGACTCATGCTTCAGTATGTTGAGCTGAATGCATACATCAAAGGGGAGTTATAAGACCATTGCATACTTCAAGGGGGAGCTTAATTGAAAAGTCTGTAAGTGTGTGTGTGAGTCTGTGTTTAAAAGGTTTTTGAAATCTGAAAGTTTTTTCAATAGAAAAATATGCTATTTTGTGCTTAAAAGGTTGTTAAGAGAACTTACTATTTTTGGCAAAGTGGGAAAATTATTTTTGGATAATTTCCATTTTTTGGAAAAATCCCAAAATTTTTATATGTGTCAAACGCGCAAGATGTGTTATGCGAGTTTTAACTTCGCGCACATCATTGTTTGCGCAAAGTGTAGAACGCGCACCCTTCGGTATGCGGGTTCTCACTTCGCGCATAGCAAAGGATGAGCGAAGTATGATACGCGCTAACAGTGTCGTGCGAGTTTTGACTTCCCGCATAACTCTTCATGCGAGTTTCTCAACATTTCACCTGTGAGGTCCATTGAGATCAATGATTGGTTTGATTAAGAAAACAACAAGGAATCATAGGGTAGAAATCAGTAGATTATTGAAAGCAAGTAAAAACTAATCTGCTAAAGAGCAAGAACAATCATACGGCTACATTGATAATGAAAGGGTTAACCTAAAACTATTACACATGATTCCTATTTATACCCCCATAACCCTTGTACACAATATAAGTTCAAACCCAATACAAGGCCCATTACAATAAATGTAGATTACTTTATAAAACTTCTAATAAGAACATAAAATATGTTCTAACATTCTCCCCCTAAGTTTTGTAAAGTAATCATTTTCTGATCAACTCCAACTTTAGCTCCTCTCCCCCTTGATTTCTTTAGAAAACTTAGCGTTGCATAAACTTCAAAGCTCCACTTGCTCCCCCTAGAATGTAGCTCTTATCCTTGGAGTATCAACTGAAATATCAGATCTGATGTAGACAATAACCTCGACTGAGTGCACATAAAGACAACTTTTCCTCTAGTAAACCCAATACATTCCTTAACGCCCACAAGAATGATATGTGTGGATTATGGAGTGACACCCAAGTGCATCTTTCAGTGTATAACATCTGATCTGTCTTTGAACTATGAGTTGAATTTGGAATTCAGCTTAAGAACTTCATCTGATAAGCATACGGGCGGTAGCATCCGGTAGAAAGACTACAAGGCAAGTGTTAGAAGGCAAGCAATTGTTCAACAACTGATTGAAGATACTCATACTGACTTCTCTCCAGAAAACTGAATAATCAAACCCAGAACTCCTTTCTTCACGAATCAACTGGATGATTATAAGCACTCAGGATTCTGAATCACAACTCAAATAGCAGAACAATGATTGCAGTCGCTCACACTACTTAGTGATCAAGTCAGAAGAATGATAAAGTGCTCTCAATGGTCTAACCACAAAAGAAGCTTTCCAGACTGATGATTGCAGATGCTCAGGTAGCTAACTCAATCCAAGCAGAGACCAAATCATCAAATCCAGAATTTGAAAATCTTGACAGGCATGAGCACTCGTGTAAGAATAGATCAGTTGCTAATAATATGTGACCAACATATGATGGGAGTGATGTCACATATGCATTCCGCGAAGATCTCATGAACAGATTGTCCCCCTCCGAAGACCTAGCAGGGGCAACGCCCTTGCGGGGTCAGGGGGCAGCACCCTTAGAGAAATTTTTTTGACAATTAAATCTCATAAGGCATCTTGTAAAATGGGACCAGAACAGTCAAAATTCTCAAAAATCACCAAAACTTTCGCAACCCATCAAAATTCGCAGATCCTTTTAAACAATAAAGCACAGTTCGCAGAGGTTTGCATGAGCCTGTACCACAATTCGCAGAGGTTTGCATTGCGAATTCTTCAACTTTTGCAAGCCTTATTCTGCGAATTCTCGCATTTCGTAGTCCCCATACTCGCGAATCACTCAGAGTTCGCAACCTACTATCATGCGAATTCTTACCTTAGAACATTTTTCAAGTTTAGGAAGCCACTTTTCGCAATCACAACCTGCGAAACTTAGACATTTAGTAACAAGTGGCCTGCGAATTCTTAAAATTCGCACACAACATATAGCACAATGGCTTGCGAATCCTTCAACTTTCGCAATGTGCCACTTGCGAATTCTACACTTAAACGAAAATTGTTGTGTCCATTGTTCTGCGAATCCTCCTTTCTGACAATCCTTCTCTCTGCAAGTTCTTCCTTTGGATCTTGCGAATCCTGTAGATCTGGATGAATTTTCTGACTTTCTTCAATCGAACCTTCAAAACATCGATTCTTGAGTTGATACTTTATCCACAGGTTCGACAACATCATTGAAGCACATTTGTAGTTGATTACCAAGACTAAATCTTACTCTGGAGCATACTTCGATTCAACCACAGTGAAATACAATTTTCGAACATAAAGAACTCAAAATCAATCGATTCAACTTTCTGGATCGAAATTGTTACAAGCAATTGATTCAAAAACAATAAACAGTAACTACTAAATCAATTAAGCATCAAAAATCAAACAATTTCACAATGAATCCAAAATTCGATATATAGACAGACTGTTCTATCAAAACCAACCAGATCTCTCGATCATTCAGAAAGATGATTTATGTTAAGCTCTGATACCACTTGTTAAACACAAATTATAGTTGATAAACAATCACAACACAATAAGAACAAGAGATGAATATAAATCAAAACAATATACCACAAATCTCTTGATTAATCAGATGAATACGTGTGTGTGTTCTTGGTGTACAGATACCTCTTGTGCGTATAGAGTTGGAATATATGACCTCCTCTATTTTCACCAATATTGTTCACCTATCTAAACCTAGAAAACTAAAGCCTATTATACGTAGGTCAACATGACCTAATCAATATTAAATATTAGCTAAAACACCCCTAAGGTATTAAACACTATTAGAAACTAGACCCCTTTTACAATTTAATCTTGAATACAATTTCTGATCCAACATCACCAATTCACGCAAATCGTTTCTTGCGTGAAGTGCACACTCTACTTGTCCTTCGATTTGCGACAAGTTCTGGTTCTTTGGTTTGTACGAAGTGAGCAACCACTCAGATCGTGCCACGTGTCAAGTCATATCCTGAGTGTAATTCGCAGTTTTCCATTTTACTCGCTCACTTCTCTTAGACTACCTTTAGCGAGTTCTCTCAATTAGATTTTTTTTCTCTCAAAACCCTATCTGCGACTTTCAGTTTCTTCGATCTTCAAGACTTTCGATTCAGTGTAGGTGTTTATGATTAGTTGTTTGTTTGTTCTTTATAATCATTTCTTGTATTCTATTTTGATACTTTGCAGATTTCATCTGTATTTTTAGGGTTTGTATCGATTTTTCCTTGTGTCTTGTTCTCATAAATGTTGTTTGTTTCTTGTTTATAACTCGATATTTCATCTGGGTTTTTGGATTTTGATTCTATTGTTCTTCATTTGCAGGTTTCCTTGACTTGGATTTTTGGACTTGAATCGAACGTTGCACTGTTGAACTTACTTTGAATTGTTGGACTGAATCGATCCTTAAAGATGGAATTTTTGTTTGGATTTCAATGATAAAACTGATATTAAACCCTAATCGATGATAACAAAACATAAAATTTCAGTTTAAAAGCTATATCTTGGATTTGAAAAGTTTGAAAATTCAAATTTTTGAATGAACAGTGACTTGAGTGTTCTTAGTATGAACACAAGTGTCATGTGTGTTCTTCATCTTGAACTTAGCTTTTTGCGAGTTCTTGAAGTTGAGAGTAGTGTTATGTAAGTTCTTGAGTTGGAATAAGCTTTATGCGAGTTCTTGACTTAGAATTAGCATCATGCGAGTTCTTGACTTAGACTTTGCATTTTAAGTGATCTAACCTGTTTTAAGAGGTTTTTCATGTGTTCTGCGAGTTCATGAGATACAACATCATTTTGAGAACAAAATCAAAACAACAAGTGTTTTGGTCATTTTATTTGTGTCTTTTCTATATTTTTTTATGTGTTGTTGCACTTTGTATCTTGCAACAGAGTACACTACCTTTGTGAGCTTAAAGTACATTCTTTCTGTACTTTGATACTTTGTATCAAAATATTTTCTGAAAAAAAAAAGATTTTGGGATTATTCCTAACATATTGGATTTTATCCAATACTTTTGTTCTGTTTCAGCTACTACAATGGCATGTGAACATTCTCATGATCCACTTGTCCAAATGGATGAGAATGATCCGAATGTATCTAAAGAAACACCAATACCCACACTCAGTCTTTTTAACATTGATCTCACTTCTAACCAAACTCTCTTTTACATTTTACCTCATCACACATACCCACACTCAGTTATTCTGACTCCTCAATTGTCGATCACTCAAGGATTAACTTATTGGGTAGGAAACACTAGTTAACGTGAATCCATATAAGTTCTGTTAAGTTCTCACACAATGAACCCATGTTTTCCTAAAAGCATCATGCTGCTCAAATGGAGTAACTTTGCAGTTAAAACACAAAATACATGTCAGATGTCTGTATGCTCAGAAAGATAATCATGAAGATTTGAGCATTTTAAACATTGAAGATATTTCAAAACAAGTATATTGAATGAATGACATGAATACAAGAAACTTGTTTGAAAATCTGACATTATATGAAAAGATCAAATATGAATGATTTATCATGAAAATCTTAGGTCAAGAAAAATAGGAATTTGTCTATACGAATCAAAATATAGACATTCATGAAAGAAACATTTTGAATGAAATCAACGCTCAATTATCAATGAATTACAAAGCGGGGTGTCTTACCATCGAAAAATTAGTTTCAATATGAGACATGGTAAGAACATATTCAACAAAAGATATTAAACTAGTGTGTGTGAATACTTGACAGTATATGGAAAAGATAAAACACAAGTATTTATCTTTGAAAACACACGGGTTGTTTAACATTGAAGCACATAATATGAAAACATTTAAAATCACACTTCTAAATTCATGAAATCTTTTTAAGAATCGAGAAGTGGTTTGAACATTTAAGAACATGTTTTTCATATCTGAAAGTCGTCCTTCTTTTAGACATGTATGAGATTAAGTTTAGAATGAACCTTACGCTCAACTTAAATCTCATGAAGTCAGCTCGAAAATCATAAAAGATATTATCGTTTATGCTTCCTTTCAATATATGCATTTAGTCATAAAGTCGTTAAAGCACAAAGTCTTATTCACAAAAATTTATTGAAAAGTAAATGACATAAAGCAATAAAATGTGTTAAGAACGAGTTCTTATCAGATGTAATCAGAAATCATTGTCCTTACTCAACTCCCCCTGAAATTATGCATTAAAAGATATTTCAGTGAATAATCTATGCAAAAATTTATTAACTCCCCCTAAAATCTAGATCATCTAACTCTTATGTCACACTCCCCCTGAAATCATGAACAAACTTAAGTGCAGATATCTTTCAGATTAAAAATAAAGAAATGATGAAAATAACAAAGCTAAACTATACTAGGTAACAACAGATTAAGTCTTGAGATTTATCATGCCAAGTTTTGAAATGAGAAAATTAAATCTCTTTTCATCAAGTGGCTTGGTAAATAAATCTTCAAGTTGGTAATCCATGTTTACAAAGTAAAGTTCGATTGTACCTTTTTCAACATTATCTTTTATAAAGTGATATCTTACGTCGATGTTCTTGGTTTTGGTATGTTGAACAAGATTAGCAGATATTGCAATAGCGCTTTTCGAATCGCAGTAGATCGGGATTTTGTTGAACTTGAAGCCATAATCTCGATGTTGTGTCCGCATCCACAGCACTTGAGAACATCAACTAGCCGCAACTACGACTCTGCCTCGGCTGTTGAAGTAGATACACAGAGTTGTTTCTTTGAAGCCCAACTCACGAGTATATCTCCAAGAAATTGTATGTGTCTCGACGTACTCTTCCTGTCAAACATACAACCTGCATGATCTGCATCTGAATATGCCGTGAGCTTAAAACCTATATCCTTAGGATACCACAGACCAAGATCTGTAGTGCCCTTAAGATAACTAAAAATTCGCTTAACTGCAGACAGATGGGATTCTTTAGGTGAAGCCTGACATCTAGCACATAAGCATGTAGAAAACATTATATCTGACCGACTAGATGTCAAGTACATTAAGGAACCAATCATACCTCTGTAAGTTCTAACATCGACAGCTTTTCCAAAAGGATCAGATCCGATCTTAGTTCCAGGTGCCATCGGGGTACCAATTGGAGTACAATTTTCCATTTTAAGTTTTATGAGAATATCGAAAATGTACTTTGCTTGATTAAAGAAAATTTCCGTAGAAAATTACTTGAGTTGTAATCCAAGAAAGAAATTCATCTCTCCCATCATACTCATCTGAAATCGTGACACCATGAGGTTAAAAAAATTCTTACAGTACTTAGGATTTGTTGAGCCAAATATGATGTCATCCACATATATCTGGATTAATATGATATCAACTTTCTCCTTTTTAATGAAAAGAGTAGTATCGATTTTACCTTTTGAAAAACCCGACTTGGCTAAGAACTTAGATAGAACTTCATACTAGGCGCGAGGGGCTTGTTTTAGACCGTAAAGAGCTCTGTCCAGAATGTATACATGATTTGGTTTCTCTAGATTGACAAAACCTTCAGGATGCGAGACGTAGACTTCCTCCTTGAGAATGCCATTCAGAAAGGCAGTCATCACGTCCATCTGGTAGACGGTGAAGTTCTTGTGTGCGACATAGGCTAGAAACATGCGGATTGCCTCTATGCATGCAACTGGAGCATAAGTCTCGTCATAATCTATACCTTCTTATTGCCTATATCCTTTAGCCACAAGTCTTGCTTTGTTTCTTATGACGATACCATCTTCATCTTTCTTATTCTTGAACACCCATTTCATGCCAATTATAGTCTTTCCTTCAGGTTTAGGCACTAATCTCCAGACCTTCAAATTGATTCAACTCTTCTTGCATCGCAGTCACCCACTATGAGTCAACTAGAGCTTCAGATACTTGTGTAGGCTCTATCTTGCATAGGAATGAATAATGCATGCACTGGTTTAGTGTAACAGACCTAGTTTGCACAGTTTGGATGGATCTCCAATAATTTGATGTATTGGGTGCTCTTTGGTCCACTTGTTTCATGAGGGGGGTGGATTAGATGTAGATTGATCATAATGTTCATCTAAAAATCCACTACCTTCTTCATTTTGTTCAGTTAGGGGTTCAGTTGAAGTAGACGGTGCAGAAGCTTCAGTTGGTTAGACATTGGATGTCTATTGACTAGACGTTGTGGTACACCCAACTGATTGAGTTACTTCTGGCTCTTCATTTATATTTACAGCTTCACCTGATAGAGTAGGCATTTGAATTGAAATTTCTTGCTGAATCGGGGAATTGGATTCAGTTGATATATCTGAAGTGGTTGGATGATTGTTCCTTGAATCGTCCGATCTGTCAACCACAACTGGTTTAGTCACCCTACTACCAAGAAATTCATCATAAAACAATTCAAATAGTAAATCTAAATAAGATAAATGTGATTTAGGTGAAGATGCTTTATCAGAATTTGGAACATTAGTCACAAGTTCTGGACTAATTTGCCCAGAAGCTAAAACTCCGGTAAGAACGGGTTCTGAACTGTCTTGAACAGAAGTTGTATCTTCATCGAATGTTCCATTGACACTCTCGACTACAATATTTAACTTCTTCAGGTATACTCTGTAAGCAACAGACGTTTGAGAATAGCCAATAAAAATGCCTTCTTCAGCTTTTGGACTGAACTTGTTCAAGTTCTCCTTGTCATTCAGCACGAAACACCTGCACCCAAAAATATGAAAATGTTTAATGCTAGGTATTCGATTATTAATTAAAGCATACGGTGTTTTACCGAACCAGTGATGGATAATGGAGCGATTTTGCGTGTAGCAAGCAATCAACACAACTTTAGCCCATAGAAATAGAGGTAGATCCGATTGACTCAACATTGTATAAGCGGCCTCGACTAGTGTTCTGTTACGTCTCTCTACGATTCCATTTTGTTCAGGCGTTCTGGCAGCAGAAAACTGGTGTGTTATCCCGATCTATTCGAGATAATCATCAACAATTTTGTTCTTGAATTATGTGCCATTGTCCGTTCTAAGAAGCTTGATTGTCTTCTGCAGGTTCACTTTAGTGGTCTTTAAAAATGTGATGATAACTTCGGGCGTCTCATCCTTTGATCTCAAAAGTTTAACCCAAGTGTATCTGGAGTAATCGTCCACAATCACTAGTACATACTTCTTGCCGTTAATGCTTTGAGTTCGCATCGGACAACAGAGATCCATATATAGTAACTCCAAAGTAGAACTTGTACATGGCTCAGGCTTCAGCTTATGAGCGGCTCTTTTCATCTTGCCCTGGTTACACGCTGCATAGAGATGGTCTTTGACATATTTAAGCTCTTGAAGTCCTTTCACCAAATTTCCCGCGACCAACTTGTTAATGTAGCGAAAATTCAGGTGAGATAGTCGTATATGCCATAACCAGCTCTGCTGCATAGAGGCTTTTGATAGTAGACACACCTCATTATCAGTCTGGAATTTTGACAAGTTAATCGTACAGAGGTTTGACTTTCTCGTCCCGACCAAAAGTTTTTTTCCATCTTCAGTTCGTACACAACACCTTTTGGCCTTGAAATTCACCTCTAAGTCTTTGTCACATAACTAACCAATGCTGAATAGGTTATGCCCTAGTCCTTCTACATAGCTCACCTTCTTGATCGTTACGTTTTCTTGAATAACATCACCATATCCCAGAATATGTGAAAACTGGTCATTTCCAAATCGTACGTTTCCACAGTATTTCTCTGTATAATTAGACAATATATCTTTCTGCCCAGTCATATGCTTGGAGAAACCAGAATCCAAGTACCACATATGACGGGTCTGCACAGGAGAAATCAGGAAACAATCGGTTTAGGTACCCATTTATAGATGGGTCCTACAATGTTAGCACATCATTTTTGACCCATTTGAATTTGGGTCCTCTTTTCTTTTGAAAATCTTTTGAAACATGAGAATGATATACATGATATGAACCAAACCAATCACCAGAATATTGACGAGACAAAAAACCATTTCTACTATAAGTAGAATTCCTATTAGTAGATGGAGATAATTGGACTAATTGCTTTATTGAATATCTCTTGTAAAAAGTTACAAGCTTTTGTTTATGAAAAGCAACATTGCCAACTAGATCAGTTTTACTATTAGTCTTTCTATTACAATCAGAATAAGAAGATGATTTTGCAGTCTCATCAACTTTCTGCTTTGGTCGCCATTCTGATCTCACTCCAGACTTTCTCTTACTCATATCTGAAACATATGAACTTTTCAAGTTAGAATTGTGAGATTTGAAAGACTGCTTATTCTTAGATTTACCAGTGGTTGTCCATTTCTGTGAATGCCTAGTCTTCTTCTTCTTACCTTTGGCGATCATGGTATTCACAGAGACTGGTTTATCAACTTTTGTTGATGTTTCACCCTTTTCAATCACACTGGGTAATCCAAAAGAATTGATAATAAATTGTGAATGATCAGGAAGTTTTGCAGTGAAGTTAAATTTATCAACACAATCATCTAAACAACCATCAGAGTTAAGAAAATCAATCCCTTCATCAAATTGACTCTTAACATCATCAGATTTTGAAGCTTTAGAGAATTTTGAAAAATCGGTGTAGAGAAAACAGTGGAAACACTATTTGTTCTAGATCAATCAAAATCCTTTCTTCTACCAGAGTGTTCTCGAGTTCAGAAATTTTACTTTCTAACACGAGTGGAGGAACAAAGATTTTACCTGCAACTGGTCTTGCCTCCAATTCCTATGTAGAATAGCTTTCGAAATAGTCGTTAGAAAGAAATTTTGATTGATCAGAACTGTAACTAGAATTCAACCTCTCACACTTAAAAGGAAGTTGCATTTTAGGTTTGTTCTTTCTTTTCTCCCTTTCCTTAGCTTCATCCTCATCAGATAGTTTAGTCCATTTAACTTTGAGTTCAGGGTATTGTGGTGCCAATTTTAAAAATCCAAAATCGTACAAAGCAGGCACTTTAGAAATACCCTTTTTAAGATAGTATGGGTACTCGTAACCAAGACCCCAACACTCACTACTCTCCTTAGGTGTGTTCAGGTGAATTGGTTTGCTCAGTTTGACATAAAGTGTAAAGTTTTTCTTCCAAAACATTCACTTTTTCAGTTAAAAATTTATGTTCTTTCTTTAATGATGAATACTTTTTCGCAACCTCTTTAACTTCAAATTCACACAATTTAAATTTAGAAGTAGTTTCAGACAACTGATTGTGAATTATAGTCTTCTCTTTTGCGCTGGTATCAATGTTCTTGTGTAAGGCCTCAATCAGTACGTTCTTTTCAGCAATATCATAGCTTGATACCTTTCTCGCGTTTAAGCTTAGACTGTAATTCCTGCATTTCCATCATCATAGCTTGCATTTGATTAAGGAAATCTGATTCAGACATATCACATACCTCTTAATTGTCTTCACCATCAGAATCTGCTTCCGCTTCAGTATCATTTTTACCCATAAAGCACATATGAGCCTTTTCTTCTTTCTCTTCATCATCTTCAGATTGATCAAGCCAATACTCGTCTTCATCCATAAGTGCTTTTCCAGCTTCCTATTTCTTGGACAAAAGCATCTTGTTCTTGTAGTATTCGGAATTTCGGACCTTCGATTTCCGACAATCCTTTGGATAGTGGCCTACTTTCCCGCAGTTGTAGCATTTAACTGGCTCAGACTCTTTCTTTTCCTCAATCTTATACCTTTTCTCTCCAGGCTTCTTCTCTTCAAACCTCTTGCCTTCAATCTTCTCTTTGTGTTCGTAATTTCTCGAACCCGATGAATATCTCTGACTGTTTGACCCTGGCTTCTTATAGAATATCTTCTGGAAAGTTGTTGTCAATAACAACATAGCCTGTTTTAGGTTCTCACAGTCTTCGGAGTCAGAATCCTCCGCACTATCAACTTCCTCAGATTCAAAAATTACAACCTTCTTCTTCTTCTTCATGCTCACAGATCTCTTTTCTTTCTTTTTCACCACCAAAGCAATCTGATCTGCAACCACTTTCTCTGCTTTCTTTTTCTCATTTTTAATCTCATCAACCTCTTCTTCATTCTGCCTTAATGTCTCGTATACCTCGTGGAGTGGTATCTCATTCAAGTCCTTCATCTGCTTCATTTGCCTAGTGAACCTCTTCCACTCGGGTTGTAGAATGCTCAAGAATTTGACATTCAACTCTATTTGAGACTTTCTGACTTTTTTCTTACTGAGCTCATTTAGAAGGGTCACAAATCTATCATATGTTGCTTCAAGAGATTCACCCTTTTTAGCCTTGAACTATTCGTAATTATTCAAGCAGTTTAAGACTTTCAGTTGATTGCCGATCTTGGATCCTAGCATCATCTTCTCGAGCTGATCCCACATCTCTTTGCCCGTGGCATTGTAACTGTCAATCTTGATATATATCTCGTTCGAAATCCCTTGAAAAATAAACGACCTTGCCAGTCTATCAGCTTTAACTCTTTTTCTCTGTTCATCTGTGTATTCATCCAGTGGCAATGGGTACTCCTTGTTGACTATCTCCTCACCATTTTCTCCTTCGGTAGACAGAATCTTGGTGGGAGGTTTCATCACTCCTTCTTTGAGTGATAATCTGATGTAGTCACCCAAGTCATTCCGATCTATGAAATCTAAGAAGTGATCCTTCCACTGTTCGTATTCTCCTTTAAAGAGCACTGGTGGCTTTACGTCAGTACTGATAGCTAAAGCTTCTCTAGAAGTCATCTTTGACAAGCACTTTATTAAACTGATCTTCAGAAATTCAAAAACAAAAGAACCTTCAAAAGTCAAACTTGGTCAAATCTGGAAAAACTTAGAAAAATTCTAAGTATGGAACTCGCATAACAAAGGATACAAACTTCACGCAAAAACAATATCATGCGCGTTTTGAGGTTCGCGCACAACAAAGGATATAAGAACACACTTCGCACACACAAGGATGTGCGAGTTTCGACTTCGCACAGACTACAACTTGCGAGTTTCTCCCAAAACACTTCACACAATGACGTTGCGCGTTCGACACTTAGAAAAAATTTCAACAAACTAATTCGCGCAAATCACAACTTCTCGCAGAACCAACTTCGCGCAGAACAAAGCAAGTGAACAGTAGAAACACCCATACTGAGATGTGCGCATTCTAGCTTCTCGTACACAGCGTCTAGCGAGTTCTTCACCCTTAATGAAATCCAACCCTTTGCGTGTTCTTCATGTTTTTGTAAGTTTAAGCCTTTACGAGTTCTTCCCTATGATGTTTGCGTGTTCTTTGAATCTAGCGCGTTCTTGAGTTTTTCGAACAAAAACTTCACTTATCCAACTGAAATCGATTCAAATCTTCACAAAATCTTCTGAAACTTTGCAGGAATCTTCTAAATCAGCCAATGAACCAATTACAACAAAAAACACTAAGTATAAAGAATTGATCTCAAATACAATACGTATCAAAACTCGAACTGTAATCTAAGAAAATTCCAAAAATCACCCCAAACAAATGTGAATTGAACTACATATATCAAACCAAAAATATTCTAGATGTCAAGACGTATGTAGGCAACATCATCTTTGTCGCTTTCTGAATCTGTCTGATCAAGCCGGTGATCATCATCATCATCCATAAGTGCCTTCCCAGCCTCTTTCTGCTTTGCAAGCAACATCTTGTTCTTGTTTAATCTGAGTTGCGCACTTTTGGCTTTCGTCAATGCTTAGCATAATAACCAATCTTCCCGCAATTATAACATTTTACTGGCTTATCAGGCTTCTTCTCCTTATACTTGTTGATATACTTCTTCTCATACCTCCGATCATCATCTTTCCTATCCTCATATTTCTTCTTTCCTTCTATTCTCTCCTTGTGCTCATAGTTGCGTGAGCCGGATGAGTATCTCTGACTGTTAGACCCTGGCTTTAGGGGTGTTCGCGGTTCGGTTTGGGCGGTTTAACCCCCCAAACCACAAACCAAACCAGAAAGGCAGTCATCACGTCCATCTGGTAGACGGTGAAGTTCTTGTGTGCGACATAGGCTAGAAACATGCGGATTGCCTCTATGCATGCAACTGGAGCATAAGTCTCGTCATAATCTATACCTTCTTCTTGCCTATATCCTTTAGCCACAAATCTTGCTTTGTTTCTTATGACGATACCATCTTCATCTTTCTTATTCTTGAACACCCATTTCATGCCAATTATAGTCTTTCCTTCAGGTTTAGGCACTAATCTCCAGACCTTCAAATTGATTCAACTCTTCTTGCATCGCAGTCACCCACTATGAGTCAACTAGAGCTTCAGATACTTGTGTAGGCTCTATCTTGCATAGGAATGAATAATGCATGCACTGGTTTAGTGTAACAAACCTAGTTTGCACAGTTTGGATGGATCTCCAATAATTTGATATATTGGGTGCTCTTTGGTCCACTTGTTTCATGAGGAGGGTGGATCAGATGTAGATTGATCATAATGTTCATCTAAAAATCCACTACCTTCTTCATTTTGTTCAGTTAGGGGTTCAGTTGAAGTAGACGGTGCAGAAGCTTCAGTTGGTTAGACATTAGATGTCTATTGACTAGACGTTGTGGTACACCCAACTGATTGAGTTACTTCTGGCTCTTCATTTATATTTACAGCTTCACCTGATAGAGTAGGCATTTGAATTGGAATTTCTTGCTGAATCGGGGAATTGGATTCAGTTGATATATCTGAAGTGGTTGGATGATTGTTCCTTGAATCGTCCGATATGTCAACCACAACTGGTTTAGTCACCCTACTACCAAGAAATTCATCATAAAACAATTCAAATAGTAAATCTAAATAAGATAAATGTGATTTAGATGAAGATGCTTTATCAGAATTTGGAACATTAGTCACAAGTTCTGGACTGATTTGCCCAGAAGCTAAAACTCCGGTAAGAACGGGTTCTGAACTGTCTTGAACAGAAGTTGTATCTTCATCGAATGTTACATTGACACTCTCGACTACAATATTTAACTTCTTCAGGTATACTCTGTAAGCAACAGACGTTTGAGAATAGCCAATAAAAATGCCTTCTTCAGCTTTTGGACTGAACTTGTTCAAGTTCTCCTTGTCATTCAGCACGAAACACCTGCACCCAAAAATATGAAAATGTTTAATGCTAGGTATTCGATTATTAATTAAAGCATACGATGTTTTACCGAACCAGTGATGGATAATGGAGCGATTTTGCGTGTAGCAAGCAATCAACACAACTTTAGCCCATAGAAATAGAGGTAGATCCGATTGACTCAACATTGTATGAGCAGCCTCGACTAGTGTTCTGTTACGTCTCTCTACGATTCCATTTTGTTCAGGCGTTCTGGCAGCAGAAAACTGCTGTGTTATCCCGATCTATTCGAGATAATCATCAACAATTTTGTTCTTGAATTATGTGCCATTGTCCGTTCTAAGAAGCTTGATTGTCTTCTGCAGGTTCACTTTAGTGGTCTTTAAAAATGTGATGATAACTTCGGGCGTCTCATCCTTTGATCTCAAAAGTTTAACCCAAGTGTATCTGGAGTAATCGTCCACAATCACTAGTACATACTTCTTGCCGTTAATGCTTTGAGTTCGCATCGGACAACAGAGATCCATATATAGTAACTCCAAAGTAGAACTTGTACATGGCTCAGGCTTCAGCTTATGAGCGGCTCTTTTCATCTTGCCCTGGTTACACGCTGCATAGAGATGGTCTTTGACATATTTAAGCTCTTGAAGTCCTTTCACCAAATTTCCCGCGACCAACTTGTTAATGTAGCGAAAATTCAGGTGAGATAGTCGTATATGCCATAACCAGCTCTGCTGCATAGAGGCTTTTGATAGTAGACACACCTCATTATCAGTCTGGAATTTTGACAAGTTAATCGTACAGAGGTTTGACTTTCTCGTCCCGACCAAAAGTTCTTTTCCATCTTCAGTTCGTACACAACACCTTTTGGCCTTGAAATTCACCTCTAAGTCTTTGTCACAGAACTAACCAATGCTGAATAGGTTATGCCCTAGTCCTTCTACATAGCTCACCTTCTTGATCGTTACGTTTTCTTGAATAACATCACCATATCCCAGAATATGTGAAAACTGGTCATTTCCAAATCGTACGTTTCCACAGTATTTCTCTGTATAATTAGACAATATATCTTTCTGCCCAGTCATATGCTTGGAGAAACCAGAATCCAAGTACCACATATGACGGGTCTGCACAGGAGAAATCAGGAAACAATCGGTTTAGGTACCCATTTATAGATGGGTCCTACAATGTTAGCACATCATTTTTGACCCATTTGAATTTGGGTCCTCTTTTCTTTTGAAAATCTTTTGAAACATGAGAATGATATACATGATATGAACCAAACCAATCACCAGAATATTGACGAGACAAAAAACCATTTCTACTATAAGTAGAAGTCCTATTAGTAGATGGAGATAATTGGACTAATTGCTTTATTGAATATCTCTTGTAAAAAGTTACAAGCTTTTGTTTATGAAAAGCAACATTGCCAACTAGATCAGTTTTACTATTAGTCTTTCTATTACAATCAGAATAAGAAGATGATTTTGCAGTCTCATCAACTTTCTGCTTTGGTCGCCATTCTGATCTCACTCCAGACTTTCTCTTACTCATATCTGAAACATATGAACTTTTCAAGTTAGAATTGTGAGATTTGAAAGACTGCTTATTCTTAGATTTACCAGTGGTTGTCCATTTCTGTGAATGCCTAGTCTTCTTCTTCTTACCTTTGGCGATCATGGTATTCACAGAGACTGCTTTATCAACTTTTGTTGATGTTTCACCCTTTTCAATCACACTGGGTAATCCAAAAGAATTGATAATAAATTGTGAATGATCAGGAAGTTTTGCAGTGAAGTTAAATTTATCAACACAATCATCTAAACAACCATCAGAGTTAAGAAAATCAATCCCTTCATCAAATTGACTCTTAACATCATCAGATTTTGAAGCTTTAGAGAATTTTGAAAATCGGTGTAGAGAAAACAGTGGAAACACTATTTGTTCTAGATCAATCAAAATCCTTTCTTCTACCAGAGTGTTCTCGAGTTCAGAAATTTTACTTTCTAACACGAGTGGAGGAACAAAGATTTTACCTTCAACTGGTCTTGCCTCCAATTCCTATGTAGAATAGCTTTCGAAATAGTCGTTAGAAAGAAATTTTGATTGATCAGAACTGTAACTAGAATTCAACCTCTCACACTTAAAAGGAAGTTGCATTTTAGGTTTGTTCTTTCTTTTCTCCCTTTCCTTAGCTTCATCCTCATCAGATAGTTTAGTCCATTTAACTTTGAGTTCAGGGTATTGTGGTGCCAATTTTAAAAATCCAAAATCGTACAAAGCAGGCACTTTAGAAATACCCTTTTTAAGATAGTATGGGTACTCGTAACCAAGACCCCAACACTCACTACTCTCCTTAGGTGTGTTCAGGTGAATTGGTTTGCTCAGTTTGACATAAAGTGTAAAGTTTTTCTTCCAAAACATTCACTTTTTCAGTTAAAAATTTATGTTCTTTCTTTAATGATGAATACTTTTTCGCAACCTCTTTAAATTCAAATTCACACAATTTAAATTTAGAAGTAGTTTCAGACAACTGATTGTGAATTATAGTCTTCTCTTTTGCGCTGGTATCAATGTTCTTGTGTAAGGCCTCAATCAGTACGTTCTTTTCAGCAATATCATAGCTTGATACCTTTCTCGCGTTTAAGCTTAGACTGTAATTCCTGCATTTCCATCATCATAGCTTGCATTTGATTAAGGAAATCTGATTCAGACATATCACATACCTCTTAATTGTCTTCACCATCAGAATCTGCTTCCGCTTCAGTATCATTTTTACCCATAAAGCACATATAAGCCTTTTCTTCTTTCTCTTCATCATCTTCAGATTGATCAAGCCAATACTCGTCTTCATCCATAAGTGCTTTTCCAGCTTCCTATTTCTTGGACAAAAGCATCTTGTTCTTGTAGTATTCGGAATTTCGGACCTTCGATTTCCGACAATCCTTTGGATAGTGGCCTACTTTCCCGCAGTTGTAGCATTTAACTGGCTCAGACTCTTTCTTTTCCTCAATCTTATACCTTTTCTCTCCAGGCTTCTTCTCTTCAAACCTCTTGCCTTCAATCTTCTCTTTGTGTTCGTAATTTCTCGAACCCGATGAATATCTCTGACTGTTTGACCCTGGCTTCTTATAGAATATCTTCTGGAAAGTTGTTGTCAATAACAACATAGCCTGTTTTAGGTTCTCACAGTCTTCGGAGTCAGAATCCTCCGCACTATCAACTTCCTCAGATTCAAAAATTACAACCTTCTTCTTCTTCTTCATGCTCACAGATCTCTTTTCTTTCTTTTTCACCACCAAAGCAATCTGATCTGCAACCACTTTCTCTGCTTTCTTTTTCTCATTTTTAATCTCATCAACCTCTTCTTCATTCTGCCTTAATGTCTCGTATACCTCGTGGAGTGGTATCTCATTCAAGTCCTTCATCTGCTTCATTTGCCTAGTGAACCTCTTCCACTCGGGTTGTAGAATGCTCAAGAATTTGACATTCAACTCTATTTGAGACTTTCTGACTTTTTTCTTACTGAGCTCATTTAGAAGGGTCACAAATCTATCATATGTTGCTTCAAGAGATTCACCCTTTTTAGCCTTGAACTATTCGTAATTATTCAAGCAGTTTAAGACTTTCAGTTGATTGCCGATCTTGGATCCTAGCATCATCTTCTCGAGCTGATCCCACATCTCTTTGCCCGTGGCATTGTAACTGTCAATCTTGATATATATCTCGTTCGAAATCCCTTGAAAAATAAACGACCTTGCCAGTCTATCAGCTTTAACTCTTTTTCTCTGTTCATCTGTGTATTCATCCAGTGGCAATGGGTACTCCTTGTTGACTATCTCCTCACCATTTTCTCCTTCGGTAGACAGAATCTTGGTGGGAGGTTTCATCACTCCTTCTTTGAGTGATAATCTGATGTAGTCACCCAAGTCATTCCGATCTATGAAATCTAAGAAGTGATCCTTCCACTGTTCGTATTCTCCTTTAAAGAGCACTGGTGGCTTTACGTCAGTACTGATAGCTAAAGCTTCTCTAGAAGTCATCTTTGACAAGCACTTTATTAAACTGATCTTCAGAAATTCAAAAACAAAAGAACCTTCAAAAGTCAAACTTGGTCAAATCTGGAAAAACTTAGAAAAATTCTAAGTATGGAACTCGCATAACAAAGGATACAAACTTCACGCAAAAACAATATCATGCGCGTTTTGAGGTTCGCACACAACAAAGGATATAAGAACACACTTCGCACACACAAGGATGTGCGAGTTTCGACTTCGCACAGACTACAACTTGCGAGTTTCTCCCAAAACACTTCACACAAAGACGTTGCGCGTTCGACACTTAGAAAAAATTTCAACAAACTAATTCGCGCAAATCACAACTTCTCGCAGAACCAACTTCGCGCAGAACAAAGCAAGTGAACAGTAGAAACACCCATACTGAGATGTGCGCATTCTAGCTTCTCGTACACAGCGTCTAGCGAGTTCTTCACCCTTAATGAAATCCAACCCTTTGCGTGTTCTTCATGTTTTTGTGAGTTTAAGCCTTTACGAGTTCTTCCCTATGATGTTTGCGTGTTCTTTGAATCTAGCGCGTTCTTGAGTTTTTCGAACAAAAACTTCACTTATCCAACTGAAATCGATTCAAATCTTCACAAAATCTTCTGAAACTTTGCAGGAATCTTCTAAATCAGCCAATGAACCAATTACAACAAAAAACACTAAGTATACAGAATTGATCTCAAATACAATACGTATCAAAACTCGAACTGTAATCTAAGAAAATTCCAAAAATCACCCCAAACAAATGTGAATTGAACTACATATATCAAACCAAAAATATTCTAGATGTCAAGACGTATGTGGGCAACATCATCTTTGTCGCTTTCTGAATCTGTCTGATCAAGCCGGTGATCATCATCATCATCCATAAGTGCCTTCCCAGCCTCTTTCTGCTTTGCAAGCAACATCTTGTTCTTGTACTAATCTGAGTTGCGCACTTTTGGCTTTCGTCAATGCTTAGCATAATAACCAATCTTCCCGCAATTATAACATTTTACTGGCTTATCAGGCTTCTTCTCCTTATACTTGTTGATATACTTCTTCTCATACCTCCGATCATCATCTTTCCTATCCTCATATTTCTTCTTTCCTTCTATTCTCTCCTTGTGCTCATAGTTGCGTGAGCCGGATGAGTATCTCTGACTGTTAGACCCTGGCTTTAGGGGTGTTCGCGGTTCGGTTTGGGCGGTTTAACCCCCCAAACCACAAACCAAACCAGAAAGGCAGTCATCACGTCCATCTGGTAGACGGTGAAGTTCTTGTGTGCGACATAGGCTAGAAACATGCGGATTGCCTCTATGCATGCAACTAGAGCATAAGTCTCGTCATAATCTATACCTTCTTCTTGCCTATATCCTTTAGCCACAAATCTTGCTTTGTTTCTTATGACGATACCATCTTCATCTTTCTTATTCTTGAACACCCATTTCATGCCAATTATAGTCTTTCCTTCAGGTTTAGGCACTAATCTCCAGACCTTCAAATTGATTCAACTCTTCTTGCATCGCAGTCACCCACTATGAGTCAACTAGAGCTTCAGATACTTGTGTAGGCTCTATCTTGCATAGGAATGAATAATGCATGCACTGGTTTAGTGTAACAAACCTAGTTTGCACAGTTTGGATGGATCTCCAATAATTTGATGTATTGGGTGCTCTTTGGTCCACTTGTTTCATGAGGAGGGTGGATCAGATGTAGATTGATCATAATGTTCATCTAAAAATCCACTACCTTCTTCATTTTGTTCAGTTAGGGGTTCAGTTGAAGTAGACGGTGCAGAAGCTTCAGTTGGTTAGACATTGGATGTCTATTGACTAGACGTTGTGGTACACCCAACTGATTGAGTTACTTCTGGCTCTTCATTTATATTTACAGCTTCACCTGATAGAGTAGGCATTTGAATTGGAATTTCTTGCTGAATCGGGGAATTGGATTCAGTTGATATATCTGAAGTGGTTGGATGATTGTTCCTTGAATCGTCCGATATGTCAACCACAACTGGTTTAGTCACCCTACTACCAAGAAATTCATCATAAAACAATTCAAATAGTAAATCTAAATAAGATAAATGTGATTTAGATGAAGATGCTTTATCAGAATTTGGAACATTAGTCACAAGTTCTGGACTGATTTGCCCAGAAGCTAAAACTCCGGTAAGAACGGGTTCTGAACTGTCTTGAACAGAAGTTGTATCTTCATCGAATGTTACATTGACACTCTCGACTACAATATTTAACTTCTTCAGGTATACTCTGTAAGCAACAGACGTTTGAGAATAGCCAATAAAAATGCCTTCTTCAGCTTTTGGACTGAACTTGTTCAAGTTCTCCTTGTCATTCAGCACGAAACACCTGCACCCAAAAATATGAAAATGTTTAATGCTAGGTATTCGATTATTAATTAAAGCATACGATGTTTTACCGAACCAGTGATGGATAATGGAGCGATTTTGCGTGTAGCAAGCAATCAACACAACTTTAGCCCATAGAAATAGAGGTAGATCCGATTGACTCAACATTGTATGAGCAGCCTCGACTAGTGTTCTGTTACGTCTCTCTACGATTCCATTTTGTTCAGGCGTTCTGGCAGCAGAAAACTGCTGTGTTATCCCGATCTATTCGAGATAATCATCAACAATTTTGTTCTTGAATTATGTGCCATTGTCCGTTCTAAGAAGCTTGATTGTCTTCTGCAGGTTCACTTTAGTGGTCTTTAAAAATGTGATGATAACTTCGGGCGTCTCATCCTTTGATCTCAAAAGTTTAACCCAAGTGTATCTGGAGTAATCGTCCACAATCACTAGTACATACTTCTTGCCGTTAATGCTTTGAGTTCGCATCGGACAACAGAGATCCATATATAGTAACTCCAAAGTAGAACTTGTACATGGCTCAGGCTTCAGCTTATGAGCGGCTCTTTTCATCTTGCCCTGGTTACACGCTGCATAGAGATGGTCTTTGACATATTTAAGCTCTTGAAGTCCTTTCACCAAATTTCCCGCGACCAACTTGTTAATGTAGCGAAAATTCAGGTGAGATAGTCGTATATGCCATAACCAGCTCTGCTGCATAGAGGCTTTTGATAGTAGACACACCTCATTATCAGTCTGGAATTTTGACAAGTTAATCGTACAGAGGTTTGACTTTCTCGTCCCGACCAAAAGTTCTTTTCCATCTTCAGTTCGTACACAACACCTTTTGGCCTTGAAATTCACCTCTAAGTCTTTGTCACAGAACTAACCAATGCTGAATAGGTTATGCCCTAGTCCTTCTACATAGCTCACCTTCTTGATCGTTACGTTTTCTTGAATAACATCACCATATCCCAGAATATGTGAAAACTGGTCATTTCCAAATCGTACGTTTCCACAGTATTTCTCTGTATAATTAGACAATATATCTTTCTGCCCAGTCATATGCTTGGAGAAACCAGAATCCAAGTACCACATATGACGGGTCTGCACAGGAGAAATCAGGAAACAATCGGTTTAGGTACCCATTTATAGATGGGTCCTACAATGTTAGCACATCATTTTTGACCCATTTGAATTTGGGTCCTCTTTTCTTTTGAAAATCTTTTGAAACATGAGAATGATATACATGATATGAACCAAACCAATCACCAGAATATTGACGAGACAAAAAACCATTTCTACTATAAGTAGAAGTCCTATTAGTAGATGGAGATAATTGGACTAATTGCTTTATTGAATATCTCTTGTAAAAAGTTACAAGCTTTTGTTTATGAAAAGCAACATTGCCAACTAGATCAGTTTTACTATTAGTCTTTCTATTACAATCAGAATAAGAAGATGATTTTGCAGTCTCATCAACTTTCTGCTTTGGTCGCCATTCTGATCTCACTCCAGACTTTCTCTTACTCATATCTGAAACATATGAACTTTTCAAGTTAGAATTGTGAGATTTGAAAGACTGCTTATTCTTAGATTTACCAGTGGTTGTCCATTTCTGTGAATGCCTAGTCTTCTTCTTCTTACCTTTGGCGATCATGGTATTCACAGAGACTGGTTTATCAACTTTTGTTGATGTTTCACCCTTTTCAATCACACTGGGTAATCCAAAAGAATTGATAATAAATTGTGAATGATCAGGAAGTTTTGCAGTGAAGTTAAATTTATCAACACAATCATCTAAACAACCATCAGAATTAAGAAAATCAATCCCTTCATCAAATTGACTCTTAACATCATCAGATTTTGAAGCTTTAGAGAATTTTGAAAAATCGGTGTAGAGAAAACAGTGGAAACACTATTTGTTCTAGATCAATCAAAATCCTTTCTTCTACCAGAGTGTTCTCGAGTTCAGAAATTTTACTTTCTAACACGAGTGGAGGAACAAAGATTTTACCTTCAACTGGTCTTGCCTCCAATTCCTATGTAGAATAGCTTTCGAAATAGTCGTTAGAAAGAAATTTTGATTGATCAGAACTGTAACTAGAATTCAACCTCTCACACTTAAAAGGAAGTTGCATTTTAGGTTTGTTCTTTCTTTTCTCCCTTTCCTTAGCTTCATCCTCATCAGATAGTTTAGTCCATTTAACTTTGAGTTCAGGGTATTGTGGTGCCAATTTTAAAAATCCAAAATCGTACAAAGCAGGCACTTTAGAAATACCCTTTTTAAGATAGTATGGGTACTCGTAACCAAGACCCCAACACTCACTACTCTCCTTAGGTGTGTTCAGGTGAATTGGTTTGCTCAGTTTGACATAAAGTGTAAAGTTTTTCTTCCAAAACATTCACTTTTTCAGTTAAAAATTTATGTTCTTTCTTTAATGATGAATACTTTTTTGCATCCTCTTTAACTTCAAATTCACACAATTTAAATTTAGAAGTAGTTTCAGACAACTGATTGTGAATTATAGTCTTCTCTTTTGCGCTGGTATCAATGTTCTTGTGTAAGGCCTCAATCAATACGTTCTTTTCAGCAATATCATAGCTTGATACCTTTCTCGCGTTTAAGCTTAGACTGTAATTCCTGCATTTCCATCATCATAGCTTGCATTTGATTAAGGAAATTTGATTCAGACATATCACATACCTCTTAATTGTCTTCACCATCAGAATCTGCTTCCGCTTCAGTATCATTTTTACCCATAAAGCACATATGAGCCTTTTCTTCTTTCTCTTCATCATCTTCAGATTGATCAAGCCAATACTCGTCTTCATCCATAAGTGCTTTTCCAGCTTCCTATTTCTTGGACAAAAGCATCTTGTTCTTGTAGTATTCGGAATTTCGGACCTTCGATTTCCGACAATCCTTTGGATAGTGGCCTACTTTCCCGCAGTTGAGCATTTAACTGGCTCAGACTCTTTCTTTTCCTCAATATTATACCTTTTCTCTCCAGGCTTCTTCTCTTCAAACCTCTTGCCTTCAATCTTCTCTTTGTGTTCGTAATTTCTCGAACCCGATGAATATCTCTGACTGTTTGACCCTGGCTTCTTATAGAATATCTTCTGGAAAGTTGTTGTCAATAACAACATAGCCTGTTTTAGGTTCTCACAGTCTTCGGAGTCAGAATCCTCCGCACTATCAACTTCCTCAGATTCAAAAATTACAACCTTCTTCTTCTTCTTCTTCATGCTCACAGATCTCTTTTCTTTCTTTTTCACCACCAAAGCAATCTGATCTGCAACCACTTTCTCTGCTTTCTTTTTCTCATCTTTAATCTCATCAACCTCTTCTTCATTCTGCCTTAATGTCTCGTATACCTCGTGGAGTGGTATCTCATTCAAGTCCTTCATCTGCTTCATTTGCCTAGTGAACCTCTTCCACTCGGGTTGTAGAATGCTCAAGAATTTGACATTCAACTCTATTTGAGACTTTATGACTTTTTTCTTACTGAGCTCATTTAGAAGGGTCACAAATCTATCATATGTTGCTTCAAGAGATTCACCCTTTTTAGCCTTGAACTATTCGTAATTATTCAAGCAGTTTAAGACTTTCAGTTGATTGCCGATCTTGGATCCTAGCATCATCTTCTCGAGCTGATCCCACATCTCTTTGCCCGTGGCATTGTAACTGTCAATCTTGATATATATCTCGTTCGAAATCCCTTGAAAAATAAACGACCTTGCCAGTCTATCAGCTTTAACTCTTTTTCTCTGTTCATCTGTGTATTCATCCAGTGGCAATGGGTACTCCTTGTTGACTATCTCCTCACCATTTTCTCCTTCGGTAGACAGAATCTTGGTGGGAGGTTTCATCACTCCTTCTTTAAGTGATAATCTGATGTAGTCACCCAAGTCATTCCGATCTATGAAATCTAAGAAGTGATCCTTCCACTGTTCGTATTCTCCTTTAAAGAGCACTGGTGGCTTTACGTCAGTACTGATAGCTAAAGCTTCTCTAGAAGTCATCTTTGACAAGCACTTTATTAAACTGATCTTCAGAAATTCAAAAACAAAAGAACCTTCAAAAGTCAAACTTGGTCAAATCTGGAAAAACTTAGAAAAATTCTAAGTATGGAACTCGCATAACAAAGGATACAAACTTCACGCAAAAACAATATCATGCGCGTTTTGAGGTTCGCACACAACAAAGGATATAAGAACACACTTCGCACACACAAGGATGTGCGAGTTTCGACTTCGCACAGACTACAACTTGCGAGTTTCTCCCAAAACACTTCACACAATGACGTTGCGCGTTCGACACTTAGAAAAAATTTCAACAAACTAATTCGCGCAAATCACAACTTCTCGCAGAACCAACTTCGCGCAGAACAAAGCAAGTGAACAGTAGAAACACCCATACTGAGATGTGCGCATTCTAGCTTCTCGTACACAGCGTCTAGCGAGTTCTTCACCCTTAATGAAATCCAACCCTTTGCGTGTTCTTCATGTTTTTGTGAGTTTAAGCCTTTACGAGTTCTTCCCTATGATGTTTGCGTGTTCTTTGAATCTAGCGCGTTCTTGAGTTTTTCGAACAAAAACTTCACTTATCCAACTGAAATCGATTCAAATCTTCACAAAATCTTCTGAAACTTTGCAGGAATCTTCTAAATCAGCCAATGAACCAATTACAACAAAAAACACTAAGTATACAGAATTGATCTCAAATACAATACGTATCAAAACTCGAACTGTAATCTAAGAAAATTCCAAAAATCACCCCAAACAAATGTGAATTGAACTACATATATCAAACCAAAAATATTCTAGATGTCAAGACGTATGTGGGCAACATCATCTTTGTCGCTTTCTGAATCTGTCTGATCAAGCCGGTGATCATCATCATCATCCATAAGTGCCTTCCCAGCCTCTTTCTGCTTTGCAAGCAACATCTTGTTCTTGTACTAATCTGAGTTGCGCACTTTTGGCTTTCGTCAATGCTTAGCATAATAACCAATCTTCCCGCAATTATAACATTTTACTGGCTTATCAGGCTTCTTCTCCTTATACTTGTTGATATACTTCTTCTCATACCTCCGATCATCATCTTTCCTATCCTCATATTTCTTCTTTCCTTCTATTCTCTCCTTGTGCTCATAGTTGCGTGAGCCGGATGAGTATCTCTGACTGTTAGACCCTGGCTTTAGGGGTGTTCGCGGTTCGGTTTGGGCGGTTTAACCCCCCAAACCACAAACCAAACCAGAAAGGCAGTCATCACGTCCATCTGGTAGACGGTGAAGTTCTTGTGTGCGACATAGGCTAGAAACATGCGGATTGCCTCTATGCATGCAACTGGAGCATAAGTCTCGTCATAATCTATACCTTCTTCTTGCCTATATCCTTTAGCCACAAGTCTTGCTTTGTTTCTTATGACGATACCATCTTCATCTTTCTTATTCTTGAACACCCATTTCATGCCAATTATAGTCTTTCCTTCAGGTTTAAACTAAAATAACATAAACTCTATATCCAAAATAAAACTTTCTACCAATATAACATTATTAAAAAGTAGTATACCAAATAATAAAAGAAACATTTATATATTAAATTAAAAAAAACATTAAGCAAGTTGAAAATAAGTTAAACAAATCCACCAACAATGGTTTAATTTTGGACAAATATTAAGAAAGTCGAAGGATGATTTAGATTTTAGATTTGAATTTTAGATTTGAATTTTTAACGAATCTTAGAACTTTGTCAATTTAGGTAATGCAATCAATTGGAAAAATGAAAACTAAACATAATGTCTCTAACGAAAAAATTTTAATTGAGCCATAAAAGTCGAGCCTACAACATGAAAACTACATATGATTAATACATGCGTATTTTTGGTGGGCGGTTCGGTCCAGACCGCTCAAAAAAAGGGTCAAACCGTAGACTAGACCGGACCGAGCGGTTTTCCTATTTTTTAGACCGGACCGGACCGCCAAACCGCCAAAAACGGTCCGGTTTGACTTGGTTCGAACGGTTTGAGCGGTCCAACAGTTTTTTGAACACCCCTACCTGGCTTCTTGTAAAACTTCTTCTAAAATGCCCGAGTCAGTAAGATCATTGCTTGCTTGAGACTCTCCCCATTATCCGAATCAGAAACAACACTATCAATCTCATCAGACTCGGAAACAATCACTTTTTTCTTCTTTTTCTTTTTCTCTTTCTTCTTCTCTTTTCTTTCAACCACTATAGCAACTGGATCAGGTACTGGTTTCTCAGACTTCTTCTTTTCTACCCTGATCTCTTCCACCTCTTCCTCGTTCTTCCTAAGAGTCTCTTACAATTTATGAAGTGGAATTTCATTGAGATCTTTCAACTGCTTCATCTGCCTGGTAAACTTCTTCCACTCAGGCTGTAGTATGCTAAGAAACTTGACATTGTTCTTGATCTGTTGATTTTTCACTTTATTCTTACTCAACTCATTCAACAAAGATACAAACCTATCATAAGTTGCTTCTAGGCTCTCTCCTTCTTTAGCCTTGAACTCCTCATAGTTGTTAATATAATTTGAAACTTTCATCTGATTCCCGATCTTGGATCCCATCATCATCTTTTCTAATTGATCCCACATCTTCTTTCCTGTTGCCTTGTAACTGTCAATTTTGATGTAGATGTCATTTGGGATACTCTAGAGCAGGAGAGATCTAGCTTTCTTATCATCTTTATATCTCTTTTTCTGTTCAGCAGAATAGTTTGAAATATAAAGAACAATTTTATTTGTTTTAGACTCTTTAGGTTCATCACCATCTTCACTGTCTGAAGAATCAACATCTGGTACTGCCATAGAGATATTCTCGTGTCTGTCAATGAAATCCAGAAATCTATCTTTCCATTGCTCATATTCATCCTTGAAGAGAACTGGGGGTTTCACATCAGTACCAATAGCAAGAGCATCCTTGGAAGTCATATTGATAACACTTGTAGTGAACGTTAACAAAAATCAGAAAACTTAAATCAAAATTGGAACTTGTCGCAAACCACAGTAGACATTTGTTGCACACTACATTAACCACTTGTTGCAAACCACTAAAAACTTAACTTGTCGCAAACAACACAAACCCACTTGACGCAGACTAAAGAATCCTACTTGATGCAGGCCTCTATTCGTGAACAGTGACTTGTCGCAGACGCTTAGACCCGAGTTTTGTACTTTTCACAAGTGCTTGAACCTGAGAAGCTCACTATTTGCAAGCACCTTGACCCAAGAACTAAGCTTGATGTATCCCTCTTGATCCGAGAAGCTTACTTGACATAGACACGCTGACCCGAGTAGTCAACTTGTCGTAACCAACGACTTGCGTCAAGTTTACTTGACGTAAACGCTGAGACCCGAGAAGTAGTATGAACAGTAGCTTGACGCAACCTTAGGCTTGCGTCAAGTGTACTTGTCGTATACTTCGATTTGCGTTAAGTTTACTTGACGTATGTGATTTGATCTGAGAAGATCCACTTCTCGTACCTCAAAGCTTGCGTCAACCAATCCTACGAGTACCAAAACTCTTAAAGCTTGAACCTTGCGACAACCGTATGAATCTTGCGTCAAGTTCGATGAACTTGCGAGTTCTACAGATCTTGCGAGAAGTCGTCTTTAAACCACACATTCGGCCATAACTCGATCAAAACTGAGAATTAACCTCTGGAAATTTGTAGATTTGCTCACGATGTGAATCTGAACAACTTTTAGTTGAAGATTTCAACAAAAAACTACTACAACTCAAAAATCGATCTCAACACAGTTTCTTGACATTTTCGAACAAAATACAACAAAATCTAAAAAATTCACACAAATTGTTGTGAATTGTACAATACAAATCAAATGAAAGTTGTTCTAATACATGAATCGAGTACACTATTACCAAATTTCAATTCAAAACACCAAAAAGCAATAAAATTCGAATCTGCACAGTGATAACTTGCGACTTTCCAAAATTAGCAACAATTTGATCAAAATCTCTAAATTTTGCTAGCTCTGATACCAATTGTGTGTCCAATTTGCAAGTGTTAACAACAATTACGCTCCAAATCTCACAATGTTATTGATTTGAATCAATTACAACTTTCTCTCTCTAAAGCTTTCTCTCTCTCTCTCTCTATCTTCAATCTCTTTCTACAAAGATATGAATTATGAGCTCATACTACAAATAACAAAGACAAGAACTATTTATATCTACATGCTTACAAAGGAAAGTAAACAAATACAAAGCATTGACTTTAAACTAAGACACCTTGACTTTGACTTTCCACATTAAGCATGTTGACTTTGACTTTCTTCATGTAGCTTTGACTTGAGGTTTATGACTTAAATCTTCATGATCTTGAGTACAAAAATATTTTGCACTAACAATGTATTAAATTATTTTCTTAACATAAATAACTCATATTCATTTTCAACTGTTGATCAATGAAATCAAAGGTGGAGATGGGTTTGCAATGTTTGCAGAATTAATGTGGTTTCCAAATGAAATCACCTCTCTCTCTCTCTCTCTCTCTATATATATATATATATATATATATATATATATGGAGAGGTTCATTTGAGAAATGATAAATAGAGAAGTAATCCTAGCCTTTCATTCGATTAAGATCGGATTTGACTGCTCAATAATTGTGGCTTTAACTGGTCAAAAGTTGCTGTTATTCTAGAAATAGAAGGACAATTTCGTAATTTTTACAAATACACGGGACGAGTTCATATATGAACCTGTATGATTCACATATGAACTATATGTTCAAATGTGAAGTAGTGTAATTCACATATGAACTCTTTTAACTGATTTATATATGAACCTTTGTGATTTATATATGAACTAATTAACTTATTCACATAAGAATTAATTAACTGTAGGTTCATATGTGAATCAATTCAACTAATTAACAGAATCATATATGAACCTTTGTGATTCATATATGAACTAATCAACTGATTGTCAGCTGGTTTGATCTCCAACGCTCTTTGGCCAACGCGTGAGAAGGTCCCATCATTGGAGGTGGGGTACTTCTCAACGAGGAGAAACTGGAGATAGGCGCAGATGAAACGAACGTAGGGAATCTTCGAATCCCTTTTAGACTTCTCGATCTTTGACAATAGATCGTCAAAGATTGCTCCAGCATAATCGAAGTGCTTTCCAACGATCACCGAGTATCCCATTTGGAGTTGCATCTTGCTGGCTTGGTCTGACGATCCTATCTTGCCACTCATACTCTGAATAGTATGAGTGAAGATGTAGTTGATCTGGGAAGGCATGTTTGCCTTATGAATCTTGGTCAGCTTTTTGCTGGGAATCTGGGAGCGAGGCTTGTTGTCCCATGTGTACTCCATGTCATCCAAGAAACGGATGAGCTCAGCATCAGTGGGTAGAGAGTCAAAACCTGTGTTTGTCTTTGCAGGGAATCGAAGAGCCTTGCGAATACCAAAGGCAGTGAGCATACCAGTAACATGTTCAGTCATGAAGGAGATGGCAGGGACCACTTCACTCTTCTTGTTGGTGACAGAGATCTTTTCAGCAGTAAACCAGAACTGCTGAAGGAGTGTTTTGGATGGCTCGGGGTCCACGGTGAGAGCATAGGAAATGCATGATTGCTTCAAAAATGCAGCAACTTCCACCTGATGTGGGTATTTGTCAACATCAAAATCCAGACGAGCCAAATGGTTGTTCTTAAGGATTTCGGATTCATTGAGTGCGGATTTGACATTTTTGGAAGCAATGAGTGTAGCTTGGGCCATTTCTGTGTATGAAGTAGAGTAGAATAAGGATTTAGAGTCTAAAAACGATGAAAATATTTTACCAGTTTCTCTTTTTGGAAAGAAACATAGAAAAATAGGTTGTTTTTAGAGTAAAATAGTGTTCTTTATGAAAAAGAAAGAACAGTCTTAAAAACCAAATGTTTTTGAACAAGTTTTAAAATCAAAAGAATTGATTTTAATGTAAGAAACACCTTTTAAATCAAAAATAAGATGATATTTAATATTCAAGAATGTGTTGAAGAGAAAAGAATGTGAAGAACAAAAACCTGATGATCTTCTTGAAGATTTGAAGATTAGAAAGTTTTTTTCTGCTTGAATGCCTTGAATACCTTTTCTTGCTTTGAAAGTTTTAAGTGAGCGCAAAAGATAAGAATTGAAAAAAGGCATTCCGTATATATGAGGAGAGAGAAAGAAATGAGGAGGGAAAACAAATGCTCATCATGACATGGACACGTCCCACGAAGTTGATTTGATAGAAAGGCAACGGATGAACGTGTCAGAGAAAAGGCATGTCATGGATTGTCGGTTCAAATGATGTGATAGGAGAGAGAAAAACGTTTTGTTTTTATAAAGAATCACTGATAGAAATTCAGAGATAATTTTTCTTTCTAAAGGATCACTGACGAGAAATATCAGTGATAAGATTTGTTTATCAAAAAGCTTTTAACCACTTGAAGAAAACCAATGATTGAAGATTTGATTTTTGAAAAACGTCTTACTGAATGAGATATTCAGCGATAGAGAATGAGAAAACATACCCAAGAGTTAGAATATTTAGTCATAGATTACATGATGAAGTGTAACATATTATCACTGACATAATGCATGAGAGCTGAAGAGTTAATCTTCAAGATTCAGCAGTCCAAGCTCACTGATGAGAAAGTTAAAACTTGTCTCATCAAGAGGTTTGGTAAAAAGATCAGCGAGCTGATAGTCAGTTGGAATAAAATGAAGTTCTATGTCACCATTCATCACACGATCTCTGATAAAATGATATATGATCTCTATGTGTTTTGTCTTTGAGTGTAGTACTGGATTGTTTGCTATAGCGATAGCACTAGTACTGTCGCAATAGATTGGAATATTTGATAGATGAAGTTCATAATCTAATAGTTGATTTCTCATCCATAAGACTTGAGCACAACAACTTCCAGCGGCTACGTACTCAACTTCAGCTGTGGAAGTGGACACTGAATTTTTCTTTTTACTTGTCCAACTTACCAGCTTTCCTCCTAGAAGTTGACATCCACCAGTGGTGCTTTTTATATTGAGTTTGCACCCTGCAAAATCACTATCTGAATATCCAGTTAGATCGAACCCTGAATCTTTGGGATACCAAAGACCGAGGTTAGGAGTTCCTTTCAGATATCTGAAGATTCGCTTTACAGCAATCAGATGTGATTCCTTGGGTTCAGATTCATAGCGTGCATATGTAGAGTACATGATGTCATCGCAGGGAGCCTATCATTCCTCTATAGGCAGTGACATTAACAAGCTTTCCTGTTGGATCCTTGTTTAATGTTAGAGGAGGTGCCATAAGAGATTTCATCGCTGAAGTTTGAGTAAGATCAAACTTCTTCAGCATGTCTTTAACATACTTACCTTGGTTAATAAATGTACCTTTTTCAGTTTTCTTGATTTGAAGTCCAAGGAAGTAAGTTAGTTCACCCATCATACTCATTCTATATTCTTTCTTCATTCTTTCAGCAAAACGAGTACACAGAGATGGGTTAGTAGAACCAAATATAATGTCATCAACATATATTTGCACAAGAATAATGTGACCTTTTATCTATCTGAAAAACAAGGTATTATCAATTTTACCACGTTCAAAATTTTCAAAGATAAGAAAAGATGAGTGAGTGTCATACCAAGCACGAGGGGCTTGTTTTAGACCATAGAGAGCCTTATTCAACTTATATACATAATTTGGATACCTAGGGATGAAGAACCCTGGGGGTTGTTCAACACAGACTTCCTCATTCAACTTTCCATTCAGGAATGCTGATTTTACATCCATTTGATATACTTTGAAGTCTTTGTAAATTGCATAAGCTAAGAAGAGTCGAATTGCTTCGAGCCTAAACACATGGGAAAATGTTTCATCATAGTCTATGCCTTCCTCTTGTCTGTATCACTGAGAAACAAGTCTAGCCTTGTTGCAAGTTACTGTCCCATGTTCAACTAATTTGTTTCTAAACACCCATTTAGTGCCTATAACAGTTTTATTAGATGGTCTGGCAACGAGATTCCAAACTTTGTTTCGAGCAAACTCAGTCAGCTCTTCTTGCATAGCGCTGATCCAGTTTGGATCTCTAAGGGCATCATTAGTCTTCTTTGGCTCCAATAAAGAAAGAAAGTTGACAAAGAGACAGATATTACCTGTACTTCGTCGAGTCTAAATGCCTGCATCGGGATCACCAAGGATTTTATCTATGGGGTGATATTTGGTCTGTTAGACTAATATTGTATTCAAGATTAAAAGTGAGGGTCTAGTTTGTATTTGTGTAATATTTTGAGGGTTTTGTTGTAAAGTCAACATAAGTTGACTTAATATAAATAGTTTTAGTTTCTTGTTGTAAGAATGTAAGTACGCACACACATCAAATTTCAGAGAGGATTTGGTAAGAACACACAATAACACACAGTGAATGTAAGATCTGTAATTACGAGTTAGATCTGTGACTAAATGAAACAATGTAATTTGATCTAATAATAATGTGTTGTTAATATGTGTTGTAATCATATGCTAGTATTTCTTGGTCACAATTGGTATCAGAGCACATATCAGAAAATTCAGAAAGATCGATATTTCTTTCAAGAAAGTCACTGTTACACTGAATTCAAGATTGTGATTGAGTGATGAATTGAATGTGAAATTGAGTTCATAATGTTCGTTCATTGAAGTGAAACCAATTCTTGTGTTGGTTGATTAATCAATTGATCAACAGATTGCAAGAATTTGATCGATTTGTACATGTCCAAAATGTTGTTTTTCATGGACTGCTAGTGATCGATTTCCAATTCAAAAGTCAATTTCAGGGAAATTCACTCCGTAGGGTTGTGTTCGATGGCATAAAGATCATTCCTACAAAGATTTAGAGCCAAACATCAAGTTTTAGGTGGATTTTTGTTGAAAAATTGTAAAATCGACTCGAGATCTACAGAATTCACAGACTTCATGAAGAACTCGCAAGTAGAACTCGCAGATCCAAGGAATTCGCAGAATACCTATTTTTGTTGATCGTAAGGAAAGAATTCACAGAGAAGAAAATTTGCTAAGGGAGGAATTCGCAAGTGTGAGGCTTACGAATTCAGAGGAATTCGCACCTGAGAGAGATACGAATTCAAAGAATTCGCTCAAGACACGCTTACGAATTGTGCAAGATTCGCAACTGAGTGTTCTACGAAAAGCTCAGGATTCGTAAACCACTGTTCTGCGAAATATTCAAGATTTCGTATCCTAAGTGTCTTGCGAATTGTCCTTTATGAATTCTATACTTGTGAATTTATTTGTATGTGACTTGCGAATTGCTTATACGAATTTTATACTTACGAATTCTTGCTTGCGAATTCTATACTTGTTTTTTATTTTGAGTGATTTTCTGTAATTTTTACTTTAAATTTTTCTGATTTTCTGATTAAATATCATTTCTAGCATATTTTTTTGATATCAAGTTGCAATATGAGATTTAGCGGGACCCCCGTGCTAAGTCTGTGTAGGGGTACATATTTCTTAGTATGATTTAAGTTTCTGATTTTTTAGTTTTTTTTTTCAGATATCATCATGCCTTGCACAGATGAAAAAGGAAATCTGATGCTAACCAACAGAGATTGTGCTTTAGCATACATGCTAGAGATTCCTACTATGGAAGCTGAAATCAAGAATTTGAAGATTCAGAATTCATCTCTTCTTAATCAGATTACTAATTTGAAAGATTCTAAAGATTTAAAGAAAGATTTTGTTTGTTCAAAATATATTTCTAATTCAAATATTAATTTTGCAGGAATTATTGATTCGAAAGAGAAAGAGATTTCATATATTCAAGACAAGCTAAAAAGATCTGAAAGTCTTAATTCTAGTTCTACTTGGTCTAAAAAGGAACAAATGCAAAGAGAGCTTGATGATCTTAGAAGGAGAGCTAACATTGCTGGAGATACATCTGATGGGCTGAGAAAGACAAATTCTCAAATATTTGCTGAAAGAGATAAGCTGAAAGATAAAGTCTTCAGTCTTGAGGTTGAGATTAACATGATGAAGGAGAAAGCAACCCAAGACAAAGACAACATAAAAGCACAAGATGAGATAAAGAAGATTTAGAGGAAGACAATGCCGAGCTGAAGAAGAAAATATCTGAATTAGAAGTTCAAGTTGATAAAGAGAAGAAAGAAAAAGAAGGGATTGAGAAAGAAAGGAAATATTTTGCTCAAAAGATTTCTGAATTCTCAAGAAAAGCATTTAAGGAGAAGAAAGTAGTGGAGCTTAAATGCATAAAGCTTTCTCAACAAGTTTCAGACTTCGAGAAAGTAATTATCTTGGAAAGAGAAAAGTTTGAAAAAGAGAAGAAGAAGATAGTTGAACAAAAGATTTTAGAAAAAGATTTTACAAAAGAGAGAAAAGTGTTTGAAAGTAGGATAGAAGAGCTTACAAAGAAGCTATCTGAGCTGTCAACAAACATTCAGAAGGAGAAGAATGCTAAATCTGAATTGCATAAGAAGTTTGACATACTATCAAATGAAAGAAATTGTTTGTCTACAAAGATCAAAGAACATGAGGAGATCATGTTCAAGGTGAAGCTAACTGAGCACAAAACGCTAGAATCAATTGCTCAATCACCGAGAGATTTTCTAGCTGCATCCGAATGTTCATTCAAATCAGCAACAAGTTCAATTTTCACACATGTTTCTATTAATCCTTTATTTGATTTAACTGACAGTCATACTTCTAAATCTAATGATCAGATTCATCCTTCTAACCTCTTTTATGCTAAAAATGTTGATGGTTCAGGTAATATCAAACAGAACAAGTCTCAGAAGAAAATGGCTTGGAGAAAGAAAGATGAGTGTTAGCTTAAATTAGTTCCCAATTAATTGAATGTTTTATAAAGAAATTGTATTTGGGCTTTTTAATTAGTTGTGTGGGCTTGAGCCTTTTTATTGTAAATGGGCCTTATATAAAGGTTCACATGGCTCATTGTCTCATTAGGTTTTGAGAGAACACTTTTCACACACACATATCAGGTGAATCTCATGAGAGTCGTTTAAATTCCTAGTGTGGTTTTCTTCCAATATCCCCTCCATTGTTCATCAATCAAAGCATATGAGATGAGTTTATGATGATTCTTTTCTTTATTTCTCTCTTATATGTATATTTTATGGAGTTCTTCAATTGTTGTCTGTATTGGGATCTAACAATTGGTATCAGAGCCAAATGAAGAAACTCTTCTTCATTTCGGTCATCAATGGCAACAATGGAAGATTGAATGATTATTTTGTTGTTTTGGTGCTTAGATTGATTTAATCACATGAGCCTTGACACAAATATCATTTCTGTGATTTATTCACTATTTTGTGCTTATTGCAAATGTATTTCTTCATTTAAATGAGATTTGGATGATCTTTGATAGATTATTTGCTTGTATCTACACAAAATATGTTTCTGCACACCACATGTTTGATGAAATGCCTATGAGAAGATTTAATCTCATTTTGGTTAAATCTGATAAGTTCTTATTACATGTGTGTGTTTTTTTATCCTTTCTCATTATTGGTCTAATTTGATAAACACTAAGTAGATGGTTGATCAATGATCCCCTCATTGTGTGTGCTTTAGTCCATTGCTATTTTAGCATCTCGATAGTTAGGTTGTTGATCTCAGATCTGACCTTGATATCATTCGAGATTGGACTCTCTTTGATCCAGATTTTGTTCAAAATTCCGCTGCTCATAATCGATTAAATGAAAGACTAATTCATTTGGGTCATGGAAAATGTTGCTTGATCCAAATTTGGAGAGATAAGGTTGGACTTGTGTAGTTGGATGAATTTGTGAATTTGGAGGAACAAGATTGGAGTTTGCATTGACAGAACTCATCAGTCTCCTGATCAGCTTTGTATTGTTTCTGTGTTTTTGGAAAGACGAGGCTTCTATGATTCACCAATGGAGTATAATCTGGTTCAAGAGTTATAGGTCCTCTTCATTGGGTGTTAAAAAAAGGCTGTTGACCAGAAAGTTTAAAACACCATGGACAGATCTGTCCATTCGAAAAGTGCAACAACAGTTCAGATTTTAGATTTGAGCAACATATTGGCAGAAGTTTGATTTCACAAATTCATAGCTCAACTTTACTTGTGTTGTGTTCAATCATGGGAAATACTCCAGTTCATTGGAGATGTACAAGAGGGCCTTTCAAGTGTATCCTCAATGTCCAACAGCAATACGATTTGGCATGGGTCTCTGTCACTACAGATTTGGATCAACAGATTACTGTCACATTGGTTATCAAGGAGATCTTTCTTAGTTTTATATGTGCAAGAAGTGAACTAAGTCCATCGAAATCTAAGGCTTAGCTGCTGTTGAATTGGATTAGATAGTCTTTCAACTATACTCAAATCTGTTATGATCGAGAACCTGCAGAAGCATCAGATTACGAAAATTCCAGATTTCGATCACAGTTGTCAGTGTTAATGATCAATCAGCTGCTGGCCTGCTGCTGGTTCTCCCACAAAATCTGTAGAATTGCTAATTGTCAGTTCTAGTCTTCGGATGGCAGTTAGTGCAAGTGCAAAAGCTTTCAACGATAAGTACTTCCCTTCTGATCCAGGAGCTGTCGAAGTTGGGATTTATAGATGATCTTCTGCATTTTGTTTCCTAGAGAAGTGGATATGGCACGATGGTTATGAGATCAAAGTAAATCTAAACTGATAAATGATTTATCAGCGGTTTTGATTCACAAGGGTTTTGCCATTGAGTTCAAATTGTTTATGTAATATTCTTAAAGGACAGTGAAAGGCGAAGGGACAGAGTTGATTGTTGTTGTTCTATTTGTTGAGTCAGAGCTCGAGAAAAAAAATATTTTCCTTCAAAATTCTGGTCATTCAGCTTGGTTTTATAGTTCAACATGATGATTAACGCAGAATTAAGACACTGCATTCAGATATATGCAGAAGCTGCAGATTTCAACTCTGAGATACTTCATTGTCTTCAGAGATTTATGATCATGCATGTTCAATCCAGAGTTTGCTGCTGTTAACTAAAAACAGAAAGTTGTTGTGCTGAAAGTTAATAAGCAGATTATATCCATTCGAAGAGTGTGTCTTCTGTCGTCAAGTGTTGTCCAGATTCAGAAGAGTCCAGAGCTTGACTTTAACTGTGCAAAATTTCAAGTTGTCCATAATCAACAGCAACCTTACACAGCTTCTATACAGAGACGAATCATAATAGTCGCTGCAGTGTGTGTGCAGATCATCAGAGACGTCGATCAAAGCTATGCGAAGAGGCTGTCTAGAGAAACACAGAGGCTTCAGAGCCTCTGTGCACATACAGAAGCTTAATTAGAGATCTTCTAAACCTGTCCAGAACCTTCAGAGGCTGAAAGATGTAGAAAATACACATCAGAGGCATATCGCAGAGCCTCTGCAGATCTGTGCAGAGCTCTGTGCACGTGGAGAAAGTTCTGTCAAAACAACTTGTTGGGGCATTCAAAGCAGAAAATTATTGTGACAATTTCGAAATGCCACACCAACTACTGTGCATCTCTGGACTTTGCTTGGAACCTGGATCTCGTGCAGTAGCCTCAATTGGGAAGAAGATAATCTATGTTGGCTCGATCAGATTAATGGCAGCCTATGCAGAACTTGAAAAGTTCAGTTATGTTCAGACCGATCAGAGGCATTGATAGAAACCGTTGATGTGTTTATGGGAAGAGCACAAACGCCATCCAAGAAACATACAGAAGCTGTCCAGAAACAGATTATGCAGCCTGTCCATGTTGTTTGATCATTGGGTGCTCGAAAGATGCTGCAACAGTTGTGTATCGAAGAATCAAATCTGTTTACTGTTGTGTCCAGAGTTGCTGTCAGATTTGCGCAGCTGTAGAATTTTGATCATATCTCTCTAATTATCGCTCCAAATTTCATGATTCTAGATGCGTTAGATTCCTAAGACACAGATGAACAATTTTCATGTTTTGACGTTATTCTGAATCAGTGTGCTCATTGGCCATAATCTGTGTTAAAGTCAGTATATGGATGCTGTGAAAACTGAATTTTCTGCTGTCCATGTCAATTTTGTGCAGCAAATTTGGAAGTGATAACAGTCCATGATTCAATCAGTTTGTATGCCACTTAGAAAACTCTGGTGCTCGACTTTCATGTGAAGAGTTCGTTCGATGCATTCTATCATATTCTGAAGAACAAGGGTGCGGGTCTACAAGTCGTGCAGTTGCTGAGGTGAACGATGCATTCTACAATTATAATAAGTGCATGGAGTATGTGGAACTTGTTTTCTTGGACAGAGAAATTGCAATTGAAGCAGCTGGATGACCTGCAGAACTTCTGGAACAGAAAACCTTCAAGAGTACCGAACCACGTTCATTTGCATCTGTCTCTTTTTGCAATCGTGTTGCTGCAACACCATATTTTTTTCCTCTCGATAAATTTGATAGCAGAGCTCAACTTTTAATGGTGATCAACTTCTACATATCCAGAGCTTTCAGAGGATACTCTTCCAGAGCAAAGCAGACTCCATTCAATATGTGCAGTCTATCAACATCAGATTCTTGTTGTTTGTGTTCATGTTGTGCATCAAAAAAAAAAGAGGAAAAGTTCAGAGATTGTCCATAGCTTTTGCGTGTGATCAACAGTTGTCCAGAAAAAGATTTGTGCAGATCTGTTCATCCAGAGAACGTAGAGGCTGTTAATCAGAGGATGTTGTGCAAAGAGGCATGCACAACCTTTGTGCACGTGCAGAAGTTGTGCAGAAAATACACATCAGAGGTAGATCGCAGAGCCTCTGTAAGGTTGCAGAAGTAAAATGGACAGAGCCTCTGAGGCTGTCCAGAGCACGTGCAGAAGTAAAATTCAGAGCTCTTAACTTGCCAAGAACGCATATCAGAGGTCGATGGTCCAGAGATCGAATTGAGCCAAGTGCCCGAAGCCCGAATTTTTTGAATTTTCTGACAGCATTGCGTTGTTTCAGAAACACGTGCACAACTTTTTACTCGAAGCTCCGATTTACATGAGTCCAGTTGCGTTGGATTGCTAAAACACAGACGTACGACTTTGATGTTTTGAGTTTTCTCAAATTCCGTGAGCTGATATGCCAGAATCTGTTTCAAAGTCTGCGTTAGAGTGCTGGACCGAAAGCATCGCATTTCACTCATGCTCTTTCCGCTTTCAAGAACGGTGTTCTCTCATCGGTTCTTTATGGGTTCAAGCTACATATGTGACACATTGTTTGTCACTCCCTCCTCCATTATTCAAGTTTAAGGCTCGGTGCTGAACGTTTACTCAACGAGGTTCGAAGAGTCAAATTTTCTGTTTTGATAACCATTTTGCGCAGCTGAGGAAAATCTTGCACAACTCACTCAGTTTTCATCCAAAATGGATGAATCAAAGCTTGTTGAAAAGCTTTATGTTTTCTCTCAATAAGACTCCTTGATGGTCAAAAATAGTGGTAAAGTTGAGACATGAAAGCTGGACAAATTGGGATAATTCGTCTAAGTCTTTCAAGAATATGAGCCTACATTTGAGGTGGATCTTGTGATGCTTTGAAGACTCGAAGAATGACACACCAAAGTTTCTAAAGAAAGCAAGGGGGAGACTACAAGATGATGCTTTCTTTATAAAACATTAGGGGGAGATTGTTAGCTTAAATTAGTTCCCAATTAATTGAATGTTTTATAAATAAATTGTATTTGGGCTTTTTAATTAGTTGTGTGGGCTTGAGCCTTTTTATTGTAAATGGGCCTTATATAAAGGTTCACATGGCTCATTGTCTCATTAGGTTTTGAGAGAACACTTTTCACACACACATATCAAGTGAATCTCATGAGAGTCGTTTAAATTCGTAGTGTGGTTTTCTTCCAATATCCCCTCCATTGTTCATCAATCAAAGCATATGAGATGAGTTTATGATGATTCTTTTCTTTATTTCTCTCTTATATGTATATTTTATGGAGTTCTTCAATTGTTGTCTGTATTGGGATCTAACAATGAGAAAGATAAAGAGAATTGGTTTTGGAGAGTGAAAGGATCTTCGGAGGAGAAGAAGAAAGACGAAAAATCATGTGGGCATGCATTAAAAGGAAAAAGGAACAATGCTCCGAATGTTAAAACTTTTGGCAAACCTGATCTGATTTACACTGTCAATCAATTGATCAAGTTAGCGCAAAAGAAAATTAGTTGTTCCTACTGCGGTTCAAATGTTTTTGTAAATAAAAATTATGAAAATTACTGTTATGGTTCTTACTATATCTCTCCTACTAGAACTGAAACTAACAATTCAGGATCCAAATACCAGTGGATACCAAAAGCTAAACCTATGTTGCAGTCAAATAAAGACTAAGGGGGAGAAAGAACCAAGGCTTCTAAATAAATCAGTTCAGAACCCGTGCTTCAAAGAACTATGGCTTTTGAACACAACAATTCAAAACCCAGACTTAAATGTCAGAGAACATTGGTTTCTGATTATATCAGATCAGAACCCGGTCTTCATTAGTAAAAGTCGAACATTACTATTCTCACCGAGGAATATGTAATCATGGCTTTTGAATACTTAAGTTCAAAACCCGTACTCAAATATTTTTCTTCTGATAGGATGCTTAAATGATAACATATTTTCTAGAAGTTTTTGATTTGAGGGGGAGTTAAATGCTATATCTTTTAGGGGGAGAAGATAATAGTTGGTTATACTTTCATTGTTATATTTTTCTGCTAATTTGAATTTTTACAGATATCAAGAGGGAGGACATCTGATGTTTTTGTCATGGATACTTAACTGAAAATATTCATTTAAGGGGAGTTAAGGATTTTGATCTGAAGGTATATATTTCTAATCCTTATATTCTCTCACTTGCTGAAAGAAGAACAACTTTCACTTGTGAAAAATGGTTTCTTCAAATGTTCAAACCACTTCACATTCGTAAAATGTTTTCATGAATTGAGAAGTGTGATTTTAAATGATTTTATTTTGGATACTTTGATGACTATCTGACCGTGTGTTTCTAATGACAAATACTTGTGTAATTGTCATATCTATATACTGCCAAGTATTTATACACACATTGGTTCAGTACATTTTTCTTGAACTTGTTATTACCATGTATCAAATGTTTAATCTTTATATGGTAATACTCTCGGTTGTATTCACTGTTGTTTGAATCAAACGTCATTTCATCATTATATGTGCTTTCATTGATAACAAGTTTATATTTTGTTCATATAAACATACTACGTCTTTGATTATTCTTCATGATAATTTGATCTGATCTTAATCATTGTCAGATTCTCAAAACATTTCTATTCTTTCATGATTATTCATTCTTATAAAGTTTTGAGAATCTTAAATGCTTAAAGTGCTCAAATTTCATTCTGATTTTTAATGAGCATACATATACTGACAAATGATTTCTTGTGCTTAAATTGTCAAGAAAATCATTGAGATACATGCTTTTAGGAAAAATACATGGGATTCAGTGTGAGTGCTTAAACGAACTTCCATGGATTCACGATAACCATAGTTTCCTACCCAGGAAGTATTCCCTAAGTGATTGAGGGGGAGAGGGGTAAAAAGATTGAGTGTTGGTGTGCGAAGAGGTAAAATGAAAATGAGAGATTGGTTAGATGTGAGCCTAAATGTTTAAAAAGAAAGAGGGTGAGAGATCAGAGTAAAAGAATATCAGACTCTGCACCAAACTTCTTTCTGAGTTGGGAAGCCACATTACTGATTGGTTCACATTCTTTGGTGACCATCATTAAAAAAGGCAGTGAGCCTATGCCATCTCTTGCAAACACCCCACCAGCTACTCTTTCTTTTCTTAAAAAGAGAATGTTTCACATTTTCTAGGGATGCAGCACATACGCTATTTGTTCTTCACTCGGAAGATACTGATATTGAAAAAGAAGGAAAGTTTCACACCTTCGACCCCTTATCATGCACATTGAGTCTGTGTATACCATTGTTGTCTCAATGGTTTATATACTTTGAGCCTTATGAAACACAATCATTGTGCTTAATTCTTTCATAACACAAGCACGAGCATACAGAAAATCTGTTTTTCTATCAGAACATTCATAGAAAATATCTTGTGTTTTTCGATGATTGAATGGAAGTCCTGGGGAGTCATCTTCAAACAAGATCCTTAAATTGTACATTTGTTGTACACAGTGGCTTTGTGCTACCGACAAGCATTTCTAACTATTTCATATGTTGATTCAGGGTTACAACTCATAATTTTTTTTGAATTTTAAAAGATTCAGATGAATACATTCGTGAATTGACGGCTCATTCAGATCAGATGAATGATTCTCTTATCATTTATTGGGAGAGATTGCAAGTTTTCCTATCTGGGGAAGTTTGATCATTTCTTGTCAAAGGGAGAAATTGAAGATCATGAAGACTATGCTTATTTGATTATTTGGGGAAGATAATTCAAAGCCTGAGCTGATCTTGAACAAGTTTTAATGATTTTGATTCTCACAATTCATTAAAAAGGGGGAGATGAATCAGAGTTCAAGTTCAGATGATTCAAAGTTTGTTGTTCTGAAGAGATATGATATTGTTGTAAACAAAGGAGGAGATTGAAGATGTTTGAAAAGCTAAAGAGGGAGATTTACTTCAAAGTTGAAGTATGTTGAAGGTTTCAAGAGTTTAAAGTTTCAAAGATTGCTGAAGATGTTAAAGCTTCCAAAATGTCAAAGCTGAAAAAGATTCAGAGCTGATGATTTTTTCTGAAAATAAGAAGACCTGAAGATTATTGTCAATTTTTTTTAATCTTGAATCCAAAGGGGGAGATTGTTAGACTAATATTGTATTCAAGATTAAAAGTGAGGGTCTAGTTTGTATTTGTGTAATAGTTTGAGGGTTTTGTTGTAAAGTCAACATAAGTTGACTTAGTATAAATAGTTTTAGTTTCTTGTTGTAAGAATGTAAGTACGCACACACATTAGATTTCAGAGAGGATTTGGTAAGAATACACAGTAACACACAGTGAATGTAAGATCTGTAATTACGAGTTAGATCTGTGACTAAATAAAAGAATGTAATTTGATCTAATAATAATGTGTTGTTAATCTGTGTTGTAATTATACGCTAGTATTTCTGGGTCACTGAGCAGGATCATAATCGCTCACTTCAGGAGTTGGATCAACAATAGGTATGTTCATTGATGAAGAAGCTTGAGGTTCATCAGCTATTAATTGTTGAGTGTCAGTCAGGTCATTGTTCACTGAGAGTTCTTCATACGAGGGAAGATCTGATGGAGGAAGTGTGTTTAGAGGCTCAACTAAAACCCATGAAGTGGATTCAGCATTAGGTGGAATGATGTTTGGATCATCATCAGCGACTGAATGATCTGTGTGTTGTTGGTTTATGAAGAAGGGCTCTGTTTCTCTATAATGAAAGAATATCCAAACATTTAGCTCTTCATTGTCAGCGATAGGTTTAGAATTCGTTGAACGGGATTCGTCAAAGGTGACATGAATTGTTTCTTCTACAGTTTGTCTTCTCTTATTGAAGACTCTATAAGCCTTAGAGATGGAGGAATATCCAAGAAATATTCCATCATCAGCCTTTGGGTCGAACTTTCCAAGAGAATCTTTGTTGTTTAGAATATAACACTGACAACCAAAGATGTGAAGAAAACTAATAGACGGTTTCCTTCCATGAAACAGTTCATAAGTTGTCTTTCCAAATAGCTTTACTATCAGAGATCTGTTTTGAGTAAAACATGCAGTATTGACAGCTTCAGCCCAAAACTAAGTAGGGAGATGAGAATCGTTGAGCATTGATCTGGAAGCTTCAATGATCGTTCTATTTCTTCTTTCAGCGACTCCATTTTGTTGAGGAGTTCTTACAGAGGAGAAATTGTGAGAAATTCCGTTACTCTCGAAGAAGTTGTTCAGGGAACTATTTTTGAATTCAGTTCCATGATCACTTCTTATTGAGCGAACAGTAAGATTATTTAGTACTTCCATCTTTTTAACAAAATATATCAGTTCTTCTGGAGTATCACTTTTGCAGCGAAGGAAGATAACCCATGTGTAGCGAGAGTATTCATCTACAATGACAAGTGTATATTTCTTTGTAGCTATAGATTGGATATTGACAGGGCCAAATAAATCCATATGCAAGAGTTGAAGAGGACTTGTCACTGAGGAAACTTGTTTAGATTTGAAACTAGCTTTAGTCTGTTTTCCTTTCTCACATGCTGAACATAGAGATTCCTTGGCATATGAGTGCTGAGAGAGACCAGAGACCAGTTCCTTAGTAGAGAGAGAATTCAAGGTTTTGAAACTTAGATGAGAAAGCCTTTTATTCCATAGCCAGTTGACATCAGAGGAGACTTTAGAAAGAAAACACACATTTTCAGTGGTAGTAGAGTCCATATCTATTACATACACATTTTCCATACGGTAACCACTGAGAGCAAGTTTTCCATTCTCATTCACCACTGAACATGCTTTCTTATTGAAGAGAACTTCGTAGTCTTTGTCACATAGTTGACTGATGCTTAGAAGATTGTGCTTCAGTCCATCTACGTAAGCGACTCTTCTTAAGATAGTTGTTCCATTGCTGAGGACACCAAACCCTCGGGTATATCCTTTTCCATTTCCACCAAAGGTCACTGAAGGATCTTTCTTTTCCTTGTATTCAGTAAGTAGGTCTTTTTGTCCAGTCATGTGTCGAGAGAATCCGCTATCTAGATACCAGATACCCTTCGATCCCTGCAAACATAAGGAAGATTAATTTTTTATTGGTACTCACTTTTCAATGGGTCCAATAGGGTTAGAGGAGATGGAAGGTTCAACAATCTACACGACAGTTGAAGATTCAGCTTCAGTGGTAACCTTCACTTTGGTTAATTTCTTAACCTTAGTGGTATTTTTCACCTTGGTAGATTTCTCAACTTTGGTGACCTTCTCAGCCTTGGGGGCATTCATCTTCACTTTATCTATTTTATCAGCTTTTGTGGCATTAGGACATTTACTTTCAATATGGTTAGTGAGTCCACAATGATAGCATTTTCTATATTTAATGGTGGTTTTAGGACCATGAGCAGTAAGATTAGAAAACTTGAGATGTGCAGGGCCAACTCCAAGAATACCTTTAGCATTAGATTTGGGAGGAATTTTTAGTTCTTCAGATTAATTAGGCTTAAGATCAATTTTCAGCTTTGGAGGACAAATATCAAAGATTTCTGTTTTAGAGCTAGAAGATTGATTTACTAAAGGTTTGAGAGGAACTTTCAGTTTTGCTTTCTTGGTAGCCTTCTGAGGATGGGAAATGGATTTCCCTTTATCAGCGAGCTTAGAGCTTTTTGATAATTCCTCAGGAATAGGATTTAAGGAAGAAGAGCAGTGAGTAGAAGAGGTGTCAGGGATAGAAGAGACAAACATTCCAAACTTAAGCATGGAGCTATCTTCTTTAGGTTCAACTTGTTCTTTCCAAAAACGAAGACCGGTTTTATCACTGGCAGGGATTTGAGACCTGATGATTTCAGTGATTTTAGTAGAAGAGTTACTCAATCCCTCAACAGTTTCCTTTTCTGCTTTTAAAGCAGCTATGGCTTGTTCACGTTCAATGCTGATAATTTCGTTGACAATGACTTGATCTTTCAAACTTTACTCTAAAAGAGTCAGTTCTCTGATCTTTTCATGACATTTTTCTAGTTGTTCAGTTAAATCAATATTTTTGTTTTCAGCTAGAGTTTTGCCATATAGTGCATTGTACAGATCAATTATCAGCACATCAACAACGCGACTTCTCTCAGCTTCAGAAAGAGAGGGATTGGTAGAGATAGAAACCTGAGAGGAGATATAGCTCATGGAAGTTCCTGTTGGTTCTTCCACTTCTTCTTTAATCTCAGCCATAAGACAGAGATTAGCAACTTCTTCTTCATCATAACTAGATTCTTCTGATTCAGCCCAGTCATGCTCTTCAGCGATAAGACCTTTACCTTTTCTTTTAAAAATTATCAACTTTTGATATTTTTCTTTCAACTTAAGGTATTTGTTATCGCTGGACTTTCTGGAGGTAGAAGGTTTGAAGACTTTCTTTGACCTGCACTCACTTGCAAAATGTCCAATCTTTTCACAGTTATAGCAAGTAGCTATAGCCTTATCAACAGAGGTTGATTTTCGCTTGTCAATTATGGAGAGAGGCTTATTTCTTTTGAAATTTCTCTTTCTTGCAAACCTTTTGAAAGAGTTTGTCAAGAGTGCTAAGGATTCATCAAACTCTGAAAGATGAGTGTCTGATAATTCCTCAGAGTCAGAATTTAACTCAGTGATAGTAAGAGTAGATCGCTGAGATGGAATGATCTCTGAAGAGACTAAAGCAACATGAGTGCTTTTGGAGTATTTAGAATCTTTTACAAGATTCTTCTTTAGGAGATTTGATTGCTCAAAGTTGAGCAATATTTCATATAAAGTGCTAAGAGAGAGAGAATTTAAGTATTTTGTCAGCTTGAGACACATTGAGTAACTGTCCCAGCTTTCAGGAAGACATTCCAAGAATTTAGTTAAGACCTCAGAGTTAGAATAGGTCTTACCAGCAGTTCTTAGATCAATAATTAGACAGTTAAATCTCTGATGAACATCGGATAGGGATTCATTCTTACCAGCGATAAAACTGTCATATTGTCTTACCAAGTTAATCTTTCTGGTTGCTTGGACTTCAATAGTACCTTCATATTGAACACCTATAGTGTCCCACATTTCTTTGGCAGTTTTAAGATGCATGATGGAATGAAAAGCTTCATCAGGCAGAGCCATAGAGATAATGGTTTTTGCCTTTGCATCTAAGCCAACCTTCTTTTTATCTTCATCACTCCATTGTCTTATTTCGTTAATAGCATAACGTTCAGGGACATCAGGAGTGGTGGTAGTAGCTAGAACAATAACTACGATTGTGAAAGGTTCATAAGGGCCATTTGCTACGTATTCAGGTATAGTGGGATCAACACTTTCTAGAAATAGCATCATTCGATTTTTTCAGAGAGCAAAGTTATCTCTGCTAAATCGAGGAGGTTTTGAGAGCGAACCACTATCATAATAGTTTGTTTTTGTATTGAGTGCCATATTAAGAATAGCAAGGAAGAGAATAAAGCAAGATCTTGTTTATGAGATTAAACAATCTGCTCTGATACCACTTGTTGGTCCCAAAGGTGCTTAACAAGTTTGTATAAGCGGGGGGGGGGGGGGGTTGAATACAAACACAGAATTTTAAAGTTTAATAAAATGTTTATTGATAAATCAAATTATAATTTACAAGTTTGTTGCGGTATAAGATTAAGTAAAACCTAATCTAAACAAACTTAAGAATCACTAAGAAGGGTTGCACTAGAAATAGAGAATGGGGGATTGGGAGAGTATAGAAAACAAGGGTTTCTATATATTTAGAAAGATGAAGGCTTATCAGATGGAGTGTTGATCTTTCTATTTATACCTTATGCATTAAATGCATGGCAGAGTACTTTACACATGTCCTTCATTGATTGGCTACATGGGTCTGACTTTAGGAGAAATGATTTCGGTCGTATGATGAACAATATAGTTGACAGAGTTGTTGTACGAATTGCTACAGAGGTATATTCTGACAATCGTACGATGTGTGCATGGGTAAGACAAAAGGGACTTGACGCATAAGCTAAGTGATCATCAATCGTTGAATATCTCTTCCTTCAGAGATATAAAGAAATTCAGCTATCGCTGAAGCTTTTCCTCAAGTTTCTTCGCGTGTATAGACTCGCGTTGGCTTCACTGATATCCGCATCAGGTCATGAGTAGACTTGTCTTTGTTTAGCAGCTTTGTCTTCGTTTCAACAGTGAACATCTTTTGTCGCGAAACTTGTCTTTAGGGATTACGTCTAACTGTTTACATGAGGAATCATCAGCGATACTGAACATACTCAGTATTTGATCGCTGATAGTGAAACACATATGCATATGAATGTTTACAAGAAAGATCATCAGTGATAACTGAACAGACTCAATATGATCGTTGATGATGAAACACTAATACATAATGTTAAACGTAATTTTCACTAAGTATAGAAAAGGGTCATTATCAAATCACTGAGAGAGTATGGATCAACAATTTCCACCATGTAACAGTATGTTTGTGCATCAACTAGTAATAGCCTAACAGGTAACAAATTATGAATGAGCACAATGTGTAATAGTGTGTTCACAAGGTGTTACTATGTGAATCTATACGTTCACCAAATTTGGAACTTCTATATTCTTAAACCCAACTTATGATCATATTGTGAACATATTGTATGGACACGTTGTGAACCTGATGCATGCTTCCCATGTTCATCGTCTTCGACCCTCACCATTGATTCCGATGAAGGTTTAGGGCTTTCTTGTTATATGTGAAATTGGTGTTTTTTTTACTTTGGATTACAGAATATTTTTCTTTAAAATTTGTTATTTATCATTTTTCCATGGGAGGGCGGCATATATCTAAGATTCCACCAAAAACGTTCAAGATTAGGTACATGTCAAATGACTTGTCTAACCCTAAGACTTGTTTATCTCATAAAAAATGGCAGTCGTTTTTAAATTTATTTACAAAATTAAAATGATAATCAATTAATGATTTTATGTGGTTTATATTAGATCTCACGGATCTCAAAAATTGTAAGATTATGCCATAAAGGCTCATACACACACACACACACACACACACACACACACACACACATATATATATAGAGAGAGAGAGTCAGGTTCAAACGAGAACAATACCTATTTAAAAGAACCCGAGAACTAACCAAATCATTAATGATTTTACATTAACACACGAAAAAGCGACTTTGGCCGCGGCTTCAGGTCCGAGTGGCTTTTTTGCTCGTTAATGTAAAATCATTAATGATTTTGTTAGTTCTCGTGTTCTTTTAAATAGTTATTGTTCTCGTTTGATCCTCCCTATATATATATATATATATATACACACACATATATATATATATATATATATATATATATATAAGAGAGAGAGAGAGAGGGGAGGATGGAAGGATCATGTGATATGTTAAACATTTTGCGATAAGGCGATAAGTCTCAATATTATATATGTTTACATTTTTTTGGGTGTGATTAAGCTTGTGTATCATGCATATAATCATATATGATATTGAGACTACTTGCCTTCTCGCAAAATGTTTAAATTCTCGTTTTAACTTGACCCTAAATATAGGACAGTAATAAAATGAGCACCAAAAAAGGGGTGAGAACCGATCTAAGCCCTAATTTGGTTTTGATCCTATGGTTTTAATTGAAAGCTATTGTAATAACCCCTTTTTGGGTAAATAAGGGAAGTTTGGTGGTGTGAAAACCTAAAGCCAAAAATAGGAGGGGGTTAGTTGTAAAAATGAGAAAAAGGGGTAAACCCTACAACTCTCTTTCTATTCTCATTATTGTGTGGTGGCGGCTAGGAAGCATCAGGGAATGAAAAGGGGTGAAAGCTTGGAGGGTGATTTTGGGGAGAAGAAATCAAGGGAGCAGGTTGCAATCGTTCTGCAAGTTAGAGCAATCATCTTCAAGGTAAGTTACTTTTGTTGGCGCTTGCAAATAGTAGAGGTTTTTTGGTTTCCTGTTCTAAAATTGTTTAGATTGGGGAGAATAGTCTGATGGTTAGTTCTTTAAGCATTAGAGGATTTGACCCTTGATTTTAGTTGGTTTTCGTTGTTAATCGTTAGAGATTAAGAGACTGAGAAGTCTCGATGAGTATTGTTGTGTGGCGGTTTTCATTGCCAGAAATCGTCGCCGCCGTGGGGATGGGTGGGTTGCGCAAGCAGCGCCGCTAAACCCATCTTTGCTCGAGGCCGGGAGTTGTCCCTACCGGGCGATCCTGGGAAGTCTCAATGGGGGGATGTTCGGGTGTTGTTGTAAAAGGGAGAGCCCAGGGATCGTTTGACCTGGTAATCCCGAGATGTGGTTCACCGGGTGACCCCGGGACTTAATGTATGGGTTATCCTGGGAGTTGAGTGAAAACCCGGGTCGTGAACCCGGGTGTCGGGGGAGCCCGTGATGTGCTAGACCCAGGAGGCGGGCATGGAAACCGAACGGGGGACCCCGGGAGTCAGGCGCCAGGGGGAGAGAGAGTGAATCGGGAGGAACTGGGGATTACCCGGGACCTCCTTCGAACCGGGAATCGGTTGGGTTCGGTGTCCAGTAGCCTTCAGAGGGAAACTTGGGTTTCTTGAGTGTTTGGTAGTCCAAGTTTTGTGTGAGACCTTGTGACAAGAGAGAGAGAGAGAGAGAGAGAGAGAGAGAGAGAGAAACTGACAATCTCTAGTTTGCGAGTTTAAGGGAAGTGTCTTACTAAGTTATCGATGCTATCGTGGGTTATGAGATCGCTAGAGCGTAGAAGGAAGCAAGGACCAAAGGTGATTTTTCTAACTAAACGTTTACGACGTTAAAGTGGTTAAAGATATGCGGAAGTTCATTTAAATCAATTTATTATTATGCGAGCTTTATACATGCGAGATTATATATCAACTGTTATTATAATTTTCGTTGTTGATTAAATGTATGCATACATTATTGTGAGCAAATACGGCCAAAGTGGGGGGTGGGGTGTCCCGCCTGAACTCATACCGGGGGGTGTATCCCATTCATGCCAATGGGGGGGTGTCCCAGTTAAGGCAGTATGAGTCAGACACGTTATCACCTTCGGGTGACGGTAGTGTGTGCCAGAAGCATGGTTGCAAGTGTCGAATTGTTTATGTTGGTCCAGATTTCAAGCCATGATCAATTAAACTCACAAACAAATCAAAATTAGAGAGAGAATCTAGGGAGAGAAATAATCGTATATCTCACTGAAGTCACAAGATTACAAAGATGTGCGCTCAATTCTCAAGGTTCAAAGTTACTTCTCTCACAAGCTTACAAAGCTATTTATATGAAATGCTAAAACACTCACAAGCTTAAACTCTCACAACAAAGAAACTCTCAAAGACTTATAAAGTCAAAGTCAAAGATACAAAAGATAAATGTTGATCTAAACTATTTGTCACACCCCGCTAAAGCGGAAACACGGAACATGACAGTTCGATTGGCATAGCTTTAGGATACAGAAAGAAATACCACCATACATTCAACCATTGTTTACAATAAGTTCCAAAAGTTTACAATCCTATTACATCTTCAAAAGTTGAAGTACAAAAATCTCTATTATAAAAGTATTGCATACGGTTTACACAAGAGATAAACTTTAATCGTTTCCATGTACCTTCTTGTTCCCTGAAAAGCATGTTCAAAATATGGTCAACTACGAGAGTTGGTGAGTTCACAGGTTTTTAAATATGCACAAGTCAAGTTTATATGCATGCTGCATTTTGAAAATCATACGCATAAACCAAACTTCAATTCCTTGATTCATGAGTATCATAATTTAGCTTATATGACAAGAGGTATGCATTGATACAACCACGTTGAGCCACTACTAAACCTTTCCGGACCAAATCAACGCTCCATGCTCTACCTCAGAGGTGGGCTTTAACCACATGTGTAGTCATATTTCTCTAGTACAGTGCACCCCTACTCGTCAGTATAAGGTGGGCTTGTCAGACCAAATAGCGCTATCCACTAATACTATAGGCCCATTTCTGGGTTAACTAGTAGTGTACCCGGGGACTTAACTATTTTTAAAACTCAACATATCATTGGCATACATGTCATATAACTTCTACACCAACCGCTTTACAACAAAGCCTCATAAATTTCAATACATAACGCTTTATATCAAAGCCTCATGAATCTTTAAATATTCAATTTTAACATGCTTTTCACCCCAAGTTCAATCAAAACAATAAAAGTGGGGCTGTGAATACTCACCTCAAATGATGATAATGCTAAATAACGCAACAACGCGAATCTCTCGACCGGAGTCTTTACTTCCCTAGAGTTACTTGCATAAATGAACACCAAAAGTCAACATCCATCAATAATCCTAACTTAACCATTCCTACATCTCAACATATGCCTTTATGTTTAATTTGTTGTCTAAAATAGAATATAGGATTAAAATATCAATAATAATCACTAAAACATACCCTTTTTAGTTTTAAGATCAATCTTCTGGATTTAGCACTTGCTGTCCAGAATTTGTGATCACAAAATGTGATTCAAAATAACACTTCCCAAATATAAAAAATAACCAAATTTTTATAGGAACTAATATACTGAGTTAAGAACATTTAGTCAAAATTTCATAAATTTTGGAGATGTTTTGATTTTCCAAAGAATTTCCACAAACCAGAAGGTCACTGAGTTTTGCATCAGTTGCACACTTCTTTTGTATCATGCATTTGGGATACCAAAACTAAAAACTACGAAATGAGACATATATGGTTGCAAAGATAACTAAAAAATTTAACATGTGGAAAAAGATTCACTCAATTTGGAAGAATAATGAAAGAGTTATGGCCTTTGGAAGTTGAGTGTACCAATCTGTCATTTCTGGACAGATTACACTATCTTCTTCTAAAATACAAATGAGTGACCAAAACTCCATAATTTTGAGTGATTCTTGATGCTATAAATCACTAACACCTTAAATTGAAGTTTTGAAGCAAAAATCCCAAATTTTTAAGGAATATAAACCGACTTATACAGCTTGAAAGTGGATACAAAGTCCATGACAGCAAGCTGTTGGTAAGAGGAGGTTTATATTAACATGAAATGATGGTCATTTGCCATGGTTTTTGCTAATAACACATGGCCTCACATCTTAGATCATTAATCAATGATTCTTATACAAAAAAAATTTGCATCATGGAGTCATAACAACAACAAGTGTTCATCCAATCACATGCAAGACAAAATAACCACTAAATTAGTGATTTTACACCATTTAGAAACTTTTAATCACTTAAGATTTAAGAAATCTTATCTTAAAAGTTTCTTTTACACACCAACAATGTCAAATACATAAATTTTAATCTCACACCCATTAAAATTTCATGGACCATAAAACCAAAACTCCATATAATTGATATTTTCATTGAAATTTCAAAAATCATACTTAAATATCAAAGTTTATTGGAAGATCATTTAGGAGTTTACTTTGCAAATGTTTATTACACCTATTGCATCCCTTTTCACTTCCAAAAATCAAGATTATATAACCATTACATAAAATGATGAAGAATACAAGAATTTTTAAATTTTAAACTTGAGAAATGATGAAATAATGTGATTACCTTCACAAAGATGAAATGAATGCTTGATTCCTTGATGTAGAAGAGTGCTAAAAACTTGATTTTTCTTTGATAATGCTCTTGAAATCGGTGGTGGTGTGGTGGCCGATTTTTGGGGTAGAGAGGAGAGGGAGATGAAGAGTTAACTTGGAAATTTGAAAGTGATAATGATACTTAACAAATTTTGGTTTTAGTTTAAAAATGAAAATAAGGGAAGGGTTCTAATTTTCAGCCATGTGGCCATGAATCATCAAAAATAAATTTTTTTTTTAATTTAAAATTTTAATTATGAAGATAACTTGGTTTTAAAAAAAAATCAGATAAATTTTAGTATCGCAACCTTAAATTATTAGATTATGCTAAAAATTAAATATTATAAATTAATAACTAAATTTTTATTTTTGAAAATAATATAGTCTTATTATTTTATATATTTTAGACTTCCAACATAATTTTTGGCATTTCTGAGATGAAATGGTCAGTTATCAGTCCGCACCGGGTATTCTACGCGACTACAGAAATTTTTCGGGTAAAATTCTAATCTAATCAATCAAGTTAAATACTAAAGAATTTAACTTTATAATTAAATCCTAAAAGGTCAAAGATTACTAACCTTAAAATTTTGATTAATGGACAGATGTCACAGATTTCCCCCCGTTAAAGGAATTTCGTCCCGAAATTCACACTTTAAATCCTTTCGTTCTAAACTTTTCAAATAACTGGGGATATTTGGTCTTCATAAAGTCTTCTCTTTCCCAAGAATATTCCGGGCCGTGCATCGAATTCCAACGAACTGTTATGATCGGAATTTTGCTGTGCCTTAATCGTTTAATGTCTCGATCAAGAATTTCCATGGGTTCTTCTCTAAAATACAGACACTTATCAACTTCAATTTCTTCTGGAGAGATAATCAATGATTCATCGGTCAGACACTTATTTAAATTTGAAATATGAAAAGTATTATGAATGGCACTCAATTCTTGGGGTAACTTGAGTTTGTATGCGACTGATCCAATTCTTTCCAACACTTCAAATGGGCCAATATACCTTGGACTCAGTTTGCCTTGCTTCCCAAAACGTATTATTCCCTTCCAGGGTGATACTTTTAAAAGTACCTTGTCACCCACTTGAAATTCTAATGGCTTCCTTCGATTATCAGCATAACTCTTCTGACGATCTCTTACTGTCTTGAGTCTATCCCGAATGGTTGATATCTTATCCGTGGTCTCCTGAACGATGTCCGGCCCGATCAATTGATTATCTCCAACTTCTATCCATCCAAGTGGTGACCTACACTTACGTTCATATAAAGCTTCGTATGGAGCACATCGAATACTGGCGTGATAGCTATTGTTGTACGAAAATTCGACTAACGGTAGGTGCTGATCCCAACTACCGCCAAAGTCTATTGCGCATGCACGCAAAATATCTTCCAACGTTTGAATAGTTCTCTCCGTCTGCCCATCTGTTTGTGGATGATAAGTTGTGCTCAAATCCAGCCTAGTGCCCAAAGCCTTCTGAAGTGACTGCCAAAATCTGGTGGTGAAACGACTATCTCTATCGGAGATGATAGAAATGGGTACTCCGTGTCGGGAAACGATCTCATCAATATACATCTGTGCTAATCTTTCCATCTTATAATCTTCTCGAATTGGTAGGAAATGTGTGGACTTTGTGAGTCGATCTACAATGACCCAGATTGCATCATGACCTTTTCTAGTCCTGGGTAGCTTGGTTATAAAGTCCATTGATATTTGCTCCCATTTCCATTGGTGTATTTCAGGTTGTTGAAGAAGTCCTGAAGGTTTCTGATGCTCCGCTTTGACTTTTGCACAAGTCAAACACTTGCTTACGTACAAGGCAACGTCCCGCTTCATTCCTGGCCACCAATAATGCTCTTTTAAATGTTTATATCTTATCTGCTCCTGGGTGAATCGAGTACCTTGATTTGTGTGTTTCTTCCATAATTGTGGACCACAGGTTGTCAACCTTTGGTATCCAAACCTTATTCTTAAAATAACACACTCCATCAGATCTTATTTCAAATTCCTTTTCTAGATGATGTAAAGTTTCGCCATTCAAATTTTCCGCCTTTAATGCTTCTTCTTGAGCTTTGAGAATTTGCGTCTTAAGGCTTGTCTGGACAATTACTCCCATAGCTCGTGTCCTTACGGGCTTTATTCTTTCTTTTCTGCTTAACGCATCCGCTACCACATTAGCTTTTCCTGGGTGGTACTTTATCTCACAGTCATAGTCGTTAAGCAACTCGACCCATCTTCGTTGCCTCATATTGAGCATCTTCTGATCAAGAATGTGTTGAAGACTTTTGTGATCGGTGAAGATTGTACATTTTGTGCCGTAAAGATAATGTCTCCAGATTTTTAGAGCAAAAATTACAGCTCCCAACTCCAAATCATGAGTGGTGTAATTTCTCTCGTGGGTTTTAAGTTGTCTGGACGCATATGCGATGACTTTATCCTTCTGCATTAATACGCATCCCAAGCCTTGACGTGATGCATCGCAATAGACCACGAAGTTTTCAATTCCCTCTGGCAAAGCTAAAACTGGTGCATTGCAAAGCTTATGCTTGAGTAACTGAAATGCTTCCTCCTGTTTCTCTCCCCACGTGAACTTCTCATCTTTTCGTGTCAGAGTTGTTAGATGTTGCGCAATCTTGGAAAAATTGGCGATAAATCGTCGATAATATCCTGCTAAGCCGAGAAATTGACGAATTTCAGTTGGTGTTTTTGGAGTCTCCCACTTTTTAATGGCCTCGACCTTCGCCGGGTCAACATGAATTCCCTTCTCGTTGACCACATGACCAAGAAAATGTACTTCACGAATCCAAAATTCATATTTTGAAAACTTGGCGTACAATTTTTGGTCCTTGAGCAATTCTAGTATCAACTTTAGATGTTGCTCATGATCTTCTTTGTTTCGGGAGTATATCAATATATCATCAATGAATACGATTACAAACTTGTCCAAGTATGGTCTGCAAACTCTATTCATCAAATCCATGAAAACCGCTGGTGCGTTTGTCAGTCCAAAGGGCATAACTAGAAACTCATAGTGTCCATATCGAGTTCTAAATGCCGTTTTGTGAACATCTTCTACAGAGACTCTCATCTGATGGTATCCGGATCGGAGATCGATCTTTGAAAAATACGTTGCTCTTTGTAATTGATCAAACAAATCATCAATTCGGGGTAGTGGATATCGATTCTTGAGAGTTAGTTTATTAAGCTCTCTATAATCGATACACATTCGAAAGGTTCCATCCTTATTCTTGACAAAGAGAACTGGAGCTCCCCACGGCGATGAACTAGGTCTGATGAATCCCTTGTCGAGAAGTTCTTGTAGTTGTTCGGACAACTCCTGCATTTCCGACGGTGCTAAACGGTATGGTGCTTTAGCTACTGGTGCAGCTCCAAGAATTAAATCAATGTGGAATTCAACCTGCCTCGGTGGGGGTAATCCTGGTAAATCATCTGGGAATACTTCTGAAAAATCTCGAACTATTGGAGTGTTCTGAATGCGCTTCCCTTTGATCTTCTTATTTACCACATGAGCCAGAAACGCAACACACTCCTTCCTCAAATATTTCCGCATTTTCATGCACGACACCATTTTTAAATTCCTCCTTGACTTTTCTCCTTGTACTAGAAGTATCCCTCCTTCCGGTAATGGAATTCGGAGAATTTTCTCGGAGCAACAAATTTCTGCTCGGTTTACAGATAACCAATCCATGCCCACTACTATGTCAAAGCTTCCTAATCTGATTGGAATTAGATCTATATTGAACTCCTTTTCAGCCAATTCTAAAGTACAGTTTGAAATTACGTCCTTGGCCCTAACCTCTTGCCCATTAGCAAATTGGACAACATAGTCTTCTTTTAGTTTTTGAGACTTTAGGCAAATTTTAGTCCTGAAGTCTAACGATATAAAACTCCTATCTGCTCCAGAATCAAACAATACAGATGCATAATGCTTGTTCAAGAGAAACGTACCTGTAATTACATCCGGGTTCTGTCTTGCTTCTTCTGCCCCGATCTCAAACACTCGCCCTCGTGCTGGTCTCCCTGGATTCCCCTGATTAACTGGTCGGCCTTGATTAGCATTCACCCTCTTATTAAATCTAGGACAAGAGCTCCTTAGGTGATCCGGGCTTCCACATTCGTAACACACTCTCCTTGGTGCATCCTTGCAATCCCTTGCAAAATGTCCTCCCTTGTTGCATTTATAACATATGACACATCGCCCCTGATGATAGTAGTTGCACTTGTCACATTTAGGACGTACCTCCTTCCCCTTACCCACATTCTGTGCCTGGATTCCATAATTATCCGCCACCCTTTGCTCCTTACCCTTCCTCCCAACAAATTGTCTTCTCATGGGTTCCTCCATCCTTCTCTTGCCCTTGGCTTTGTCATTTAAAAACAACCCTGAACGGTTTGCATTGTCAGTAAGTTTGGTTGCTAAACTCACTGCTTCCTGCATCGTTTTTGGATTTCCCGAAGTCACATCTCCCCGTATTTCGGAAGCTAAACCCCAAATGTACTTGTCAATTCTGTTTTCCTCCGGTGTCACTAAATGGGGTACTAACTTTGCCCACTCATGAAATCGAGCAGTGTAAGAGTCTATATCATTTCCCTTCATCTCATGATTCCACAATTCTGCTTGAAGTTTCTGAATCTCACTCCTCGGGCAGTACTCCTCCTTAAGCATCTCTTTGAACTCGTCCCACGTGAGTCTACTAACTGCTTCCCGTCCTCGCGTTTGTACTTGAGTATTCCACCAGGTTAACGCTCGCCCTTGCAGTAAACAGACTGCAAACTCCACCTTGTTTGCTTCTGTACACTTACTAATATGAAGGACGGACTCCATTCCTTCTAACCAAGTCAATAATCCAACGGCTCCCTCGGTACCATGGAACTCCTTCGGGTTGCAAGATCTAAAAGTCTTATACGTACATTCTCTGTTCTCATTCACACCGACTCTAGGATTGTTAGTTTGATTAGCATTCAGGCCTGTTGCTACCTGACTAACTATATTGGGGAGGGCAGCAAGAATTTGCTCGGACACTAATCGTGCAATTTCTGGGTCTTCCCTTCTTGGAGGCATAACTCTACTACAAAATTTCCAAATCGGAATCTAATTATTTGTCTGAACCAGCAATCTATTTATGCGTCGCGCATCATACAATACTTATCTAATAATTAATCATACATTCAACATATCATACAATAATAACATATTTTTCAATTATACAAAACGTTAAATATTGCAACTCAAATTTCATCATAACTATCAGACTTAATAATTTCAAAATATCAACCATTAATTTCATAAGTTTACCATCAAGCATAAAATATTTTCAAATTCATGGGCTATATGCCCCAAAAGAAACAAGTTTTAAAGTTCCCAAAATATCATCGGATAACCAACACCTAACGCATGAGGTACAAGATAAACCATCCCATAACAACTACCATCGCTCCCAACATCAAGGCTAAACCTATGTATAGCCTCTGAACCTCCATTCTAGTGTTCGCAAGCATAGCCAAGACTCCGCTCATGGTCTGATCGTGTGTGCTCAAAATCCCCATCAACCCGTCGAGAGACTGACCAAAATGGTCTAGTCTAGCCCTAAACATCTCCGCATCTTGGGACAAACCGGTGACCCATAAACTCTCAAGTGATGTCATACCAGTCGGCTGTCCTGCCGGCTCCTCAACCTGTGGTGGTGGCATAACTCGTCTAACCCTCAGTCGGGAGGGCCCCGCCTCATTCCTAGGTGGAATGACGAAGGTCTCCCTGACCGGCATCGGAACACTGCTCCGCGCGGTCGCCCGGACTCTAGGTCGGGGCACCGACTGCAGTGAGGGCGCAGACATGGGAGTAGACGACCTAGCTGGTGAATGTCCGTACCTCGAGTAACTATGCTCGGATGGGTCATAGTCTTCACTAACACGTGCCCTCCTAGGTCGGCCTGTGATATATCCGGACTCGTCTAGGGACGACTCAGAGTGTGACGACGAATGAGACATGATATCTGCGGAAAATAATAAGTTTTTAAACATTAGTATGCTAGATAAACGTTGAAATCACAAAATACTTATGCGAACTCACATACTGACTCATGCTCTTCATTTTCGAACAAAAAGTTTCTATTTTTAGTAATTCTTAATATAACCATTTAGAGTCTCTTCTTATGCATACTAAATTAGACATAGGTGATCAGGCTTTGCCTAATTGTAATATGCTAAGCCGACACCCATCTTAGTTATACTAGTAATATGTTCAAACGCGAGACTTGTTTACAAAAGAAATTTTAAAAATAGTGGTTATAGTGTATGGTTTTATAGTAAAACCAGTATTCTCTATAACCTATGGCTCTGATACCAAATCTGTCACACCCCGCTAAAGCGGAAACACGGAACATGACAGTTCGATAGGCATAGCTTTAGGATACAGAAAGAAATACCACCATACATTCAACCATTGTTTACAATAAGTTCCAAAAGTTTACAATCCTATTACATCTTCAAAAGTTGAAGTACAAAAATCTCTATTATAAAAGTATTGCATGCAGTTTACACAAGAGAGAAACTTTAATCGTTTCCATGTACCTTCTTGTTCCCTGAAAAGCATGTTCAAAATATGGTCAACTACGAGAGTTGGTGAGTTCACAGGTTTTTAAATATGCACAAGTCAATTTATATGCATGCTGCCTTTTGAAAATCATACGCATAAACCAAACTTCAATTCCTTGATTCATGAGTATCATAATTTAGCTTATATGACAAGAGGTATGCATTGATACAACCACGTTGAGCCACTACTAAACCTTTCCGGACCAAATCAACGCCCCATGATCTACCTCAGAGGTGGGCTTTAACCACATGTATAGTCATATTTCTCTAGTACATTGCACCCCTACTCGTCAGTATAAGGTGGGCTTGTCAGACCAAATAGCGCTATCCACTAATACTATAGGCCCATTTCTGGGTTAACTAGTAGTGTACCCGGGGACTTAACTATTTTTAAAACTCAACATATCATTGGCATACATGTCATATAACTTCTACACCAACCACTTTACAACAAAGCCTCATAAATTTCAATACATAACGCTTTATATCAAAGCCTCATGAATCTTTAAATATTCAATTTTAACATGCTTTTCACCCCAAGTTCAATCAAAACAATAAAAGTGGGGCTGTGAATACTCACCTCAAATGATGATAATGCTAAATAACGCAACAACGCGGATCTCTCGACCGGAGTCTTTACTTCCCTAGAGTTATTTGCATAAATGAACACCAAAAGTCAACATCCATCAATAATCCTAACTTAACCATTCCTACATCTTAACATATGCCCTTATGTTTAATTTGTTGTCTAAAATAGAATATAGGATTAAAATATCAATAATAATCACTAAAACATACCCTTTTTAGTTTTAAGTTCAATCTTCTGGATTTAGCACTTGCTGTCCAGAATTTGTGATCACAAAATGTGCTTCAAAATAACACTTCCCAAATATCAAAAATAACCAAATTTTTATAGGAACTAATATACTGAGTTAAGAACATTTAGTCAAATCCATAAATTTTGGAGATGTTTTGATTTTCCAAAGAATTTCCACAAACCAGAAGGTCACTGAGTTTTGCATCAGTTACACACTTCTTTTGTATCATGCATTTGGGATACCAAAACTAAAAACTACGAAATGAGACATATATGGTTGCAAAGATAACTCAAAAACTTAACATGTGGAAAAAGATTCACTCAATTTGGAAGAATAATGAAAGAGTTATGGCCTTTGGAAGTTGAGTGTACGAATCTATCATTTCTGGACAGATTACACTATCTTCTTCTAAAATACAAATGAGTGACCAAAACTCCATAATTTTGAGTGATTCTTGATGCTATAAATCACTAACACCTTAAATTGAAGTTTTGAAGCAAAAATCCCAAATTTTTAAGGAATATAAACCGACTTATACAGCTTGAAAGTGGATACAAAGTCCATGACAGCAAGCTGTTGGTAAGAGGAGGTTTATATTAACATGAAATGATGGTCATTTGCCATGGTTTTTGCTAATAACACATGGCCTCACATCTTAGATCATTAATCAATGATTCTTATACAAAAAAAAATTGCATCATGGAGTCATAACAACAACAAGTGTTCATCCAATCACATGCAAGACAAAATAACCACTAAATTAGTGATTTTACACCATTTAGAAACTTTTAATCACTTAAGATTTAAGAAATCTTATCTTAAAAGTTTCTTTTACACACCAACAATGTCAAATAATAAATTTTAATCTCACACCCATTAAAATTTCATGGACCATAAAACCAAAACTCCATATAATTGATATTTTCATTGAAATTTCAAAAATCATACTTAAATATCAAAGTTTATTGGAAGATCATTTAGGGGTTTACTTTGCAAATGTTTATTACACCTATTGCATCCCTTTTCACTTCCAAAAATCAAGATTATATAACCATTACATAAAATGATGAAGAATACAAGAATTTTTAAATTTTAAACTTGAGAAATGATGAAATAATGTGATTACCTTCACAAAGATGAAATGAATGCTTGATTCCTTGATGTAGAAGAGTGCTAAAAACTTGATTTTTCTTTGATAATGCTCTTGAAATCGGTGGTGGTGTGGTGGTGGTGTGGTGGCCGATTTTTGGGGGTAGAGAGGAGAGGGAGATGAGGAGTTAACTTGGAAATTTGAAAGTGATAATGATACTTAACAAATTTTGGTTTTAGTTTAAAAATGAAAATAAGGGAAGGGTTCTAATTTTCAGCCATGTGGCCATGAATCATCAAAATTAATTTTTTTTTAATTTAAAATTTTAATTATGAAGATAACTTGGTTTTAAAAAAAAATCAGATAAATTTTAGTATCGCAACCTTAAATTATCAGATTATGCTAAAAATTAAATATTATAAATTAATAACTAAATTTTTATTTTTGAAAATAATATAGTCTTATTATTTTATATATTTTAGACTTCCAACATAATTTTTGGCATTTCTGAGATGAAATGGTCAGTTATCAGTCCGCACCGGGTATTCTACGCGACTACAGAAATTTTTCGGGTAAAATTCTAATCTAATCAATCAAGTTAAATACTAAAGAATTTAACTTTATAATTAAATCCTAAAAGGTCAAAGATTACTAACCTTAAAATTTTGATTAATGGACAGATGTCACAGATTTCCTCCCGTTTAAGGAATTTCGTCCCGAAATTCACACTTTAAATCCTTTCGTTCTAAACTTTTCAAATAACTGGGGATATTTGGTCTTCATAAAGTCTTCTCTTTCCCAAGAATATTCCGGGCCGTGCTTCGAATTCCAACGAACTTTTATGATCGGAATTTTGCTGTGCCTTAATCGTTTAATGTCTCGATCAAGAATTGCCATGGGTTCTTCTCTAAAATACAGACGCTTATCAACTTCAATTTCTTCTGGAGAGATAATCAATGATTCATCGGTCAGACACTTCTTTAAATTTGAAATATGAAAAAGTATTATGAATGGCACTCAATTCTTGGGGTAACTTGAGTTTGTATGCGACTGATCCAATTCTTTCCAACACTTCAAATGGACCAATATACCTTGGACTCAGTTTGCCTTGCTTCCCAAAACGTATTATTCCCTTCCAGGGTGATACTTTTAAAAGTACCTTGTCACCCACTTGAAATTCTAATGGCTTCCTTCGATTATCAGCATAACTCTTCTGACGATCTCTTGCTGTCTTGAGTCTATCCCGAATGGTTGATATCTTATCCGTGGTCTCCTGAACGATGTCCGACCCGATCAATTGATTATCTCCAACTTCTATCCATCCAAGTGGTGACCTACACTTACGTCCATATAAAGCTTCGTATGGAGCACATCGAATACTGGCGTGATAGCTATTGTTGTACGAAAATTCGACTAACGGTAGGTGTTGATCCCAACTACCGCCAAAGTCTATTGCGCATGCGCGTAAAATATCTTCCAACGTTTGAATAGTTCTCTCCGTCTGCCCATCTGTTTGTGGATGATAAGCTGTGCTCCAATCCAGCCTAGTGCCTAAAGCCTTCTGAAGTGACTGCCAAAATCTGGAGGTGAAACGGCTATCTCTATCGGAGATGATAGAAACGGGTACTCCGTGTCGGGAAACGATCTCATCAATATACATCTGTGCTAATCTTTCCATATTATAATCTTCTCTAATTGGTAGGAAATGTGCGGACTTTGTGAGTCGATCTACAATGACCCAGATTGCATCATGACCTTTTCTAGTCCTGGGTAGCTTGGTTATAAAGTCCATTGATATTTGCTCCCATTTCCATTGGGGTATTTCAGGTTGTTGAAGAAGTCCTGAAGGTTTCTGATGCTCCGCTTTGACTTTTGCACAATTCAAACACTTGCTTACGTACAAGGCAACGTCCCGCTTCATTCCTGGCCACCAATAATGCTCTTTTAAATCTTGATACATCTTATCTGCTGCTGGGTGAATCGAGTACCTTGATTTGTGTGCTTCTTCCATAATTGTGGACCGCAGGTTGTCAACCTTTGGTATCCAAACCTTATTCTTAAAATAACACACTCCATCAGATCTTATTTCAAATTCCTTTTCCAGATGATGTAAAGTTTCGCCATTCAAATTTTCCGCCTTTAATGCTTCTTCTTGAGCTTTGAGAATTTGCGTCTTAAGGCTTGTTTGGACAATTACTCCCATAGCTCGTGTCCTTACGGGCTTTATTCTTTCTTTTCTGCTTAACGCATCCGCTACCACATTAGCTTTTCCTGGGTGGTACTTTATCTCACAGTCATAGTCGTTAAGCAACTCGACCCATCTTCGTTGCCTCATATTGAGCATCTTCTGATCAAGAATGTGTTGAAGACTTTTGTGATCGGTGAATATTGTACATTTTGTGCCGTAAAGATAATGTCTCCAGATTTTTTGAGCAAAAATTACAGCTCCCAACTCCAAATCATGAGTGGTGTAATTTCTCTCGTGGGTTTTAAGTTGTCTGGACGCATATGCGATGACTTTATCCTTCTGCATTAATACGCATCCCAAGCCTTGACGTGATGCATCGCAATAGACCACGAAGTTTTCAATTCCCTCTGGCAAAGCTAAAACTGGTGCATTGCAAAGCTTATGCTTGAGTAACTAAATTTTTATTTTTGAAAATAATATAGTCTTATTATTTTATATATTTTAGACTTCCAACATAATTTTTGGCATTTCTGAGATGAAATGGTCAGTTATCAGTCCGCACCGGGTATTCTACGCAACTACATAAATTTTTCGGGTAAAATTCTAATCTAATCAATCAAGTTAAATACTAAAGAATTTAACTTTATAATTAAATCCTAAAAGGTCAAAGATTACTAACCTTAAAATTTTGATTAATGGACAGATGTCACACTATTACATTAACAATCTCCCGTTTTTAGATAAAGCATTTACAATAGGCCTTCCCCAATGAGAAAAATGTCCTTGTCTGATTCCGAGTAGCGACTAAAAAATTCTTATTCCCCGTCTGAAATGAAGTCGATCTTCTAAAGCATCCAATACTCGGATCAAAGCAAGTGTGTCAAATTTACCAAGGCCTTTCTCTCCTCTTTTAATCTTCTCCTTATTCTCCTTGTGTCTCTGATTCAACTTCAGTCTGATCACCTTCAACGTTCCATCTGAAAACTTGGCGAATTCTGATACTTTGAAGAACCTTTTCTTGTTCTCAGAATTCTTGTAGACTACACCAAGTTCAGGTTACTCAAGTACAGTAAACAGATCATAATCATCAACGTTTTCAAGACTGAGATTAGGCTTTATCATGTTGACTTTCCGTTAATTGGTTTCAATTCCGAGCTGAAAGTCATAACAGTATGTGTAGTTCACATACCTTCTCATAAACCTCTTCACTGCTTCCAAAGCAAACAGTATGTTCTTCGGTTGGACGGTCATGCTTCTGAAAAGATGATAGAGATACTCGATGTCATCCACATTCAGAAACGCAAAATCAGCTTATGAGAACTCACATTCTGTTAATTCTCTCCTTTGAACATTAAAGACCGGATACCATATTCGTTGAAATTTTACAAGTCTAACCTTCTTCACTGTCACAATGCCTGACTTGTTCTTAATATATTTCTCTGGCCTTCTCACCCAGCTCATCATTCGGGCATACTCTTCTTGGTATTCTATAGGCTGATCTGAAACACCCAAAACTTTAAATTTATCCATCAACCTGAGCATGTGAATGAATATTCCTTTCATCTCTTCTTCTAGAAAGGGTTGTCTAAGAGTATTCCTCATTTGTCTTAACTAAGATTCATTAAGAGCAAGAGGGGCTTGAGGTTGTTCAGAAGGACCGACTTGGATTTCAGCAGGGTTGGATGGGAAGTGTAGTTCAGGTTCAGTGGTTATTTCAGGTTGGTTTTCAGAGGTAGGTTGATCAGTAAGGATAGGGCTTGGAATTCTGTTTGGGCTAGGTAGGCTAGTTTGGCTAGATGGGATAGTTTGGCTAGTTGGGATAGTTTGGCTAGATAGGATAGTTTGGCTAGTTGGGATGGTTTGGCTAGATAGGATAGTTTGGCGAGATGGGTTTTCTGAGCTAGTTGGTGGTTGACTTACAGGGCTTGGAATGTTTGTTGGTTGGTTGGAAGGTTTGGTAATGTTTATCTCCTTGAAAGTAGGTATTTCTGGAAGTTCTCTGGTTGGTTCTGGAAGATCATGTTGTACAAGACTCAGTTGGATATCATCTTGTGAAAAAGTTAGGATGTCCAGTATGCTCTCGTCTCCTTCTCCTATCAGATCTCTTTCCTCCTCCTTTATTCTCCAAAAGTTCTCATATTTTTCGTTTGCAGATGTTTCATCGTTAGATGAGAGATCTATGGCATAGATGGTTTCTAACCCAGTCAACTGCAGTTATACTTTCGTTACATCAACAAGCTGGTTCGTGGGAAATTAGTAAAGGGACTTCCTGAGCTGAAATACGAGAAAGAACACTTATGCGCAGCTTGTGATAAGGGTAAGATGAAGAGAGCCGCTCATAAACCGAAGCCTGAACCAAGCACTAGTTCTCCGTTAGAATTGCTACACATGGATTTATGTGGTCCAATGAGAACTCAGAGTTTGGGTGGTAAGAAATACGTGTTGGTCATTGTGGACGATTATTCAAGATACACGTGGGTCAAATTTCTTCGATCTAAAGATGAGACACCGGAAGTTCTCATTACTTTCTTAAAGATGACCCAGGTGAAACTGCAGCGACAAGTCAAGTTCCTTCGAACTGACAATGGCACAGAATTCAAGAATAAGATTGTTGATGAATATCTCGAATCAGTTGGGATTTCACATCAGTATTCTGTTGCTAGAACGCCTCAACAAAATGGAGTAGTAGAAAGACGTAATCGGACACTAGTCGAGGCCGCTCGGACTATGCTTAGCCAATCGGATCTACCTCTATTTTTGTGGGCTGAAGCTATGTCGACTGCATGCCATACGCAAAATCGTTCCATAATACACCGCCGTTTTCAGAAGACTCCATATGAGCTAATCAACAACAGAACACCAACTATCAAATATTTTCACATATTTGGGTGTAAATGTTTTGTGCTTAATGATAGAGAGAGTCTGAATAAATTCAGTGCTAAGGCGGACGAAGGCATTTTTATCGGTTATTCTTCAACTTCTGCAGCATATCGTGTTTATATAAAGAAGTCAAAGACAGTTGTGGAGAGCGTCAATGTTACATTTGATGAAGAAATGGCTTCTGATCAAGTCATTTCAGAACCCGTTATCACTGGTGTATTAGCTTCTGGGCAGATCAGTCCAGAACCTGTGTCTACAGCGATAAATTCGGATAACGCTTCTACATCTACTTCACATTTAACTGATTTAGATTTGTTATTTGAATTCTTTTATGATGAGTTTCTAGGATCTAATATATCTAAATCTACTGTGACTGACAGGTCTGAAGATACAAGTTGTAATCATCCAGTCACTTCAGAGGTCATTACTGAACAAGTATCCCACGTTCAGTCTGAAACTCATATTCCTATTGTTACTCCTACAGTTGAAGATGCACAAGCAAATATTGAGCCAGAAGTAACTGTTTCAGTTGGGTGTAATACTTTGTCTACTCAACAGCCTAAATCTGTTGTTCCCACTGATACTTCTGCACATGAAACTTCAACTGACAATCCCCCTCCTGTAATTCAAACTGAAGATTTTGAAAGTGGATTTCAAGATGATGATCATGTTCAGAATTCATCTTTTCCACTTCCACATGAGCATCGCTGGACCAAGGACCATCCATTACATCAAGTAATTGGAGATGTTGACAAGCCTGTTCAGATAAGGTCAGCGACTATTAATCAGTGTATGCATGACTCGTTCCTAAGCAAGATTGAGCCAACACGAGTATCCGAGGCTATTGCTGATTCGGACTGGGTATCTGCAATGCAAGAAGAGCTCAATCAGTTTGAAGCCTTAAAGGTTTGGAGATTAGTTCCTAAGCCTGAAGGAAAGACCGTGATAGGAACTAAGTGGGTATTCAAGAATAAAAAGGATGAAGATGGTGTCGTCATCAGAAACAAAGCTAGACTTGTTGCCAAAGGCTACAGGCAAGAGGAAGACATCGATTATGACGAGACATATGCTCCAGTAGCGCGCATAGAGGCAATCAGAATGTTTCTCGCCTACGCCGCTCATAAGAACTTCGCAGTCTTTCAGATGGATGTGAAAACAGCCTTTCTGAACGGCATTCTTAAAGAAGAAGTGTATGTGTCTCAACCAGAAGGGTTCATTAATCCAGATAAGCCAGATCATGTCTACATATTGGACAAAGCTCTTTATGGATTAAAGCAAGCCCCTCGAGCCTGGTATGACGTCTTATCAAAATTCTTGGTCAAGTCTGGTTTTTCAAAAGGTAAGATCGACACTACTTTATTCATCAAGAAAGAAAAAGCTGATATTATACTTATTCAGATATATGTTGATGATATAATATTTGGTTCTACTAATCCAAAATATTGTAAAAACTTTTCTAACCTCATGGTGTCACGTTTTCAAATGAGTATGATGGGAGAGATGAATTTCTTTCTCGGATTACAAGTTAAACAACTTTCTACGGGGATTTTTATAAATCAATCTAAGTACATTTTGGACATTCTTAGGAAGTACAAAATGGAAAATCACAAATATATTGGCACCCCGATGGCACCAGGAACTAAGATCCACACTGATCCTTCGGGAAAAAGTGTTGATGTTAGAACCTATAGAGGTATGATAGGATCGTTGATGTATCTTACTTCGAGTAGACCAGATATTATGTTCTCAACATGTCTATGTTCTAGATATCAAGATGATCCCAAAGAATCCCATTTAGCTGCTGTCAAACGTATTTTTAGATATCTTAAGGGGACTGCAGACCTTGGTCTGTGGTATCCTAAGGATACAGGGTTTCAACTGACTGCATATTCAGATGCAGATCATGCAGGTTGCATGTTGGACAGAAAGGGTACTTCTGGTCACGTACAATTCCTTGGATACAAGCTCGTTAGCTGGGCTTCAAAGAAACAGTTATGCGTTTCCACATCGACTGCTGAAGCGGAGTATGTAGCTGCTGCTAGTTGCTGCTCTCAAGTCTTGTGGATGCGAACATAGCTACGAGATTATGGCTTTAAGTATGATAAAATCCCAATATATTGTGACTCGAAGAGTGCGATTGCCATATCTGCTAATCCTGTCCAACACACCAAAACCAAACACATTGATGTAAGGTATCATTTTATAAAAGATAATGTTGAAAAAGGAACAATTGAACTTTATTTTGTAAAAACAGATTATCAACTTGCAGATTTATTTACCAAACCCTTAGATGAAAAGAGATTTAATTTTCTTGTCTCTAAGCTTGGTATGTTAAATCTTAAGACATAATCGGTTGTTACCTACTAAAGTTACAAATTGTTATTTTTCGTCATTTTCTTTATTTTTATTTCTGAAAGATACCTGCACTTTAATTGTTTGCTCATGATCTCAGGGGGAGTAAGAGAAGATTTTAGATGATCTACATTCATTTGAGGGGGAGTATTAACTAATTTTTGCATTTTGCTTACCTGACAAAATTTTTGCAATGCATGATTTTAGGGGGAGCTTATAAGTAACAAGGAGTAAGGCAATGATTTCTGATTACTTCTGATCAGAACTCGTTCTATAATTGTTTTACTGTTTTTCTGTCGTTTATTTTTGAGTAAATTTTGTGAATAATTTTTTTGACTAGACTTTGAGACTTATACAGGATGAGAGAAGCTGACACGATCATATCTACATGACTACAGCTGACTTTCTGAGATTTAAGATTGAGCGACAAGGTAAATTTCTTATCTTAATCTCATTTATATCTGAAAGAAGGACAACTTTTAGGTATAGAAAACATGTTCTTAAATGTTCAAACCACTTCCCAATTCTTAAACAGATTTTATAATTTGGAAGTGTGATTTTAAATGTTTTTAATTTTATTTTGTGCTTACATGTTTACAAACCGTGTGTTTCCAAAGATAAATACTTGAGTATTATCTTTTCTATATACTTTAAAGTATTCACACACACTGGTTTGAATTTTTGTTCAATATGTTCTTACCATGTCTCTAAATTGGAACAATTTTTCTTCGATGGTAAGACACTCCGCTTGTATTCAAAGAATTTTGAGCGATATTTCATTTCGAAACGGTCATTTCAAGAATGTCTATATCTTGTTTCGTATAGACAAATATCAATTTTTCTTGACCTTAAGCTTTAATTGGTATATCATTTATTTCTGATCATTTTATACAATGTCAGATTTTCAAACAAGTTTCTTGCATTCATGTTCATTCATTCAATTTCCTTGTTTGAAAATATTTCAATGGTTTAAAAATGCTCATATTTTCATGATTACTTTTTGAGCATACATTCATCTGATATTTGTATATGAGCTTTAACTGTTACAGTTAAACCATTTGTGCAACTCATGCTTTATAGGAAATATGGGTTCTTTGTGCTAGGACTTATCTGAAACTTCTATGGATTCACGTTAACCAGTGTTTCCTACCCATGAAGTTAATCCCTTAGTGATTGAGTGTGAGGAGTCAAAAGAAATGAGTGTAGGTGTGCTGAGGTAAAATAAAAAAGAGAGTTTGGTTAGTAGTGAGCTTATTGATTAAAAAGAAAGAGGGTGAGAGATCAAAGTAAAATAATATCAAACTCTGCACCAACTACTTTCTGAGCCGGGCAGCCACATTACTAGCGTTTCACAATTCTTTGGTGAACGTTATTGAAACAGGCAAATAGCCCTTGCCAACTCTTGCTTAAACCCCACCAACTACTCATTTTCTTCTCAAAAAGAAAATGTTTCATATTTTCTGGGGACGCAACATATAATCTATCTGGTTTTCATTTGGAAAATCTGGATATTGAAAAAGAAGGAAGTCTGCCCCACCTTCGCACTTCAATCATGCACTTAGAGTCTGTATTTATCTACTGTTGTCTCAGTGGTTTACACTATGTTGAGCCTTATGAAAGCAGTTATTCGTGCTTAATTCTTTCTACACGTGCACGCACATACAAAGAATTCGTTTCTTTGTCATAACATTCATAGAAATTGCCTTTGTGGTATTTCGATGATTGGATGGAAGCCCTGGGGGAGTGAACATTAAAAAGCTCCTTTATATTGTGTATTCGTTACACACAGTGACTTTGTGTTACTGATAGGCATATTAACTGATTTATCTGTTGATTCAGGAGTTACATGTTCTTATTTTGTCTGGATTTGCAAAGATCTAGATGAATACCTGGTTATGGATCACAGAATCAGAGGCTCAGTTGGAAATATCAGAATGGTCGATGACATTTCTTGAGAGAAAAGTTTTGATGATATAGATGCTCAAATCATCAAAAAGGGGGAGAAGGTATGCAGAAATGTTAAAGATTGGAGATGGTATGCAGAAATGTTAAAGTTTTTCAAGTTTGGAGGAGATTATTTTTTCTGAAATGCTCAAATCAGAAAAGTTCAAAGTAAAGATTTTAAAGTTTTGAAGACGATGAAAGAATTTCTGAAGATTTCTTTGAAGATTATTTGCTGAAGCAATTTGAGCTGATTCTGAAGATAATTTCTTTCTAAAGTCTGAAAGCGTCTTTATGAAAGATTTGGGGAGATTGTTAATCATTTGAAGTCAATTTTGGAAAGAAGACAATCAATGAAAAAGAGAGGTTGCTTTGACAGATTTTAATGTGAATACTGATTTGCTAAATCTTTCAATAGTGATCTTGAATCCAAAGGGGGAGATTGTTAGAGCATAAATCTGTTGGATACAAGATCAAGAATACTGAAGGTCAAAGTTGAGAAAGTCAAAGCTGCTAAAGTCAAATCTAATTCAAAGTCAAACTCTATTTGTAATAAGTCAAATGTATTTTGTTTTTTGTACTTTCCTTGTAATTAGTAGTTAGTATAAATAGTTTCTTTCCTTTGTTTTTGAACACATGAACTGAATTGGAAAAATCGTTTTGTTGTATTCTAGAGAGAGAAAGTTTGAGAGAGAAAGAGAAAGTTCATTAGAGAGAGATCTTTGTAATCTTGAATTGAGATAGTAATCAAACAGGTAATTGTTTGTAAATCTTGTTGTGTTTGATTAATATTGATTAGAAACTAGATTCAGGGACACACAATTTCTTCCCTTGTAGCAACCACGGGCTTTTCAACCAATGGTTCTACGTCTTCATTAACGTATAAAACTAGCTCAATTTCTTCACCTTCTACAACATCAATAGGTTCATCATCACCAATATCCACCATTTCCGTATCCACTTCTCTTTCAGTTTCACCCTAAGCACGTTCAGATTCATTAGCAGTTCTTTGTCTCCTTGTCATCTCCCCCTCATGATTCTGACCAGAATCATGATCAGGACTTTTTCTGGTAACTGCCTGAGCTTTACAAGAATCTTGAACTGCTTTTGTCAACTGTTGGATGTGTTGTACCATTTCAGACTTAAAAGCATTAAATTCTGACACTGAAACTGTTTCTGAAGGTACTTGATGTTGTTGAGATCTTACCAAACCAATCAAATCGACATCTGATTCATCAGCTAGTGCCTGGGATAATAGCTTCGCGTATAGTAGTGATTTCAGCTCCTCCACAGATAGATCAACTGACTGAACTTGTAGTGGTGGAGGTGGTTGAACAGGCATATCTACAGTTGGTCCTTTGCCCTTTAACAAACCTTTCACCTTCCCCAATTCCTCCTCAAACTTCGTCGCCATACGATCTTCAACAGCCTTTAAGGCGCCGTTGAGAAATTCCTTCGACACGAAGTCTGAGAAAGTAACCGGGGTCACTTAGACTTCCCGCTCTCACAACAGTTGAAGATTCAATAGTGTGTCCTGTGTTCATAGCTGGCATTGTGGTAGCAATGACAAGACTTCCACCTGAATCTCGTAGTCCGGATTGCGGAGCTACTATAGGTGTTCCGATCGGGTCACTGAGACAACCGATAGTAGAAGAAGATTGTATAAGTGTCCTAGGAATAAAAGTTGGTAATGCAATGTGTGCTAGGCTTGATTGTGCACATAATGGAAATGAGCTCTGGGGCAGTTAAGCTCTATTTTCAATACCCACACTTTCCGAGTGAAAGGTGGATAGAGTATATGTTATATCCCGTGCAAAGATGAGACTAAAGCCTGTTGAGAGGCAATAGAATGGGTGGTTGAGGTGTGCAAGTGCATAAGTAGGCTACTTATGTCTTCAATACCTGCACGCAACACATGCGGCGGAGTATTAGATGTGGTTGCCCTTTTGGATCGGTAGGTTAGGTTACACACTCTCTCACCATATTCTTTTTCTACATTCACAATTTGCCTCACATTATCTGAATTTTCAACTTCAACTCCCTCATTTCTCCTTATATATCCTAGGACATTCTGTATGTCAGTAGCAGATGTGTCTATCTCCATGTTTGTTATGGTGTAAGGAGATGTCATCCAGAAAACCAAAACTGTGTTGTAGATTTTCACCTTCAACATCAGCATCATGAATATTCCCCTCTTGTTGTTCTGAAGTAGCAGAAGGAATAGTCTCTGTAGAACTTGCCTGCTAATCCGACTCTGTTTTAGAATTCTCACCATCATTAGCAATCTCTTCCTAAGGACTTGATTGACGAATGATAGTCCTTTTAGGTTGAGATGTGGAAACTTCTAGACGATTGGCAGCTTGTGCCGAAGTCTCCACAACTTCAGGTTGAGAATCCTAACCCCCGCCTGTACCCCTCTCGGAATTTTCTCTCAACACTCCCCGTTTTTCGACTCCCGTAGTCTCAGGAACCCTCACTGACTCCACTCGTCTAAGGTTGGAGTCTGGGGTAGGGATTGTTGGTTCTGGCATTCCCATAGACTCTCTATATTCCTTATCACACTCTGAGTTCGGATCAACATAGGAAAGTAGAGTTGCTGGAATAGGCATGGAGTAAGCAAAAGTCTTTTTCTGCTTCTGAAGATACCTCATTTCAAATTCAGGAGCAAGCTCATGATGAGATCTCTTTGGGATATCTTTATTAGAGAGGATTATACTTCGAACAATCAATTGAAGAAACCTCTGGTATGGCACATATAGTGGTTTCTTGGATGTTCTCTTGCTGATGACCTTTTCATATAATTCTGTCCAGAATGCCACTGAATAGTCTACGTGCAGATCGTACAAGATAGCAGGAAACAACCGCAGTGTATGCATGTTTGTATTATCAAGGCATTAGTGCCTGGAGGTCAAACAACGATTGATGACGGAGAACATTTGGTAGTAAAACGGTGGTAGATTTGTCTTCTTGAACTCGCTGATCTTTGTCAATTGACCCACATACCCTAAGGCTCGGATGCCTTTAAATACTTCAGAATCAACTGGGTATGAGTCAAAAGTGTTTTTGCCCTCTCTGGAATTTGCCTCAGGTAAATCTAGGATAAATCTGAGTCTTTTGTAAGTCAGAATTGAAGTGAAGTTGTCAATCCGGACTTTGAAGAATTTGTTCGTGTTGCTCTCCACCACATACTCTATAGTTTTCCAGGCCTGTTGCATGTATAATATAGGAATAGATGCAGTGTCTGTCAAGGCCTTGCTGAGTGGATGACCCTTCAGAATTTCAATAACAAGTGGATTGAAATTTAAAACGTCAAAATCCACATGGTGGTTATTCGGATAGAGCAACAGATACTCAGAAGGATGAATGAGAGCAAGATCATGCTCTACACCGATTGTTGACTGAATGTGAGATTTGGAAGATGGCATAGGAGTTTACTTGGACACATTAGGGTCATTCTCATCCATCTGGACAATGGGATCATGAGAAATTTCCTCTGCCATTTTATACCTGAAATGAAAGAAAGTATTGGATATAATCCAATATGTTAGCAATAAGCATAAAAACCTGTTTTCAGAAAAACATTTTGATACACACAGTATCAAAATACAGAAAGATTGTACTTTTAAGCACACAATGATAGCACAAACTGTTGGAAGGTTCAAGAAGCAACATCATACAAAAAAAAATGACCAAAACTGACCAAAACACTTGTTGTTTTGATTTTGTGGTAAAAAATGCAGTAGTATTGCATGAACTCTCAATTATCTGAAAAGTTTCAAAACAAAATTTGAACTCAGAAAATTTTCTAAGTCCAAAACTCTCATAACACTGAGATGGACTTGAAAACTTGCATGATACATAGAATTTGGCAAAAACTCGCATGACATTCAAATTACTCAAGAAACTAGCAAATCACTCAAGTATATGGCAAGAACTCGCATGAACTTGAGTTAAACCATGAAACTCGCATATGACACAGATCAGAGTAAAAACACGCATGAGACTTAGTTCAATTGATGAACTCTCAAAACCAAGTGTTCATGTCAAGAACACGCATGAACTGGTGTTCTAAGTCAAGAACACTCTAATGACTGTTCATCCGAAAATATTTGAAATTTTGAACCTTTTAATCTCAAAGTTTTATTTTAATTTGAAATTTTCATCCTTTTTATGTTCGATTATGGTTCAGTTTTAGATTAAGGATTATGGTCCAAACAATATGTTCATCTGAAAATTCAATTTTGTCTAATACAGTTCCAACGGTTTGAAAAATTGTTCATCAATTAATGGGTTGAATCCAAATCCAAAGTCCAGGTAACCTGAAAAAACAATTTAAACAAGAAACCTATATGCTATTTCGAGTTCTAACAATAACACAACATTTTATTATTACAAAATCAAACACAAGTTTTGTCGGTTAAGAACACGAACAGACACAAAAACAAATTAGAAAAAACCTAGAAATTTTTGAAGAACAAACTTGTAAACATGAAGAAAAACACACAAGAATAACAATCAAATAACAAACAATCGATACAATAAAGAAACCTACACTGATTTGAAGTTGAAGACCAAGGAAATCGAAAGTCGCAAGATTGAAGTTTGAGAGAAAAATATTGCTAAGTGTGAAACTCGCTAAATGGTATCTGAGAGAAGTGAGCCGAAAAAGAGATAACTATCGAATTTATACTCTGAGAACTCGTAGACACGTGGCACGAATTGATTTGTTGGCTCACTTCGCGCATACCAAATAAGAGGTACTTGCCGCACAACAAAGGCAAGTATGTGTGAGTGCACTTCGCACATGAATCAATGTGCACGAAGTGATGTGACATGAAAAAACTCGCATGCAATGTTATGCGGGAAGTGGAAACTCGCACGACATAATGTGTGTGTTTTGAACTTCACGCAACCTTTGCTATGCGCGAAGTGAGAACTCGCATAACACTATGTGCGCATTCTACACTTTGCGTATTCAATGGTGTGCGTGTATTAAGAACTCTCACGACACTTTGTGCGCGTTCTATACTTAGAAAAATTTTGAATTTTTTTCAAAAAATGGAAACTTTCCAAAAATGATTTGTCCCACTTTCTAAAAAATAGCAAGTTCATTAAAATCACTTTTAAGCTCAAAAATCTTTCTTTTTCTCTTAAAATTCTTTCAGATTTCCAAAAATCTTTTGAAACACAGACTCGCATACACACTTACAGACTTTGCAAATATGCTCCCCCTTGGATTGTGCATTTTACTTCAGCATACTGAAGTACGAATCCTGATCAGACTTGATCAGAAGTCAAAGTCCAAGATGTGATCATGTTTTACACTGCAAGAAACTGTTTTTCTGCAAAACAGATTATGATTTTGGTACTCACTGTACATGAGTCCACATATGTTAATAGTATAAAACTTTGAAAGTATTTAATGACCAAAATACTTGAACATATAAAATCAAAATCAACTCCCCCTCAACAACAGGTACAAGAATAAGAATGTAGCTATGCATTATGATTCAACAGTCCAAGTTTGCTGACCAAGAAACTAAATCTCTTTTCATCAAAAGGTTTAGTGAATAAATCAGCAACCTCAAAATCTATTGAGACAAAATGCATTTCTATATTCCCTTTCTCTACATGATCTTTATTGAAATGGTACCTGATGTCAATGTGTTTTGTTTTGGAATTATGTATCGGATTAGAAGTTATTTCAATTGCGCTTTTAGAGTCAGAGTAGATGGGGACTTTGTTGAATGTATATCTGTAATCCTTCAGTTGTGTCTTCATCCACAGGACTTGTGAGCAACAAATTGCAGCTGCAACATATTCTGCATCAATAGTAGAAGTTGACACACAGTCTTGTTTCTTCGAGGACCAACTTACCAATTTGTCTCCCAAATACTGGCAAGCTCCGGAGGTGCTTTTTCTGTTGTTGAGCTATTACAACCACGTTCACTAGACCTTCGGTCTAACCCTCGCTCTTTCAAAACTAAAAACCTTTTCAGGCATGCGTGAGGTAGGAGGATCGAGCAAGGGTAAGGAGAAGGTGTGAGTTGGAGTTGGGTTAGAAGACGTCCATTTTAGTTTTAGTTCCTTGTATTCTTAGTTGTGTAATAGGTTGCCTTTCCGCAAACCTTGTGTTAGCCCCAATTCTGAATTGTAAAAGTATTGAAAATATCTTAAGTCTTCCTCTGAAGACCTTCAGAGACATCAGTAAAGAAAGCCAAGTCTAGCTCTGAAGTCAGTTCAGAGACAAACTCTTCAGACGGGAAGACATCAGAGATAGCTTGATCAGAGATCTAATTCATAGCTCTGAAGGTGTTCTCTCTGAAGATCAAGACTAAAGATTTATACAAGTATTGACAGAAGAACAGATGACACGTCACCTAGTGAAAAGATTTACTTTTTAGAGTAGGTCACTGTTCAAGCATGTGTTGAGCTTACCTTTTAGTTAAGTCACTGTTCAAACATGCTTCTTATGTCAGGATAAATACAATGTTCAATTTATTGTCCTATAAATAGGACCATCACCTCATTGACAAAAGTGAGCTTTTTCATATATCTTGTATGTGCTTTAATGTTAATATATTCAAGAAGATCTTGTATAATTTATCCATCTTTGTGGTGTTCTTCTTTACATCATAATTTATCCAGTAAATAATAAGCTTGTTCTTATCGTTACATCATTGGATATCTTCTTGCATAAATTGTGATATTGAATCTGCTTTGACATTTAAACAATATTGCTTCCGATGTTGTTATTATTATTGTTTGTTTATATATCATTGTTATAAGACTGTTAAATCTGGGATCCAACAATTGGTATCAGGGCCTCCTTTGTTTTCTAAATAGAGAAAGATCATATTTGCATACTCAGATATACCTTGGTTTATTAAAGCTTTCAAAAATATGTGTATGTTCAGATAAACCTTGGTTTATTCTAAAAAGAACTCTATATGCTCTAGATTTGAAAGTAACTCACAATTTTCTTATTTACAAAAGAATCCTCTTTGAAAAAGCATCAATTCTTCACATCATCATCTTTTTCTAAAAATGGCAAGTTCCAGTATAAGTGCCATTTATACAGTTGGATCATTAACCAAACCTCCTACACTTCTAAGGGATGAATATCCCCAATGGAAAACAAGGATGGTAAATTTTCTGGAAGGTATGGACAGGGATCTTTTAAGATATGTGAATGATGGACCTCACCAACCAATGGTGATAATGGCCATTCCTAATGATATCTTCCAAGAACTTGATTCTTGTGTAACTGCAAAAGATATATGGGATCAGTTGTTAAACCAACTTGAAGGTGGCCTACAAACTCAGAAAAAACAGGAGAAATCTTTGCATTAACGAGTACCATGACTTTCATGCACTACCTGAAGAAACCCTACACCAAACATACTCCAGATTCAACATTCTCATCAATAAATGCAAAAAGTTTGGAGTTATGAGGACAAAAGAAGAAAACAATCTTCTTTTCCTTAAAGGCTTAAATGAAGAATGGTCACAACTATCCATGTCAATACAGGCGAATCAAAACCTTGAATCTTGGTTATTTGACTGATATTTATGGCACTCTTGTTGCTTAGGAGAAAGAAGTTATTAAACAAAAGTCAAAAACTTCCTTAGGTGGTCCACTTTCCCTCATCTCAAAAAACAAGGGTATGTCAAAAGAATGTCATGATGATGAAAAAAAGAACTCCAAAGAAAAGCCTTTGAGAAAGGAACCAAAAAGAAAATCTAAAAAGGCCATGATAGCTGAAGAAAATGACCATTCAGACTCAGACTCAGATAATGACATAAATGCCTTTGCCAAGTCTCTTGCATTAATTACTTACCAATTTAACAAGAAATTTGACAAGACAATCTTTGAAGGCAGGAGAGATGATGAGGAGAGATGATGAAGAGAGAAGAAATCCAGAGAGAAGATTTCAACAAGAGCCCAGATCCACTTCACATAGTGATCAAAAGGGTGTTCATTTCAACAATCATGATGTTGCACAACAATCAAGAACTCATCAACCATTCCAACCCAAGTATCCTCAACCTCAGAGATACTTTCAGACCCAACCACAAGTTCAGAAGACATAAACTGTTGCTGCTCTTCCACCAAATCAAAATGATGGAAGATGTTTTAGATGTGGAAAACCAGGCCATTTCTCTGCAAACTGCAGAGGTAGACTTATCAAAGATCAAGACTACTATGAGAACAAGTACAAGTACAATGTTAGGTAAAGAGCACTTCTTGCAGAGATGGAAGATTGGTTATCAGACTCTACAAGTGATGGAGAGGAAGAGCTTACCAATCTCTGTAGTATGGCTTTTACAGATGGTGATCAGACTGATGGATCATCAGAGGACTGCTCTGAAAAGGTAAACTCTCCTTCCACTTCTGAAAGTGAACTTGAAATGGATGTTCTTACGTTAACAGACGAGTTTCAGATTTTAAAGCAAAAACTCATTGAAGAAAAAGAAAAGAGAAAACAAATGACAAAAGATCTAAACTTTTATAAAAGAGAAAAGTGTAAATGTCCAATTCAAGCCATATTCATCAATTCAATCACAAAACAATCAAAGATTCTAGAGAGAGAATTTAGAGAGAGAAAGTCATATGTATATTGATGTCACAAGTGTACAATCAGTTTACGCACATCTCTCAAGGTTACAAAGAACTCTCACAAGGCTAAAGCTATTTATACTAGCACACTTCTCTCAAACAAAGAATCTCTCAAAGACTTTACAAAGTCAAAGTCAAACAATTACAAAAGACAATACTTGATCTAAACTAGTACATTAACATTCTCCCCCTTTTAGATCAAGCATTAATGATTGGCAAGCCCCAACACGAATGACTCCCTTGTCTGATCCCGAGCAAAGATTCAAAGATTCTAATTCCCCTTCTGAAATGCAGTTTATCATCCAAAGCATCCAGTATTAGGACCAAAGGAAGTCTATCAAACTTTCCAAGACCTTTCTCTCCTCTGTTGACCTTTTCTTTATCCTCTTTGTACTTTCTGTTGAGCTGGAGTCTGACTACCTTAATAGTTCCATCTGAAAACTTTGACAATTCAGATATCCTCATAAACCTCTTCTTATTCTCTCCATTCTTGTAAACAACTCCAAGCTCTGGTTGGTCAATAACTTTGAACAAATCAAGAATCTCCAAATTTTCATAATCCAAGTTAGGCTTAGTCATATTCACCTTCTTCTGATTAGTCTCCAAGGGAAGCTGAAAATCATAACAGTAGGTATAATTGACATGCCTTCTCATGAATCTTTTGACAACTTCTAAGGCAAAGACAATGTTTTCAGGACATACTGTCATGTTCCTGAATAAATGATAGAGATATTCAATGTTATCAACATCCAAATGAGAAAAATCAGCTTCTGAAAATTCACAGTGTGTAAGATCTCTTCTTTGAACGTAGAACACTAGATACCAGACTTTTTTTGTGAAACTTTCTCAACTTGACAATATTAAAAGTGACAATTCCGGATTTGTTCTTGACATATTTCTCAGCTTTTCTCTCCCAAGAAATCATCCTTGCATATTCTTCTTGAACTTCCCATGGTAGATTAGAAACACCCAAGACCTTGTGAGTATCTAACAATCTGATCATGTGCACAAACATTTTCTTTCTATCCTCCTCCAGAAAAGGAACTCTCAAAGCATTCCTCATATGATTGATTTCAGCATCAATAGGAACAAGGGATGCTTGAGGTTTTTCTGAAGGTCCTGCTTAGGCTTCAACTGTGTTAGAAGGAAAGAAGGCACCAGGATTAGGTAAAGGAAAAGTTTCAGGTTGGTTTTCAAGGTTGATTTCAGGATTGATTTCAGGGTTGGTTTTCAAGGTTGGTTTCAGGGTTGGTTTCAAAGTTGGTTTCATGAATTGGGCTTGGAAATCTTTGTGGGCTTGGAAGGTTTATAGGGCTAGGTGGGTTTTCTGGGCTAGGTGGAGATTGGTTTACTGGTCTAGAAATGTTTTCTGGTTGGTTGGAAGGTTCAGCAAGGTTTATTTCTTTGAAGGTGGGTATTTCAGGTGGGGTTCAGACGGTTTCTGGAATATCATGGTGCACAGGACTCAGTTGTAAGTCATTTGGAGTGCCCGTCAGGATGTCAAGGATGTTCTCATTTCCTTCTTCATCAGAATCCATCAGACCTTCTCTTTCTTCCTCCTTTAATCTCCAGAATTTTTCATACTTTTCAAAAGCAGTATCTTCTTCATCTGATGAAAGATTGATAATATCTATGTCAAGCATCCCAATAAGCAACAATATTTCATCTCTTGTAGCAACCTTAGGCTTTTCAACCCTTGGTTCTACCTCCTCATTCACATATAGCATAATTTCATCTTGTTCATCAACACCTGCATCTGTCATCTCAACATCTTCTCCTTCTTGAGTTTGAACCTGAGCAAGTTCAGCATCTGTAGCAGTTCGTTGTGTAACACCCTTAAAATCAGAGTAAATTAAAACATGGAAAACCTGACAAAAAGACGAAGGTAATTCCATTAACTTCCCATAAACGGGATCAGTCCTTTAGACTATACAATCCTATACAAGGATTTCACCAAAAGAATGGGACTTAACAATGCCCAGCATTAATACTAAAATATCTCCAAAAACCTCGAGACTCAAAACTCGTCTCTCCAAAAACCCCGGCACCCACCGCTAATGGAAACATGTTATACACATCATTTGAGAAAAAGTGTCAGACTTAAAGCCTGATGAGAACATACAGTTTATAAGGCTCAAAAGATAAAAACGTCGGTAACATAAAGAAATCTTTTCATAAAGGTTTAGTTCGTAAAGATAACATTTCGCCACAACCAGGCCTCTTCGGTCCAAAACTCTTAAACGATGATAAAAGGACCATTTTACCAAGGATAGTGGTGTAACACAAAGTAGACCACAAATCCGAGTTATGATCTAAACACTTGGAGTTCTCAGCAATGAACCCAGAGTCTGTGCTACGAGGTGAGATCGCGCTCCCAAGGGAAACCAATGTATACTCCTTCGCTAGGATCACCATGAACCATGGCTACTATCCGGCCTCACATAACCGTACCAAGTTGCCCCCGAGGAACATGTGATCCATAGCTACAAACTTGGGGAATATAACCTCCCAACAAAACAGTCTACTCCAAAACCTAGAGATCCTCTAGTAATGGTAATGACTCGTCACAACAACATATGTGACCAACCATAAACACATATATGGTATAAGTACATTTTATAAACAAAAATGCTATTCTCAGTTCAACTTCTGGTAAGAATGAAAATCATTAAAATGAGTTCATAAACATTCTTTTCAAATGACCACATAATGTGCAAGTAAAACATCATTTTACTTCAATAAGGCGGAACCCGTCATTTTGGTCAAATCTGACCGGGATCGCCGAGAATCACCAAAAACTTCATTTATAACAAAATGTAGAGAACATAAAAATCATACTGTAGAAATACTTTAGATTTCGCAAATAAGAGTTTTGATATGTATAAAGTTTGTAAAATGTAGTAGGAACTCACCGATAGGTTTTTGGAATAAAACCTAGAAAACCAGATAACGATCACGGCGAAGAGGTGCAGCTTAAAACACCGACCCCTTGCTAGAAACACCGAAAACTAGCAACCAAACGAGACTTCGAAGATCGAAAGTTGAAAAGAGAGAAAAGGAAGAGAGAGAAAATATATTTAGATTTTGTGATTCTGAGATCTTTGGGAACTGAACTCTTTTAAGCGGTCAAAGCAACCACGCAGTCGCGGCATAACTCGCCCGTGTCCAAAAACCCCTAAACCATCCAGTGGGTTTCGCGGGTTGTGCCGCGACCTTAAGTCGCGGTGTAACTCGCGTAGTTCCCTGAAACTCACACAAAACAATGGGTTACGCGGGTTGTGCCGCGACCTCTAGTCACGGTGTAACTCGCGTAGTTCACTGCTTGTCCCCTCTTCACAAAAATCCAAACTCTACTACAAACCAAACACGGAGCTAACGACAAAAGCTTAACACAATAATAACAAGATTACATAACGGAAATCTGGGGTGTTACAATCCTCCCCAACTTGGGAATGATTTCATCCCCGAAATCCAAACTATTCGAAAAGATGAGGATATCTTCGCTTCATATCCTCCTCGACTTCCCACGTCACATTCGCTCCCCGGTGATGCTTCCACTGTACCTTGACTAAGGTGACTTCTTTATGACGCAACTTCTTAGACTTTCTCTCTAAGATGGCGTCGGGTTCTTCCACATAACGGTTGCCTTCGTCTGCCCTTAACTCTGAAAGGGGAATGACACTGTCTTCCACCGCCAAACATTTCCGGAGGTAGCAAACATGAAACGTGTTGTGTATTCTACTCAACTCCGGTGGCAGTTCCAACTGGTAGGCTTGCAATCCCACCCGTTTAAGCACTTTGAAAGGTCCAAGGAAACGAGGAATCAACTTCCCTCGTCTTCCGAACCGTATAATGCCTTTCCACGGCGACACCTTAAGCATAACGCGGTCGCCCACTTGGAATTCCATCGGTCGCCTCTTCTTCTCGGCATAGCTCTTCTGGCGATCTTGAGCCGCTTTCATTCTTTCACGAATGCACTTGACCTTATCGGCAGTCTCTTGCACGATTTCAGGTCCGGCGAATTGCTTTTCTCCCGCTTCAAGCCAGCACACGGGAGTCCGACACTTCCGTCCATACAAAGCCTCAAAGGGTGCCATACCGATACTCGAGTGGTAGCTATTGTTGTAGGCAAACTCCACCAAAGGCAGGTGAGTGTCCCAGCTACCCCCGAAATCGATGACACAAGACCTCAACATGTCTTCCAAAGTTTGGATCGTCCGCTCGCTCTGCCCGTCGGTCTGCGGATGGTAAGCCGTACTCAACTTCACTCGAGTACCAAGCTCTTTCTGAAATCCATCCCAGAAGTTCGAAGTGAACTAACTGTTGCGATCCGACACTATCGACAATGGTATGTCGTGCCTCGAGACCACCTCATCGATATAAAGCTTTGCTAACTTATCCATCGGTAGAGTCTCGTGCATAGCCAAGAAGTGAGCGCTCTTCGTCAATCTATCAACTATCCCCCAGATGGTATCGTGACCTCGAAGAGTTTTAGGCAACTTCGTCACAAAGTCCATGGTGATATGCTCCCATTTCCACTCGGGAATCTCTAAGGACTGGAGACTCCCATATGGTCGCTGATGCTCGGCTTTAACTTGCGAACATGTCACACAACGCTCAACGTAACGTGCCACATCAAGCTTCATTACCGGCCACCAATAGTGCAACTTCAAGTCCCTGTACATCTTTGTGCTTCCTGGATGTATGGAATACTTAGACTTGTGTGCATCTTCTAACAACAGCTCACGGTTACCCCCAACTTTGGGTACCCACACACGACCGCTGAACAGTTTCACTCCACGGCTATCTTCCGTTAAGAGTAAACGCTGCTTAGTCATGACTTCATCCTTTAGATTCTCTTCTAACAGTGCTTCCACCTGTGATGCCTTGATCTTCTCAACAAGACTAGACACTAGCTCGATCCTTGAATGGGTAGCTCGAATACTTCCGCTATAATCCTTCCGACTTAGCGCATCGGCCACCACGTTTGCCTTACCTGGGTGGTAAAGAAATTCACAGTCGTAATCTTTAAGCAACTCGAGCCACCTCCTTTGCCTCATATTCAGCTCTTTCTGATCAAAGACATACTTCAGGCTCTTGTGATCCGTGTATAGAGTGCACTTCGTGTCGTAGAGGTAATGTCGCCAAAGCTTCAAAGCGAACACCACCGCTGCTAACTCCAGATCATGGGTTGGATAATTCTACTCGTGTATCTTAAGCTGCCTCGAGGCATAAGCGATCACCTTGCCTCGTTGAATCAACACACAACCAAATCCCATCTTTGAAGCGTCGCTGTAAACCACGAAATCTTCCGACCCTTCAGGTAATGTCAAGATCGGAGCTTCACACAGCTTCTTTTGAAGGATCCGGAACGCCTTCTCTTGGGCTTCAGTCCATTCAAATTTCACATTCTTCCGAGTCAGAACTGTCAAGGAAGAAGCAATCTTTGAAAAGTCTTGGATAAATCTCCTGTAGTATCCCGCCAGACCCAAGAAACTTCGGATCTCGGACGGACTCTTAGGAGGCTCCCAATTCATCATAGCTTCAATCTTGGAGGGGTCAACATTCACTCCGACCTGAGTGACTACATGACCCAGAAACTGTACTTCTTTAAGCCAAAAGTCGCACTTGGAAAACTTGGCGTACAACCTCTCTTTTCTCAACACTTCTAGAACTTCACGTAGATGCTGTTCGTGTTCTGACTCACTCTTGGAGTACACTAGTATGTCATCAATGAATACAATGACCGACTTGTCGAGGAATGGTCGGCATACTCTATTCATTAAATCCATAAACACAGCTGGTGCGTTCGTCAGGCCAAAAGGCATTACAAGGAACTCGTAATGGCCGTAACGCGTTCTGAAAGCTGTCTTCGGAACATCTTCTTCTCTTACCTTCACTTGGTGATAACCTGAACGTAAGTCGATCTTTGAAAAACAACCCGCTCCTTGAAGTTGATCGAACAAGTCGTCTATTCTCGGAAGCGGATACCTGTTCTTCACTATAGCTTTGTTCAACTCACGGTAGTCAATGCACATTCTCATTGTGCCATCCTTCTTCTTGACAAATAAGATTGGAGCTCCCCAAGGTGATGAACTCGGTCTCATAAAGCCTTTATCCAATAGCTCTTGGAGTTGTGCTACCATCTCTTGCATCTCCGATGGCGCTAAGCGATAAGGTGATTTAGCGATCGGTTCAGCGCCAGGCACAAGATCAATCCGAAACTCTACCTGACGATCGGGTGGCAACCCGGGCAAGTCGTCCGAAAAGATATCTGGAAACTCACGCACGATCTTTACATCTTCCAGCTTGGACTTTTCTAACTTGACATCGATCACATAGGCTAGGAAAGACGAACATCCTTTTATTAAACACCTGCGTGGTCTTGCCATTGTGATTATTGCCACTTCCCCCTTCCTCTTTTCACCATAGATGACCACGACTTCGCCAGAGTGGTTGGGAAGTCGAATCAAATTCTTGGAACATACGATCTCGACATGATTGTTTGACAACCAATCCATACCGACCACAACATCAAAACCCCCGATTGACATCGGTAGCAGATCGATCGAGAATTCTCTCCCTTCGATACCAAGAGCACACTGCTTCAGAACTTCGCGGATTAGAACTTGTCTACCATCTGCTATTTCTATTACTAACGCATCCTCGAGACCAGTAGTGGGCATAGAAATTTTCTGACGGAACAAATCAGATACGAAAGACAAACTAGCACCCGTATCGAATAAAATATGAGCAGGTACAGAGTTTATAAGGAAAGTACCCGATACCACGTCAGCTGATGCTCTGGCCTCTTCGGCCATCATCTGAAATGCTCGACCGGAACCTTCGGCGGGTTCTCCTTCCTTGCTGGCGTGCTACCCGACACAAGCTTCGGGCAATCTCTCCTCGCGTGCCCCGGTGCCTTGCACTCAAAACAGATGATTCCCCTGACCGGGCAATCTCTGACAGTATGACCAGGCTTCCCACACTTATAGCAAGTTTGAGAATTGTTGTAACAGTTACCGTGATGCTTGGTCCGACACTTCGGGCACCAGATTGCTTCCTGATAACTGCCGAAGTTGCGGTTTCCGACAAAAGGTCGGGTCCGCTTGGGAGGTACTGAACTACTCTCCCACTTTCTTTTATCAGACACCACCACAGAATTCTCAGATTTGCTCTTCGCGAACATCTCTTCCATGAATTGAGCTTCCTCCACCATCTCTCGGAGGTTAGAAGCCTTGAAATTATGGACCATCGATTGCATGTCCACTGGCAAGCCGTTGAGATAGGCTTTCATTTTGTCTTTTTCTGTTGGGGCAGCGTGCCCCACCAGACCCAGCTTCTCCATAAACTGACGGGTGTACTCCCTCACCGTCAGACTTCCCTTCACCAAGGACCGGAATTTTTTCTCAATTCGGTCCATCGTTCTCTCATTGCAAAACTCTTCCAGCAGCTTCTTCTTGAACTCGGCCCACGACAACGGAGCCAACACTTCAGGAGATAGAGTGGATTGGATGATATTCCACCAGATGAGTGCGGTGTCCCTCAGCAGTTGGGTACCAAACCGCACCCTCTGATCATCACCACATTCAGAAGAGCCAAAAGCTTGCTCCACCGCTCGGATCCACTTTACACACACTGTCGGGTCATCTGAACCAAAGAATTCTGGCGGTCCACAAGTCAGAAAGGACTTATAGGAACAACTCTTCCTATTCCCTGGAGCACCAGAAATCCCGCGCTCTACCGACACGACCCTTATACCATCGCCTCCCGAACCTGCTACGACGTTCTCTACCACCGTCTCACTCCTCCGATGATTCACGTCACGGTCCTCCATCGCTTTCAGCAGAAACTCTTGCTGCTTAGCCATCTCTTCTCTCATCGCCAACATCACGCTGGCCAACAACTCTGACTGGGGATTAACATCCCTGACGACTGGGTGGGACGAAGCCAGGTCTACTCGCGGAATGACCTCTGGCTCCCCACCTAGTACTTGCTGAACGGGTGGTCGAACGATAACCTCATCTCCTTCCGGCTGACTCGCTGTAGAGGTTGTCGCTGTAGAGGTTGTCGCTTCCGGCTGACTCGCTGTAGAGGTTGTCGCTTCTAGACCATCAACACGAGTACGCGGTCTACCACGCGTATTCACCATGCTGAACAACTTCACAGAACAAGGAAAGAGATAAGAGAGAGATAGGAAAACACGAAAGGAAAACGTACTACCACATTATCAATTGTCATATCAATAGCAAATCAAGAACTCTTACGTACAATATGCTCATAATAACATTAGCTAAGTGAAATTATGAACATACAACACATAACGGTTCTTGTCACCACTATTACAACGCCTGATAACTGTACTTTCCGTTGACTCTAAGACTAACCCATCTTAGTAGCTCTACCCCAAATCTCGCGGATCAATTCTTAGCATACGCAGTCTAAGTCTAGACATCTTACATTCAGGCCTAGTTCGCTTAAACTAGAGCTCTGATACCAACCGGTAACACCCTAAAAATCAGAGTAAATTAAAACATGGAAAACCTGACAAAAAGACGAAGGTAATTCCATTAATTTTCCATAAACGGGATCAGTCCTTTAGACTATACAATCCTATACAAGGATTTCACCAAAAGAATGGGACTTAACAATGCCCAGCATTAATACTAAAATATCTCCAAAAACCTCGAGACTCAAAACTCGTCTATCCAAAAACCCCGGCACCCACCGCTAATGGAAACCTGTTATACACATGATTTGAGAAAAAGTGTCAGACTTAAAGCCTGGTGAGAACATACAGTTTATAAGGCTCAAAAGATATAAACGTCGGTAACATAAAGAAATCTTTTCATAAAGGTTTAGTTCGTAAAGATAACATTTCGCCACAACCGGGCCTCTTCGGTCCAAAACTCTTAAACGGTGATAAAAGGACCATTTTACCAAGGATAGTGGTGTAACACAAAGTAGACCACAAATCTGAGTTATGATCTAAACACTTGGAGTCCTCAGCAATGAACCCAGAGTCCGTGCTACGAGGTGAGATCGCGCTCCCAAGGGAAACCAATGTATACTCCATCGCTAGAATCACCATGAACCATGGCTAGTACCCGGCCTCACATAACCGTACCAAGTTGCCCCCGAGGAACATGTGATTCATAGCTACAAACTTGGGGAATATAACCTCCCAACAAAACAGTCTACTCCAAAACCTAGGGATCCTCTAGTAATGGTAAGAACTCCTCACAACAACATATGTGACCAACCATAAACAAATATATGGTATAAGTACATTTTATAAATAAAAATGCTATTCTCAGTTCAACTTCTGGTAAGAATGAAAATCATTAAAATGAGTTCATAAACATTCTTTTCAAATGACCACATAATGTGCAAGTAAAACATCATTTTACTTCAATAAGGCGGAACCCGTCATTTTGGTCAAATCTGACCGGGATCCCCGAGAATCACCAAAAACTTCATTTATAACAAAATGTAGAGAACATAAAATCATATCGTAGACATACTTTAGATTTCGCAAATAAGAGTTTTGATATGTATAAAGTTTGTAAAATGTAGTAGGAACTCACCGATAGGTTTTTGGAATAAAACCTAGAAAACCAGATAACGATCACGGCGAAGAGGTGAAGCTTAAAACACCGACCCCTTGCTAGAAATACCGAAAACTAGCAACCAAACGAGACTTCGAAGATCGAAAGTTGAAAAGAGAGAAAAGGAAGAGAGAGAAAAGGAAGAGAGAGAAAAGATATTTAGATTTAGTGATTCTGAGATCTTTGGGAACTGAACTCTTTTAAGAGGTCAAAACAACCACGCAGGTTATGCCGCGACTTCAACTCGCGGCATAACTCGCCCGTGTCCAAAAACCCCTAAACCATCCAGTGGGTTTCGCGAGTTGTGCCACGACCTTAAGTCGCGGTGTAACTCGCGTAGTTCTCTGAAACTCACACAAAACAGTGGGTTACGCGGGTTGTGCCGCGACCTCTAGTCGCGGTGTAACTCGCGTAGTTCACTGCTTGTCCCCACTTCACAAAAATCCAAACTCTACTACAAACCAAACACGGAGCTAACGACAAAAGCTTAACACAAGAATAACAAGATTACATAACGGAAATCCGGGGTGTTACACGTTGTCTCTTACTCATCTCCCCTCATGATCTTGATCAGAATCACGATCATGTCTTTTTCTTAGAACTGCTTGAGATTTGCAAGAATCCTGAACTGCTCGGGTGAGATCTTGAAGATTCTGTACCACTTCAGACTTAAAAGATTGGAATTCTGCCGTAGTGACATAGTCTGAAGGTACTTGTTGTTGCTGAGATCTCAATAACCCAATCAAATTAGCCTCAGATTCATCAGTTGGTGCCTAAGATAATAACTTGGCATATAGAAGAGATTTCAGCTCCTCCACAGATTGATCAGTGGGTTGTACTGGTGGTAGTGGAGGTGGCTGAACAGGAATTTCAACAGCTGGACCTTTCTCTTTCAGTAAACTCTTCACCTTGGCAATCTCCTCCTCAAACTTTGCAGATAAAGTCTCAGTAACATGTTTCTCAACAGCCTTTAAGGCGTCGTCGAGGTATTCCTTTGACACAAATTCAGGTAAAAAACTCTAGGGTCACTTAGACTTCTCGTTGTCACAACTGTTGAGAATCTAACAGTGTGCCCTGTGTTCAAAGCTGGAATTTCGTTAACAATGACAGGACTTCCATCCGATCCTCGTAGTCTAGAATGGGGAGCTACTACGGATGTTTCAATCGGGTCACTTAGACGACAGATAATAGCAGAAGTATGTGTATGTGTCCTAGGAATGAAAGATGATAAACCAATAGGCTCTAGACTCGATGGTGCACAAAAAGAAATTGAGCTCTGGGGAAGCTGAGCTCTAGTTTCAATACCTGCCATTTTCGAGTGAAATGCAGATAGAGTTTGTGCTAAAACCCCGTGTAAAAATGAGACTACAGCCTGTTGAGAGGCAGTAGAATGGCTGGCAGAGGTGTGCATTTGCATAAGCGGGCGACTTATGACTTGTGCTTCCGAATTCAATACATGCAACGGAGCACTAGATTTGGTTACCCTTCTGGAACTGTAGGTTATGTTGCATTCTCGCTCACCATATTCTTTTTCTGCAATCTCTCTTTGCCTCACATTTTCAACATTTTCAACTATACCTCCCTAAGATCTCCTTATGTCTCCCAGAACTTTAGAAATTTTAGTACCAGCAGTGTTAATCTCCATATCATCATGTTGTAGAGATACATCATCTAAAAAACCAAAGCTGTGTTGGAGATTTTCATCTTCAACATCAGCATCATGAATAATTTCTTCAGCTTGATGATCCGAAGTTGCCGAAGGAATTGTCTCTGTAGAGCTGGCACGCTGATCCGACTCAGTATCAGAATTTACATCTTCATCAGCTATCCTTACCTGAGGACTTGAGTGACAGATAAAAGTCCTTTCAGGTTCGGATGTGAAAACCTCTAGACGTGTGGCATCTTGTGCCGAGGTCCCCACAGCTTCATATATGATATTTTGAACCCCACCTATTCTCCTCTCTAGATTTTCCCTCATCTCTCCCCGTTCCTGGACCCCCGTGATCTCAGGAACCCTTACCGACTCCTCTCAAACCAACTGAAGCTTTTGCACCGAATACTTTAACTGAACCCTTTACTGAACAACAAGAAGATGAAAGTGGATACTTAGATGATTATCATAATCAGTCTATATCTAATCCACTCCCTCATGAGCATAAGTGGACCAAAGAGCACCCAATACATCAAATCATTGGAGATCCATCCAAGCCGGTGTAAACTAGGTCTGCGACATTAAACCAATGTTTGCATGATTCCTTTCTGAGCAAGATAGAGCCTACATGAGTATCTGAAGCTCTAATTGATTCAGATTGGGTAACTGCAATGCAAGAAGAGCTCAATCAATTTGAAATTCTTAAAGTCTGGAGTCTCGTGCCATGACCTGAAGGTAAAACTATTATTGGCACGGAATGGGTTTTCAAAAATAAGAAAGATGAAGATGGTATCGTGATAAGGAACAAAGCAAGACTTGTTGCTAAAGGATATAGGCAAGAGGAAGGCATAGATTACGACGACACTTATGCACCAGTTGCGCGTATAGAGGCAAACAGAATGTTTTTAGCCTATGTTGCACACAAGAACTTCACAGTATATCAAATGGATGTGAAGACTGCCTTTATGAATGTCATTCTAAAGGAGGAAGTCTACGTCTCGCAGCCTGAAGGTTTTGTCAATCCAGATAAACTAGATCATGTATACATTCTTGACAAGGCTTTTTATGGTTTGAAACAAGCCCCTCGCGCCTGGTATGACGTTCTATCCAAATTCTTAGTCAAGTCGGGCTTTTCTAAAGGTAAACTCGATACTACTCTTTTCATTAAAAAGGAGAAAGCTGATATCATTTTAATTCAAATATATGTGGATGCCATTATATTTGGTTAAACTAATCCAAAGTACTGTAAGAATTTTTCTAACCTCATGGTGTCTAGATTTCAGATGAGTATGATGGGAGAGATGAATTTCTTTCTCGGATTACAAGTAAAACAATTTTCTACGGGGATTTTCATTAATCAAGCGAAGTACATTTATGATATTCTGAGAAAATTTAAAATGGAAAATTCTACTCCGATTGGTACCCCGATGGCACCACGAACTAAGATCGGAGCTGATCTTTCGGGAAAAGTTGTCGATGTTAGAACTTATAGAAGGATGATTGGTTCTTTGATGTACTTGACGGCGAGTAGACCAGATATTATGTTTTCTACGTGCTTATGTGCTAGATATCAGGCTTCACCTAAAGAATCCCATCTTTCAGCGGTAAAACGTATATTTAGATATCTGAAAAGCACTGTAGATCTTGGTATGTGGTATCCTAAAGATACTGGTTTTGAGCAAACAGCATATTTAGCCGCAGATCATGCAGGTTATATGCTTGACAGGAAGAGTACTTCGGGACACATACAATTCTTGGGAGATAAACTCGTGAGTTGGGCTTCAAAGAAACAACTGTGTGTATCTACTTCAACATCTGAGGCATAGTATGTAGTTGTGGCTAGATGTTGTTCTCAAGTGTTGTGGATGCGAACACAACTCCGAGATTATGGGTTCAAGTACAACAATATCCCGATTTACTGCGATTCAAAGAACGCTATTGAAATATCTGAAAATCCAGTTCAACATACGAAAACCAAGCACATTGACGTGAGATATCATTTTATCAAAGACAATGTTGAAAAAGGTACAATCGAAGTTTACTTTGTAAACACAGATTATCAACTTGCGGATTTTTTTACCATGCCTCTTGACGAAAAGAGAGTTAATTTTCTCATTTCAAAACATGGCATGCTAAATATCAAGACTTAATCTGTTGTTACCTAGTACAATTTAGATTTTGTTATTTTTCATCATTTCTTTATTTTTAATCCGAAAGTGTTAGTGCATTGTTGTATTCAAGATTTATGTAGAAGAGTCAAAGTCTGTAAAGTCAAATAAAGTCAAAGTCTAGATTAGTCGATGCTTGTATAAATAGGCATATGAGAGTTTACTTGTACTGAGAGATTAGAAAGGCATGTGAGATTTCTTGGTGTGATTGTAACATTTGTCATTAAGAGATATACAATTGTGGTTTTTCTTTCTCTACTCTTTCTCTAGAACATGAACATAATTATCAAATCCTGATTATCTTTGTTAATTGCTTGAATTATGGACTAACATTTGTTATCAGAACTAGACAAAATCATTCAGATGGATTGTATTACAAAGATTTGATCGATTTTCAATTTCTTGAAAAACTCGTACGAATTTTTTTTAAACATTGTTTGATTCAAATCTTTTTGTGATAAAGGTTTTTAATACAAGAAAATGATTCCTTAGTGATCGATTACTGTTTTAAGAATTTTCTTGTTTAGGTTCGTTCACAAAATTCGCACTAAATCGAATTCAATTTTGAATTTTTGTGGCTTTCAGTTTGAAAATGTCGAACACTGTGCTTGATTGATCTACTCATTTCTTGTTGTTTTTGATCAAAATCATGCATTAGGAAAGTGTTTAGTATCAATATTCGATCATATATGTGCATTTTCATGTATTAATTGCAGGTTTTGAAGATTTTGGATCGAATCCGTGAACACAACTGAAGAACACACAAGATCTAGACTTTACGCAAGAATCATCTAAAGAACACGCACAATACTAAATGCGCAAGCTTCGAAGAACACGCATGAAGAAGAATTTTGGTGTTTCCTTGTTTTCTGCGAGTTCTTGACCGAAACGCGCAAACTGTGATATGCGAGAAGCAGAAACACGCATGAAATTGTTTGCGAGTTCTTGATCTGCGAGTTCTAGTGTTTAGCGAGTTTTGTTTGATCAAATTTTTTCTAAGTCTAGAATGCGCAAAGGAAGTGCGAGAAATTAGAGTACCAAAACACGCACGACATTTTATATGCGAGAAGCTTAAACGCGCACAACACTATTTGCCAAAACCTCAAACGCGCACCCTTTGTTTTGCGCGAACCTGAAATGCGCATAACCTTGTTAGCGCGAAGTATAGTGAACAGTGATCTGCAAGTTTCTTTGTTCTACGAGTTTTTTCCTTAGAATTTTTTTTTATCTTTTCAAGTTTATTTTCAAATTTGATTTTCAAGTCAAATTTTTATCTGAATATTTTGGACGATCATTTCAAGCTTAACATTCAAGATGTCTAATGTTTTGTAAGAGAGAGACGTTGTTATACTGTACATGCCTGAAATACCTGTCATAGAAGTTGAACGTGAGAAATTGATGAATCAAAATTCAGTTCTTCTAAATTAGATTGAGGAGTTTCAAGCTAAATTGTTAAATTCTGATAAAACTTCTGAATGTGCAAAATGTATTAACAATTCTAAATCTGATTTTTCAGGTATAATCAAGGCAAGAGATAAAGAAATTGGAATGAAAGAAGATATCATTAAGACAAGAGAGAAAGATATTGCTATGAAAGAGAATATCATTGAGGCAAAAGAGAAAGAAATCTAATTGAAAGAAAGAAAGATAACCAATCATCAAAGCAAGCTGAAAACAACTGAACAAAAGAAATCAGAACTTAAAGCTGAATCAGTTGATCTACACATCAAGTTTATAGCTTTTGAAGTTCAAATTTCTGCATTGGAAGCCAAAAATGATGATCTGATGAAAAATCTTAATGCAGATAATGTCAAAACTGATTTGGAGAATGTTTATACTTAAAAGCTTTCTGACTTTTCTAAGAAAGCTTCTCAAGAGAAAAAGGATTTGGATCTAAGATGTATAAAACTCTCAAAGCAAGTATCCGAATTTGAAAAGATTGTTATAACTGAAAGGGATACATTTGCTAAAGAGAGAAAAGTTCTTGAAACTAAAAATCTTGAACTTCCTAAGCACATTTCTACATTACAAGACTTACTTGAAAAAGAAAGAAAATATTTCCAAGAAAAGAAGAAGTCTTTTGATGCGGAAAAGAAAAATTTTTGAAAAGAAAAATGCTGGGATTTTCAAGGAAATATCTGAAAAGCACAAGAACCTTGAATTTTTTTTTGAGCAAGAACGTCAAATCTTTGAATCTGAAATATCTAAGCTCACATCCAAAATATATGTTCTATCTTCAGACATTTTAAAAAACAGATGGAAAAATCTGATTTGAAAAAGAAGTTTGACACACTTTCTGATGAAAGAAACATTTTCTCTAAAAAGATAAAGGACTTGGAAGTTGTAAATGTTGAATTGTCAGATAAAGTTTCTGCTGATATGATTAGTCAATCACCTTTTGATAATTCAACGGAATAAGTTTGTTCTTTTAAAATTAACCGCTTCAAGTTCAATTCAAGAAAATGTTTCAAAAAGGTCCAGTGTCAAATCTAAAATTGTCAAATCAAATCAGATTCGTCCATCTAATTTGTTTCATGACAATTCTGTTGATAGTCCAGCGAGCTTTTATGTTAAATCTCTTGAGAATAACTTTTTTAAGAAAGGAAAGACGGTCTAGAAAGTGAAAGGTTCTCCGGATGACAAGAAGTTTGACAAATCATCAGTTTGCACATCCAAAGCCAAGAAGAACAATGCTCCTAAAGGTAAAGTTTTTGGTAAACCTGATTTGTTTTATTCAACTAATCATTTGATCAGGATTGATCAAAAGAAAATTTGTTGTTCTTACTATGGAGAGAATGATTTTGTTCAAAGAGAATCTCCTGATCACTGGTACGAAACTTACAGGATTACTTCTCAGAAAAAAGTAATTAAGTGTTAAATCTAATGAGAAGTGGATTCCTAAATCTAACTTACCAGGACCCAAATACCAGTGGGTACCAAAACCTATCAAATCTGTTTTGCAGGTACCACAGGTTTAGGGGGAGCAAGATGTTGGCTCTTGAATATTTCATTTCAAGACCCGTACTTTCATGTTAAAGAGCAATGGTTCCTGATTACAATAGACCAGGACCCGGTATTTAATGTTAAAAGACTTAGACTTCTAAACACATCAGTTTAGGACTCGGTCTTCAATGTTTAAAGACAAGGATATTTTGCAAATATCCAGGGGGAGCTTAAATGTAAGTATCTTCTGATCTAGATCTCTGATTGTTTGAAAGAAGAAAAACTTTCGAACATGAAAAATATTTTCTTAAATGTTCAAACTACTTCTTGTTCTCAAAAGATTTCATGAATTTAGAAGTGTCCTTTTTAATTGTTTTTCATACAAGAGCGTTAATGTTTAACTGGCCTTGTGTTTCCAAAGATCAATACTTGTGTATTATCTTGTCTATATATTGGCAAGTATTCATACACACGGGTTCAGTACTTCATTTGAGTTTGTTATTACCATGTCTCATAAAGAAACAGTTTTTCGATGGAAATACCCTCGTTTGATTTCAATGTTGTTTGAGCATCAATTATCATTTCAACTTGAGCGTTCATTTCTAAATTGTTTATATTCGTTCATATAAACAAACTTTCAAGTTCTTTGATACCCCAACCATTTCACGTTCATATCTTATGATATTTGATCTAATTGATACATTGTCAGATTTTCAAAACAATTCTCTTGATTTCATTTCATTCATTCAATTTCCTTGTTTTGAGAGATCTTCAAAGTTCAAATGCTCAAATTTCATTCATATTCTTGATGAGCATACATTTATATGAAAATGTTATCATGTGCTTAACAGTTCAAGATAAATTGTTGAGCAACTAATCCTTTTAGGATAAAATTACATGGGATCAGTGTGAGAGCTTAAACAAAACTTCCATGGATTCATGTTAACCTGTGTTTCCTACCCCAGAAGTAATCCTAGAGTGATTGAGGGGTGAGGGGTGTTAAATCAAAGAGTGGGGGAGAGAACTCATATGGTTGAGTTTTTCTCATTGTGCTGAGGTAAATTGTAAAGAGAGTTTGGTTAGAAATGATCTTTAATGATATAAAGAAAGAGTGTGTGAGAACAGAGTTAAAAGATTATGGAAACTCTGCACCAACTACTTTCTGAGTCGGGAAACCTCATAATCAGTTGGTTCACATTCTTTGGTGACCATCATTGAAAAAGGCAGGGAGCCCATGCCAACTCTTTCAATTACCCCACCAACCACTCGTTTCTTTCTTAACAAAAAAATGTTTCAATTTTCTTGGGGACGTAGCATATCTACTATCTGGTCTTCACTCGGAAGATTTAGATATTGAAAAAGATGGAAAGTTGCCCCACCTTCGTACCTCCTTCATGCATACTAAATCCGTGTAAAACTTGTTGTTGTCTCAACAGTTTACACATTTTTAGCCAGAAAAAGCTTAAGTAGCTTCAATCATTCTACACTTTCACATACACACAAGGAATATGTTTTCTTGTCCTAACATTCATAGAAAATTCCTTTGTGGTTTTTCAATTATTGAATGGAAGCCCTGGGGGAGTGAACATCTCAAAAACTCCTTTCCAATGTACATACGTTGTACAAAGTGGCTCGGTGCTACTTACAGGCATACTAATTGTATCATTTGTTGATTCAGGGTTACAATGGTTATTATATCTGGATTTGAAAAGATTCAGGTATATTGATGAGTGGATAACTTATCACATTTTCCATCACTTTTTAGTAGGATTTTCTAGCATTTTCATTTCCCAAATCACAATATTTGAGTATTTTATTCTTAATTTTATCATTTATTGAGTTGGGAGCTAAGTGGTGGAAATTGATCTTACTTTTGTGCTTTTATGTCAATTTACTGATGGATGATGCTACAACAGGAGCCACAGCAAGAGGACTGCAGTCATAGACGAAGCTTCATAAACTTTTTGGTTAGTGCAACTAGATCTTTGGGGAAATACTGGGAAATTTCGTTGGAAAGAAGACATGGAGCAGAGAATATATGTTCCTTTGACAATAATTTGATTCCTTAAAGATGCTTGTTGTACTAAGTTTGACATTTTGATTCCTAGAAGTGGTGGGGACCATTGTACCTTTGTACTTTTGATGCTCTTTTTAGATGCTTTGTAAGAGCTCCTCTATGTATAAATAGAGGGCTCCTTTCAGTATTTTAGAGAACATTCACGGTTGGATAGCTCATCTAGCTATCTTAACTAGTTACTTTAAGCTTTTTAATATTAAGTCTTTAATTCCAGTACGCTATTGTTCATTGTCACAACACGATTCACAGCTTCTTGACATTTCTTGTCATTTACATTTCGGCTTTACCTTTATGCTTTACATTTCTGTTCTTTACATTTACGTTGTCCAATTCCATTCATTTACTTTCATGCATTTGCTCTTTATCTTTCCAATAATGTCGCACACCATGTGTCAAGCGATGATGGGGTAAGTCCCTAGCTTGGGTGTAAGTGATGGTTGGGAGATAAAAGCCTATGTAGTATGGATTAATGTTTTGCTACTAGCTATCAACTTTACTATTCACTCCTAGTTTCTGAGTTTCGACCAAGTGTTTCTTGATGAGGTGACGTACATTGTTTCACTTGGGTGAGCGGCTTGTTTGCAAGCTAGCATATTCTTCAGAACACTGAAGTGTTATAGGGGTTGTAACAAACCCTCTCAATCTTTATTGATTGTAAACTATACGGGGATCATAATAATATCTGTGCGGAACCGGTTGGGTCACCTAATTAGTCGCTGCCGGTAAACCTATTCTAATATGAACCTTGCAAAAGGGTTTTGTGAACCGATAGTGAAGTTGAGAACCTAGTGCTGCAGCATCTGCTGCAGCATCAGTCCTATTATTTAGTTGCTTACAACTCCAGCCGGATCTTGCACCCTTGCTTTCTTTTAAATCTGTTTTAAGCATTTTAATTTACTGTCAACAACACTCAACAATCATTCCTTCCAAATCTCTTTCTGAAATCACCTTTTAAGACTGACTTAAGAATCACGACTTGTTTTATTGTCCCTGTGGGATCGATACTTGGTACTTAGTACCACTTTATTACTTGTTCAAATGATAGTGGTTTTAAATGTATACTTGCATGGGATTCCATTTGTAATTTTCGGGTTACATAATCCACCGACCAAGTTTTTGGCACCGTTGCCGGGGACAAGCCAAAACAAGTTTTTTCTTTAAGTCGCTTTTAAAATCTGATTTTTCTAATCACTTTGGTTACTGATTTTGGTTGCATGGCACCTTTGTTTCACGGTGATATCCTTGATTTGGACCCTGATATTGAGAGAACTTTTCGAAGAAGGAGAAGAATTCAAAGAAATCTGTCACCCATTTTTGAAACACCTGAAATGGCAGAAGATGAATTTGGGCCAGGGCCACGGCCTGAACCTCAAGACATCATTAATATTGCAAATTCTAAAACTAGAAGAATCATGGACTATGCTATGCCTATGTTTGATTAATTACATGCATGCATAGTTAGACCACAGATTGAGTGTGCCCAATTTTGAACTGAAACCTGTAATGTTTAACATGTTACAATCCAGTGGACAGTTCAGTGGCATGCCATCTGAAGATCCTCATTTGCATCTCAAAACTTTTATGGAAATCATTGATTCTTTCCAACTCAGTGGAGTAACTGATGAAGCCTTACGGCTGAAGTTATTTTCTTTTTCACTTAGAGATAGAGCAAGATCATGGTATAAATCATTGCAGCATAATTCTATTGAAACATGGAATGACATGGCTGAAAGATTTAAAAAAAAATATTTTCCACCAACACGGAATGCCAAGTCCAGAAATGAGATAAGGATGTTTAGACAAATGGACGATGAAGCTATTCTGGATGCTTGGGAAAGGTTTAAAGAGTTGTTAAGGAAATGCCCTCACCATGGCATACCCTACTGCATACAGCTAGAGACATTCTACAATGGTTTAAATACCGTTGCTAAACAGATGCTCGATGCTACAGCAGGAGGAGCCTTCACCTCTAGTACATATAATGATGGTTATGAGATTTTGGAAAAGATTTCTAGCAACAATGGTTATTGGTCTGACCCACGTGCACTAGTACCCAAAAAAACTGCAGGAATTCATGAATTAGATCCTCATACTGCACTTACTACACAACTCACATCGATGGCCAACATGATTGAAAACATGCCTGCTGCCACTGGTGCGAATACTGTTGCTGCAGCATCTGTTCATGAAACTTTGCCCGTACAATGTGTAGTCTGTGGTGAAGGACATACCTATGACCAATGTAGCCAGAATTCAGAATCTTTAAACTATGTGCACAATAGGAATGGACAGTATTCAAACAACTATAACTCAAATTGGAGAAACCATCCCAATTTTTCATGGAATAGTCCTTGTTTGAATCCTCTTATTGCAAAAGAGCAAAGAACTTCAAACTTTCAAAACCAACCAAGTAGTTCTCAAGGTCATTTTCAACAAAACCATCAACCTTTTCAAAATCAGCAACATGAACAGTCTTTTCAAAGTAAACCAAGTCAACATGTTGATTCTTCTGTTTCTTTGGAAACATTGTTGAAAGGTTTTATAAATCACACCAATTCCGCAATCAATCACCAAAATACTGCTTTAAGGACTTTGGAAACACAAATTGGTCAAATTGCATTGGAATTGAGAAATAGACCTGTTGGAATCTTGCCTAGTGATACTGAGACTCCCAAGAATATAACCAAAGAACATGTGAAGGATGTATCCCTTAGGAGTGGAAAAGACTTAGTTGAGACTATCCAAAAAGAACCTAAGACTATTAGTGACACAGACAAAGAAAAAGATGTTATAGTGGTAACGCATACTACTGTTACACCTGTTGAACCCACATCATCTTCTGAATCTTTGTTAATACCTGATAGATCTGAATCTCCCTTGTTATTCCCTGGTGATAACAAGAAAGACAAGTCAACTGCAGTTGATGCTACAGTCAGTACTGCAGCACCAACTGACAGAACTGAAAAACCAAAAACAGTAATTGAACAAGCAACACCTACTGTTCCATCCACCTCTGAGCCTAAGAAGGCTGTTGTCACACAAGTACCCCCTTACATTCCATACCCCTAGAGGTTAAGAAATCAAAAAGAGGAGTTACAATTCAAGAAGTTTCTAGATGTGTTCAAACAATTGCATATTAACATCCCTTTGGTTGAAGCAATTGAGAGCATGCCCACTTATGCCAAATTCCTTAAGGATATTTTGAGCAAGAAAAAGAAACTAACTGAATATGAGACTGTGTCATTGACTGAGGGTTGTAGTGCACTTTTGACCAACAAACTGCCCCCTAAGCAGAAAGACCAGGTTGTTTTACAATACCCTGTTCTATAGGAGGAAAAGAGGTTGGGAAAGCATTATGTGACCTAGGTGCTAGCATCAATCTTATGCCTTTGTCTGTTTTCAACACACTAGGAATAGGAGAGGCTAGACCTACCACTGTGACCTTGCAGTTAGCAGACAAATCCATAGCTTATCCTAAAGGAAAAATAGAGGATGTTTTGGTGCAAGTAGATAAATTCATATTTCCTGCCGATTTCATCATTCTAGACTTTAAGGCTGACAAAGAAACTCCTATTCTGTTAGGAAGGCCATTTTTAGCCACTGGTAGAGCCATCATAGATGACCAAAAAGGAGAGTTGACTATGAGAGTTCAAGACCAAAATGTCACCTTCAATGTCTTTACTTCCATGAAATACCCTGATGAAGTGGAAGAATGTTCTGTCCTAAGCTCTATAGAATCTTGGTGTCAAGAAGAGACCTTAGAAGAAGTTCTAGGTGAAAAGGTAGATGATGACCTGGAAGATGATGAGTTAGAGGAGGATGAGCATAATGATGATGATGACTTAAATGTAGATGACTTAGACGAGGAATATGATGATGATGATGATGATGATGATTTGGATGATAGCATTCACTGTGATGACAAGCTGCAGCCTGTGCTGCAGCCTGTGGCAGCATATGAGCTGTTGGAAGAAAATACAAAGGAAAACCCTTTACCATCAATTGAGACACCACCAGACCTTGAACTAAAGCAACTTCCTGCCCATCTTAAGTATGTTTTTCTAGGTGATGAGAACAAATTACCTGTGATCATTTCAGCTACCTTAGAACCAAACAGGAAGAGAAATTAGTAAAAGTGCTTCAAGCCCACACCAAGGCCATAGGTTGGACAATTTTTGACTTAAAAGGCATTAGTCCCTCAATTTGCCAACACAAAATCATTTTAGAGGACGAGGATTTCAGATCTGTAGAGCCACAAAGGAGACTGAACCCTGTGATGAAAGAAGTAGTCAAGAAAGAAATACTCGAGTGGTTAGATGCTGGAATTATTTACCCCATAGCTGGTAGTTCGTGGGTAAGCTCTGTCCAATGTGTCCCTAAGAAAGGAGGTGTGACAGTTGTTGAGAATGAAAAGAATGAGTTGATCCCAACTAGGGTAGTGTCAGGATGGAGAATCTATATGGATTATAGGAAGCTTAACAAAGAAACCCATAAGGACCATTTCCCATTGCCTTTCATTGACCAAATGTTGGATAGATTAGCTAGGAAGGAGTATTACTGTTTCCTAGATGGATATTCTGGTTACAACCAGATTGCCATAGCACCTAAGGATCAAGAGAAAACCACTTTCACTTGTCCTTTTGGTACTTTTGCCTTTAGGAGAATACCCTTTGGACTATGCAATGCCCCTGCCACATTCCAAAGATGCATGATGTACATTTTCTCTGATATGTTGGAAACCTCTATGGAAATATTCATGGATGACTTTTCTGTCTATGGATCTTCATATGAACAATGTTTGAAAAACCTTGAACAGAGCCTTAAAAGATGTGAAGAGACTGACTTGGTTTTAAATTGGGAAAAGTGTCATTTCATGGTCAAAGAAGGCATTTTTTGGGTCATTTAATTTCAAATAGAGGGATAGAGGTTGACAAAGAAAAATTAGAAGTCATTGAAAAACTTCCAGAACCTACAAATGTTAAAGGAATTAGAAGCTTCCTTGGTCATGCTGGATTTTACAGAAGATTTATGAAAGATTTTTCAAAGATTTCAAAGCCACCCTGTATACTGCTTGAGCATGACCAGCCTTTTGATTTCAACAATGAATGTAGGGAAGCTTTCAAAATTTTGAAACAAGCTTTGATTTCAGCACCTATTGTGATCACACCTGATTGGACTCAACCATTTGAACTTATGTGTGATGCAAGTGATTGGGCAATTGGTGCAGTTTTGGGACAAAAGAAAGGAAAGATTTTTCACCCTATCTATTACTCTAGCAAAACTCTAAATGAAGCACAAGTTAACTACACAACCACTGAGAAAGAATTATTGGCTGTTGTATTTGCCTTTGAAAAATTCAGTTCTTATCTGATGGGGACCAAGGTTACAGTTCACACTGACCATGCAGCCATCAAGTACTTGATTTCTAAAAAAGATGCAAAGCCAAGATTAATTCGGTGGATGTTGTTGTTACAAGAGTTTGACCTAGAAATAATAGATAGGAAAGGTACTGAAAACCAAGTTGCTGATCACTTGTCCAGATTAGAGAAAGGAAAGGGACCTTTAATTGAGATAAATGAAAAGTATCTTTTTACAAATCTGTTCACATTACTTCAAATCTGTTCTACACTACGATATATTGCTCTGATGTTTTTACAACTATCATTTTTGAAGCAGATAGTTCACATTGCTCATTCTATCGATACTGGGAAAGAAAAAAAATAATGTTTACACTCAATTTTCATTACGAAGATGTATCACGTCAGGATCCGTTGCTCAAACCGAATCACGCCAACGTTATGGAAGTTCCTGGATCGTGTAAAATAAGAGTAGTACCAAAGGCAGAACCTTCTGATTTCATAATAAAAAATGGAAAATTGGCTATGGAGATTCCGTGCGGTCAGAAATTAATACAGACACAAAGGGCTTCTACAGGAAAGTCGTTTCGATCCAATCCATTCTTAGAGTCAAATAAAGACAAAAAAGGATATGTCAGTGACCTAGCACGACAAAGCACTCTCCGAGGGCATGGAATGTCTCATTTTTTGGTAAGAATCTCCACAGTAATGTATCTGTTAGATTTTCCGGTCGAAATACGGGAAAAGTCCATTCAATTCTTGATGAAAATGGAGTTTTGCGAATTCTCCCCGGAACTGGAAGATTATTTCGAGATCTTCGAACATATTCGAGGGTTCAATGTCACTATTGTAACTTCGGCCAACACACAAGATGAGACTTTACCACCGTGGAGCGGCTTTTTTCAAAAAGATGAGGGGGAAAGTCAGTAAGATGTTGGAGAAGCAAAATATACGAGATCACAAACGTAGATTGCTCGCGGCTAAGTATGAATTGAGACTAAAGCTTTATAAATTTGTAAAGATACCGATCGATCTAGTGATATGCGGGACAAACATCGTTAGAAGTTGTCCAAGTTGCCAAGAAATAGTTCCTTTGCACGAGTAAGAAACCGATGTATTTCCACGGGTCGCCCTCATTTCGTATATCAGTTCTTTCGAATTTCTCGTCTCTTTTTTCGTGGATTAGCATCTCGAGGTCCTTTGATGGGCATAAAGAAATCGTCTTGGTAGCATCAAACCAATAGAACAAGGGTTAGCTCTGCAGCTGATCTACAAGCAAGGTAAGTAGGTCCATGCGACCGGCCCCGGATGTACCCTTTAGCCGCGAGGGGAACCGGGTAAACAAAGTCGCGATCAGAATGAATGGTAGTTCGTTGGGCCTGTCTTTTGCTCCCAGAGGTGCTGGTTCGAATCCAGTTCGTGACAACCACAAAGCCTTTGATCATAGAATATCTCGGGACCCCCGCTGGTAAATATGGGGCTCTGGCAGCTGCACTTTTTTATTATATGATGCATCGAATGCTTCCTCTGCTTTCAGTAAAAATCCCAAAAGCCTATTCTCAAGGCACTCTTTCCCTTATAGCGCTCTTTCCTTCCCTTCGAGCTAGCCGGAATAAATCCATTTCTTTTGTCTGTAAGAGAAAAGGTGCTTATTCCATGAAATAGGAGCGCAGCGGAGTCATGAACAAACAAGAATAGCCACTTCCTTATCTACGCTATTTACTTTCCTCCCCTCGTGGGAAGTAGCAAGAGCCTTTATCTAATCTACTATTGAACCATCTCACCTGAAAGTCAGTCGCTACCTTAAGGCATGCCTTGACTCCAAGAGCTAACTCGATGGGACTTGCTTTCCTAAAGAGAAGACGAAGAGGATGACACTGGGGATCGTTCTTACTTAAAGAAATTCCCATGAGCTGCCTTGAGCTGGTAACTCCAAAATCGATGATTCTTGGCTACTGACTTACTGCTTTCACTCAAATGCCACTGATGCGTAAGACATTGAGTTGGACTACTTTCCTTTTGGTAATGCCTTTCCCTATGGTCACCTTGCTCTTCTACTTACTGGCTTGGCTATTTTGAAGGATTCGCTTCGGTGGGTGATTGAACTAAAAAATCATTTTTGAAAGTGGCACTCCTTCCTTGCTTCTTACCCCGTAGTGGGATATTTTTTGACAATCGGTCGTAGATTCCCTGGCTTGGCTAGGAACCTAGTCCCTTCTTGTGACAACAGAAGAGAAGGAATTTCCTTTTTTCTCTCTTTTTCACCTTTGGCCTGGTCAAAGCAAAAAAGCCACTACCAACTATGATTTCCACGAAATGCTAGTCGAAGATCCACTATTTACTTATTTCTAATAAGATAGGACCATCGAAAAGAAAGTCAAGTCGAATCCTGTGCTTTCGGGTGATTCCGCATTCAAATGCTACCCACGTGAATGCTAGTCGAATCCGTATGCCCAAACCACATAAGATAAGCTAAGCAGCTAGATCGATTCCAAACGTGTGAATAGTAGCTGATGCAGAAAAAAGAAGAATAGCTTCTTCTTCTATGATGACATCCGCAGCAGATTCAATGGCCTCGGTTTACACATTCTTGACTTGAAAAAAAGAGTTAGAAGGATTCTCGTCAGAGGGTCAGGTCAGAAGTGGATTCCCTTTCTGGGGTACGATACTAGGCTATGATTCCTGGAGAGAGAGAGAGAACTCTTATAAGAAAATGGTCCTTGAGCCTGCTTCATCGCCTTGACTTGATTCGGGTAAGTCAAAGTAAGGACTTTGGTTTTTCAAATCCAAGACAGGAAGGAAGTCGAAAAAAGATCTGCTTCAGGATCAACTAAAGCAGAAGAAGAGACCTTTTCCCCTTTGGGAAATGAAAAAGATCATATTTATAAAAATGAAATAAGACGTGTTCACTCTGTAAGAGCCCTTGGTCTTAGTCTTAAAGAGAAGGAAGTCGATAATAGCACGATAGCAAAGAGCAAAAAAAGCTAAGCGTGCAGAGAGAGCAGCATATAGCGCTAAAGAGTCCAAATACAAGAAAGGCAGAGCGCGAAGCTTGTGGTCCGTTCCTTTCCCAACTATAGTGGAACTTGCCCGAAGGAAATCTTTGATCTTCTTGCCGGGAAAGAGTTTTATTACCAAGTTCGATTACCATAAGTGGAAGTTCAAACCTTATATCTCCGATATATAGGATAAAATACCAGAAAAAAATAAATTTTGGTAGATAGTATGGCTTGACAATGTCGAGCTAAGACTATCGTGAAGTAAACATAGGGTCTGTCTCAGCCTTGACTATGGAATATGATTTCCTAGCGACTATGTTACCCTTTTTTCCTGCAGTCTTTCCAGCTATGGATCCTACAATTCCCTATGAAGCTCCCTGACAACCCCTTCAATCCATCTTCATCTTGGTTGGCAGCCTAGATTGATCCCTGGGACTGATCTTCCCGTTGGCTTTACTACAGCAGTACTCACAGTGAAAGGTCAGCGGGGGGCATAGCGGAATTCCTCACCGAGATGACTGGACAACCTCTCGACCAGATCGCACCAGCGGAGCGATTAAAAGCGTCTTCGGAGCGAATTCCTTTGAAGTAGTTAGTGCTCTAATTGAGTGAGTCGTGGATCATAAATTATGAGCATAGATTAATTTAGCTGATCTCACACCGAACTATAAATAAATAAATAAATATGTGAGTGGATCTTTATAGAGACTTAGCCCAATGGCTACCACCGGAAGTGCGCTAAGTTAGTCACAGGGAAACCCCAAGTTCTTTCTAACCTCCGACTCTATAAAAGAAACTTAGATGGCTTGCTTGCTTGTTTAACTTGCCCCCTCTTTGAATGTGTACAATTCGAGCAAGCAAACGGCTAGCAAGGCCGAGGAACCACAATGAACGGGACGACAAAAGTTCCACAAGAATATGACCAGAGAGATATGTTCTTCTTCGTGCATGCAGGTCTGGTTCCTGAGAAGATATCTATTAGCGAGTTTCGCCGTACAATATATAACCCGGGACTAGCTGAAATTAATGAATTCTCACGGTTTCCGCCGGCTAATAGGGCGAGCAGCGTAATGGAGTCCCTGGGGCAGACGACGTGAGTGAGAGCCCATACCATAGCGGCTTTAGAGACTTATCTCTCGGATTTAACGGCGACGAAAACGTTCTCCGAGAGGCTTTCCTTTCTGCTTTACTGTGATTTAACCATAACCATCAGCGGCAAGGATTATGGAAGAGGCCAAACCAACCCAGGTACACCACAAGTAGATACGGTTGGAGTAGCAGATCCTATAGAAACAAAGACAAAGCCCGAGGCAGATCCAGATGCGTACCTTGGTGGCGCAGCATCCCTTCGAGTTGCTTGCCACCCCTTTTCTCCTTTCTCCCTCCTCCGGTCGCCTCGTTACCTTTTTTGCTTTCTCACATTGACTTCTTTCCGCTTTTTCACTTCTTTTCCTTTGATTCAACTGTATTAGTAGCTGATGAATCCTTTTTTCCAAGTGTGTCCGATTGGTATCACTCGCATAAGACTTTTCCTTTATTTGTAGCGGCCATGTGGCATAGTCCATCTTTTCCTTATCTTTTTCCCTCAAAATAGAATATATACTTTCCTTTGTACTGATTTGAATGTATGTAGGAAGGCTTAGTGGAAGGGCGGCACCCTCTTAAGAGGTGCCCGAGGGGCACGGTCTCTGTCTTTGACTTGGCCTTCGGCCTTGAGAACACAATGATTTCGGACTTTCTCTTTTCCGAGCCTTACTAGGCACATATTGCTTTCTTGTCTTTTTTATCTTGAGGTCTATATAGACGATCTGACTCTTTGTCAAGTGAGAGTCAGAATTCTCCTATTGTGATAGCGGTTAGTGGAACGTGCAAGATAGGGCCAGCTAGGCGAGCAGGGTCAAGAAAGAAAAAAAGTCGTAGGCAGAGATGACTAAGTGAAGAAGGCCCTACCCCTTATTCATTCAAAAAGGGAGTAGCGGAGAGAGACGTTCCCGAAAGGCACCTATCCGTGGGAGACAGAAGATGAATGGGGAGCCGACTAGAAGACAGATAAAGGAGCGGGCTGGAGTGGGGCTTTAGGAAGAAGGGGGCTGGAGATGGACTTGGATGATGGAAAAAGCGGTCTTCCTCGCTTGCTCCAATGCTTGGTGAATCAGTCAATGGAAAATTGCTAGCGATCTCAGAAGCACAAGGAAGCAGAAGAAAGAAGGCCCGCCAGAAAGAGGGGAGACCCCAGAACGATGTATGAAAGAGACTCTTGAAAGCTATCAAAGTGGACAATAGAGTGCTACTTCTTATGAAAAATCCCTCAATGCAGTGTGAAAGAGTGGCGGGCAATGACTTGAAGAACTTGAGATGATGACAATCGGATTCTGTCAATCGGGGAAGGTTTTTGGCGACTGACTTTCAGGGGAGATGGTTCAATAGTAGATTAGATAAAGGCTCTTGCTACTTCCCACGAGGGGAGGAAAGTAAATAGCGTTGATAAAGAAGTGGCTATTCTTGTTTGTTCATGACTCCGCTGCGCTCCTATTTCATGGAATAAGCGCCTTTTCTCTTACAGACAAAAGAAATGGATTTATTCCGGCTAGCTCGAAGGGAAGGAAAGAGCGCTGTAAGAGAAAGAGTGCTTCGAGAATAGGCTTTTGGGATTTTTACTGAAAGCAGAGGAACCATTCGATGCATCATATAAAAAAAAAGTGCATCTGCCAGAGCCCCATATTTACCAGTGGGGGTCCCGAGATATTCTATGATCAAAGGCTTTGTGGTTGTCACGAACTGGATTCGAACCAGCACCTCTGGGAGCAAAAGACAGGCCCATCGAACTACCATTCATTCTGATCGCGACTTTGTTTACCCGGTTCCCCTCGCGGCTAAAGGGTACATCCGGGGCCGGTCGCATGGACCTACTTACCTTGCTTGTAGACCAGCTGCAGAGCTAAACCTTGTTCTATTGGTTTGATGCTACCAAGACGATTTCTTTATGCCCATCAAAGGACCTCGAGATGCTAATCCACGAAAAACGAGACGAGAAATTCGAAAGAACTGATATACGGAACGAGGGCGACCCGTGGAAATACATCGGTTTCTTACTCGTGTAAAGGAACTATTTCTTGGCAACTTGGACAACTTCTAACGATGTTTGTCCCGCATATCACTAGATCGATCGGTATCTTTACAAATTTATAAGGCTTTCGTCTCAATTCATACTTAGCCGCGAGCAATCTACGTTTGTGATCTCGTATATTTTGCTTCTCCGACATCTTACTGACTTTCCCCCTCATCTTTTTGAAAAAAGCCACTCCACGGTGGTAAAGTCTCATCTTGTGTGTTGGCCGAAGTTACAATAGTGACATTGAACCCTCGAATATGTTCGAAGATCTCGAAATGATCTTCCAGTTCGGGCAAAATTCGCAAAACTCCATTTCCATCAAGAATTGAATGGACTTTTCCCGTATTTCGACTGGAAAATCTAACAGAGACATTACTGTGGAGATTCTTACCAAAAAATGAGACATTCCATGCCCTCGGAGAGTGCTTTGCCGTGCTAGGTCACTGACATATCCTTTTTTGTCTTTATTTGACCCCAAGAATGGATTGGATCGAAATGACTTTCCTGTAGAAGCCCTTTGTGTCTGTATTAATTTCTGACCGCACGGAATCTCCATAGCCAATTTTCCATTTTTTATTATGAAATCAGAAGGTGCTGCCTTTGGTACTACTCTTATTTTACACGATCCAGGAACTTCCATAACGTTGGCGTGATTCGGTTTGAGCAATGGATCCTGACGTGATACATCTTCGTAATGAAAATTGAGTGTAAACATTATTTTTTTTCTTTCCCAGTATCGATAGAATGAGCACTGTGAACTATCTACTTCAAAAAAGATAGTTGTAAAAACATCAGAGCAATATATCGTAGTGTAGAACAGGTTTGAAGTAATGGGGATCACATTAGTAGGAATATAGGCCAGTCTCCAGCTTCTATCCTTTTCTTTTCCGCTGGCATCCCGCATTCACGCCCCCGTTTGACTGCTGTTAGAACACCACAATATTTGTCCTTTTGGGCTTAATGCTCTCAATGGTGAATTGATCATTCGATATCCTTCCTCTTATGACAGGACGGAATGGGATAAAAGTAATGAAACCTGCGATGGCTACTGAATAACCTCCTTTGACTTTATCAATAAAAAAATCCTTTGACCTTTCTATTCGTTCGCCAAATCTTGTTCAGTTCCATCCAAGCTCGGTTTTGTGTGAATCTTCGTGGAAGAAGAAGAAGCGGTTCACCAGCCACTACATCTGTGGATCCCACCAAATCATTAAACCTGGCGGCAGCTCGCTCTTTGATCAATGATTCACCGGCCACTAGATCCATGAAGAATCTAAAAAAAATCTGCTTTTTGATCAGTGATTCGCTGGCCACTAGATCCAGGGATCCCACCTTATTCTCAAACCTGGTGGCTCGGTTGATTGGAACTCCTTTAGGCTCATCCTGCATACTCATTCTGGCGGTCCCAAGTCCTACATCCACCAAGAACATTTCTTCCTTGTAAGCGTAAAACTTCAGATTTTAAGGGCTTTCCACTACATAAAAAACTTGAATTAGATCTACGAAATGATCGACTCAAATAGATGGTCATCATAAGCTATTTCTTTTCCTCCTCTTCCAGTTCTATTAAGAAAAATGCCATCACGGACCAAGATCCAAAGGGATCAATCTTTTACACCGATGTATCGTACTCTCTCGACCAGGTCATCATAAGAAAAGACTGCAAAATCTTTCCGAAGTGTTATAAAGAGGGAAGGGGCGCTACAACTAACATAACAACCTCTTCCTTGCCCCCCTAAGAATCCAAAGGTCACCTTTGGATGTTGTCGTGACGCTTTGGTTACGAAGGTTATCGGGGTCTAGGTTTATGGATGGATTCAGTAATCGAAAGTCCCTCCAACTCAATCAATATCAACAACATGTCGTGACCGGTTATGCTTGGTTGATTTTGTCAGAAAAGAAAGTAGGTTTCGGGGGTTCATTGATTAGTACACCCCCGATGCTGGTAAGGTCGGGACCGTGGTCGTACGTCTCTAGGTTGCCGGCCTATCTTCTTTCTGAGATTGACCAGCCAGCTGGGTTGGTTTGGCTATTCTTTTCTATTGAAAAGGAGTCAGCTGTCTGCGCAAGTCATCTTCTTCTAGGCTCCGCTGGACGACACGGCATTCTCGTTTAAATAAATAGATGTCGGTCGTACTTGTGATGGTTCCCAAGGATCCAATATGACCACTTCACTTAGGTCTACGTTGCCACGATATTGTTCTATGGAAGCGGGCAGGCTGTTAGAAGTTCGGCCCGCTTTTTTTTGTGTCGTAGGGGAGGGATTGACCTTTCTAACGCATATTCAGTCATACCGGCATGGCCCCACTGATTTCTTTTCGATTGGAGCATCCAGCAGTGCAACCTGGTTCTACTTGACTAAGCCCGTGCTCGTCCAAGGAGGGAGTTTTCTTTACCCAACCCCCTTTTTGATAACAAGGCAGAAAGCCCCGACCTGACATTCATTAGTTTCGAATGAAGAGTGCCCTGCCGCACCTACTCCTATCAAAAAGCGAGACTTTACTAAACAAGAAAAGCCCCTTCTATCTTATTAGTAAAGCGCTAACGCGCGCCCTGCAATCAAACTCAAGTTTCGCCTTGATCGATACGACAACCTTACTAATAGAAAGAGTCAAAATGCGCTCAAGCAACCTATCTTACTAATATAATAAGAATTAAGGGCCTATCTAAGCCCTATGGTTGTAAAGCTACAGCTCGAAAGCCGACCTTACCTTCTATGTTTTTAGTAAAGGGCCTTTTCAATAAGGCTCGCGCTAGGCGCTCACGTTTTTTGGCTTCCCTAAAATAGCAGATTTTTAAGTTGGTAAAGACCCGCCCCTTGTTTCAGTCAGAATGAGTCCCCGGGACCCCGGGACATTGGCTTCCGCCAACAGTGAACTATTAAGGATCGCATCCCGCGCATATTCTACATTATAGCCTGCAACTGAATCAGCATCCGCTTCTGGGAGATCAAACGGAGCTTGAGTAGTTTCTACTAGACAAGAAATAAAGAACATAACCAATACAGGGAACAAGGGAATACCGGACCATATCTGCTTTTGCACCATGACAATCTCACTCGAATTACGGGGACCTACACATATTAGTACAGTATACCGGGGTCCCCGGCCAGAACCACACGTGCAAGTTTCCCTGCATGTGGCTCGCCCGTGCTTTTCTATTCCGCTTTGCCACCTTTTATATTAAGATAATAGGTCCAGTTCAAGCGGTTCGCCTTTATTCATCTATACCAGCTGCCACGCACGAGCCCATAGAAAGGATTTCAGCGCCCCTCTCTAGATAAGAAGCAGAACGCGCCATCACCTACAGCCCTTTCCTCTGTCGGGGACTTCCACAAAATGAAAATGGGCGGCATCGCCGTATGCTCCACTTTTGTTGCCCTGGTTTATATCCCGGAGTACTCCTATGGTCGATCTGTCACCCAACCTACTTAAACAACCTAAAGGCTTGGTCCCGCCCCGTTTGGAGAATGACCCCTTATGGCACGACTTAGTCAGTTATTATTGCAGTTCAGATAAGATTCGGACCGCCACTTCTCTGAAAACATGGTTCTTGCCCCCCTCTCTCCTCCCCCCTTTGAGCTCGTCCATTCGTTGGGTGATCCCTTGCTCTCACGTTCGAGTGTTTGCTCGTCGTTTAGGCCGGTGAGTGAGATTTCTGCTCATTGCAGTCACCTCCGGGCTTCTTCGCACCTGGATAGTACTAGGACCCTTGTGCCCCGGCCCTTGATCAGATAAAGTTGCCCGCCCTATGACCCACAACTCAAAATGAGCCTTGCGACGAGACGCGGACATTCCCCATGTTGCAGTTCCCTCCGGTCCATTCCCGGGTTGGGTTAGGGGAACATCCGAGCGATTTCCTTCGCGGATCCAAACGCGCTCACAAGGCGCACAATAAGAATAAGACCAATAGAGACTTCATAAGGGATCATTTGAGCTGCAGATCGTAATGCTCCTAGAAAGGCATATTTCGAATATAGAGGAGTGAAAGTTCCCAACAATCAATGACTTTTTCATTTCCTTATATTAATCGTACGAGCACGTCCTTTGTCACCCCCACCGCGCTTACGGCTCTATACCCCAACCCAACTTGCTATGGCCCCGGGTCCTTCCTTTCTATTCCTCGGTAAGCGGACCGTAGGAACATGGGGGGGGCGGTATCTGCTTTTGACTGATAGAAAGCATCTCTATTTTGTCCCTCCTGACCGAACCCGCCAAAAAACAAAAATATAAATAGATAAAGTTTTTATTGCCGGGAGAGTTGCGTCGGAGACATCTTTATCTGAGGAGGAGGCTTCGTCGCCCGGCTCCTCATAAATGATGTTAGGATGGGCCAGCCCATCCTCGGAATCCTAAAAAAAGAGAGGGAACAGAATCACTTTCTTTCAGTGACATATCTAATCAGACTGAATAGGATTTTCAGAGCTGTCACGATCATTCACATCCATTTCAGTAAGCAGGAAGGGTGCGGAAGCTACCGTTTCTAGAATGCAACCAAGCTAGCTTGCTGACTCTCCTAGTGGTTTGGCGGCAAGGAAAGGGGCATTCGGGAAGCGACTAGTCGCTTCTGGAGAAGCTTCTAGAAGGCCGACCACTACATAGAGAGATCCATATACCAGTCATGAGCGATAACGAAGCCTAGAGAGGCGGAAGTAGTAGCTTCTAGGATGAAGTCGAGCCACTAGTGGAGTGGCCAAGGAGGCCTACTATACCGATACTGGATTAGTAACCGGTGAAATCCCCAAATAAAAATTTCAGCGAACTATTGAAGCTATCAGTGTGATTGATCAGACAAGTACCAAGGCTTTCGGTAGACTTCTTTCATTTCCGAATTTTCTTGCGACAAGTCCTAGCATTAGTATGAGTTCGTTGATCGCGTAAGGGTGATCCATCTTGATGATGAATTCTACGATAACAAGAAATAGAAATTAATCGCTCGATGTCTGCTCGTTCTCCCCTCTTCAATTTCCAATGAACAACATGATCTTGACCTATCATTTGTTCAATTTGGTCGATCTGATACTTAGTTAATTCTTTTATCTTTATGTTCCCACTGATACCTAATCGATAACGAACCAGAATGGCTTTTTTAGGCCCAATTCCATCTATTTTTGTTGAGGCAAGTCTGACTTGTTCATTGGCAACTGATCTAGCTCCTGAAATATATAACATTATTGATCCTTCCTTTTACTAGTCTTCTCGGCTGGAATCAAAAAAGATTCTTCGCTTTGCTCCTACTCCTTCTTCTCCTTTAGGATAGGGTCGTCGTTGGTCCTTTTTTGCACTAAAAAACTAGTCAGAGCAACTAACTGTCTACGTACGAAATTTACGGAACAGGGATAAGAAACCAGGCGGGATAAAAGAAGAGCGAGGTATAGTGAGAAAGCTCACCCCTGCCTTTAGACGATAAAGTCTTCTTTTACATCCCATCCCCTAGACAAATCAATAGGAAATGCTACAAACCATTGTTGTTCTTTTGACGATGAACCACTCCGGTACAACAAGCTAAAGTGACCTCTACGCTTCGTCCCCGGTGCGTAGGGCCGGTCCCCGTGTGCTAGAGGGAGGACCAGAAAGTTTGTGTTAAGCATATAGTTGGTTCTTGTCTTGTTTAGGCATTTGGTGCCCTCTCTGCCGGCCTGCTTAGTGGCAGAGCCACCTTCTTTGGGGTCAATGAGGAGGACAGGACAATCCCCCACTCCGGCGGTTTCTTTGTGTTAAGAATAGATACTTCTTGGTCTTTGCCGGAATTCCGACTTGGGGATACCTTTGACCGATTGCCTGCCTCTTCATTATTATTAGTAAGATGGAGAAAGAAGAGGAAGAAGAACCTTTCATAATGGGTTCCCCCCCTCAAAACTAAGAGGGGATTCTCTCAAAATCTCTGAAGCGATAGGACAAGTCATGGTGATCAATGGGGAAGACGCATTGCCCTCGAGCTCGATTAATAATGCACCTGAAGAACCACGAAAGGAGGAACATACTTCGGAATACTGAGAGTATAGGGAAATGATTTAAAGCGGACCGGAAGAAGCCCGAAGAATCAAACAAATAATGAATGAATGCAATGAATGCAATGAAATCAATGAAGGGGCATACAGTCAAGTACCTACATTCCGATTCCCAATCATGGATGAGCCTCCCTGAACTTCCAATTGAGTACTTTAGCAGGAGGATTCTTACTCGAATTGGTAATAAGGTGGGTAAAACAGTGTGAGTCGACGAACATACAGCTAGCAAGGGGAAAATTTGCACGCATAAGCGTTGAAATGAATTTGAACAAGCCTTTGGACCCTAAAGTTCAATTAGATTAGGGAAAAGAACTCAGAGAATTGAGTATTTATCCGTTTGATTTCTTTTTAATGCGGTAAATTGTTCACATATCTGAGTCATGTTTACAACGGACTGAAATCAAACCGACACGAGTGCAGGGAAGGACAATAATGATGCTATGAGAACTGATACAGAGCAAGAGAAGCAAAATGTTGTAGTAAATAAACCTTCACAAAAATATGGTCCTTGGATGATAGGTCAGAAAAGGGGACGACGCGGAATGAGAAATTAAAATCAGAGAAGGGGAATTAACGGAGGTGAGCGAGAACATGATGGCAATAAGCAATAATAAGGGCTCTCGGTTTGCAGTGTTAGAAACTGAAGAACCCGAAGGTATGGCCGATGAGCACAGGCTCGCTGGAGTGATCAGGAGGAACAATGATATAGAGCAACGGGAAGAAGGTCGTCGTCTCTTTGGGAAGAGTCCAGCTCCAAGTACGCGGTCCAAGCACAGCTAAATGCACAGAGACAACAGAGCACCCAGAATCAGCAAGCCATCCAGGGGGCCGGGTCGTCCCCCACTTAACAACCTAAAAACCCTCCTACCCAATCGCAACCGAAAAACTCAGCGCAAGCTCTGCCCAGACCCGCTTATAACAACGCTGCACCTCCGGCCAATTATGATCCTCAGCAGCAACAAGGTGCTCCCAAGCGACCCTGGGGACCCAATAGAGCTCACTACCCGCCATTAGCCCTACCCATTCCTACCCTATTCTCCATCCTTCTGACCTGTAAAACCCTTTCTCTGCCCAGAGATAAACCACTCCCCTGGCCTTTTGGTCTCGACTACTCAAAGTTCTGTCCATTTCACCGATACGCGGGTCGTACCATCGAAGAGTGTCATACTTTGCGTGATGTCATCTAGATGAAAATCTTATCAATTGGAACGAAGTTAAGGCATACCTTAAAGCCGCCAATGTCACTGAAGCTACTGAGGACCAATACTAATCCAATGCCACAACATCAAGGGGGACAAGTCACCACTCAGGGACCTACACCGGTACAAACTAATCCAGGACTTTCTGCCAGCGCTAACACCATCCTAGCTTGCACTGCCGCTCGAAGAGAGATGCCTGTGAGACCCTCTCAAGTTCTTTAATTCGAAGGAGATTCTGAGAATTCAAAAGTCCGAAGTCACTTTCCTTGTCCCTAGGAATCTCAGTTCCAAAAGCAGACGAAATCACTATGGAACCGGACCTCCTCGCTGCCGCTTAATTCATTACCAGGAAGAGGCAAATTCGCTTTTTTAGTAAGCCCTATTAGCTATTAAGGGTGGGTTTAAAAGGTAAATAAGGAAGAAGAACGAATGCATGGGCAGGTGAAATGAGCCCTTTTTTTTTAATCCCCTCGTCACCTACTAGTGAGCCAGAAAGCTTAGGGACGCCTCTCGTTCCTCTTCCCCCATTTGACAACCGTATCTCGTTCGGATGATTCTCTAAACCCCCTTAACTAAGAGATAGAAAGGCGAAGGGAAGTTCGGAAAAGCCTAGCAGACAGGACTATCAACCCCTTTCTATTAAGACCTCGGCACCATCCTTACACCCCCACGAAAGATTTAGCCTTATTTATAAGAGGAAATCTCCCAGGTTCCACATCTTAAAGAAGTGCATGACCAGATTGGAAGCACGAAGGTTCATTCGCAATGGGACAACTCACCCATCCATGATGCATGACAGAAGAGATCGAGCACAAAATGGAGTTTCCCTCTTTGGTGAGGCTCACGTCCGAAAAGAATCTTTTTCAAGACTTTATCTCCTATGTTGACCTTTCTCTATATTACCTTATTTTGGAATTCACTTGAAAGCCCCTTTTCTGGTAGACTTGGGCATGTTCCATGGCGCGAAGTTCTCATCTAATAGCTCTTCGGGGATATATAAAAAATATGCTCTCTATCATCCACATCCAAATCTTTTTCAAGTTGGGCCCTGATGTTTCAGGGAATGGCGGAATCCGTCTCTAGCAAGTACGCAACTGGCCTTAATTTGTATCGAGCTACAGGCCCTTCTCATAAGATGTTGTAAGCTATGGGCCTTATTCGACGAAGCTTAAAGAAGACATCAAGAGCTAAGAAGGGGGCCAACAAGCCCCTTTGAAGTTAATGCCTTAGAAGCTACAGGACATAGAAGCAGGCCAACAAGTTGATTGAATCTTTTCCAGTCTAGAGACTGGCGGATTACCTTCGAAACAAAGGATTACAAAATTCCTTCTGCTTTGGACAAGATAAGTGAACAGATGAGTTGAATAATACAGGGACTGATAAGCTAAGCGAGGTCCCCCTTTGAGATCTCCCAACCTAAAGGCTTTATTCAGAGGTGGGTCTTTCAACCGCTTACTCTTTCGATTTCGGTGAAGGGTGCACTACAAGAGAATCGGTACTAAAGATATTAAATGGGGGGATTTCGCCGATATTGAGTCGACTATAAACTATTCATCTTGCTTGGAACCGTCGTTGTGTATGGGAAAGAGGGCTTCTACCTATGCTTGGTTGGGAAAAGGGTGTGTCGGTCCAACAATACTTATCAAGTTTATAGAAACAACAACACAATATGATTACCAACCTATATTGATTATAACAAACGAATTACAAGGTTGATCGATTAAGCTCTTGATGTGTTCTCTATGTTTTTCTCTCAAATACACCTTTAAGTGTGTGTTTGTATATGTTAAGTTATGATCTGATCTTGGAGAGATAGTGAGATGACACATCTAATCTAAGCTTAGTGTGTTTTACACACTACCTAACTTAATATCTAGATACTTTGATATCTAGATATTATCCTAGATAATATCAAACAAACTAGAAACTAACTAAACAAACTAAATAACTTTATCTAACTAAGTTAACTAAATCTAATATCTATTAGAAATAGATATTTAAACTAAGTTAACTATTACAATACTATAAACAATTACATTGAATTACATTGACATTTATTACAAATAGACATAGACTTTAACATTGAGAGTCGACGTTCCGGCTTTAGCTTCAGATTGCGATCTTCAGTTTGGATGATCTTGAATCCAATGAGACTATGGTCTAACAATCTCCCCCTTTGGATCAAGATCATTTAATAAAAAGATTTATCCAATTCAGTCTTCTTGTTCAGCTCAGAAGATGCAATCTCTTTCTCTGAAATCAACATGTCTTCAATAGAATACAGTCTTTGACGTGATTCTTGAAACATGTGATCTTTGCCATTTCTTGTGTAGTCATTCTCCCCCTTTTTGATGTTAAGTGCAACGACTTCATCAAAATTTGTTGTAAGAAATGTCAATCTTGCGGTTAGAGCCCCTGATTCGTCAATTCATAAGAGATTCATCCAGATCTTTGCAAATCCAGACAAATTAGATGTGTAACACCTGAATCAACTAATGAATCAGTTAGAATGCCTGTCAGTAACACAAAGTCACTGTGTGTAACAAATACACTTTGGAAAGGAGCTGTTTGATGTTGACTCCCCCAGGGCTTCCATTTAATCATCGAAACACCACAAAGGTAATTTCTATAAACGTTATGACAAAGAAACTAATTCCTTGTGTGTTCGTGCTTGTGTTTGAAAAAATTAAGCACGGATGATTGCTTATTGGCTCAAAATTGTGTAAACCACTGAGACAACAGTAAGTTAAACACAGACTCAATGTGCATGATTGAAGTGCGAAGGTAGGGCAGACTTCCTTCTTATCAATATCTAGATTTTCCGAATGAAAATCAGATAGCATATGTGTTGCATCCCCTTTGAAAATGAAACATTTTCTTTTTGAGAAGAAAATGAGTAGATGGTGAGGTTTGATCAAGAGTTGGCATGGGTTAGTTGCCTGTTTCAATAATGATCACCAAAGAATTGTGAATCACTAGAATTGTGGCTACCCGGCTCAGAAAAAGTTGGTGCAGAGTTTTGATATTCTTTTAACTCTGTTCTCACACGCTCTTTCTTTTAAACTTTTTGCTTTCTCTAATCACACTCATTCCTTTTCTATTTGCACACTCAATCACTAAGGATTAACTTCTTGGGTAGAAATCACTGGTTAAGGTGATTCCATAGAAGTTGTGTTATTTCCTAGCACAAAGATTCTTTGTTTTCCTATGATGCAGGTGATGCTCAGATTGGTTTAACTATTTCAGTTAAAGCACAATATTGATCATGAAAACATTTAAAAATACACTCCCAAAATATAAAATCTGATGAAAAATCGGGAAGTGGTTTGAACATTAAAAACAATGTTTTCGATGATTGAAAGTTGTCCTTCTTTCAACCATATGTGAGATGAAGATATAGAATTATACCTTTACGTATGATCTCCCATCTCATGAAGCTAAGCTTTAAGTCATAGAAATATGAACTTGTAAGCTTCTCTCAAAAATTCTGCAAAAGTCTAATGTCAAGTCAAAGTAATAATTATTCACTTATATTGAAAAGACAAAAAGCAGTAAAACTTTTAAAGTACGAGTTCTGATCAGAAGTAATCAGAAGTCATGTCCGAACTCCTTTGACGTGAAGAGCTCCCCCTAAAATCTTGCATTACAAAAATTTGTCATAAAACGTAAGTGCAGAAATCTTATGAGCTCCCCTCAAATTAATATTGACCAAGTATGAGTTTCTTCTCATACTCCCCCTAGAATCATGAACATTAACATATGAAATACAGATATCATTCACAATTAAGCATAAAGATATGAGGAAAAAGAAAACAATAGTGAACTTTTATAGGTAACTACTGATTATGTCTTAGGATTTAGCATACCAAGCTTAGAGATAAGAAAGTTGAATCTCTTTTCATCTAACGCCTTGGTAAACAAATCTGCAAGTTGATAATCTGTTTTTACAAAGAAAAGTTCTATGTTTCCTTTTTCTACATGATCTTTGATAAAGTAATACCTGACGTCGATATGTTTGGTTTTTGTGTGTTGAACAGGATTCGCGGTTATTGCGATGGCGCTCTTGGAGTCGCAGTAGATCGGGATCTTGTTGAAGTGGAAACCGTAGTCGCAAAGTTGTGTTTGCATCCACAAAACCTGAGAACAGCAGCTAGCAGCAGCTACATATTCTGCTTCGGCCGTGGAAGTTGAAACGCAAAGTTGCTTCTTCGATCCCCAACTTACTAGTTTGTCACCGAGGAACTGTACCTGTCCTGACGTGCTCTTCCTGTCTAACATACAACCTGCATGATCTGCATCTGTGTAGGCTGTTAGTTCAAAACTAGTATCTTTGGGATACCACAGACCGAGATCTGCGGTGCCCTTCAGATACCTGAATATACGTTTGACAGCAGTCAAATGGATTTCTTTTGGATTAGCCTGATATCGGGCACAAAGACATGTTGAAAACATTATGTCTGGTCTACTACTAGTAAGATACATTAAAGAACCTATCATTCCTCTGTAGGTCCTAATATCAACAGCCTTTCCCGAAGGATCGGTGCCAATCTTAGTTCCTGGTGCCATTGGGGTACCAATCGGTTTTGTATTTTCCATTTGGAATTTCCGGAGAATTTCCCTTATGTACTTAGATTGATTGATAAAGATACCCGTAGAAAATTGTTTTACTTGAAGCCCGAGAAAGAAGTTCATCTCTCCTATCAAGTTCATTTGAAATCTAGACACCATAAGGTTTGCAAAATTCTTACAGTACTTAGTATTAGTTGAACCAAAAATAATATCGTCGACATAGATTTGTATTAAAACGATATCGGCTTTTTCTTTCTTTATGAACAAGGTGGTATCCACCGTACCTTTTGAAAACCCAGACTTGACTAGAAAAGTGGAAAGGACATCATACCAGGCTCGAGGTGCTTGTTTCAGACCGTAGAGTGCTTTGTCGAGAATGTAGACGTGGTCAGGCTTCTCTTGATTAACAAATCCCTCTGGCTGAGAGACGTATACTACGTTCTTCAGAATTCCATTGAGGAATGCTGTCTTCACGTCCATTTGAAAGACCGTGAAGTTCTTGTGGGCAGCGTAGGCTAAGAACATTCTGATTGCCTCTAAACACTCCACAGGAGCGTATGTCTCATCATAGTCTAATCCTTCCTCTTGTCTGTATCCTTTGGCTACTAGTCTCGCCTTGTTTCTGATGACGGTACCAGCTTCGTCCTTTTTAATTTTGAGGATCCACTTCGTACCGATGATTGTTTTACCTTTAGGCTTTGGTACGAGTCTCCAGACTTGAAGTGCATCGAACTGGTTCAATTCTTCTTGCATAGAGACTACCCAATCTGGATCCGCAAGAGCCTCTGATACTCGAGTTGGCTCAATCTTGCTTAAAAAGGAGTCGTGCATGCACCAGTTGATTGACGCTGACCTAGTTTGCACCGGCTTGGATGGATCACCAATGATCTGACTTGCAGGGTGCGCTTTGGTCCATTTACGTTCATGAGGCAGTGGATTATAGGAATGAATGTCAGTTGTGTCATCTATAAATCCACTTGCACCTTCTTCAGTTTGATTGGGAGGAGTTATGATAGTTGCTTCAGTTGAAGTTGTTGGTTCAGAAGACTCAGCAGGTACAGCTTGGTCCGGCTGTAGTTGGATCTGTATGGAATCTCCTACTGTTGCAGCTACTTCTGTCTCTTTATCACATGGAACTTCTTCAACTGTTGGAGTCGGCATTTGAATTGTAATCTCTTGTTGAATCGGGGCATTTGATTCAATTGGAACATCTGAACTGGTTGGATGAGTAGTCGTTAAGTCTTCCATCCTGTCAACCACAACAGATTTCTTTACATTAGATCCGAGATATTCATCATAAAATAATTCAAATAATAAATCTAAATCAGATAAATGGTTAGTTGAAGTTGAAGCTTCGTCTGATTTAGTATGTTGAGACGCAGGTTCTGGACTGAGTTGCCCAGAAGCTAGTACTCCGGTTATAACGGGTTCTGAACGTTGTTGTTCGGAAGCCATATCTTCATCAAAGGTGACGTTGACGCTTTCAATCACCGTCTTTGTCTTCTTTAGATAGACACGATATGCAGTCGCTGTTGAGGAATATCCAATGAAGATTCCTTCATCTGCCTTAGCGCTGAACTTGTTGAGATTCTCCCTATCGTTTAATACGAAACACTTACATCCAAATATATGGAAGTATTTGATTGTCGGTGTTCTGTTGTTGATCAAACCGTAAGGAGTCTTCTTGAATCTCCGATGTATCATGGAACGATTCTATGTGTAGCACGCGGTCGAAACAGCTTCTGCCCACAAAAATAGAGGTAAGTTGGAATGACTTAGCATAGTACGAGCAGCCTCGACTAGCGTTCGATTTCTTCTTTCAACTACTCCATTTTGTTGAGGGGTTCGAGCAGCAGAGTATTGATGTGAAATCCCGACAGATTCGAGATATTCTTCAACTTTGTTCTTCTTGAACTCTGTGCTGTTGTCTGTTCTTAGATTCTTGACCGGTTTCTGCAGATTCACCTGGGTCGTTTTCAGGAATGTAATGAGAACATCAGGTGTCTTATCCTTTGAATGAAGAAACTTGACCCATGTGTATCGCGAATAGTCGTCCACGATCATGAGTATGTACTTCTTGCCACCTAAACTTTGAGTGCGCATTGGACCGCATAGATCCATATGCAATAACTCTAAAGGAGCATTGGTACTTGGTTCTGGCTTCGGTTTATGAGGTGCCCTCTTCATCTTTCCCTTCTCACAAGCTGCACAAAGATGTTCTCTTTCATATCTCAGCTCTGGAAGTCCTTTGACGAGCTTTCCACTGACCAGATCGTTGATGTACCGAAAGTTGAGGTGAGAAAGACGTCGATGCCATAACCAACTTTGGTGCATCGAAGCTTTTGATAGTAGACAAACTTGCTTGTCAGTATGGACATCAGATAAATTGATTGTGTAGAGGTCTGATTCTCGTTTACCGACCAAAAGTTCTTCGCCTTCTTCATTACGAACGGAACATCTTTTGGCTTTGAAGTTGACCTCTAAGTCTTTGTCACAGAACTGGCCTATGCTGAACAAGTTGTGTCGTAAGCCTTCTACATAGCTCACCTTCTTGATAGTGACATTGTCATGTTGTACATCACCGTATCCCATGATTGGAGAAAACTGGTCGTTGCCAAATCTTACTGTTCCACAATATTTGTCTTTGTAATTAGACAGTATCTCTTTTTGACCTGTCATGTGTTTGGAACATCCGTTTTCCAAGAACCACGTATGACTAGTCTGCATAAGAGAAATTAGAAATTTAGATTTGTATATGACAACATTGGAATATACACTTTGGTCATCGAAGTGCGGGTCTTGAACTGATTTGTTCAAAAGCCTATTTTTGATCTTTGATGTTCGGGTTTTGAACTGCATTATCCAAAAACCTATTTTGACTTTGAAGAACGAGTTATGATCTGTACATAATCAGAAGTCGCTTTCTCTTTAAGCTTTGTGTGCCTGCAACACAGATTTCGCCTTAGGTACCCATTGGAATTTGGGTCCTGCTGTGTTAGCACAAGATTTTGGTATCCATTTCAAATTGGATCCTTTGTTCTTTTTAAAAGCATGAGAGTTGGTATGAGATGAATGCACATGGTAATTTCCAAACCAATCTCCAGAATCTTGACAAGTAATAGAAACATGTTTATTATAGATAGGGGACTTTCCAGCAGATAAAGATAACTGAAATAATTGCTTCATTGTATATTGTTTACGAGAAACAACAAGTTTTGGATTCAAAATAGCAATTTTAGCAATCACAACATCTTTAGTAAGCGAAGTCTTATTACAATTAACACTACTAGACGATAAAACGGCCTTGTCAAGCTTCCGTTTTGGTTGCCATTGAGAATGGGCTTCAGGTCTTGACTTGCTCATATCTGAAACATGTAAAACTGGTGAGTTAGACCTTTGAGCAACAACTGAATGCTTCTTCTTAGAATTACCTGTTAGATCTGTATAAGAGAGTGCAACTCTTGCTTCTTGAGTTCCTGCTGCTGGCTCCCTATATTGTGTTTCCATTAGGCCTTCTTCTATGGATTGTATAATGAAATTACCCAAATCCTGTCTTTCAATGAAGTTTAGAAACCTATCCTTCCACTGTTCGTATTCCCCTCGAAAGAGAACAGGTGGCTTGGTGTCGGTTCCTATTGCGAGAGCTTCTTTGGATGTCATCTATGAGGTTTGCGGGTATAGAAGGAATGCGGGTTTGAGCTATGCGGGTCTTGAGGAATGCGGGTGCTTTGGGACCCGAGTTTGAGGAATGCGGGTGCTTGAGGACCCGAGTTTTTGAGGAATGCGGGTCAAGTGGGAACCGCAAAAGTAAGGAATGCGGGTCAAGTGGGAACCGCAAAGTAAGGAATGCGGGTCACTTGAGACACGCAAAGTAGAGAAATGCGTATGTAGTTGGACCCGCAAAGTTGAGAAATGCGGGTTATTCAACCTCTGGAATGCGGGTGTTCGTCCTGTTCTTCTGAAAATCGTATGAATCTTGTTCCTGAAACGATTTAGCAACACCAAACTCTACCAATATGTCTAGAATTACTTCTAGAACCGAATGTAAGAACTCGATCTCTCTAAAACACTCTTTTTCGAAATAAAATCGATGACACAGTACGTTTTTGTTCTTCAACTTTCAGACCACTTAATCACCAAATTGGAACCCGATTTAAGCTTTAAAGTGATATTAAATAGCAACAACTCGATCTAGCATGTAGTACGATCACAACCTGATCGATTCTAACACCTATAACACTTAAAATCTCCAAATAGATTTCTCAACAAGAACACAGAGTCGTTTTTCCAGAAAACTTGATTTTGATCTTAATCAGGCTCTGATACCAATTGTCGGTCCAACAATACTTATCAAGTTTATAGAAACAACAACACAATATGATTACCAACCTGTATTGATTATAACAAACGAGTTACAAGGTTGATCGATTAAGCTCTTGATGTGATCTCTATGTTTTTCTCTCAAATACACCTTTAAGTGTGTGTTTGTATATGTTAAGTTATGATCTGATCTTGGAGAGATAGTGAGATGACACATCTAATCTAAGCTTATTGTGTTTTACACACTACCTAACTTAATATCTAGATACTTTGATATCTAGATATTATCCTAGATAATATCAAACAAACTAGAAACTAACTAAACTAACTAAACTAACTAAATAACTTTATCTAACTAAGTTAACTAAATCTAATATCTATTAGAAATAGATATTTAAACTAAGTTAACTATTACAATACTATAAACAATTACATTGAATTACATTGACATTTATTACAAATAGACATAGACTTTAACATTGAGAGTCGACGTTCCGGCTTTAGCTTCAGATTGCGATCTTCAGTTTGGATGATCTTGAATCCAATGAGACTGTGGTCTAACAGGGTGAATGGTCCCAAAAGGGACGGGAAAAAGCCACTAGAAAGAACGGGGGGTCATCCACTCCATCGCTGGGTAGTCCACTTTATCCGTGACTCTGAGTACAAGATTTCCGGGATCAAGAAACTAGCAAACAAATATGCTCGGCTAGACTCTTTTCTCGTATGCCCGGAAAATGGAATTTCGGTACAACTCTGCTTGCTGCAAAGCCTTTATTTCTCGTCCAAACACTCCAGATCTGCACTTCCCTTTACTCCATAGGGCCGAAGCCTTATTAAGTTAAGAATTAAGAAGGGCTTTTTTTATAGAGAGAGAGTCAGGGGCGATCTATATTACTTACCACAGCTCTATTCCCGACTTGAAATCCATAACGGACTTTAAGAGAGGATGAACATTCCCGTTCTATAGGTAGCACTGCCCCTATTAGAGAAGGGTGAGGGCCCACTTCCGTACTTCTGATCTGCTAGCACTGTGAATTACCTTAGACCTACGCAGCAGGAACGAGATGGAGCACCTACTCTACTGGTCGTCTGCTCTCTCGAGGTCGTCCTTATCTAGGTACAAAAAGTACATTACGAGGTATCTCCAAAATTCGATGTACTTCGTGAAGGACACATCTCATGTTTGCCGAATCTAAAAACCATCGCCTTTGCATCCAAACACTTCACGGCGGCTATGATCAGATCCCAGTGTTGGTTCACTTTTGACTTTATCTTCCACCAAATCTTCTGATCTCCTGTTCTCAATGATGTTAAGCAGCTCCTGATTGCAGCAATCATGCCTTCGAAGGTACGTTTTTTTCATTCGGGGTCTTACCTTGGGGATAGACGATGGACCCGCCATTCGACATGATGCAGCATTTTGAAAGAAAATTCCATCAAATCAAGGGAGTTGACATTTCTGAAATCTCTTGACACCCTTACTTTTAATAGGGGGGCCTTGCCTCATGATTTTCTTGGCAAGCATTTGGCTGTTGACGTGTCCTCCACACCCACTTGAATGAGCTTGTTCAACAATGTGTGCTCCTTATTTCGGAAGGGCGAGTGACCTTTTATAAAGGACATATCCCAAGATCACAAATCGTCGGGAAAGTTCCCTCCGGGATCTCCTCTGACCACGAGTGGCGTACTCCGGTATGAACCCGTCTTGAGGTAATTGTAGAAAGAATAATACCATGGTTCCTATCATCCTCGTAATCTTCCTCGTCTTGACTGGTGATAGTTCATCATGTTCCAACTCCTGATAGTCTTCATCCAAGAAGATAAATGAGTCCCGTTCGGCGGATGGGCTCTCTATGGCTCGGATGTCGATGACAAGCGACTCTGTGCTTCGGTGTACTAGCATGTGTACTAGAGCGGCTGAGTATGAATTCCATATGGGCTGGCGAGTCAGCCAAGCTGTTAAGACACAGTCTCATTGGATTCAAGATCATCCAATCTGAAGATCGCAATCTGAAGCTAAAGCCGGAACGTCGACTCTCGATATAAAAGTCTATGTCTATTTGTAATAAATGTCAATGTATTTGTAATAGTTTACTTAGATTTAATATCTAAGTTATAATATTGTAATAGTTAGATAAAGTTATTAGTTAGTTATTAGTTAGTTTCTAGTTTATATTAGATTTAATATCTTGATCAAATATCTAGATATTAACTTAGATTGTGTGTTCAACACACTAGGATTAGATATTGTGTCTCTCACTCTCTCACAATCAGATCACAACTCACACATAGACACACACAAAAACACACACTTGAAGGTGAAAAAGAGAGAAAAACATAGAGAACACATCAAGAACTTAATCGATCAACCTTGTAGCGGGACCCCCGTGCTAAGTCTGCCTAGGGGGACAAAATTTCTTGTGTGATCAAATTTTACCTAGGTTAACGACCATATCTGTCAAGTTTTTCTCTTATTCAATACAGGATGACATCCAGAGAAGCCCTTGCAATAGGACCTGACACCAAGCCACCAGTTCTCCTTAAAGGAGAATACGAACAGTGGAAGGATAGGTTTCTAAACTTCATTGACAGACACGAGCTGGGTGATTATATCAGAACATCTATTGAAGAAGGGATTATGGCATCACCAATGACGACTCGTGTAATTGATAACGTGCCTACTCAGGTTGAACTGAAGTATCATGAGCTACAAGATGATAACCTCAGAAGAGCCAAAGGTGACAAATTATCAAAGTCATACATCTTACAGGGGATCCCAAATGAAATATACGTCAAGATTGACAGTTACAAGGCTTCAGGTAAAGAAATGTGGGATCAGCTCGAGAAAATGATGTTGGGTTCAAAAATTGGAAATCAGCTGAAGATCTCCAACTGCCAAAATAACTATGAAGAATTTAGAGGCAGGGTGGGAGAAACCTTAGAAGAAACCTATGACAGGTTTGTGACATTGCTGAATGAACTTAGCAAGAACAAAGTTCACAAATCTCAAAATGAGCTGAATATCAAATTTCTTAGTATTCTTCAACCTGAATGGAAAAGATTTGCTCGTCAGATGAAGCAAATTAAAGACTTGAATGAGATTCCACTTCACGAGGTGTATGAAACCCTCCGTCAAAATAAAGAAGAGGTGGATGAAATTCTGGATGAGAAGAGACAAAGAGGAAAGGTAATTGAAAACACAGTCGCCCTTGTAGTCAGAAAGAAGAAGAACAAGGCAACTGTATATGAATCAGATGAAGAAGATGAAGGTTGTGCAAACTCAGAATCAGATGAAAATGATCAGCTGAAGCAAGCAATGATGATGTTGACTAGTGACTTTCAGAAAAGGTTCTACACAAAGCCAACATCAAATAATCAGAGATATTCATCTGGTCCGAACAACTACATTCATAAAGAAAGGATTTAAGGTAGCAGATATGAAGGGAAAAGATTTGAGGGGAGAAGATCAGAGGAGAGGAAACCTGAAGAAAGAAGGTTTCAGTCGAAAGGAAAGAGGATAGAGGAGAGGAGACTGGAAGAAAGGAAATTCAAAGCTGAAGGATCAAGTCATCCAGAACCGCCTACATGCTACAACTGTGGCAAACCAGGTCACTTTGCCAAAGACTGCCGTAGATAAAAAGTCAGAAATTCAGACTACTACAAGAACAAGATGCTTTTTTCAAAACAACAAGAGGCAGGCAAGGCACTGATGGCTGAGGACGAATACTGGCTCGATCACTCAGATGATGAAGAAGAAGATGATGAAGATAGAGAAGAAGCCGTCAACATATGCTTGATGGGCAAGATAGAATCAGATGCTGAAGTTGATTCTGACAATGAAGAAGAGGAGGTATGTAATCTATCTGATTTAGAATTCATGAATAAAATGCATGCCATGAGTATGAAACAAAGAGAGTTAGAATCTAATCTTAAGCAAGATAATGGTGTCATGACAGACAAAAACCAGTTGATACAGAAACTTAGCAATGAAATTGTTGAGAAGAAAGTATTAATTGAGGTTTTACATAAAGATAATGACACCAACGCTAAGGAAAAGACAATAATTCTAAAAGAGAATTCTGATCTTAAGTCTCAACTTCTAAAGAGTGAGATAGATATTTATGAGCTTAAAAAGTTGCGTGCTTCTTGTACAAAAGAAAACTTTTCTTTACTCGGAAAACTAAAAAGTTTGGAAGAGAAGTTGTATAAAATGGGTCAAACTGAACAAACTATTTTTCTGAACAAACCCAAAGAGGAGATAGAGAGATGGGGAATCGGTTATAAGAATCCTCACTGTCTACAAAAGGGGATGTCTGAAGTTCCAGGACTTTATGATCATCTTAATATGCAATTAGCCCGTAGACTCCCAGCGTTTAAAACTTTTTGGACTAAGCTATCAAAAGAGGATGAAGCCAATGAAACGGAAAAACGGATGAAATCATCTAAAGTTCATCTTCCATTTTATTATGCGAAGTTGAATAATAGTTATGATGAAAACCCAATATACAAAAAGAAGGAAACTCTTTCAAGTGATTTCTTTCCAAGTTATACTGAAAAGGAAATAGAGGCGAAGCCTATCAAAGGTAAATTATATGTCCCTCCTCTCGTTTTAGAACGTAAAATTTCTAAACTCGAGACTTCTTTATCAAATGCAAAACTTTTGATAAATATTGAACAAAGCGTTTTTACAACCGTGTTTTCAAATACTGTTCTTTCAAAAGCTTCAAACTCTAAGGAGTTGTCTGGTTCATCAAATAAAGGAATTGATTTTTTGAACTCTAACGGTCGTTTAGATGATGGTTCCAATCTCTTTGACTTTAATACAAAACTTCCCAACCATTCATCATTTGTGAAGAAAACTTTAAGAAAAAACTGTAAGCCTGTGAACTGTGCAAAATCAATGAAAGCTTTCGTTGATAAATCAGTCTCTGTGAACGCTAAGAGTGCTAAAGGTAAGAATTTATCTTAGCATTCACAGAAACCGACCACTACTGGTAATTCTAAGAAGAAGCATTCGTTTGTTGCTTCAAGGTCTAACTCACCAGCTTTACGTGTTTCAGATCTGAGAAATCAAAGGCCAGAAGCAAATTCTCTGTGGCAACCCAAACGGAACCTTGACAAGACCGTCTTAACGTCTAGTAGTGTTAATTGTAATAAGACTTTGCTTATTAAAGATGTTGTATTTGCTGATATTGCTGTTTTGAACCCAAAACTTGTTGTTTCTCGTAAACAATATACAATGAAGCAATTATTTCAGTTATCTTTATCTGCTAGAAAGTCTTCTTTTTATGATAAACATATATCTATCTCTTGTCAAGATTCTGAAGATTGGTTTGGAAATTACCATGTGCATTCACCTCATACCCATTCTTCACATACTTTTCAAAAGAAAATAGGATCCAATTTGAAATGGATACCAAAATCTTGTGCTAACACAACAGGACCCAAATTCCAATGGGTACCTAAGGCGAAATCTGTGTTGCAGGCACACAAAGCTTAAAGAGAAAGCGACTTCTGATTATGTACAGATCAGGACTCGTTCTTCAATGTCAAAATAGGTTTTTGGATAATGCAGTTCAAAACCCGAACATCAAAGTCGAAATAGGCTTTTGAACAAATCAGTTCAAGACCCACACTTCGAGAATCAAAGTGTAAATTCCAATGTTGTCATATGAAAATCTAAATTATGTTATTTTCTCTTATGCAGACTTGTCATACATGGTTCTTGGACAGCGGATGTTCAAAACACATGACAGGGCAAAAAGAGATACTGTCCAACTTTAAAGACAAATTTTGTGGAACAGTAAGATTCAGTAAATGACCAGTTTTCTCCAATCATGGGATACGGTGATGTACAACATGACAATGTCACTATCAAGAAGGTGAGCTATGTAGAAGGCTTAGGACACAACTTGTTCAGTATAGGCCAGTTCTGTGACAAAGACTTAGAGGTCAACTTCAAAGCCAAAAGATGTTCCGTTCGCAATGAAGAAGGCGAAGAACTTTTGGTCGGTAAACGAGAATCAGATCTCTACACAATCAATTTATCAGATGTCCAGACTGACAAGCAAGTTTGTCTACTATCGAAAGCTTCGATGAAACAAAGTTGGTTATGGCATCGACGTCTTTCGCACCTCAACTTTCGGTACATCAACGATCTGGTCAATGGAAAGCTCGTCAAAGGACTTCCAGAGCTGAAATATGAAAGAGAACATCTATGCGCAGCTTGTGAAAAGGGGAAGATGAAGAGGGCACCTCATAAACCGAAGCCTGAACCAAGTACAAAAGCTCCTTTAGAGTTATTGCATATGGATCTATGCGGTCCAATGCGCACACAAAGCTTAGGCGGCAAGAAGTACATACTCGTGATCGTGAACGATTATTCACGGTACACATGGGTCAAGTTTCTACGTACAAAGGATGAAACACCAGATGTTATCATTACATTCCTGAAGACGACCCAGGTGAATCTGTAGAAACCGGTCAAGTTTCTACGAACAGATAACGGCACAGAGTTCAAAAATAACAAAGTTGAAGAATATCTCGAATCTGTTGGGATTTCACATCAATACTCTGCTGCTCGTACTCCTCAACAAAATGGAGTGGTTGAAAGAAGAAATCGAACGCTAGTCGAGGCTGCTCGTACTATGCTAAGTCATTCCAACTTACCTCTATTTTTGTGGGCAGAAGCTGTTTCGACCGCGTGCTACACACAGAATCGCTCCATGGTACATCGAAGGTTCAAGAAGACTCCTTATGCGTTAATCAATAACCGAACACCGACAATCAAATACTTCCATATATTTGGGTGTAAGTGTTTCGTATTAAACGATAGGGAGAATCTCAACAAATTCAGCGCTAAGGCAGATGAAGGAATCTTCATTCGATATTCCTCGACTTCAACTGCATATCGTGTCTATCTAAAGAAGACAAAGACGGTGATTGAAAGCGTCAACGTCACCTTTGATGAAGAAATGGCTTCCGAACAACACAGTTCAGAACCCGCAATAACAGGAATACTAGCTTCTGGGCAACTCAGTCCAGAACCTATGTCTCAACTAAATAAATCAGATGAAGCATCAACTTCTACTAACCATTTATCTGATTTAGATTTTTTATTTGAATTGTTTTATGATGAATATCTCGGATCTAATGTAAAGAAATCTGTTGTGGTTGACAGGATGAAAGACTTAACGACTACACATCCAACCAGTTCAGATGACTCTATTGAATCAAACGCCCCGATTCAACAAGAGATTCCAATTCAAATACCGACTCCAACAGTTGAAGAAATGACAAATGATAAAGAGACAGAAGTAGCTGAAACAGTAGGAGATTCTGTACAGATCAATCTACAGCCAGATCAAGCTGTACCTGTTGAGCCTTCAGAACCTGCCACTTCAACTGAAATCATCAATCCTCCTGAACAAACCGAAGAAGGTACAATTGGATTTATAGATGATACAATTGAGATACATTCATATAATCCATTGCCTCATGAACAAAAATGGACCAAAGAGCACCCGATAAGCCAGATAAATGGCGATCCATCAAAACCGGTGCAAACTAGGTCAGCATCAATGAACATGTGCATGCATGACTCCTTTCTGAGCAAGTTCGAACCAACACGCATATCAGAGGCACTTGCTGATCCAGAATGGGTGATCTCAATGCAAGAAGAGCTAAATCAGTTCGATGCACTTCAAGTCTGGAGACTCGTACCGAAACCTCAAGGTAAAACCACAATAGGTACGAAATGGGTGTTTAAAATAAAGAAAGACAAAGATGGAACCGTCATCAGAAACAAGGCACGACTAGTAGCCAAAGGATACAGACAAGAGGAAGGAATAGACTATGACATAACATATGCTCCTGTGGCGCGATTAGAGGCAATAAGAATGTTTTTAGCCTACGCAGCCCACAAGAACTTCACGGTCTTTCAAATGGACGAGAAGACAGCATTCCCCAATGGAATTCTGAAGGAGGAAGTCTACGTCTCTCAGCCAGACGGATTTGTCAATCAAGAGAAGCCAAATCACGTTTACATTCTCGACAAAGCACTCTACGGTCTGCAACAAGCACCTCGAGCCTGGTATGATGTCCTTTCTAATTTTCTAGTCAAGTCTGGGTTTTCCAAAGGTACGGTGGATACCACTTTGTTTATTAAAAAGGAAAAAGCCGATATCAGTTTAATTCAAATCTATGTAGATGATATTATCTTTGGTTCTACTAATACTAAGTACTGTAAGAATTTCCCAAACCTTATGGTGTCTAGATTTCAGATGAACATGATGGGAGAGATGAATTTCTTTCTCGGATTGCAAGTCAAACAGTTTTCTACGGGTATCTTTATCAATCAATCAAAGTACATTAGGGATATTCTTCGGAAGTTCCAAATGGAAAATTCAAAACCGATTGGTACCCCAATGGCACCAGGTACTAAAATTGGCAGCGATCCCTCGGGAAAGGCTGTTGATATTAGGACTTATCGAGGGATGATAGGTTCTTTAATGTATCTTACGTCGAGTAGGCTAGATATAATGTTTTCAACATGCTTATGTGCAAGATATCAGGCCAATCCTAAAGAAATCCATTTGTCTGTTGTGAAGCGCATCTTTAGGTATCTAAAGGGCACTGTAGATCTTGGTCTGTGGTATCCTAAAGATACTAGTTTTGAACTAACAGCCTACACAGATGCAGATCATGCAGGTTGTATGTTAGACAGGAAGAGCACGTCAGGACATGTGCAGTTCCTTGGTGATAAACTGGTAAGTTGGGGATCAAAGAAGCAACTTTGTGTTTCAACTTCTACGGCCGAAGCAGAATATGTAGCTGCTGCTAGCTGCTGTTCTCAAGTTTTATGGATGCGAACTCAATTGCGCGACTACGGTTTCCACTTCAACAAGATCCCGATCTACTGTGACTCAAGAGCGTCATCGCAATAACAGCGAATCCTGTTCAACACACGAAGACAAAGCATATAGACGTCAGGTATCATTTTATCAAGGATAATGTAGAGAAAGGAACAATTGAACTTTTCTTTATAAAAACTGAGTATCAACTTGCTGATTTGTTCACCAAACCTTTAGACAAAAAGAGGTTTACCTTTCTAGTCTCGAAGCTTGGTATGCTAAATCTCAAAGTATAACCAGTAATTACCTATAAAAGTTTTCTAACTGTATACTTATTCATCATTTCTTCATTCTTAACTCTGATTGATATCTGCCATTCTATCATATGTTCATGATCCAAGGGGGAGAATGAGAAGAAATTGACATCTGGTCAATATTACTTCGAAGGGGAGCTCATAAAATATTGCATGTACCTTTTAATGCCAATTTTTTTTGTAATGCAAGATTTTAGGGGGAGCTCTTCAAGTCAAAAAGGGAGTACGGATATGACTTCTGATTATTTCAGATCAGGACTCATACTTTAAACAGTTTTACTGCTTTTTGTCTTTTCAATATAAGTGAATAATTATTACTTTGACTTGACATTAGACTTTTGCAGATTTTTTTAGAGAAGCTTACAAGTTCATATCTTTATGACTTTAAGCTTAGCTTCATGATATGTAAGATCAAACGTTAAGGTATAATCCTTTATCTTAATCTCATATATGGTTGAAAGAAGGACAACTTTCAATCATTGGAAAACATTGTTTTTAATGTTCAAAACACTTCCCGATTTTTCAACACATGTTATATTTTGGGAGTGTATTTTAAATGTTTTCATGATCTATATTGTACTTTAACTGAAATAGTTAAACCAATCTGAGCATCACGTGCATCTAGGAAAACAAATAATCATTGTGCTAGGAATTAACACAACTTCTATGGAATCACCTTAACCAGTGATTTCTACCCAAGAAGTTAATCCTTAGTTATTGAGGGTGCAAAGCGAAAAGAAATGAGTGTGATTAGAGAAAGCAAAAAGTTCAAAAGAAAGAGCGTGTGAGAACAGAGTTAAAAGAATATCACAACTCTGCACAAACTTTTTCTGAGTCGGGTAGCCACAATTCTAGTGATTCACAATTCTTTGGTGATCATTATTGAAACAGGCAACTAACCCATGCCAACTCTTGATCAAACCTCACCATCTACTCATTTTCTTCTCAAATAGAAAGTGTTTCACATTTTCAAAGGGGACGCAGCACATATGCTATCTGATTTTCATTCGGAAAATCTAGATATTGAAAAGAAGGAAGTCTGCCCCACCTTCACACTTCAATCATGCACAATTGAGTCTGTGTTTAACTTACTGTTGTCTCAGTGGTTTACACAATTTTGAGCCTATAAGCAATCATCAAGTGCTTAATTCTTTCTATCACAAGCACGAACACACAAGGAATTTGTTTCTTTGTCATAACGTTTATAGAAATAACCTTTGTGGTGTTTCGATGATTAAATGGAAGCCCTGGGGGAGTCAACATCAAACAGCTCCTTTCCAATGTGTATTCGTTACACACAGTGACTTAGTGTTACTAACAGGCATGTTAACTAATTCATTAGTTGATTCAGGTGATACATGACTACATTTGTCTGGATTTGCAAAGATCTAGATGAATCTCTTATGAATTGACGAATCAGGGGCTCTAACTGCAAGATTGACATTTCTTACCACAAATTTTGATGAAGTCGTTACACTTAACATCAAAAAGGGGGAGAATGACTACACAAGAAATGGCAAAGATCACATGTTTCAAGAATCACGTCCACTCTTCAATGAGGGAGATTGTTAAAGAAAGACATGCTGATTTCAGAGAAAGAGATTGCATCTTCTGAGCTGAAAGAGAAGATCAAATTGCTAAAATCATTTTCGTAATGATCTTGATCCAAAGGGGGAGATTGTTAAGACACAGTCTCATTGGATTCAAGATCATCCAATCTGAAGATCGCAATCTGAAGCTAAAGCCGGAACATCGACTCTCGATATAAAAGTCTATGTCTATTTGTAATAAATGTCAATGTATTTGTAATAGTTTACTTAGATTTAATATCTAAGTTATAATATTGTAATAGTTAGATAAAGTTATTAGTTAGCTTTGTTAGTTTCTAGTTAGTTATTAGTTAGTTTCTAGTTTATATTAGATTTAATATCTAGATCAAATATCTAGATATTAACTTAGATTGTGTGTTCAACTCACTAGGATTAGATATTGTGTCTCTCACTCTCTCACAATCAGATCACAACTCACACATAGACACACACAAAAACACACACTTCAAGGTGAAAAGGAGAGAAAAACATAGAGAACACATCAAGAACTTAATCGATCAACCTTGTAATCGTTGTTTGATATATCAATACAGGTTGGTAATCGTTATTGTGTTGTTGTTTCTATAAAACTTGATAGTAGTAGTATTGTTAAAGGACCGACACAAGCGATTTTAGATTCTCGGAACATGGGTGAACGTGATCTCCTTAAAGCGCTTGATCAGGTCAATGGCAAGTTCTTGGTACGATATGAGTTGGGTCTCTTTGGTCTTCCATTCTCCTATACCTCTCTCTATAGAAAAAGCCTTTCCCCTTTTCATAATACCCACGGTAAGCATCCTGCTCTCGATCCAGAGCTACTGCTTCAACAATCAACTGAGCTTAGGAAGTCAGGTTAAGACGTCGACTTATAACTGGTCTTGCCCGAGGAGATGAAAAAGAATTAGGGCTTGCTTTATCAATTCACATCTATGAGCGATGATTCCTCTATCTCTTGCTCGCTTCGATCGGACTCTGGCAACTTAGGGAAGAATGATGGCTCGCTAACAAGGCCCCTAAATGACCGCTCAGAAGGCCTACCTCTTTTTTTCCCAATCTCTCACTCGCTCGTCCCTCTCTCATGAAAGATTGTCTCTCCTCTCCCGGCGGCTTTTAGTCATGTCTATACCCAGTTGCTAAGACGATTCCCACTCAAGCATTCTCATTCAACGGTCTATCAATGCTGCCTTATTTAGTTCAAAATTCCTTTCTTTCTACTAGTTCTTACATAAGCAATTTGCAGGAAGTAAACGAAGTCTTTCCTTCCAAAATCCACTCCAGAAGTCACGTCTTTCAGTACTGGGACTGAAGTCAAGTACTTTCGAGTTGCTCTTTGCCCAAAGCCCTCTTTCCGACTTAGAAAGACCAACTAACAATATCTTTAGCATCTCTTGAGTTGGAAAGCTCTTTATAGAGCTAAGGGGAAGGTTTGGAACCCTAGTAGCAGAATGGAATCAGCGGGCTGACTTCCATGCTAACATGAGTAGTTTAACTCATAATTACCTCGTAAGGGCTTTTTTAATTGTTTTTGCTTTTCTATAAACTTTTTAAAAAAGTCTTCAAATAGCCATTGCATAGTTTACGAATTATGCTTAGTAGGGACCTAAACACAGGAATGGTTCAGAGTCAGACCACTCCTTATGACGAAAGGGGGAGAAAGGACTGTTGATCTGTGATCAAAGAAAACTATACCTGAAGAATGGGATACAGATTGACCGGCACAAAAGCCATCTCTATCAATCTACGCTCATTGATGAGACGGCGACATAGAGAACTTTGTCACCCCTTGTCACTTAAAAGTAAAGAAGAGATACAAACTTTTGAATATAAACTTGGTGGGATCGAGGGTGGAATCGAATAGCGAATGCACTTGACCGACCCGCCATCTCTTTCCTTCAATAATGCCTTCGCTTCACTTCAAGACGCTATTTGCCAATAAGAAAAAAAATTACCTTTTTTATTTGAATGGAAGAAGCCGAAGGGGTGAACGAGCGTTGCGGTAACGAGCTTTCCTTCTGTCGGCCTTTATAGGAGTAGGGGAGCGTGGTGATATAGATAGACGTCCAATCCTGAAGCAGCTAGTTGCTCGGCCTTAGTCTTGGGCTGATCTCACACTTCAATCAAGCCCTTCGTACTTCGATCCAATCAATCGATCGATCAAGAGGCTAATCTCTTTTGTTTGGGCCGGTAGCTAAAAGAAAGTCCTCGCTTTCTCTTGAACAAGGGAAGGGCAGCATAGCATTAGCTTCAATTAAACAAGCTCAACCTTGAGAAAGGTGGTAGGCCAAAGAACCGTTGAACGCTTCAACTTGGCCACTGAAGAAGGCGAAGGCTGGGCGAGAGACTAGGACAACTTACTGTTTACTGCTATGCCATGGTTGAAGCTTTAGGCTCTATAGACGGAACTATGTATTAGGTATTAGGGAGGGGAGGACACCACTCAGCACCCCACGGAGCGGTGGGGTTCAATGCCTAAAAAATAGAAAAAAAAGGGGGAAAGATGACTCTATGGCTGAGGGGAGGAGAGAAAGAACGCATGCATGGATATTCTGTCTGTCGGAGGTTCGAGAATCTATGAAAGGACATCTAAAGCTAAGGTTATGAAGTAAAGGAAGTCCGAGAGAAGTGGTGATCTCATCTTTCTTGCTGGGAGAGAGGAAGCTTCCGGACCACCTTTTCCAGCCAGATAGCGAGCGATCACTCAGCAATGAACACTAACTGAAAGCGTCCGGGAATGAGTACCTATCCCTTACGGGAATCGAACCCGTGTCTTCGACATGAAAAGACGATGTCCTAACCACTGGACGAAAGGGACCAAAAATCCATTCTTCATATACCGCTCCGTGGGCTCCGAGAATAGAAGTGGTTCGTTTTCTTTCTATACGAAATTAAAGATTTCGTTTGTGTTCATGTTGGCGATTTCAGATGTCAATTCGGTGGTTCGTCCCCCCTTCCTACGGGTTCCCCCACCCCCCTGAATAAGTAAGGCCCCGCTCTTTCTAATAAAAAAAAGAGGGGCGAAGCGCCCGTTTGAAGTGGCGAAGGCCTATGCTACAGTAAGAAAAAAAGTAGGTTTCGGTTACGAAGTCACTTAGTCGAACTATAAAGAAAGGGAGGCTAAGGCTACGAAGTAAGGTCAACTGGTTAAGGAAAGCTCAGGTTATGAAAAAGTTTAGCCGTTAATTAATTAATTAATTAGTAGTGAGACGTCGGTACGGAGTTGCGTCAGCTGTGGATATAGACTAGGCTAAGGGGCGGACTTCATCTCTTCTATTCTCTTCACTTACACCTTACACTTCTGCTGAGTCTAACGAGGCTCAGGTGCGGAGCCTTCCACTGCCACTGTGGACCGAGACTATGCAAAGGTAGAACATCATAGAAACTTCGCTGACTTTCTCATAAACCTTGATTTCGCTACGCTCAATAAGAAGTCGGAATAGCTGAAATTGGTTCGTGTTCCGTTTCCAAAGTCAGTCGTCTTTACCCAAGTGTGAACTTCAGATGACTCTCAAGCGGTTCCATTCCTTCTTACTGTACTTCTGGGTCGACCCAACCCGAATGGGAAGAAGGGGGTCAACCAAACAGCGGTCCACTTTGTACGTTTGCTGAGCAGACCAATCAGGCATTTTTTTTATAAAAAGGAAGGGAACTTCTCACCGAAGGAGGCAGTAGGAATGAAAGAGGTGGGAAGCTACCGCTTCTAGAATGGTTGCTTATCCTTCACTTTTTTTAGAGCGTATCGCTATTCAAAAAAAAAAGGTTTATGTAATCGGAAAAATGGTTACGGTTGCGAAAACCAGAGAAAGTCGGGAACCATCGGTTACCTTTTGAATCAAAGTAGCGATGAGCCTAGTATTACGACTACAGGGAAAGAACAACGCATCCACATCCAAAGCCAACAAGAACAACGCACCTAAAGGTAAATCTTTTGGTAAACCTGATATGTTTTACTATGCTAATCATTTGATCAGGATTGCTCAAAAGAAAATCTGTTGTTCTTACTGTGGAGAGAATGATTTTGTTCAGAAAGAATCTTCTCATAACTAGTACGGTACTTACAGAATAACTTCTCAGAAAAGTAAACTTAAAAATGTTAAATCTAATGAGAAGTGGATTCCTAAATCTAACCTACCAGGACCCAAATCCTAGTGGGTACCAAAACCTGTTAAATCTGTTTTGCAGGTACCACAGATTTAGGAGGAGCAAGAATATAGGCGTTTGAACAAAGCAGTTCAAAACCCGGACTTTTAAAGATTTTGGCTCTTGAATATTTCAGTTCAAGACCCGTACATTCATGTTAAAGAGCAATGGTTTCTGATTACAACAGATCAGGACCCAGTCTTTAATGTTAAAAGACTAAGACTTCTAAACACATCAATTTAGGACTCGGTCTTCAATGTTTAAAGACAAGGATATTTTGCAAATATCCTGGGGGAGTTTAACTGAATCTAAATCATTTTATCATGATTTGAGGGGGAGCTTAATTGTAAGTATATTCTGATCTAGATCTTTGATTGCCTGAAAGAAGAACAACTTTTGAACATGAAAAATGTTTTTTTTATGTTCAAACCACTTCTGTTTCTCAAAAGATTTCATGAATTTAGAACTGTGATTTTAAATATTTTTCATAATTGAGCTTTAATGTTTAACTGACCGTGTGTTTCCAAAGATTAATACTTGTTATTATCTTGTCTATATAATGTCAAGTATTCACACACACCGGTTCAGTACTTCATATTGATTTTGTTATTACCATGTCTCATAAAGAAACAATTTTTTGATGGTAATACTCCCGTTTGTATTTCAATGTTGTTGAGCATAAATCATCATTTCAATCTTTGAGCGTTCATTGTTAAATTGTTTATATTCGTTCATATAAACAAATTATCAAGTTCTTTGATACCCTAACCTTTCACATTCATATCTTGTGATATTTGATCTGATTGATACATTGTCAGATTCTCAAAACAATTCTTTTGATTTCATTTCATTCATTCAATATCCTTGTTTTGAGATATCTTCAAAGATCAAATGCTCAAATTATCATTTCTATTCTTGATGAGCATACATTTTTGACAATGACATCATATTTGTGCTTAACTATTCAAGTTAAATTGTTGAGCAACCATTCTTTTTAGGAAAATTACATGGGATCAGTATGAGAGCTTAAACAGAACTTCCATGGATTTACGTTAACCAGTGTTTCCTACCACGAAAGTTATCCTAGAGTGATTGAGGGGTGAGGGGTTTTAAATCAAAGAGTGGGGGAGATAACTCATCTGATTGAGTTTTTCTCAGTATGTGGAGCAGAAAAATGTAAATGAGACTTTGGTTAGAAGTGAGCTAAATGTTAAAAAAAAGTGTGAGAACAGAGTTAAAAGAATATCAAAACTCTACACCAACCACTTTCTGAGCCGGGCAGCCACATATACTGATTGGTTCATATTCTTTGGTGACCATCATTGAAAAAGGCAATGAGCCCATGCCAACTCTTGCAATTACCCCACTAACCACTCATTTCTTTCTCGACAAAGAAATGTTTCATATTTTCTTGGGGACGCAACACATCTGCTCTCTAGTCTTCACTCTGAAGATTTAGATATTGAAAAAGAAGGAAGTTTGCCCCACCTTCGCACCTCTTTCATGCACATTGAGTTTGTGTAATACTTGTTGTTGTCTCAACTGTTTACACATTTTAAGTCTGCTGAAAAAGCTTAAGTAGCTTCAATCATTTTACACTTTCACGTACACATAAGGAATATGTTTTCTTGTCATAACATTCATAGAAAATTCCTTTGTGGTTTTTCGATGATTGAATGGAAGCCCTGGGGGAGTGAACATCTCAAAAACTCCTTTCCAATGTACATCTGTTGTACAGAGTGGCTCCGTGCTACTTACAGGCATACTAATTGTATCATTTGTTGATTCAGGGTTACAATGTTTATTATATATGGATTTGAAAAGATTCGGGTATGTACATTTCTTATGAATTGACGGATACACAGATCAAAAGAGTGAAGATTGTCATTTTATAAAGGGGGATATTGTTATTTTATCATAAAGGGGGAGAATGTTAGTAGATCATAAAGAGGAAGATAAATTTTCAAAGACAATGACTTGAAAAAGGTTTTGATGATTTTGCTGATCACAACTCATCAAAAAGGGGGAGAAATTCTGGATTTTCAAGTCAAGTGAAAATTTAAAGATTGTCAGAGGATTCATCTCATAAAGGAAGAGATTTTTCTAAAGAAAAAGGGGGAGATATTCAAGTACTTTCAAGTCAAATATGATAGGTTGAGTAAAGTTTGAAAGACTTTCTAAAGAAAAGCAAAAGATTGATGAAAGTTTATCAAAATGGAAGAGATAATTTCTGGAATTTCAAGTTCAAGACAGATTAAAGTTTGTTTTCCGAAGACTGATCAGAGATCACAGAGATGAAGATACGAGCATTGAAAAATTCCTCAAAGTTCAAAGATTCCTCAAGTTCAAAGAAGATCAAAGAAGTTTCAAGAATTTCAAATTCAATTTCATAAGTTTTGTTCAAAACTTGATGACTGTTCAAAGACAATGTGAATGACTTTTCAAAATTCTTCAAAGCATCAAAGATTGAAGATTGTCAGAGCTACAAAGTTTAAATCCGTCAGAGTTAAAGTTTGAAGAATCAAGAGCTGAAGACTATTGTCAAATTTTTGTTAAATCTTGAATACAAAGGGGGAGAATGTTAGTGCATTGTTGCATCCAAGATTTAAGTATAGAAAAGTCAAAGTCAAAATAGTCAAAAGAGTTAAGTCTTGGAAGTCAACCTTGTGTAAATAGCTCTTAGGGGTTGTTCGGTTGTGGCTTAATGGGTTGTATAGCCCATATGGATTATTCGGTCAGCCATAAAAAGTCGTTCGGTTGTGGCTTATTTACTCAGCTGGTGGCTTAATCGGTCAGCTAGAAATTTCTACTCCTTTACATTCAGCCACCCATTTTCCACCTTTACCCCTCCTTATCGTAACCCATTTCTGGAAGAAACAAAAATACCCTCCTTAACTTGTCATCTCCCATCTCCATCCTCTAGACCGAATCCCGTCGCCACCCACCATTTGAAGCTCCATGACCAAATAGTCTGTTTTCTAGGTTCTCCTCTTTATCTCCATCAATTTGAAGCTCCATGACCAAACAGATTTGTTTCCGATCGAAGAACTATTAAAGTACCGTCGTCAAAATCGATCATGGATTCTCCTCTCTATCTCCATCGATTCGTTCTCTAGCAGAACTGTTCCTGGATCTCCTCTCTATCTCCATCGATTTGTTCATGGGTTATCCTCTCTATCTCCATGGATTCGTTATCTAGCAGATATGTTCATGGATCTCCTCTCTATCTCCATCGATTTCTTCATGGGTTATCATTTCTACCTTTCTAGTCGAAGAACAATTGAAGACCTGATTCTCTATCAATTTGGGTTTTCTTGTACTTAGGGTTGATTTTTTTTGGGTTCTTCATCTGTTTGGGTTCTCCATCTGATAATCTATGGGTTCTTCATGTTGATGTAAATTAAACGGTAAATGTTCGGTGATATCAATTTTTTTGTTGTGATATCGATCGACATGTGCATATTTTGTGGATGGATTTTCTGAATTTTGTGGGATCGATTTTCTGTTTATCGAGTTGGGTATATTTTTTATGGTTCCATACAGTAGTTTTCTGTGTATTCTATGTATTGCTTTATGGATTTCGTGGATTGATTTTCATGTTTCTGGTTTACATACATTAGTTTCTCACCATCGATTTTGTCCGGTGTACCTATCAAGCTATTAATATTCATGTTCCTCTCCATCGATTTTCATGATTCTCGTTTTTTAGACCAACATATTGATATGTTTCCGATATATCATAAATCTAGCAAGCTGGGGGTAAAATGGTCATTTCTGACATTCAGGCTGTTTATTCAGTACAATAATCGAACAATAACTTATCTACTAACATATAGACAACATTATCAATACAGACAACTATATCCATTCAGGTCTTAACAGAAAACGAACCGAACAACACCTTAGTGTGAGTGTTTGTAGAAGTCTTAGAAGTGTCAGGCATATGAGAGATTAGTGTTAAGAGAGTTCATTGTAACTTGTAACATTTGAGATTGTCAGATATACGACTTTCAAGTTTCTCTCTCTACTCTCTCTCTCTCTCTCTAGAATTTGTGATCAATTGTCAAATCTTGATGTTTGCTTGAAAACTTGGACTCACAGGTCAATATGACCTTTAGCAAATAGTCAACACTTAACAATTATTACAATAAACACCAAACACTTTACAAACACATTCATTAATTCATAATATATTCATCTGAATCTTTGCAAATTCAGACAAATAAGAATGTAAACCTGAATCAACAAATGAATTAGTTAAGATGCATGTAACTAACACAAATTCACTTAGTACAACGAATGTACTATACAAGGAGTTTTATTTATGTTCACTCCCTAGGTCTTCCTTTCAATCATTGAATAACACAAGATTATTCTATGAACGTTCCGACAGAAAAATGAATTTTCTGTGTGAATGTACCTTGTGTATGAAAGAATTAAAATATGAGTGTTTATAATAGGCTCAACATGTGTAAACCATTGAGACAACAAGAGTATTACACACACTCAATTGTGCATGATCGAAGTGCGAAGGTTGACTGTGGTTAGTCTAGCCTCACCTATGCCTAGGTTGTTAAAAAGAGACAAGGGCATAAGGTTTATACTAGCTCCTAGGTCACATAGTTCCTTTCCAATCTCTTTCCCACCTATTGAGCAAGGAATAGTGAAACTCCCAGGATCTTTCAGTTTAGGGGGAATTTTATTTGAAAGGAGGGCACTACAACCTTCTGTTAAAGCAATAGTTTCATATTCATTCAACTTCTTCTTTTTGCTCAGAATGTCCTTGAGAAATTTTGCATAACTTGGCATTTGTTCAATTGCTTCAACCAAAGGAATGTTGATATGTAGTTGTTTAAATACATCAAGGAACTTTTTGAACTGTAGCTCCTCCTTTTGATTTCTCAACCTTTGTGGAAAAGGTATATAAGGGGGAACAGGAGCTACAATGGCTTTCTCAGGGGACTGTTCTGAAGGTGTTGGGGTGATGACAGGGTTGTAACTTTTGAGTATATGAGTGACTGGTGAAGTGACAAGATTGTTAGTCTTGGTGGAAGATGTCGAGGTTTCATCCTGAAATGATACCTTCTTTTTGCCATCATTTGGGAATAATAAAGAAAAGTCAGTTTTCTTAGGTAGTGATCCTATGTCTACTGGTTTTCCTTTATCCTTCCAAGTGGGTGTGATAACAGTGGGTTTGTGTGATTCAATGGGCTTTTTCACTTGTTCACTTTCTATCAAGCTCTTTCCACTTCTTAAAGTCACTGCTTTAACATGTTCATTCATGGCGGGTCTTGGGATCTATGTATCACTAGGCAATGTACCAATAGGTCTATTCCTTAACTCAAGTGCAAGCTGACTGATCTGAGTCTCTGGAGATCTTATAGTGGTGTTTTGATGGTTCATTGCTGAGTTGGTTTGGTTAATGAACCCTTTCAAATATGTTTTTAAAGAGGTGGATGACTCAGCTTGCTGGTTAGGTTTGTGTTGGAAAGACGACTGAGTTGATGGTTGATGAAAAGTCTGTTGGTGATGGTTTTGAGGTGGACTTGGGTGTTGTACTTGTTGTGGTTGAAAATTTGAAACTCCTTGTTGTTTAGGTGCAGATGGATTTAAACACGGACTGTTCCAAGAAAATTTTGGGTGTTGTCTCCAACTGGCATTGTAGTTGTTGGAGTAGGGACCAGGCTTGTTATGAACATAGTTTACTGATTCAGTATTTTGTGGGAAATGTTCATAAGAGTGTTCCCCACCACAACAAACGCACTGCACTGAGAGTACTACTAGAATAGGTGTAGAGGCAGTAGACTGTACTCTGTGGCCAGAAGTTAAGTTTTTTAGCATTGTGGCCACGGAAGTGTGTTAATCCCAGAATTCAAGTTCTAAACATACATGAAAATCAAGATGAACAAATTTCATAAGTAATGTGTCATTGATTCAATTCACAGAGATTACAATTCCACTTTCTCTCTCTACACTCTCTCACTAGAATGATACACACTAAAACTCTTCTCTGATATGCTCCCGTATCACACACTTACCAATCTTACAAAGAATGACTTGCCATCTCAATCTCTATACAAAGACAATGACAAAACTATTTATACAAATCAATATTACAACACAAGATACAAAACACAATACTTTGACTTTGACATTTATTACAAAGACTTTGACTTTCATGCTTGCGAGTTGACTTTGAGCTTTGACTTTAATATTCAATCTTTATGATATTGCATCCAACAAATATGTGCTCTAACAATCTCCCCCTTTGGATCAAGATCATCTCTAAAAGATTTTGCAATTCAATCTTCTCGCTTTAAGCTCAATTTGAATCATCTCCCCTTTTATCAACTTTATCTTATCCAAAGTCTGTCTTCAAAAGCAATAGCATTTTCCACAAAGATGGTATAAATCTCTTTCAGACACTGGAAAGAAATTATCTTCAGTTACAGCTCAATTTGCTTCAGCAAACTTATCTTCAAAGAAAATTTCTGGAAAATCAGTTCATCTTCATAAATCTTTAAACTTTCTCTTTCATCCTTCAATAATCATTCTTCAAACTTTCTTCAAATTGACATTTCTTGAAACTGTCTCCCCGTCTATAACATTTATGAATCATACATTTCTTGAATTCTTCTCCCCCTTTTTGATGAAAGAAGAATGAAATCATCAAAACTCTTTAAAAGAAATGTCTCTGAAATCTTTTCTGACCATTGATCTTTACCAAGAGCCTCTGATTATCTGCCGATCCAAAGAATATATTCATCTGAATCTTTGCAAATTCAGACAAATTAAAAAATGTAACACCTGAATCAACAAATGAATCAGTTAAGATGACTGTCAGTAACACGAAGTCACTGTGTAACGAATACACATTGCAAAGGAGCTTTTGTGATGTTCACTCCCCCAGGGCTTCCATTCAATCATCGAAACACCACAAAGGAATTTCTATGAACGTTATGACAAGAAAAACAAATTTCCTTGTGTGTCCGTGCAAGTGTTAGAAAGAATTAAGCACATGATGATTGCTTTTTATATAAGGCTCAAAATTGTGTAAACCACTGAGACAACAATAATTAAACACAGACTCTATTGTGCATGATCGAAGTGCGAAGGTGGGGCAGACTTCCTTTTTTTTTAATATCCAGATTTTCCAAATGAAAATCAGATAGCATATGTGCTGCATCCCCTCGAAATATTGAAACATTTTCTTTTTTAGAAGAAAATGAGTAGTTGGTGGGGGTTTTAGCAAGAGTTGGCATGGGCTAGTTGTCTGTTTCAATAATGTTCACGAAGAATTGTGAAACACTAGCAATGTGGTTGCCCGGCTCAGAAAAAGTTGGTGCAGAGTTTAATATTATTTTACTCTGATCTCTCACCCTCTTCTTTTTAATCATTGATCTCACTTCTAACCAAACTCTGTGTTTCATTTTACCTCATCACTCAACCCACACTCAGTATTTAACTCCTCACACATTCGATCACTCAAGGATTAACTTCTTGGGTAGGAAACATTGGTTAACGTGAATCCATAGAAGTTTCAATTAAGCTCACACAAAATGAACCCATGTTGTCCTAAAAGAACATGTTGCTCAAATGGTTTAACTATATCAGTTAAAGCACAAATATACAAGTCAGATTGTGGTATGCTCAATGATATAATCATGAAGATTTGAGCATTTCAAACATTGAAGATTTTTCAAACAAGATAATTGAAAGAATGAAATGAATACAAGAAACTTGTTTGAAAATCTGACATTGTATGATAAAAATCAAATATGAAATGATTTAGCAATTAAGGCATAGGTCAGCAAAAAATTGGAATTTGTCTATACGAAACAATATATAGACACTCTTGAAAGAACGTTTCGAAATGAAATCACGCTCAATTTCTTTGAAGTTCAATCGGGGTGTATCACCTTCGAAAAATTGTTCGATTTTGAGACATGGTGATAACATATCAAACAAAAGATTAAACCAGTGTGTGTGAATACTTGACAGTATATGGAAAAGATAATACACAAGTATATATATATATATATATATCTTTGGAAACACACGGTTTATAAGCATTTAAGCACATGAAACATGAAAACATTTAAAATCACACTTCTATATTCATGAAATCGTTTAAGAATAAAAAGTGGTTTGAACGTTTAAGAACATGTTTTCATACCTGAAAGTTGTCCTTCTTTCAGATACGTATGAGATTAAGAATAGAAATAAACCTTTTTCGCTTAGCCTTAAATCTCATGAATTCAGCTTAAAGTCATAATGGTATGATTTTGTAAGCATCCTCTCATTCTGCATCAGTCATAAGTCCGTCAAAGTACAAAATTTATTCACAACTTTATTGAAAAATAAAATGACATAAAGCAGTAAAAACATTGAATGTACGAGTTCTGATCTGAAGTAATTAGAAATCATAATTCATACTCCTTACTCTTACTCTTACTCCCCCTGCATTTATGCATCAGAAAAATTTATCAGTGATTAGCATAAGCAAAATATGAACTCCCCCTCAAATGGATGTAGATCATCTATTCATCTTCTCTTACTCCCCCTGAAATCATGAACATACCTTAAAGTGCAGATATCTTTTAGAATAAAAAAAAAGTAATGAAGAAAAATAACAATCATAAAAACTTTAATAGGTAATCACTGATTAAGTCTTAAGATTTAACATACCAAGTTTCGAGATAAGAAAATTAAATCTCTTTTCGTTGAGAGGCTTGGTAAACAAATCAGCAAGCTGATAATCAATGTTTACAAAATAAAGTTCTATTATACCTTTTTCAACATTGTCTTTGATAAAATGATATCTTACGTCTATGTGTTTTGTCTTTGTATGTTGCACAAGATTTGCTGATATTGCAATGGCGCTCTTTGAGTCACAATATCTCGGGATCTTGTAGAATTTGAAGCCATAATCTCTTAGTTGCGTCCTCATCCACAACACCTGAGAACAGCAGCTTGCCGCATCGACATACTTCGCCTCAGTCGTTGATGTGGAAACACACAGTTGTTTCTTTGATGCCCAACTTACGAGTTTATCTCCAAGAAACTGTATATGACCCGATGTACTCTTCCTGTCTAACATATAACCTGCATGATCTGCATCTGAGTAAGCCGTCAGTTCAAAACCAGTATCTTTAGGATACCACAGACCAAGATCTGTTGTCCCCTTCAGATATCTAAATATGCGCTTAACGCAGACATATGGGATTCTTTGGGATTAGCCTGATATCTTGCACATAAACATGTAGAAAACATAATATATGGCCTACTTGAAGTTAAATACATCAAAGAACCAATCATTCCTCTATAAGTTCTAACATCGACAGGTTTTCCCGAAGGATCCATGCCAATCTTAGTTCCCGGTGCCATCGGGGTTCCAATTGTTGTACAATTTTCCATTTTGAATTTCCCTAGAATATCGAAAATGTACTTGGATTGATTTATAAAAATCCCCGTTGAAAATTGCTTAACTTGTAATCCGAGAAAGAAATTCATCTCTCCCATCATACTCATCTGAAAACGTGACACCATGAGGTTAGAAAAGTTCTTACAGAATTTGGGATTTGTAGAGCCAAATATGATGTCATCCACATATATCTGAATAAGAATAATATCAGCTTTTTCCTTTTTAATAAACAAAGTAGTATCGATTTTACATTTTGTGAAGCCCGACTTTACCAAAAACTTTGATAAAACTTGGTACCAGGCTCGAGACACTTCTTTTAGACCGTAAAGTGATTTATCCAAGATGTAGACATGATCCAGTTTATCTGGATTTACAAAGCCTTCAGGTTGTGAGACATAGACTTCCTCCTTAAGAATGCCATTTAGAAAGGCAGTCTTCACGTCCATCTGGTAGACTTTGAAGTTTTTGTGAGCAGCATACGCAAGAAACATTCTGATCGCTTCAATACGGGTCACTGGAGCGTAAGTCTCGTCATAATCAATGCCTTCTTCTTACCGTTAGCCTTTTGCGAGAAGTCGTGCTTTGTTTCTGACTACGATACCATTTTCGTCCTTCTTATTCTTGAATACCCATTTTGTACCAATTACAGATTTACCTTCAGGTCTTGGTACAAGTCTCCAGACTTTTAAAGCTTCGAACTGGTTCAGCTCGTCTTGCATTGCAGTAACCCAATCCGAGTCAGCTAGAGCTTCTGATACGCGAGTGGGCTCTATCTTGCTCAGAAAGGAGTCATGCATACACATGTTCAAAGTAGCAGACCTAGTTTGCACCGGTTTTGATAGATCTTTAATGATTTGGCTTATCGGGTGCTCTTTGGTCCACTTATGTTCGTGAGGGAGCGGATTCAATGTAGATTGATCATAGTTCTCATCTAAGTATCCACTGTCAGCTTCTCCTTTTTCAGCATTTATTGGGGGTACAGTTGAAGTTTCTTGTATAGAAGTTTCAGTTGGGACAACTTGTTCAGTCTGTTGATTATTCATGACAGTGCATCCAACTGAAGTAGAGACTTATGGTTAAACATTATCTTGTACACCTTCAACTGTAGGAGTATTTGTTTGAATCTGAGTTTTTGTCTGAACCGAGGGAACGAGTTCAGTTGATACATATGAAGTAGTTGGATGATTAGTCATTGAATCTTCTGACCTGTCAACTACAACAGATTTAGGCAGTTTAGATCCAAGAAACTCATCATAAAAGAATTCAAACAATATGTTAGAGTAGAATTTTGAGTCAATTTGTTAAGCAATTTTGTTTAAATGTGTTGTCTTTTCTATGTAGCTTGTGTAGTGGTCAAGATTGTGTTTGACCCTATATAAAGCATATCCTTTTGTCTTGTTTTGTAGAATGTGTATTGTAATCTTTCAATATTTGATCAATGAATACGACACTTGTGACTTTTTCTCTCATCTCATTCTTTGATTGTTAATTCATATTATGAATGATTGCTTGATTTCTGGGATCACAATTGGTATCAAAGCTTGATCAGAAACAACAGAGAAGATTTGATTTTGTGTTTTGAAGACAGATTGATTACAGTTTCCGAATTCGGAAATACACTGTTCCATTGAAATTGAATTTTTGATTTCATGGAGTTCTTGATGTAAATTTGCACCCATAGTGATCGTCTGATATAGGAGATCAATTTTGGTATAGGTCATCTACTCTTGAATCAACAGATTGATCAAATTAGATCAATCAGTGTATTTTTGGAAAGTTTTTCTCGCGGACTGCCAAAGATCAATTCCCATTTTGTTTGTTGTTCTTATTGAAATTCACTCCGTAGGGTTGATTATGATGTCCTAGAGATCAATCGTTCAAAGTTTCAGAGACAAATATCATCATTTGAATAGATTCTGGGTGAAAAGTTTGAAAATAGAAACGAGATCTACAAAATTCGCAACATCCTTGAAGAACTCGCAAGTAGAACTCGCAGAGTGAAAGAATCTTGTTGTTTACAAGGAAAGAATTCACAGAGTTGTAGACTGAAGAATTCGCATTCACAGAGAATAAAAATGGCTAAGTAAAGAATTCGCACAAGTGTTCTACACGAAAAGCCAAGATTTCGTAAGTGTGAGAGACGCGAATTCTGAAAAATTCGTAACTGTGTCTATTACGAATTCAAGGAACTCGCATAGGACTTCTTGCGAAAACCTCAAGAACTCGCACAAGCTATCTTGCGAAAAGCTCACAATTCGTATCCTTACTTATATCCTTTTTACGAATTGCTTGCTTACGAATTCCTTACTTGTTAAATATTGTGTGTGTGCCTTGCGAATTGCACCTTACGAATTCTTGCCTTGCGAATATTGCTTTGAGTGTGTCTTACGAATTCTTGCCTTAAATTTCATTTTAAGTGATTTTTCAGTATTTTTACATCAAATTTTTCTGTTTTTCTGATAAAAGATCATTTCAAGCATAACTGTTCATTGATTTTAATCATGCCTTATACTGATGAGAAAGGAAATTTATGTCTTACTAACAGGGAATGTGCATTGTCATACATGCCGGAGATTCCAAAGATAGAAGCTGAGAATGAGAAACTCAAAAGTCAAAATTCAAAGCCGAAAGCAGAGATTGATACTTTGAATGTTAAACTAACAAAAGTTGAAGCACAAGTATCAACTTATGAATCAAAAGGAAAAGAATGGATCAAGAAAGTTGATGAAATATTCAAGAAAGAGAAAGTTGAACTGGAGAAAATCTTCAATCTAAAATTGTCTGAACTTTCAAGGAAAGCTGAATTAGAGAAGAAAGAATTAGAACACAGATGTACCAAACTTTCAAGACAAGTTTCTGATTTTGAAAAAATTGTCATAACTGAAAGAGATATCTTTGACAAAGAAAGAAAGAATTCTGAAAAGAAAAACACTTTACTGTTCAAAGAGATTTCTGATAAAAATCAGAACTTGGAGAAAGATTTTGAAGCTGAAAGAAAACACTTTGAATCTATGATTTATGAACTTTCTGATAAATTAGTTGTCTTGTCAACAGATATACAAAAGGGACAGAAGACTAAATCTGAAATGCAACGCAAATTTGACAAGCTTTGTAATGAAAAATCCAAGTTGAATGACAAGATCAGTCAACTTGAGAAAGCTAATGCTGATTGTGTGTCCTGGAATCAAGTTTCTAATTACAAATCAATTAAATTAACAAGAATGATTCAATTTACCTGTTTGATTTCAACTCAAAACTCAAATGAATACAATCTGTTTTTACACTTTCTCTCTCTAGACTCCTCTGTCTCTCTCTACAACTCCCTCAAGTTCTAACCATCTATCTATTAAACAGCAAAGGAATCTATTTATACCTAGCACCTAAAATTCGAGGAAACAAAAACAATTACAAAACAATACAATTACTTTGACTTTTATTAACAAAGACTTTGACTTTTAATGAGAGTTGACTTTCCCAGCTTTGACTTCTTGTACTTTGACCTTCAGTATTATTGACTTGTATCCAACAGATTTATGCTCTAACAATCTCCCCCTTTGGATTCAAGATCAACTTCGAAAGAATTTGCATTTCAGTCTTCTCTTTAAGCTCTGTCATTACAATCTCCACTTTTTCTTTATAACATCTTTACCTTCAAAAGCTGTTTGTATTCTCCCAAAATCTATCTTCAAAAGATATAACAATCTTCAATAATCTCTTCAGAATGATCACAAGACTCTTTCAGACTTTGGAAAGAAATTATCTTCAGATTTAGCACGGAATGCTTCAGCAAACAATCTTCAAAGAAAATTTCTGAAATCAGCACATCTTCAAACAACTTTGACTCTTCTTGAACAATCTTTCAATCTTTGAAAGTTAACTTCTTCAAAACTTTAACTTTGAAATTTCTGAATTAGACATTTCTTTAAATCATCTCCCCCTTTTTGATGAATAGAGCATTTGGTTCATCAAAACTTTCTCATCAAGAAATGCCATTTTTTGTTCCGACCACTGATCTTTCACGAGCCTCTGATTCTTTGCCAATTCGAACAATGTATTTATCTAGATCTTTGCAAATCCAGACAAAATAGGAATGTAACACCTGAATCAACAAATGAATTAGTTAAAATGCCTGTCAGTAACACAAAGTCACTGTGTGTAACAAATACACATAGGAAAGGAGCTTTTTGATGTTCTCTCCCCCAGGGCTTCCATCAAATCATCAAAACACCACAAAGGAAATTTCTATGAATGTTATGACAAGAAAACAAATTCCTTGTGTGTTCGTGCAAGTGTTGAAAGAATTAAACATACGATGATTGCTTTTATAAAAGGCTCAACAAGTGCGAAGGTGGGCAGACTTCCTTCTTTTTCAATATCTAGATTTTCCAAATGAAAATCAGATAGATTATGTGTTGCGTCCCCTTAAAAATATGAAACATTTTCTTTTTAAGAAGAAAATGAGTGGCTGGTGGGGTTTAAGCAAGAGTTGGCATGGGCTATTTGCCTATTTCAATAATGTTCACCAAGAATTGTGAAACATTAGTAATGTGGCTGCCCGGCTCAGAAAGTAGTTGGTGCAGAGTTTGATATTCTTTTACTCTGATCTCACACCCTCTTTCTTTTAATCATTAAGCTCACATCTAACCAAACTCTCTTTTCCATTTTATCTCAATGCACAGCCCACACTCATTTCTTTTTGACTCCTCACACTCAATCACTATGGAATAACTTCTTGGGTAGGAAACACTGGTTATCGTGAATCCATAGAAGTTTCATTTAAGTCCTAGCACAAAGAACCCATATTTCCTATAAAGCATATGTTGCTCAATATGGTTTAACTTGAACAGTTAAAGCTCAAATACAAGTCAGCTATGTGTATGCTCAGAATATAATCAAGAAGATATGAGCATTTTCAAACATTGAAGTATTTTCAAACAAGTAAATTGAATGAATGAATATGAATGCAAGAGACTTGTTTGAAAATCTGACATTATATGGAAATGATCAGAAAAGAAATGATATAATAGTTAAGGCTTATGGTCAACAATAACAGATATGTGTCTATACGAACCAAGATATAGACAAGTCTTGAAATGAACGTTTCGAAATGAATTAACGCTCAATATTCATTCAAGTACAATCGGGGTGTCTTACCATCGAAAAATATGTGTCAAATTTGAGACATGGGTAAGAACATATTGAATAAAAATTCAAACCAATGTGTGTGAATACTTGAAAGTATATAGAAAAGACAATACACAAGTATTTATCTTTGGAAACACACGGTTTGTAATCATGTAAGCATAAGTAAATCTTGAAAACATTTAAAATCACACTTCCAATTCATGAAATCTGTTTAAGAATCGGGAAGTGGTTTGAACATTTAAGAACATGTTTTCTATGAACGAAAGTCGTCCTTCTTTCAACCATATATGAGATTAAGATAAGAAATTAACCTTTCTATGCAGTCTTAAATCTCATGAAGTCAGTTGAAGTTATAAAGATATGATCTCGTAATCTTCTCTCATTCTGCACAAGTCTCAAAGTCATGTCAAATCAACTTTATTCACAAAATTTATTGAAAAATAAAAGACATAAAGCAGTAAAACATGATCATTACGAGTTCTGATCAGAAGTAATCAGAAATCATATCCTTACTCCTTTTGTTGTACACATAAACGCTCCCTAAATTCATGCATCACAAAAATTTAGCAATTAAATTCTATAAACTCCCCCTCAAAATAATATTGATCATCTTAGAATCTTGTATCACTCCCCCTGAGAACATGAACAACATGTTAAAGTGCAGATATCCTTTCAGAAATAATGATAAAGAAATGATGAAAAATTACAATAAAAGAAACTTTAATAGGTAATTACTGATTAGACCTTGAGATTTAGCATACCAAGCTTAGATACAAGAAAATTGAATCTCTTTTCATCTAAAGGTTTGGTAAACAAATCTGCAAGTTGGTAATCAGTTTTTACAAAGTAAAGTTCTATTGTACCTTTTTCTACATTATCTTTTATAAAATGATACCTGACATCAATGTGCTTTGTTTTAGTGTGTTGCACAGGATTAGCTGATATAGCGATAGCGCTCTTCGAGTCACAATAGATCGGTATTTTGTCGAACTTGAATCCATAGTCTCGAAGCTGTGTTCGCATCCTCAAGACTTGAATCCACAAGATCTCGAAGTTGGTATTCTTTCCTTCTTGTTTTGGCACTAGTCTCCAGACTTTCAGGGCTTTGAACTAGTTTAACTCTTCTTGCATAGCAGACACCCAATCCAAATCAACAAGAGCTTCTGATACTCGAGTAGGCTCTATTTTGCTGAGGAATGAGTCATGCATACATTGATTCAAAGTTGTTGACCTAGTTTGCACCGGCTTGTTGAGATCTCCAATTACTTGGTGAAGAGGGTGCTCTTTGGTCCAACGATGTTCATGATGGAGTGGATTAGATGAATATTGATCATGATTATCATCTAAAATCCACTATCAGCTTCTTCAGTTTGTACATCATGAGGGAGGGATTCAGTTGAAGTAATTGGTGTAGAAGCTTCAGTAGGTACAGTTTGTTCAGTTTGTTGATCTGTCCTTACATCACATCCTACTGACTCAGCAACTTCTGGCTCCTCATTAGTAGACACAACTTCAACTATTGGAGTAGGCATTTGAACTGGAATATCTTGCTGAATCGGGGAATTAGATTCAGTAGAAACATCTGAAGTGATTGGATGATTAATCGTTGAATCTTCAATCCTGTCAACCACAACAGGTTTATTCACATTAGATCCAAGATATTCATCATAAAACAGTTCAAATAAAAGATCTAAATCAGATAAATGATTAGTAGACGTTGATACTTTATCTGATTTGTTCTTTTCAGGTACAGGTTCTGAATGGAATTGCCCAGAAGCTAATACTCTAGTTATCACGGGTTCTGAACTGACTTGTTCAGAAGCCATATCCTCATCGAATGTGACGTTTACGCTTTCGATAACAGTCTTCGACTTCTTCAAATATACTCAATATGCAGCAGATGTAGAAGAATATCCAATGAAGATTCCCTCATCTGCCTTAGCACTGAACTTGTTCAGACTCTCTCTGTCGTTGAGCACAAAACACCTACACCCAAATATATGAAAATATTTGATAGACGGTGTTCGGTTGTTGATTAAAGCATATGGAGTCTTTTGAAATCTGCGGTGTATCATGGAACGGTTCTGAGTGTAGCACGCAGTCGAAATAGCTTTTGCCCACTAAAATAGAGGTAAGTCAGATTGGCTGAGCATAGTGCGAGTGGCCTCGACTAGCGTTCGATTTCGCCTTTCAACTACTCCATTTTGTTCGGGCGTACGAGCAGCAGAGTATTGATGTGATATCCCGACCGATTCGAGATACTCTTCAACAGTTCTGTTTTTGAACTCTGTGTCGTTATCAGTTCTGACAAGCTTGACTGGTTTCTGCAAATTCACCTGGGTCGTCTTCAGAAATGTAATAAGTACTTCGGGCGTCTCATCTTTTGAACGTAGAAATTTGACCGTGTATCGTGAATAGTCATCCACGATAACTAGAACATATTTCTTTCCGCCTAAGCTTTGCGTTTGCAGCGGACCACAAAATCCATATGGAACAACTCTAATGGAGAACTGGTACTAGGTTCAGGCTTCCGTTTATGTGGAGCTCTCTTCATCTTCTCTTTTTCACACGCTGCACACAAGTGTTCTTTTTCGTATCTCAGTTCAGGAAGTCCATTCACCAATATGCCTTTGACCAATTTGTTGATATAACGAAAATTCAGGTGTGACAGCCGTCGGTGCCAAAGCCAACTTTGCTGCATCGAAGCTTTTGTCAGTAAGCATACCTGATTGTCATTCTGAACCTTTGAAAGATTGATGGTGTAGAGATTTGTCTTTCGATTTTCGACTAAGAGTTCTTTGTCGTCTTCAGTATGGACCGAGCAACTCTTAGATTTGAAATTGACCTCTAACCCTTTGTCGCAGAATTGACCGATACTAAACAGGTTGTGCCCTAAGCCTTCGACATAGCTCACCTTCTTAATCGTTATATTGTCTTGAATGATGTCACCAAATCCTAAGATTGGTGAAAACTGATCGTTTCCAAATCGTACATTTCCGCTGAATTTCTCTGTATAATTAGACAATAAAGCTTTATGCTCGGTCATATGCTTGGAACAGTCGCTATCCAAGTACTACATATGCCGGGTCTGCAAGAGAAATCAGGAAACAACAATTTTAGGTACCCATTTAAAAACGGGTCCTAACATATTAGTACAAGATTTTGGCATCCATTTGAATATAGATCCTCTTTTCTTTTGAAAACTTTTGAAAACATTTGGTTTAGAAGAATAAACATGATAAGATCCAAACCAATCATTAGAATTATGGTGATAAGCAAAATCATTCCACTGATAATAATAAGATTTAGTAGTAGTAGTAGGAGATAATCGGAACAATTGCTTTATAGAATATCTCTTGTAAGAAGTTACAAGGTTTTTATTATGAGAAGCTTTTAGGTCGCCATTCAGATCTGTCTTCTAACCTTTTCTTTCTTACATCTGAAACAAAGAATTTAGATTTATTAGGAAAATCATATTTCTGAAATTGATTATTCTTGTGTTTACCAGTGTTATTCTGTTTCTGTGAGCGCTGTTTCTTATGCTTCTTACCCTTTGCATAGTAATCAGCATTCACATAAACTGATTCACCAACCTTAGTTGATGATTCACCTTTTTCATGAACACTTGGTAAAGCTTGTCCATTTATCACAAAAGTAGAATGATTTGGAAGTGGAGCATTAAAGTCAAACATATCAATTTCCTCTATACACCCTTCATCAGAATTTAGGAAATCATTTGCATACTCAAATAAATCATCAAAATCAATCTCAGAAGTTTGAAGTACTTTAGAAGATGAAAAACACACTTTAGATTTAACATGAAAATTTGTGTTCTTCAACACTATAGAAAATACATCTAGTGTTAGATCACCCAAAATTCTTTCATCAGATAAAATATTTTCTAATTCAATTATTTTACTTTCTAAAACGAGTGGAGGTACATAAATTTTAGCTTGAACAGGTTTTGTCTCCATCTCAGTAGAAGAATAACTAGCAAAATAATCATTTGAAAGAAATTTTGATGTTTTAGAAAGATAACTATCATTCAATCTTTCATAACAAAATGGTAGTTGCATTTTCTTTAAATTCATTCTTTTCTCATCTTCTTTTGCTTCAACTTCTTTAGATGATTTGGTGATAAATTTGGGTTTCAAATGAGGATATTAATCAGCAGCATGCATATAATTTGCATTATATATAGCTGGTTGTTTTCTGATAGCTTTTTCTAGGTAATGAGGATTATCATAACCTAGACCCCATTTTTCTTTAACATCAGCCTCTTATTAGGTGTATTCAAGAAAATTGTTTGATCTGTTTGGCCTCGAATATACAATTTTGCTTCCAGACCATTTACCTTTTGCTCTAAAGTCTTGTTCTCAACCTGCAGTTTAAACGCTTTTAGAACACAATCTTGTTTTTCAGAATCAGACTTGAACAATTGTTTTTGCAACTCAGAAATCTTACTTTCAAAACAATCTTTTTCAATTTTAAAATCAGAATCAGATTTGCGTAAAGAATCAATTAAATCTTTGTTCCTAATAACTGATTTATTAAGTTCAAAGATTTGTTGATTTCTCCTAGCAACTCTGTCTTTTTCCTTTTTCAGTTTGGTTTGAAGGTCTTGAAGTTCAACCATCATGGCTTCCATTTTGGTTATGAAATCATTTTCAGTTAAGTTCATTACCTCATCAGCAGTCTCATCATCATAATCATCAGCTTTCTCTTCTTTTCCCATCAAGCATAAATGAGCAGTCTCTTCTTGTTCTTCCTCCACAGCAGAATGATCCAACCAGTATTCGTCTTCTGCCATTAATGCCTTGCCTGCCTCCTGTTGCTGCTTGGCCAAGAGTATTGTGTTCTTATAGTACTCTGAGTTGCGAACTTTTGGCTTCCGACACTCTTTTGCGTAATGTCCGACCTTGACATAGTTGTAGCATTTGATCAGATCATCACCTTTCTTTTCAGTACTGGTGTAGTCATTCACTAACTTTTTCTTTTCTTCCGGCTTCTTCTCAACAAGTCTACTTCCTTCCACTCTTTCTCTATGCTCGTGGTTCTTTGAGCTTGATGAAGAATATCTCTGAGAGTTAGAACCCGATTTCTTGTAGAATTCCTTTTGAAAAGCACGGGTCAGTAAAAGCATTGCTTGCTTAAGATTCTCTCCATCGTCTCCATCAGATTCAGACTCTGATTCAGAACTGGACATCACTATCTTCTTCTTTTTCTACTTCTCTTTCTTTTCCTTCTCTTTTTCTCCATCCACCAATGCTATGGGATCAACAGCCTTCTCAACTTTCTTTTTCTCAGACCTTTTCTCTTCCACCTCTTCTTCATTCTGTCGAAGAGTCTCATAAACCTCATGTAGTGGAATCTCACTCAAATCTTTCATCTTCTTCATACGACGAGTATGCTTTTTCCACTCGGGTTGTAAGATACTGAGAAACTTGACGTTGTTCTCAATCTGTTGCTTCTTTACCTTATTCTTGGAAAGTTCATTTAGAAGAAGCACAAACCTCTCATAGGTTTCCTCCAAACTCTCATCTTCTTTGGCCTTGAATTCTTCATAATTGTTGATACAGTTGGCCACCTTCATTTGATTTCCTATCTTTGAACCCAACATCATCTTCTGAAGCTGATCCCACATTGATTTTGCAGATGCATTGTAGCTGTCTATTTTCACATAGATCTCATTGGTCATACTTTGTAAAAGCAAAGATCTGTCCTTTTATCAGCATCTAACCGATTCTTTTGTTCATCAGAGAATTTTGCATATTCTTTCTCATTTCTCTTTGTTTTTGGAGCTTCATCTGAATCATTACCTTCAGCAGGAATCTACTCAAAAATATTTGGCATTGGACCATCTTCTATTGATGCTAGAATGTTCTTTCCATTCGTTTGCCGATCAATAAAATCGAGAAATCTGTCTGTTCCAATCGAGAAAGCGTCTCTTGAAGTCATCCTGTTTGAAATCAATTATGCAATAAGAAACTTCGAAAAAAATGATCGTCAGAAATTCAGGAAAAAAAAATTGATCTCAAAAAGAAATAAAAAATCGCAGATCATAGAAAAAAAATGCTTGAAACTCGCAAACGCCTAAACTCGCAAAACACTATTTACTGAGAAACACGCAGACTTAGGCGTGCGTGTTTGTGAAACTCGCAAGCAAAGAGTTGCGCGTTTTGACAAACTCGCAGACCGAAAGAACTCGCAGATTACTATTCTGATGAAACTCGCAAGCTTAGTCTTGTGCGTTTGGAGAACTCACAAAGGTCTACTTGCGCGTTTTAACAAACTCGCAAGTTAAACTCGCAAGATGAAACTCGCAAAGGTTGTGTGTTTCAACACTTAGAAAAAAAATTCCCAATTTTCAAACTCGCAAGTGATTAAACTCGCAGATTGAAGACCAAACTCGCAGATTGAAGACCACACTCGCAGATTGAAGACCAAACTCGCACGCTTCGATCTGCGCGTTTCTAGAACTCACAAACAGCACTTTGCATGTTTTTCGGTCAGAATCAAAATTCTTCAGCTTGCACGTTCTTCCGATGAACCTTGCGCGTTTTATAGATCTTGCGTGTTCTTCACTTTGTCGAGCAAAAACTCGATCTTTTTCTTCGAATTCTACCCAAATCTTTACCAATTGACTTGAAACTTTGTAGGGATGCTCGATTTCAATACTCGAACAGGTTACAATACAAAAATTACAAAAACAAACACAAATCGTAACAATTTGATTCGATTTACAGTGCAGTGAACTTGTTCGAACGAAAACCTACTAAAAACAAAAATTCAGCCTTAATCTGTGTGAGTTAACCTGAATGATCTAAACACAAACTGTTCTAAGTACCAAATCGATTCAATTACAATCAAAATCAGATCAATATCATCACTAGATTTCAAAAATCGAATCTGAACAGGAACTTGCGAGTTTTTGAAAAAATGTCGACCAAAAATTTTCAATCCATGTTTTCGAAATCTCTTCTGCTCTGATACCAATTGTGTGTCCTGGAATCAAGTTTCTAATTATAAATCAATTAAACAAACAAGAATGAATCAATTTACCTGTTTGATTTCAACTCAAAACTCAAATGAATACAATCTGTTTTTACACTTTCTCTCTCTAGACTCCTCTTTCTCTCTCTCCAACTCTCTCAAGTTCTAACCATCTATCTATTAAACAGCAGAGGAATCTATTTATACCTAGCACCTAAAATACAAGGAAACAAAAACAATTACAAAACAATACAATTACTTTGACTTTTAATGAGAGTTGAATTTCCCAGCTTTGACTTCTTGTACTTTGACCTTCAGTATTCTTGATCTTGTATTCAACAGATTTATGCTCTAACACCGATTTATCTGACAAGTTAGCATCTGAAACACCTGTATTATCTTCTTATGATGGTGATGCAAGTGAATCAGTGTGCTCCTTTCAATCAGTAGATAGCTTGTATCAAAAGATGGTTTTCAAGAAACAAAATGTTAAATCTGAAATTTTGAAACCAAATCAGATTAAACCTTCTAGTCCATTTTATGTCAAATCTATTGATAGATATGTTTATGGATTCAATGCTTCTAAGAAAGAGAAGATGATTTAGGTTGTTAAAGGTTCTCCTGAATCAGTCAAATATCAGAAATCATCTGCAGAAGCTAAATTGAAGAAAAAGAACAGAGCACAGAAAGGTAAATCTTTTGCACCTGATACTATCAAGTCAAATCAGCATCAGATCAGGTTAGCAAAAAGAAAACTTTGTTGTTCATAAAGCATACATCTATAAAAAGTATTTCTCAAAGAAGAGATACTGCTTATCATAGAGGTGGAAACCACTCACTAAAGGTTCCACATACTAACCAGACTGGACCCAAACTCATCTGGGTACCAAAATCTATTCAACCTGTGATGCAGGATCCTCCAATCAAGAAGGATTGAGCAGGACAATGGCTTCTAAACATAGCAGTTTAGGACCCAATCTTCAATTTTCAAGACTATGACTTCTAGACAAAGCAGTCTAGGACTCAAACTTAAATGTCAAGATACTGATGATCTTGATTGCCAAATCATACCAGGGAGTTTTAAGATTAAATGTCATATTGTGTATAATGAAAGAATGAAATATTTGGGGAAAATGTAGAATTCTTAATTGTCACATTTTTATCTGGATGCAGATATGAAGGGGGAGCATATCTGTACAGTAGTTCAAAAGGTCCACATAATGTCAAGGGGGAGCCCAGCAGCAAAATAAGACAGACAAATACATCAAATGTCAAGGAATAGAAGAAACGGACATCAAGTCAAGGGGGAGCTTAATGATAAAATCTGAAAAGGGTTGTAAGTGTGTTGTGTGTGTGAAAATGTTTTTGGAATAAAAATAATGTAAAAATGTCATTTTTAGAAAGTTTCCATTTATGGAAAGTTTCTATTTTTGGCAAGTTTTTGGAAAATTTTCAAAATTAGCAAGTTTCCTCATTTAGAATGTTTTTCAAAAAGTTGGAAATTGGCTAAGTCAGGAATTCGCATACCTCACACATGCGAAATCTGAGGAATTCGCAGATGTGAGAGATACGAATTCTTGAGAATTCGCAGATGTGAGTGTCACGAATTCTAACAATTCGCATAATTGTTTCTGTGAAATGTGAAAAATTCGTAACACACACCTTTACGAATTCTTGAATTTTTCTTGCACAGAATTCGCATAATCGTTCTTTGCGAATTCTCACACACTGTCTCATTTTTTTCAAGAGACAATTCGTATTCGTGTTGATTGCGAAAAGTTGTGGTCCAATCCACTCGTGCCACGTGTCACGTGTCACTCTTAATCTCGAGTATATATAGAGTTGATATCTGAGAAAACCTCACTTTTCGCATATTTATTTGGCTTACGAATTCTTCGAGCACAAACCCTCTCCAAAACCCTCCATTGCGATTTCTAAAGTTTCATCTTATTGCTTCGACTTCTCGTTCCAAAAGGTGTTTATTTGTTTGATTTATGCTTTTTTTGTTCGTATTATGTTGTTTTGTTGTTTGTTTTTGTGTAGGGAACCCTAATCTGGACTTGGATTAGAAATTCGTCGATTCGTATGACTGTATTCAAGAACTCGTGGACTTATAAAAAAAAATTCTTAATCTTGATCTTGATAATATGTTTAGTGTGAATTCGAATCACAAGAACATTCATGGACTCAAATGGAATCTAAGATTGATAACAATTTTGAACTAAAATCAATACTTGTTGGGATTGATATTGAAACTGACCTTTCGTCTTTTCGTATGTTCATCAGGGAGTTAATGGAAAATCAAAATTATATGGTCGAAAGTTCTTTAATCTTGATTTTAATTGCTTAAATTCAGTTTAAAATTCTAAATCGATCCTAACAAAATACATTTATTGGGTTAAAAGTACAGATTTAAGAATTTTATATCTGGGTTTGGGTTTGAATGTTCGAAGATGTTCTTGAGTTTCTTATGAACACTTAACCATTTTTCAAGAATTTATGAGTTTTACGAATTCTTGAGTTACAGTGTATTTTACGAATTCTGAATATCTTGTTCAAATTTTCTTTAAGTAAAGAATTCGTAAATTGTCCCTTACGAATTCTGGAGTTGGTTTTTCAGGTCAAAATTCTTTCTAAGTAAAGAATTCGTGAATCTGACCCTTACGAATTCTGTTATCCGAATTCTTGAAGTTTAGAGAATTCTTGATTGTTTCCAAGAATTCCTAAGTATAGAATTCGCAAATGTCTATCTAGCGAATTTTGGACTTAGTGTTTTTCAAAAGTTGGTTTTCATTGTCAAAAATCATTACTTTTGTTTTTCACTAACCCATTTGGACCTTGTCCATTATTGTTATATCTTTTCAGGTACCAATGGAAGATCAGACTGTTGATCAGCAAGTTCAGATCGGTGAGAATTCACCAGAAGCACAGCAAGCTTCTGAGCAGTGCCCAATGCCATCATCCCGATCTGATTTCCAAATTCCACAAGATGTTAATCCTAATCAATTCTTGATTTCACCATCTGAAATGAAACCACGACAGCCAAATAATCATCATCGCAAGTTCATCATCCGTATAGATCCTTTGGTACTGGATATCTTGAGAAATCATCCACTCCGAGATGCTCTTACTGTTGAAGTTGTTGTTCCAGAACTCTATGTACAACAAGCTTATGGTTTTCCCACATGAACGAAAACGGAGTAAGAGTTCAGATCTTCAAGCTGGAAATTGACCACTTTACATCTATTCTCACACCCGAGAGGCTGAGATTAACTCTTAGTCTTCCATCTGAGACTGCAAGGGAAGGCAGAACTAGTTATGATGAGTTACCTTCTGAAGTTGAAGTACTCTGAGGCATTAGAGACATGGGGTATGTAGGACAGCTTACTCAAGTGAGACAATTCAAGAAAAACAATCTACCTCCGTTCTACTATACTTTTTTCTCTGTGATCAATCGGTGCCTCACTGCTAAGAATTTTGGATCAGATAATGCCAGCAGTCACATTCTGAAATTATTCTATTCAGTGGCTCATGACTTGCATATTGACTATGCTCAGATATTCTGGACTGAGCTGTATGAAAAAGTGGTGGCCAAGAAGTCTGCTAAAGCTCCGAACTATATTCCTTACCAAAGATTCATGGCGCTTATTGTCCGAAGCATGTTAAGGAGTAACAGGAACATACCAACCAGAATCAATCATCCACATGCTCCTGTCAGTGAAATGAGGTATTTAATGAGGCAGAAGAAAGAGTTTTCTTTTATCATGCATGTGCCTGAAGCATTGTTAGACTATGCAGATCCAGAGTGTGCTAGTGTCATAGATTATAGAGAGTCTATGGGACGACCAGAACCGGTCATCCCTACCCAAGGCTCCATCCCTAGGCGAGAGGAGTCTGTGAGGGTTTATGCTACCTCGGGGGTACAGAAACGGGGAGAGAAGAGAAAAAATACCGAGAGGGGTTTTGGAAAGGGTCAGAGACCACGACTAGAGGCATCAGGGTCATGGGTTGTTACCCCACATATAGTGACACCTGCTGTCGATGAAGGTCATGGCTTTGAACAAGATTTGGATCTTGCACATGATGAACAGGCTGATAATGAAAGTGATACAAGTCTAGTGCCTTCTGCTTCTAGTTCAAAAGATGATGATGATGAGGAAACTGAATCAGATTCTATTGGTGGATCAGCTGATGATGATAAGGATGAGGATGATAATGACAATGATAAAGATGATGCTCATGATAATGATGATGCTACTGCTATTACTGTTGACACCTCTAAGACTATTGTTGATACTGAGGTTGTTGAAATTGCTGATGATGAAGAATCTGCTAAGTTTGTTGAAACCCAAGCTGATATACTTGGTGATGTAGATGTCTTTGCTCCATTCTATGATACTACAGACATGGAAGTGGAAGAGCAACGCCAAGTTGACTCCATTTTAGATGCAGTAATTGGTGAAATAAGGGGAACTGAGGGAGACAAAGTAGAAACTATTGAGAAAGAGAGTGACAGGAAAGGAAAAGAACATGGTGAGAGTAAGCGTGTGTATACCCGAACCTACCTATCTAAAAGGACAACCACATCTAGTGCTCCGTCGCATGTGTTGCGTACAGATGTACAAGACATAAGTAGTCCACTTATGCAATCGCACACCTCAGCCAACCACTCTATTTCTTCTCAACAAGAAATAGTTTCATGTTCTCACGTGGATATAGCACAACGTCTACCGGGTTCTCATTCGGAGAATCAAGGTATTGAAAATAGAGAACACCTGCCCCAGTTCTCAACTTCATTTCATTCACAATTGAGTATAGTGCCTTATCGTTTACCGATTATTCTTTCTAGGACACTTTTTACCGATTCTACCATCGGTTGTCTTAGTGACCCGATCGAAACAACCGTAGTAGCTCCGCAATCCGGACTACAAGGATTGGTTGGAAGTCCTGTCATCGACACGTCTTTGCCAACGATGAACATAGGCCATGCAATTGATTCATCAGTTGTCATGAAAACGGTTAATCTAAGTGATACCGGAGTTACTAACCCAGACTTCATGTCAAAGGAACTTCTTGACGGCTCCTTAAAGGCTGTTGAATCTTCTATTCTTGAGAAGGTGCAGGAGGAAGTTGGAAGTATTAAATGTGTTTTGAAAGGGAAGGATCCAGTAATTGAACCTGAGCCTGTCCAACATAGTCAGCAAACTCCAGACACTCAACATGCTTATTTATCCATTGATGAGTGATGACGAAAATGCACACGTGTAAAATGTGTCACAATAATGGCCCAAGTATACACCATGTATTGCGTTCGCTTCTCAAGTAATATAATGGTAAGGACCAAAAATCGTATCCACAGGGATTGGACTTAACTAAGAATCAGAGATTTTCACGAACTTCCGGTGCAAAGTTAAGGATTTATAAAATTTGATTGGTTGGTTTAGAGCGAGATATTAAATATTAAATTTAACAAATGATAAAAAGCGGGTACGGGTGTAAGTTTTCCCCGAGAGTCTTTTTTTATAACTTAAATGGTTAACAAGACCGGTCACATTGAAGTCCCACACGATTTCCTCCTCTCGAAGCTACGTCGTATAGGTTGCGATAACGTTATTATTCTAAAATTACCACATTAGCTAACTTTCGGTTTACCAATCTCACTAAGTAGATCTCGAAGATCTTAGCCCCGTTAGTATGGAGAGATGCACATATCTCTATGACACACCAACTCGACCAACATTTCAGACCTTAGTTCGATTATGCAAAAATCCATATCTCTATGCGATTATTAAAGATTTTCTCAAACCTTCTTGCATCACCCAAGCTGTATTCGGGTCCGCCCCTCTCGGGATCTAAGACCTAATATTAACACACACAAGTGATCGGCTTGTCCGCGTTGAGATGAAGATTCAACTTGGATGACCAAACCGAGAAGCTAGCCAAATGCGGTAACACCCAAGTGTTACATTTTAACCTCTCGGGCTTGGCTTACACTCGCACCCAAAGGGGGATTTAGCTACTGGAGATAATTAAAAACATCATGGCAAAAAAGAAGTACTGGAAATTAAACTGCATTAACTGAAAAACTGTCACTGTGGTCACAGACTTACCACAGTGGCGACGAAATATAAAGTGCAGAATTAAAAACTAAATAACATTTACAAGAACAACTAGCTAAGAACTTGAAAATTAAAAGCTTGGAGATTCTCAGGGAGCTCCAAGGGAGTACTTTGTAAAACTTGAGTAGAGAATGATGCCTTCCAAATGTCAACCCAAAGCCCCTTTTTATAGTCAAAAAGGGTGAATAGTGTTTAAAAGGATGAATCACTACTTTTCTAAGCATGCTTTCTTTTTTGTCTTCATCCTCTTCTTTTCCATGCAAGATTTCAGGCTTGACTCATTTTCAACCTGCAATTTTCTTTCACAAACTGGGAAATAAAATCTCCAGAAAGATTTCCAGCTGTTGTGCACTGCTGTGGTGACTTGCCACAACGGTCCCAAACGTTAAGAACTTGATTTTTAAACTATTTCATGACTTTTTGGATACTTTGGACCAAAGAAAGAGAAAAGGCTCAAAAGGGTCTTTTAGGATGATAGAAATAAGGAAAAAAGTAAGGAAAAGAGAGACAAATAACCCTAAGATATGAGGGTTATCACAACCCCAAACTTAAGTTATTACTTGTCCTCAAGTAATGAAAAGAAAAGAAAAGAAAAAGGCACGAAATGAAACGAAATGAACGAACCAATTTTTTTTACGCGAAAAGCGAGTAACGAATTACCTCTGGAATGGTGTGGTGTATGATTCTCCTTTGCTCACATGATCTTTGGTTTGATCGGTCTTGTAGGGGTGCGCGTTTGTGGGTTGGATCATTTTTGCGGGTTCCCTTCTTTAATTACCCCAAACTTAATTGTTTTTGTGGGAAAGGAATATGGTATGGGTTTTGCATGTATATGGTTCCTTTTTCCCATTTTCTTTCTGGCGAAACACTTTTTTTTCTTTCTTTATTTTGAACATTTTTCTAAAGGCCGAATGGAAGTGGATTGGTGGCTTTTCTTTGAAAAAACTTCAAAAATTTTGCGCAATGGTTCCCGATATTTGATACAATTACAAAAACCCCTCCCCTAAACTTTTAGAATGTGCAACGTCCTCGTTGCATGGGCGAGAGAAAAGGTGGCTAAAAATGGATGCAAAGGTCGTGTATGGGCCGAGTGTATCAAAAGAGGGCCTACGTCCTCTCAAACCAATTAAACCATATGAACAAACGAAAATATACACCTGCACAAGATAAGCATCAAAAGCATCGGGTAATAGCATATATCACAACCAAAAATAACAAGGTACGATGACAATGTAACAAAACATCCCAAAGCTAGACCCAACAGAAGTTAGAACAACAAATATCACAAAAGACAGAATAAGCAACCAAAAGTCATTGAAATACCCCAAAAATCAAGTAGACGAAGGTTGGCCACAATGGTGAGGCATAGATGGGTTGCCAAAAGCGTTGGACGAACGGTGAACGATGGCTCTCGTCGGTGGATGGTGCGACAGGGTGAGTTGGGCCGGATGTGAGGCGTTTTTCTTGAGCCATGGAGAGGAGAGAGTATGGGTTTGGGTGAGGTTTTTGGTTTCCCGACTTAAGGTTTCTTGGAAGATGGAAGAAAAAATGGGGGTGTGAGGGAGAGAAGAAAGGTGATGGATTAGGTGAGAAAAGAAGGGTGATGAGTTAAGAGAGATAGGTTGGTTCAAAAAGAAATGAGAGGGGTAGGGAGAAAAAGTTGATGGGATTGGGTGTTAAGGTGGCTATGGGGAAATGGTGAGGGAAGGTTTTTCTTTTCTTTTTTTTTTAAAGAAAAATAAAAGAAAAGAGGAGGAAGTAGGCATACGGCCAACAAGGACCAAAAGGATGAAAGATCCACTTTTTGTCATAGAAAAACACTTAAAGAAAATGCCCAATATGGGTGTTGTCCAAAAAGTTGTCTTTGCACTACTTTTGAGATACCAAGGTCAAATATCCCTTGGGTCAGGTGTGGGGCTCCTCCATAATATCCAGTGCATTCTTTTATCCACCAGATCAGAACATCTTCTCTTCTTTTTTGAAATTTCTCCCTGCAGTCCTGTCACCACCGTGGTGACCAGCTCACCACACCTTCGAAAATAAAAACCTACATAAATCACAACAACAACAATCAACAACAACAAAAAAGTTTTTTTTTTTGAAGAAAAAACTGCATCCATAAAAGGATTAGAGACTATTAACCAAAAACAAATACTGAAATTAAAGCACATTATTTAGAAGGTTGTTTCCAGCCTTCACGACACGAAGGGGTTCAAAAAGAAAATTCATAGGGTGAATGCACACCCTAAAAACAACTTTTTCTTGTGTCGATGGTGTACCAATTTTTCTTTTTTTACACTTGGTTTCACTCTTGTATGCGGTTGCATTTTCTCAAACTCAAGCTCATCCTCACTATTTTCTTCAAAGCGCTCACCACCAAGGACACACTCTTCAATATTCAGACCTAAGTCTTCACTCAACATATTAATGTATGAACAATCTTCCATCTCACCAGGAGACTTTAGAGACTTAAGGACATTAAAGGTCACTTGTTGGTCATTAACCCTCATCGTGAGCTCTCCTTTTTGGACATCAATTAAGGTTCTTCCCGTTGCGGGAAAAGGTCGTCCCAAAATGATTGGGACGTTTTTGTCGGCTTCATAATCTAAAATCAGAAAATCGGCCGGGAATATGAATTTATCAACCTTAACCAATATGTCCTCAATCTTTCCCCTTGGATAGACTATGGATCTATCCGCTAATTGTAAAGTCACAGTGGTAGGGCGGACTTCTCCTATCCCTAACTTGTTAAAAATGGACAAAGGCATGTCCTACCTCTTGGCCTCCTATAGAGCATGGGATGGTGAAGCTACCCGGTTCTTTAAGTTTAGGTGGGATTCTACATGTGAGGAGGGCACTAGACTCTTTTGTCAAAGTCACCATTTCAAATTCACTCAACCTTCTTTTCTTACTTAGGATGTCCTTAAGAAACTTAACATAGTTTGGCATTTGCTCGAGAGCCTCTACCAAAGGTATGTTAATGTGGAGTTGTTTAAAGATGTCCAAGAACTTCTTAAAATGAGCATCCACATTTTTTTGCTTCATCCTATCAGGAAAAGGAAGGTCTCTAAGGTCAAGTTCTGAGTGTTTTAGAGATGCAGTCTTCTTTTCTCGCCCTGTGGTGACAGTGTCACCACTATGACACACCAACTCGACCAACATTTCATACCTTAGTTCGATTATGCAAAAATCCATATCTCTAAGCGATTATTAAAGATTTTCTCAAACCTTCTTGCATCACCCAAGCCGTATTCGGGTCCGTCTCTCTCAGGATCTAAGACCTAATATTAACACACACAAGTGATCGGCTTGTCCGCGTTGAGATGAAGATTCAACTTGGATGACCAAACAGAGAAGCTAGCCAAATGCGGTAACACCCAAGTGTTACATTTTAACATCTCGGGTTTGGCTTACACCCGCACCCAAAGGGGGATTTAGCTACTGGACATAATTAAAAACATCATGGCAAAAAAGAAGTAATGGAAATTAAACTGCATTAACTGAAAAACTGTCACTGTGGTCACAGACTTACCACAGTGGCGACGAAATATAAAGTGCAGAATTAAAAACTAAATAACATTACAAGAACAACTAGCTAACAACTTGAAAATTAAAAGCTTGGAGATTCTCAGGGAGCTCTAAGGGAGTACTTTGTAAAACTTGAGTAGAGAATGATGTCTTCTAAATGTCAACCCAAAGCCCCTTTTTATAGTCAAAAAGGGTGAATAGTGTTTAAAAGGATGAATAGTGACTTTTCTAAGCATGCTTTCTTTTTTGTCTTCATCCTCTTCTTTTCCATGCAAGATTTCAGGCTTGACTCATTTTCAACCTGCAATTTTCTTTCACAAACTGGAAATAAAATCTCCAGAAAGATTTCCAGCTGCTGTGCACTTCTGTAGTGACTTGCCACAATGGTCCCAAACGTTTAGAACTTGATTTTTAAACTATTTCATGACTTTTTGGATACTTTGGACCAAAGAAAGAGAAAAGGCTCAAAAGGGTCTTTTGGGATGATAGAAATAAGGAAAAAAGTAAGGAAAAGAGAGACAAATAACCCCAAGATATGAGGGTTATCAATGAGCTTAAATCTTTGCTTCTTGCAAAATTGCTGTCTCAAGCTCCGGATTCTCAGCATGATGCAGATCTTCTTACCCTTCTGCAATCCCACCAACAAAATCAACCGCTACAGACTGTTCAACCAGCAGATGTGGTTAGTGCCTCAGAGTTTAATTCTCTTAAATCTGATGTTATGTTTGCTTTATCTAAAATCAAACAGGTAGTTCAAACTTCTTGCAAAACCCAAGCAGCTGTTTCTACTAGAGAACATGATCATGATCCAGATAATGATCATGAGGGGGAGAAAAGGGAGAAACATGCAGCTGCTACTGGATCTGGTGTATCAATCATGGTAGAAGAAAAGACTGAAAATGTTGAAGGTGAAAAGAGGGGAGCTGATCATGATTCTGAGCAGAATGATCAAATGGAGATTGTATTATATGTTGGAGAAGGTGTTGAATCGAGGGTTGAAAAGCCTAAGATTGCAATGAGGCAGGAAATTCTAGAGATTATAGGTCTTCCTAATCCTGATGTAATTGCTCTTGAAGATGATACTTTTGATGAAGCTAATGCAAAGTATGTGTTGTATTGGAAAATGAAAGAGGAAGTTCAAAAGGATGAATTCTTGGATATGGAATCTGATGATGAAGTTGTTGATGTTACTGAGTTTGTTAAAAGAGCTCAAGAGATTCCAGAGAATAAAGCAAGCATACTTGATGATTTATTTGAGGACAGGGACACAGATGCTTTAAATGATATGTTCGCTCAGAGTACACCTGAGGGATTACATTTAAGTCATGTTCATGAGAATGTTCCTGAACCAAGTATTGCTGCAGTTCAATCTATTCCTTCATTCAGTGAGTTTAGTTCTCATCCCAGTGTTGTTCAAACTGATGTTGCTGAGCAGAATGTTGAATCATATGTCAATCCTGATTCTGATGTTCATATGCCTGACACTCATGTTTTTTATACTCATATGGAAGAAGAATTGCCATACCAGAAGAAACCTGGAAGTCTAGTTCATCAAGAGGAGTTTGTTAAGGAACCACCAATTATGCCAAACATTCCACAAGCTGAAGCAGGTCCTTCAGATAAACCAGAAGGAGGTTCTACTCCATTTACTGGATATGATGAATCTGATATGTCTATGAAAGAGATTAAGAGAATCAGAAGAATGTTAAGAGTTCCTTACATAGAAGAAGGTGTTAAGATTTTTGTGAGATATATCAGACAGTTAGATCAAGCTCAACTTCTGGGTATTCAAGACAAGTCACCAGAATACTAGAAGGATTACATCAAGCTGTTGCAAGTAAGGAGCCGAACTCAAAAAGAAGTCAGGATCAAGCATGAAATTGTGCAAGTGTACTTTGTTACCATGAAGAAGTATAATAGTATATGGTATCCTCAGTTTGAAGTTCAGAGAAAGAACTTGTCTACTTATACTTTCAGTGAAGCTGATTTTCCCAACATAAACTTTTGGGATATTGAGTTTATGTATCATGACTTCAGACGTAGAACTATCAGACATCCTGATATTGTTTTTGCTTTAGATTGTATCAAGAGATTTATCCAAAGGCATATCTATCATACTTATTTGTATGATTTTCAGCTGGGCATTGAAACTAATCAAAGGAGGATTAATTTGCTTGCACCTGACATGACTCATCCTCTACTTGAAGAGATTCCACTCTACACAGTACTAAGAGAGCCAGAACTTGGTGTTGTGTATGAGAATGATTTTAAAAAGGAGAAGAGATTTATGAGGGCAACTGAAGTTGCTAAGTATTATGATGGAACTCTAAAAGATGTCTTGGAAAAGCTAGAAGAAAAGTATGAGAAAAGTGAGAAGCAAAGGTTAGCTGAAAATGATCATATGCCCAAAATGCAAAGGATTTGTACTGAAGATGTCATAGATATAATCAAGGACAGAATCAGATTCAGGCAGGCAATCAGAAGGTTTGAGGGATATCTGGGATTGAGAAGAACAAGCATGAAGAGATGGAATAGGTGAAGTTTTTTCAAATTGCTCAAAAAGGGGGAGAATGTTAGAATAGAATTTTGAGCCAATTTGTTAAGCAGTTTTGTTTAAATGTGTTGTCTTTTCTATGTAGCTTGTGTAGTGGTCAAGGTTGTGTTTGACCCTATATAAAGCATATCCTTTTGTCTTGTTTTGTAGAATGTGTATTGTAATCTTTCAATATTAGATCAATGAATACCGACACTTGTGACTTTTTCTCTCATCTCATTCTTTGATTGTTAATTCATATTATGAATGATTGCTTGATTTCTGGGATCACACAATAAATCTAATTCAGATAAATGAGATGTAGATGTAGAAGCTTTATTCGAATTAGTCGCATTAAGCACAAGTTCTAGACTGATCTGTCCAGAAGCTAAAACTCCTGTAAGCACGGGTTCTGAACTTTGTTGTTCAGAAGCCACCTCCTCGTCAAATGTAACATTAACGCTTTCTATCACAGTCTTGGATTTCTTCAAATACACCCGGTATGCAGCAAATGATTGAGAATATCCAATGAAGATGCATTCATCAGCCTTTGGTCCAAACTTGTTCAAGTTCTCTCGATCATTAAGTACGAAACACCTACATCCAAAGATATGAAAGTATTTGATATTAGGTGTACGATTATTAATCAAAGCATAAGGAGTTTTTACAAACCGGCGATGTATTATGGACCGTTTATGTGTATAGCACGCAGTTGAAACAGCTTCTGCCCACAGAAATAGAGGTAGATCGGATTGACTCAGCATAGTATGAGCGGCCTTGACTAGCGTTCGATTTCTTCTTTCTACTACTACATTCTGTTCTGGCATTCGGGCAGCAGAGAATTGATGTGTTATCCTGACCGATTCGATTTCGGCTTTCTCTCTTTCTGGAACACTTTCTCTCTCTAAACGTACAGTCTGTACGATGAATCCCTCAAACTAACTACAAGCTTACCACACCTACTAGTCATTTATCTAATAAACAGAAAAAATAAACACACGCGGTTACAAACTTACAAAACACAACCTTGACTTTGACTTATTTACAAAAGACTTTGACTTTCACAATAAGAGTTGACTTTGAGTATTGACTTTCTTGAACTTTGATCTTCAGCTTCCATGATCTTATATCCAACAAATATGTGCACTAACATGTGTCTATTGTCAAAAGCCTCGCTGCAACAAAGTTGGTTATGGCATCGAAGGCTTTCTCACCTGAATTTTCGTTACATAAACAAACTGGTCACGGGAAATTTGGTTAAAGGACTTCCAGAGCTCAAATACGTTAAAGAACATCTATGTGCAGCGTATGAGAAGGGTAAGATGAAGAGAGTCTCTCATAAGTCGAAGCCTGAGCCTAGTACAAGTTCATTCTTAGAACTTCTGCATATGGATCTATACGGTCCTATGCGTGTGTAAGCATAAACGGCAAGAAGTACATTCTAGTGATTGTGGACGATTACTCGCGGTATACTTGGGTCAAATTTTTTAGGACAAAAGATGAGATGCCCGAAGTCATCATCACATTTCTAAAGACTACTCAAGTGAATCTGCAAAAGACAGTCAAGCTTCTACGAATTGACAACGGCACAGAATTCAAGAACAGAACTCTAGACGATTATCTCTAATCGGTCGGGATAACACATCAGTTTTCTGCTGCCAGAACGCCTGAACAGAACAAAGTCGTAGAGAGACGTAATAGAACGCTAGTCGAGGCCGCTCGAACTATGCTGAGTCAACCGGATCTACCTCTATTTCTATAGGCAGAAGTTGTATCGACTACTTGTTACACGCAGAATCGATTCATAATCCACCGCCGGTTTGGTAAAACGCCATATGCTTTAATAAATAATCGTACACCTAGCATTAAACATTTTCATATTTTTGGGTGCAGGTGCTTCTTACTGAATGACAAGGAGAACTTAAACAAGTTCAGTCTGAAGGTTGACGAAGGCATTTTCATCGGCTACTCTTAAACGTCTGCTGCCTACATGGTATATTTGAAGAAGTCAAAGATCGTGGTTGAGAGCGTAAATGTCACATTTGATGAGGAGTTGTCTTCTAAACAAAACAATTCAGAACCCGTACTTACTAGAGTACTAGCTTCTGGACAAATCAGTCCAGAACCTGTGGTTAATGCGACTAATTCTGATAAACCATCTACTTCTACTTCTCATTTATCAGAATTAGATTTGTTGTTTGAAATTTTTACGATGAGTTTGTTGATTCTAAATTGCCTAAATCTGTTGTAATTGACAGACCTGAAGATTCAAGCAATCATCAACCAATCATTTCAGATGTGTCTACTGAATTTGTTCCCCTGATTCAGCAAGAAACTCTGATTCAAACACCTACTCCTTCAGTTGAAGTTGTATATGACACTGTCGAGACAGAAGTTTCTAACTCAGTTGGTTGTACTGTAACGACTAATCAACAACCAGATAATGTTGTATCAACTGATGCTTCTACATAAAATCCTTCAATTGAACTCCTCCTTGAACAAGAAGAAGATAGTGGATTCTTAGATGAAAATCATGATCAATCTATATCTAATCCACTCCATCATGAACATAGGTGGACCAAAGAGCACCCGATACATCAGATCATAGGAGATCCATCTAAACCGGTGCAAACTAGGTCTGCTACACTTAATCAATGTATGCATGACTCATTTCTGAGCAAGGTAGAGCCAACACGCGTATCTGAAGCTCTAGCCAACTCAGACTGGGTAACTGCGATGCAAGTAGAGTTGAATTAGTTCGAGGCACTCAAAGTTTGGAGACTAGTGCCTAAGCCTGAAGGTAAAACCATTATTGTTACAAAATGGGTATTCAAGAATAAGAAAGACGAAGATGCTATCGTAATCAGAAACAAATCAAGACTAGTGGCTAAAGGGTATAGGCAAGAGTAAGGTATTGACTATGACGAGACTTATGCTCCAGTGGCACGCATCGAAGCTATAAGGATGTTTCTTACATATGTCACACACAACTTCACCGTCTACCAAATGGACGTGAAGATTGCCTTTCCCAATGGCATCTTAAAGGAGGAAGTCTACGTCTCTCAGCCTGAAGGTTTTGTCAATCCAGAGAAACCGAATCACGTATACATTCTGGACAAAGCTCTTTACGGTCTGAAGCAAGCCCCTCGAGCCTGGTATGAAGTGTTATCCAAATTTTTAGTCAAGTCGGGCTTCTCTAAAGGTAAAATCGATACTACTCTTTTTATCAAAAAGAAAAAAAGACGATATCATTTTAATTCAGATATATGTGGATGACATCATATTTGGCTCAACAAATCCAAAATACTATAAGAATTTTTCTAACTCATAGTGTCAAGATTTCAGATTAGTATGATGGGAGAGATGAATTTCTTTCTCGGATTACAAGTCAAACAATTTTCCACGGGGATCTTTATTAATCAAGCTAAGCACATTTTCGATATTCTTAGAAAATTTAAAATGGAAAATTGTACACCTATTGGAACCCCGATGGCACCGGGAACTAAGATCGGTGTTGATCCGACGGGTAAAGTTGTCTATGTTAGAACCTACCGAGGAATGATTGGTTCTTTAATGTATTTAACATCTAGTAGGCCAGATATAATGTTTTCTACATGTCTATGTGCTCGATATCAGGCTTCTCCAAAAGAATCCCATTTGTCTGTAGTTAAACGTATCTTTAGATATCTAAAGGGCACTGTAGATCTTGGTATGTGGTATCCTAAGGATACAGGTTTTGAACTGACAGCATATTCAGATGCAGACCATGCAGGTTGTATGCTTGACAGGAAAAGTACGTCGGGGCACATACAACTTCTGAGTGATAAACTCGTGAGTTGGGATTCAAAGAAACAACTTTGTGTATCCACATCAATAGTTGAGGCAGAGTACGTCGCTGCGGCGAGCTGAGTTCTCAAGTGTTGTGGATGAGAACACAACTCCGAGATTATGGCTTCACATATAACAAGATCCCGATATACTGTGATTCGAAGAGCGCAATTACAATATCTGCAAATCCTGTTCAACATACCAAGACCAAACACATTGATGTCCGATATCATTTCATCAAAGATAATGTGGAAAAAGGTACAATCGAACTTTATTTTGTAAACACATATTACCAACTTGCTGATTTGTTTACCAAGCCTCTTGATGAAAAGAGATTTAATTTTCTCGTTTCAAAACTTGGTATGTTAAATCTCAAGACTTAATCTGTGATTACCTACTAAAGTTTTGTTATTGTTATTTTTCGTCATTTCTTTATTTTTAATCTGAAAGATATCTGCACTTAAGTTTGTTCATAATTTCAGGGGGAGTGTGAGAAGATGATAAGAGAATCTACATTTGAAGGGGAGTTTATAAATTTTTCATATGTTTTTCACTGATAAATTTTCTGATGCATAATTTCAAGGGGAGTAAGAGATAAGGAGTATGGAATATGATTTCTGATTACATCTGATCAGAACTCGTACTTTAAACGTTTTATTGCTTTATGTCATTTACTTTTCAATAAATTTTGTGAATAAAGCTTTGTACTTTGACAGACTTGTGATGTTAGTGCACTTATTTGTTGGATACAAGATCATGAATACTAAAGATCAAAGTAAAGCAAGTCAAAGCTCAAAGTCAACTCTCAAAGTGAAAGTCAAAGTCTTTGTAATAAATTCAAAGTCAAAGTAATTGTGTTTTGTTTTCTTGTTGTTGTTGCTTAGTATAAGTAGTTCTTAGTTCTTGTCTTTGTTGTTAATCTTGTCACAGAGTAAGTAAGTACACACGCGAAGCAAATTAGAGAAGAGTTCATTGTTATACATTCTAGTGAAAGAAAGTAGAGAGAGAAATCTTGTAATCTGGAGTTTATAATCATTGACATGTGATTACGAAATTGTTCATCTTGATTGTTGTGATTTGTAATTTCAATTAGAACTTGAATATTTGGGAATTAATAGGTATCAGAGCAAATCCAAGTCCAAATCAAGAAAAATATGGTTGTCGGACTGTGTTCTTGAGTTTTAGATTGAATTTTGAATCTTTGTGAGTTTTTGGAGTTGTAATTGGTCAGATTGTGTGCATATAGTATAGTAGATGAATCTTGTATAGGTTTGTGACTTCATAGCACTGTAATTTTCGTTAATTTGATAATTTTTGTTGTTTTTAGAAACACGAGTCTGTACGCACTGTAAATTGAATCAATTCGTACTTCTAAGTGAATCTTGATGAAATTCTTTGGTCGAAATTGATTCTAGGAGTGTTAGTGATTAATTTGTCAAAGTTTCAGACGAGAAATTGAAGAATTGATGGGTTTTTTAGGAAATCAGAGGGTATTTTATATGAGATCTGAATAACTCGCAGAACAACTCAAGAACTCGCAGAAAGAACTCGCAGACTTATTGGATTTCGCAGAATTCTTAGTTTTTGGATAATTTTGATTCTGAAAATTTTACAAGTGAAGAATTCGTACATGTGAATTGTGTGAATTGCATAGATTTCGTAAGTGTGTGTTGTGAGAATTCTCAGATTTCGTATAGGTGTTAGTGCGAAAAGTTTTAGTGATAATCTTTCCAAGGCAAGAATTCGCATAAGCTAGTTGTGCGAAAAGTGAAAGAACTCGCATATCACATTATACGAATTCCTAGAATTTGCATAACAGTGAGATACGAATTCCTAAGAATTCGCATAAGGGCGCCATACAAATTCTCTTGTATTCGCATAATAGATTTTAAAATTTTTCTAAGTGTTGAATTCATGTGAGTCTATCATGCGAAAAGTTATATATGAATTCTGAAACATTCTTGTGTGCGAATTCTTGTCTGATTGTCTTGTGTGTGAATTCTTGTTTGATTTGGTTTGTGTACGAATTCTAAGGTTGGTGTGTGTAATCTGCGAATTATGTAGTTCGTACGAATTGTGCTTCTATGTGCGAATTCTATATCTTGCGAATTCCATATTTGGAAATTTTAGGAAATCTTATTTTTCTGAGTTTTGTTGTATTTTGAGATTTCACTTGGACTAACGATCAAATTCAAGTTCTTTTTGACTAACAGTATAATTCAAGATGAGTTTTTCTGATGATGAAGAAAAGATTGAAACACTCAGAACAGAAATCAAAAATCTTGTTTCATCAGTTGCATATTATTCAAAGCGGTCAAAGAAATATCATGAAGAAAAGAGAATACTAAGAGAGGAAGTCAATGAATTGAAAAAGATTAATGAGGTTCTTCTAAAGCAAATCTCTGACTCTCAGCATTTGAACGATGGTGAAAGCATTGAAGAAAAGGAACAGAGTCTGATAACTGAAAACACTGAGTTAAAGAGCAAGATCTCAGACCTAGAAGATCAAGTTGTCAAGATTCAGCAAACAGAGTATGCTAATGAAGAGCTGATAAAGATGATTTCTGAGTTAGAACTACAAATTACTGAAGAGAGATCAGAATTTGATAAAGCAAAGAAAGATTTTTCAAAGAAGTTCTCAGAATTTTCAAGAAAGATTTTTGAAGAGAAGAAAATGGTTGAGCTTAAATGTTCCAAGCTTTCTCAACAGGTGACTGATTTTGAGAAAGTAATAATAATGGAAAGAGACAAGTTTGAAAAAGAAAAAGAAGACCATAGAATAGAAGAATGTTGGAATCTTCAAGGAAATATCTAGTCAAAGAAACAATGCTGAGAAGGGATTTGAAGAAGAAAGAAGCATGTTTGAAGCAAAGATAAAGAAGCTTACTGATAAGTTATCTGAACTATCGGCTTGTGCATTGAAATATCAGAAAGCGAAGTCTGAATTCAAGAAAGAGATTGACCTGCACATCAAAGAAAAGAACAGTCAATCTTCAAAGATAAACGAGCTTGAAGATATTGTTTCCAAGGTGGTGGTGACTGAGCAAACGACTCCAGAGTCAAAAATCCACACACCTAGAAATGATTCAGTTGACTCTAAAAAGACAGCCTCAAGCTCTTATCAAAGAACTGTGTCTTCAAAAAGGTCAGTCAAATCATTTGATCAAATTCGTACTGCTAACATTTTCTTTGATAGAAATGTAGATGGTTCAGATACATTTAGAAGAAGAAGGAGGAGGAGATATGTAGAAGAAAAACTGGTTTGGAAAGTGAAACCAGTTGATGATGGAAAGAATGATGAGAAGAAGGATGAGAAGAAAGGAAACAAGTCATGTGTACATGCATCAAATGCAAAGAAGAACAAAGTGCGGAAAGGTAAACCTGATTTTGCTTACTCGAGAGATCAATTGATCAGGTTGTCTAAAAAGAAGAATTATTGTTCTTACTATCGTACATATTATTTTGTGCATAAAACGAGTGATCATTACTGGTATGGTTCTTACTCAATTACTCCCAATAGAACTGCAACTAACAAACATGGACCCAAATACCAGTGGGTACCAAAGCTGAAAGACGAATCTATGTTACAGGCACCTCAAGTTAAGGGGGAGTAAGAGAGCCAAGGCTTCTGAATAATACAGTTCAGGACATGTTCTTCAACGATAAGGAGTTTGACTTCTAAACAAAACAGTTTAGGACTCGTACTTCAACGAACAAATGATATTATACTCCATGCATATATGAGATTGTACTCCGAGATCTAAATGAGAAGATCAACCTTCAAGGGGGAGTACATATTTTTCCTGATTTTAAATATTGTCAATGCAATATTTCAGGGGGAGTATATGACTTCTGATTACATCTGATTAGAACTCGTACATTCAAAGTTTTACTGCTTTATGTCATTTATTTTTCAATAAATGTTGTGAATAAAGCTTTGTACTTTGACGACTTTGTGATTTTTTTGCAGTATTGAGATAGAGCTTAAATGATCATATCATATACGACTTAGAGCTAACTTGATGAGATTTAAGACTGAGGGAAAAGGTTTATTTCTAATATTAATCTCATACGTGTCTGAAAGACGGACAACTTTCAGATATGAAAACATGTTCTTAAATGTTCAAACCACTTCTGGTTCTTAAAAAGATTTCATGAATATAGAAGTGTGATTTTAAATGCTTACATTTACTTGTGCTTTAGTTTCTATATAAACCGTGTGTTTCCAAAGATTAATACTTGCGTATTGTCTTTTCCATATACTTTCAAGTATTCACACACACTGGTTTAATATTAATCGTATTGTTGAATATGTTATCACCATGTCTCAAATTGTACAATATTTTTCAATGGTGATACACCCCGATTGAACTTCAAAGAATGTTTGAGCGTGATTTCATTTCGAAACGTTCTTTCAAGAATGTCTATATCTTGTTTCGTATACACAAAATCCGATTTTTTGCTGACCTAAGCCTTATTTGAAAAGAACAAATCTGAATGATTACATATGTTCGAATTTGGTGATCTTTTTAATACAATGTCAGATTTTCAAACAAGTTTCTTGTATTCATTTCATTCATTCAATATACTTGTTTTTGAAAAGTCTTCAATGTTTAAAAAGCTCAAATCTTCATGATTATCTCATTGACATCTGACTTGTATATTGTGCTTTAACTGCAAAGTTAAACCATTTTGAGAAACATTATGCTTTTAGGAAAACAACATGGGTTCATTGTGTGAGCTTAATTGAAACTTCTATGGATTCATGTTAACCAGTGTTTCCCACCCAAGAAGTTAATCCTTTAGTGATCGAAGAGTGAGGAGTCAAAATAACTGAGTGTGGGTTGTGTGATTAGGTAAAATGGAAAAGAGAGTTTGGTTAGAAGCGAGCTTAATGTTTAAAAGAAAGAGGGTGTGAGAACAGAGTAAAAAATATCAAACTCTGCACCAACTTTTTCTGAGTCGGGCAGCCACATTTCTAGTGTTTCACAATTCTTCGTGAACATTATTGAAACAGGCAACTAGCCCATGCCCACTCTTGATAAAAACCCAACCTGCTACTCATCTTTTTCTCAACAAGAAGATGTTTCAATTTTAAAAGGGGGCGCAACATACATGTTATCTGATTTTCATTTGGAAAATCTGGATATTGAAAAAGAAGGAAGTCTGCCCCACCTTCGCACTTCGATCATGCACAATCGAGTCTGTGTTTAACTGTTGTTGTCTCAATGGTTTATGATAGTCCAAGATCAACTAAATCCTAGAGAGAGAAAGTAGAGAGAGACTATGAAGCGCAAAGTAGTTGTAATCAATGAGCGTGTATCTTCTTACAAACAACCAAGACCAAAGGGACTTAAAAACCCTTGGTCAATACTACACAGTTTTAGACACTAAACACAGTATTTGACCAAGCCTATAAATACAATGATTACTATAAAATCAGACCTAACAATCTCCCCCTTAGTAATCATTGGCGATGTGGTCTTCAAAATCCATCTTCTAAATCAGCATGGACCATCTAAGCGACTTTGCAAAGCTTTCTGACTTTTTGAAAAAATTTCTTCTCAGCATCTTTCAGTTTGATTTATCTTTGCTGCCTTGACAAGACTGGACCAGATTGGAATGAACTTGAACGAACATTTGATTCACCAGCTTGTGCTCTAGACGACACACATCTTTTAAATGACCTTGAATGAACTGTGGTGATCGGAGCAGGAACAGTAAAAGATGTATTATAACTGAGAAAAATAAAATCTTTGAGCGAGTCTTGATCAACAGATAAACTTTGAAGCACTTTGATCTCCTTAACTTCTTTTAACTTCTCCCCCTCATGACCTTGATGATCTGGATCAACTTGGTCATGCATATGTTGGAGACAACACAGCTTAAGATCTGCAAAATCAAAGAAACGAAGAAAACAGGAAGGTTTGCGCTACAAGTTGGTGGCGCACAGTTAGGTTTGCGCTAACAGAAGAAAGCGCAAAGTGAGGTTTGTGCGACATGCAGGAAACGCAAAGCTTGCTTTGCGCTAGAAGTTGTTGGCGTAAATTAAGCTTTGCTCTACCAACTGGTGACGCAAATCTGACTTGGAGTCTGAAAAATTTTACCTGATTAACTCTTTGACTCCCCCTACACAAATGCACTAAATTTGACAATTCAAGTTAGCATTTATATAGAAAATCAGATACTCCCCCTCAAAAACAGATATGATCATTAAGAAAATTCTCCTTTTTCACTCCCCCTTGAATAATGCTCAAATCCATTAAGATATAAATATGAGAACACAATGAATGTAAACATCAATGTAGAAAGAAAAATATACTGAATATGTATTTTGAAACGACTAAATATATAAAAATTTAAACAGAAACAAATAAAATTTTACTTAGTAAAATATCACAATAAAATCCGTCAGATGAAATCAAATGTATGTGTTTGAATACAGAAACAAGTTTTATTGCATATCAAGTTAAGACATGCTCAGTTTCAAAAACTTTCATCAATCTATTCAGTGTGCTCGCATGTGAACTTCGACTAGCTTCAAGAAAATGCAATTCTAAAAATATAATAGAGAACTTTGCATGTAATCACACTAAGCCATCAAAAATTCAGACTTTCACAAATTTACAGGTTTATTGCAACTCAGAAATATATAACCAAGTATCATGAGATGTGTGCTCATTGGCATCTTTTAGCATTGTGCACTATGGCATCTTCACATGAGTGTGCTCTTTGGCATCTTTTAAGCGTGTGCACTTTTGGCATCTTTTGAATCAACAAGTTTATTAAGTAAAGAACATGTCGTAAACGTAACTTTCTATCTGACCCTATTGCAGGATTTGGGTCAGCCACTCCCAGACCAGTTGGCCTTAGGGGACTAGGTGTCAAGCACCCCTTGGAACTTACTTTCACAGATCAGAAAGGCTACATCGACACATCCTAAACCCATTCATACCAGTAGAACATGACTTTCGATCTGATTTTATTGAAGGATTTGGGTTCGATCACTCCCAGATCAATTGACCTTAGGGGACCAGATGATAAGCATCCCACAGAACTTACTTTCCCAAACCAGAAAGGTCACAGGTACAAACTTTTAAACTTAGAGATTTCTGATTTATAAGAATTTTATAATCATCTCAAACACAAGGTTTTACGTCTAAGTGCTTAGCCCATATTTTCATTACGATCCAAAATTTTGACTTTTTAGGTTTTCTAAGCATTGTAAACTATAAATATTCCGAATCACACAACTTTAAACCAAAATCAAAAGCTACAAACATGTTGCTGACTTTTCGACTTTTGTTAGACTTGAAAGATGAATGTTGGTCCCGGAGGTGCTTAACAAGTTTGTAGAAGGGGGGGGGGGGTTGAATACAAACACAGAAATTAAAGTTTAATAAATTTTTTATTGATAAATCAAAATACAATTTACAAGTTTGTTGTGGAATAAGATTAAGACAGACTCAGTCTAAACAAACTTAAGAAACACTAAGATAATTGCACAAGAAATTCAGAGAGTGGGAGATTAAGAGATATAGAAAACAATGGTTTCTATATGGAGTTCAAGGATTGAGCACACTTTCAGATGAAAGGGTGAACGTCCTATTTATACCCTTTGCATTAAATGCATGGCAGGGCACTTTACACGTGGCGTTCACAGATTGGCTTTGGGAGACTGACTTTTGGGAGACATGCTTTCGGCCGGGTCATGAATAGTGTAGTTGACAGAGTTGTTGTACGAATGGTTGCAGAGACTTGTCCGTTCTGACACATTGTACTAGGTTGTGCAAGGATAGACAAAAGGAAACTTGAGGCATAAGCTTTGTGATCGATTGATCGCTGAGTATCTCTAAGTTCAGAGATAAAGAGGTTCAGCTATCGCTGAAGCTTTTTCTCATGTTCCTTCGCGTATAAGTAGAGTTGTCTTTGCTTCACTGATATCCGCATCAGGTCACTAGTAGACTTCTCTTTGTTTATCAGCTTCATCTTCGATTCAGCTATGAACATATGTTGACGCGAGACTTGTCTTCAGGGATTACGTTTGGCTGTTTACTTCTGAAACTATCAGTGATAACTGAACAGACTCAGTCTGATCACTGATAGTGAAACACTAATACATAGAAATGTTTATAAGAAAGACTATCAGCGATAACTGAACAGATTCAGTCTGATGGTGAAACACTAATACATATTAAAACGTAATTTTCACTAAGTATAGAAGAGGGTCGTTATCAAATCACTGAGAGAGTTTGGATCAACAATCTCCCCCTATTTGATAATGACAAAGTAACTGAAGAAAATTACTTTATAATTCAAAATGATGGAATAATCAGGACTCGTAACATACATGTCCCAATTACTATTTTGAGGGATCTTTTACAGCACTTGATGGAGTTAAGTACTTCACTGAATTTTTCATTAAACCAAGAAAAGAATTACAGGGAATGAAAATTACAAGTACAAGTGAATAACTAACTACTGTAAGTACAACTAATAGATTACAGAAAAGAAAACTAATCTATCAGCTATCTAAAGAAGACTTAGGAGGATTGATCATATACTCAGGTATTTCTTCTCCTTTCTGTCTTCGTTCCAGAGATTCTTGGCTGATAATTTCTTTAATTTTCTCAGCAGCAGGGAAGAAGTCACACCATAAGCATAAGAGATCCTTGAGATGATTCAGAGGACAGATAGGAATCTCAGAGACTCTTTGAAATCTGAGTTCCTCATCATCATCTCTGAAGAATATTCAATAAGGATTGTCAATTACTTGACCAGCTTGGAAAGGACCACCAGGAGGCAGAGATAAATCTAGAACTGAAAGATCGGGAGAAGGACCAAACAGTGCATCTCTTGAAAATTTGATAGAAGTTTCATTCCTGATGATGGCGACGTCTTCAGAGGAGGAGGACCTAATTCTTCTCTTGAGTTTCTTGGGATTGGGAGGGATAGGAGATGGCAGATTCAGTACAGAAGTGACTCTGTTGATGAGAGCTTCAAGAAGTCCTTCAACGTAGCCTCTGTATGTAGATTTCGATTTCTTCAGCGCATCCCAGAATTCTATCCACTCTGTAAACCCGAAGCCTTCAAGTTTGGAAACATACATAGCTTTATGGGTTCCATCCTCTCTGGTAATCTCCATAGTCACTGAGAGTTGATCCTTCTTCTTGCGACCAGAGATAGTCATGGTTGTTATTGGAAGAAGATCAGAGCGATAATCCATCTTCTGTTTACACCATTCGATAGACTTATCGTTGATCTCTTGTTCTTTGGAGCGTTCCTCTTCAATTTCTTTCAGCAGTGCAGCTTGAACTTCCACAGGCTTTCTTTTCAGCTTTTTGTCCTTGACTTGAGAAGATTGAATCTTTAAAGCGAGTTGGGCATCTCGTCTGCATTCAGCGAACAGTTTCTCAGCTTTGGCAGATTCTTCTCGTTCAGCATCAGTGAGGAAGTCGAGCTCTGAGAAGGATGTTTGAAGAGGGATTTTCAGCCGTTGACTTTCTAGTTGAGCGATCATTTCAACTCTTTTCTTCACCACTTTCTCTGACCATTGAGATGGTTGAGAAGGCCTTCCTGGATGGACCAGGGAATCTTCTTCTTCTTCTTCATCAATCTCAACGATAGAGATTGGGATTATGTCTTCAGCGATAGTAGCTGGAATTATTTGTTCAGAACCCTTAAGCAGGGGAGAGAACTATCTGGTCAGAAAATGAAAAAATTAGATTATTTTTAGGAAAGAAGAGAGATAAAGGCTATAAAGAAACAGGGGTTGGATTTTTATAGAAAGATAAGGGAACAAGAGTAAGGCATACCTGAGAAGGATTCTCCTCAGGTAGTGAGATCATCTTCAGGGTTCCCTTAGCAGATACACCTTTGCTTTGGGAAGGGGTTCCTGAAGATGTTTCTTGTCTCCCCCCTGCTTGGATAACTTCTTTCGAAGCTATTGCTGATGATGTGGCGGCTGAAGAACACCAGAGAGATGGATCTTCATCGTCATCATCATCATCAACTTGATGAGAATCATCCTCTTGATCTTCAAGATCAAGGTCTTCATCATCGTCTTCATCCTCTTCTTCATCATCGACTATTTCAGCGATGGTGAGAGGGGCTTTACCAGCAGCTATCTCCCCCTCAACCTGAGAGGGAGTTTCCTTCAGTGGTTCAGCAATGACTTCAACCTCCGTGTTTTCTTCAGCGTTCTTCTCCCCCTCTTTGTCATTATCACCGAGAGAGAGATCTTTGATAGGAGATGAAGTTGATGCGGTAGCCAACTTCTGGACTTCAGCTTCCAGACCTGTGAGTCGTCCTTCAAGTGCAGGGATGTTGGACGTAGCTAGATGAATGAATTCCACAGCTATGGTCAGTGTTGAACGATCATCTTCTGTAAATGATGGAGCAGGAACTGGAGCTGGTTCATTCAGCTTGTCAAGGACTTGCTGAAGAGTAGCAGTACAGGAGTCAATCTTTGCAGACAGGTCATCATACTGCTGCTTGGATTCTTCCCTGACTTTGACAATCGCTTCCTGAAGAGTAGCGATCTGAGAAAGGTCATCTTTGGAGGCGCAGGTGGCAGTCAGCGTCTTCAGCGCATCGCCAGCTGTTTGAACAGCGATGGTGGTGGTGTTGAGAGAAGCAGAAAGAGAATCCACCTTTGTACTCAAACTGTTGACATTGGTGTCAACAGTCGCCAGACTAGGACCTGAAATATAAGTTAGTTGTTGAGAAACAGGCTTATATGGAGAGGTGAGAGTAGTGTATAGGGTTATAGGATTACCTGAATTATCAAACATTTTGTAGAATTGCATGGATTCCTCAAACGAATGATGTTCAGGTCCTATGGGTCCAAACTGAGGAGTAGGGATAGAAGGAGGGTTAGAGACCAAAGAAATAGGAGGACTAGAGATGGGGATAGAAGATGTAGGGATAGGGGTAGTTACCTCAGGTTGTGTTACTGTTGTTGTGACAGCGACCGAGATCGCTGGCACGGTTGAAGTGGTTGGAGCTGAGGATGTGGAGGAGAGACCCACGAAAGCATCTAAGGAAGTTTGTAGAGAAACATCCTTAGGTATAGAGCTAGAAGTAGCTTTCTCCTTGGTCATCTTGGCCTTCTTCGAAGGACCAAGGGAGCCAGTTGATGGTCGTTTTGAAGGGGTAGCGGCAGGGATAGCAGAAGAAGGAACCTCCTGCGTGGCCGCTGAAGACGAAGAATGTAGGAGAGAGAGACGAGAGCGAAGTTCAGAGATACTTACCTTGTTGGGGAGCGTCTTGACCTCCAGTGATCGCTGACCCACTTTCGGAAAAGATGCATCCGAGTTGGTGGGGTAAGTGGTAGGGTAGAGAAACTTCAGGTACGCGCAGATGAAGCGTACGTAGGGAACTTTGGGATCCCTCTCAGTCTTCTCTATCTTTGACTTCATGTCGTCAAAGATGGCTGTTGCGTAGTCGAAGTTACGTCCAGTGATCACTGAGTAAGCCATCTGGACCTGAACCTTGCTGGCTTGGTCCAGTGACCCACTCTTTCCACTCATACACTGAATGATGTGTGAGAAGAAGTAGTTGAGCTGGGAAGGCATCAGCGCCTTCTTCACGAGAGTCAGCTTCTTGTTTGGAATAGTAGTCCTTGGTTTGGTTTCCCAAGCGTATTCCATGGCATCCAAGAATTGGATGAGTTCAGTGTCAGTTGGCAATGAGTCATATCCATTTCTGGGCTTGTCAGGGAATCGAAGAGCTTTCCTCAGGCCTAGGGCAGTCATCATCCCTGAGCCTAGTTGAGTGCTGAAGGAGATAGCAGGAACCTGTTCACCCTTCTTGTTGGTGAGAGAGGTTTCTTCAGCGGTAAACCAGAATTGCTGGAGTAGAGCTTTCGAAGGTGTGGGATCCACAGTGATAGCATAGGCAATGCAGGATTGCCTTAGAAATTGTGCAGCTTCCACCAGATGTGGGTACTTGACACCATCAAAGTCAAGGCGAGCAAGATGGTTGTTCTTTGGAAGCTCAGAATCAGTGATGGCGAACTTGACGTTCTTAGAGGCGACAAGTGCAGATTGAGACATTCTGAGAGTAAACAGATAGATGAATAGAAGAACAAGAACAAGATAGGATACAATTTTAAAGATTAAAAAAGGTGTTCTTAAGATAGGATACAAGAACAAGAAGAAAAACCAAAGATTTTGAATGAAGAACAATCAAAATAAAACGGTTTTTAAAGAATAAAATCAAAAATGAAAGTGATTTTATGTGATAAGAATCTTATAAACCCATAATGGTAGACCATAAATGGAGTTTTATGTAAAAAGATTTAAGATAAGAAATCAAGAATAACCTGTGGATCTTTGAAGAGGATGATGCAAAGGCTTGAGAATGCTAGAATGCTTGAGAGAGAATTCTTTCTTAGAAAGTATTTCCAGAAAGCGTAAATTGATAGAATGGAAAAGTATTCCTTTTATATGTGAGAGAGAGGAGAGAGGGTGTGAGAGAAGCGGGAAAACAAATGCACATCATGACATGGACACGTCCCACGAAGTTGATTGGATAGAAGAGCAATGGACGAACGTGTCAGGAAAAAAAAGCATGTCGTGGATTGTCGGTTCAAATGACGTCATAGTTTAAGAAAGAGACTGTTCATTTGTCCGTTTTGAATTTATCACTGAAGAAAAATCAGCAATAGAATTTTCTTTTTGAAAGTATCCCTGATGAAAAGATAGGGATAGATTTTCTTTTAAATGGATCACTGAATATAAATATCAGTGATAAATTTAATTTCAAAAAGCTTTTAATCATTTGAAGAAAGATTCAGTGACTAAGATTTGTATTTTAAAAAATATCTCAACTGAATGAAGATTCAGTTGTAGGGATTGAGAAAATATACCTGAGAGTCGGAATATTTATCAGGTAGAATGATGAAAGGGGAACTTTTGATTATTGAGGCAATACATGAACGCTGAAGAATTATTCTTCAAGGTTCAGCATTCCAAGCTCACTGATGAGAAAGTTGAACCTTGTCTCATCAAGAGGTTTGGTGAATATATCAGCAAGCTGAAAGTCAGTAGGGATAAAGTGAAGTTCAATATCACCATTCATCACATGATCTCTGATAAAGTGATATCTGATCTCTATGTGTTTTGTCTTTGAATGTAGCACTGGATTATTTGCTATAGCGATAGCACTACTGCTGTCGCAATAGATAGGAATCTTTGACAACTGAAGGTCATAATCTAATAGTTGATTTCTCATCCATAAGATTTGAGAACAACATCTTCCAGCGGCTACGTATTCAGCTTCAGCTGTGGAAGTGGACACAAAATTTTGCTTCTTGCTTGTTCAACTTACCAGCTTTCCTCCCAAGAGTTGACATCCACCAGTGGTACTCTTTCTGTCAAGTTTACATCCTGCAAAATCACTATCAGAATAACCAGTTAGATCGAACCCTGAGTCTTTGGGATACCAAAGACCGAGGTTAGGAGTTCCTTTCAGATATCTGAAAATTCGCTTTATAGCGATCAGATGGGATTCCTTGGGTTCAGATTGATAGCGTGCACATAAACAAGTAGAGTACATGATGTCAGGTCGGCTTGCTGTGAGATACAGCAGGGAGCCTATCATTCCTCTATAGGCAGTGACATTAACAGGTTTTCCAGAAGGATCTTTGTTAAGTGTCAGGGGTGGTGCCATAGGAGTTTTCATCGCTGAAGTTTGAGTAAGATCAAACTTCTTCAGCATATCTTTAACATACTTACCTTGGCTGATAAAAGTACCTTTGTCAGATTGTTTAATCTGAAGACCAAGAAAATATGTCAGCTCACCCATCATACTCATTTTATATTCTTTCTTCATTCTTTCAGCGAAGCGAGTACACAGAGATGAGTTAGTAGAACCAAATATTATGTCGTCGACATATATTTGTACAAGAATTATATGACCTTTTATCTTTCTGAAAAATAACGTATTGTCAATCTTGCCACGTTCAAAATTTTCAGAGATAAGAAAAGATGAGAGAGTGTCATACCAAGCACGAGGGGCTTGTTTTAGACCATAGAGAGCCTTATCCAATTTATAAACATAATTTGGATGCTTAGGGTCATAGAACCCTGGTGGTTGTTCTACATAGACTTCTTCATTCAGCTTTCCATTTAGGAACGCTGATTTTACGTCCATTTGATACACAATGAAATCTTTATAGACTGCATAAGCTAAGAATAGTCTAATTGCTTCGAGCCTGGCCACAGGGGCAAAGGTTTCATCATAGTCTATGCCTTCCTCTTGTCTGTATCCCTGAGCAACAAGTCGAGCCTTGTTGCGGGTTACAGTTCCATGTTCATCTAACTTGTTTCTAAACACCCATTTGGTGCCTATTACAGTTTTATCAGATAGTCTAGGAACGAGATTCCAAACTTTGTTTCGAGAAAATTCAGTCAGCTCTTCTTGCATAGCGCTGACCCAGTTTGGATCTCTGAGGGCATCATCAGTCTTCTTTGGTTCTATTAAAGAGAGAAAGTTTACAAAGAGACAGATATTACCTAAGCTTCATCGTGTCTGAATACCTGCATCTGGATCACCAAGAATTTGATCTATTGGGTGATCTTTGGTCCATCGCTGAGCAGGAGCATTATTGCTTAACTCAGAGGTTGGATCAACAATTGGAATGTTTACTGATGAGGATGATTGAGGTTCATCAGCGATTAACTGTTGAGTAGATTCACTAGAGAGGTTTTCAGACGAAGGCAGATTTGATGGTAGGAGTGTGTTTAGAGGTTCAGCTGAAACCCATGAGGTGGATTCAGCGGTAGGATGTATAATGTTTGGATCATCATCAGCGGCTGGAGGATCTGAATGCTGATGATTTGGAAAGGAAGGTTCAGTTTCTCTATAGTGAGAAAGCATCCAAGCATTTAACTCTTCATTGTCAGCGATTGGTTTGGAGTTCCCTGAGCGAGTTTCATCAAAAGTGACGTGAATTGTTTCTTCTACTGTTTGTCTTCTCTTGTTGAAGACTCTGTAGGCTTTGGAGATGGAGGAATATCCTAGAAATATTCCATCATCAGCTTTTGGGTCGAACTTTCCAAGTTGATCTCTGTTGTTTAAGATAAAGCACTGACAACCAAAGATATGAAGAAAGCTGATAGAAGGCTTCCTTCCAACAAAAAGTTCATAAGCTGTCTTCCCAAATCGCTTTATTATCAGCGATCTGTTTTGAGTAAAACATGCAGTGTTTACAGCTTCAGCCCAAAATTGAGTAGGGAGATGAGAATCGCTGAGCATTGATCTGGCAGCTTCTATGATCGTTCTGTTTCTTCTTTCAGCGACTCCGTTTTGCTGTGGTGTTCTTACTGAGGAGAAGTTGTGAGATATTCCCTTGTTCTCAAAGAAATTGTTCAGGGAACTATTTTTGAATTCAGTTCCATGATCACTTCTTATTGAACGAACAGTAAGATTGTTCAGCACTTCCATCTTTTTCACAAAAGATATTAGTTCTTCTGGAGTATCACTCTTACAGCGAAGAAAGATAACCCAGGTGTAGAGAGAATATTCATCTACAATGACAAGTGTATATTTCTTTCCAGCTATTGATTGGATGTTGACAGGGCCAAACAGATCCATATGTAAGAGCTGAAGAGGACTTGTCACTGAGGAAACTTGTTTCGACTTGAAACTTGCTTTTGTTTGTTTTCCTTTTTCACATGCTGAGCAGAGAGATTCTTTGGCATATGAGTGCTGAGGAAGACCAGAAACCAGTTCCTTAGATGAGAGAGAATTCAGGGTTTTGAAGTTTAGATGAGAGAGCCTTTTATGCCATAGCCAGTTGACATCAGAAGAGGCCTTAGAGAGAAAACATAAGTTATCAGTGATAGTAGAGTCCATATCTATTACATAGACATTTTCTCTGCGATGACCACTGAGAGCAAGTTTTCCTTTCTCATTTACCACTGAACATGCTTTCTTAGTAAAGCGTACTTCATAGTCTTTATCACATAGCTGACTGATGCTTAGAAGATTGTGCTTCAGTCCATCTACATAAGCGACTCTTCTAAAGTTAGTTGTCCCATTGCTGAGAACACCAAACCCTTGGGTATATCCTTTTCCATTTCCACCAACAGTCACAGAGGGACCTTTTTCTTCCTTGTATTCAGTGAGCAGGTTTCTTTGTCCAGTCATATGACGAGAACATCCACTATCAAGATACCAGATGCCCTTTGATCCCTGCACACATAAGGAAGATTAAACGTTGTTTGGTACCCACTTTTCAATGGGTCCTTCAGAGTTAGTGGATAAGAAAGGGTCAATTGTCTTCTTAGCAGATGAAGATTCAGCTTCAGTGGTAATCTTCACTTTGGTTAATTTCTTAACCTTAGTGGTATTTTTCACCTTGGTTGATTTTTCAGCCTTGGTGACCTTCTTAGCTTTAGAGGCATTTTTCTTCACTTTAGCTATTTTATCAGCTTCAGTGGCAGTTGGACATTTACTTGCAATATGATCAGTAAAACCACAGTGATAACATTTTATGTATCTAAAAATGGTTTTAGGATCAGAAGTAGAAGGTTTTGCAAGTTTAAGATGAGCAGGGCCAGGTCCAAGAAGACTTTTCTCTTGAGATCTGGGAGGAATTTTCATTTCTTCAGATCTCGACGGTTTAAGGTCAATCTTCAGCTTTGGAGGACAGAGATCAAAGATTTCTATCACAGAGCTAGAGGATTGCTTAGCTGAAGGTTTAGAAGGAACTTTCAGCTTTGCTTTCCTGGTTGCCTTCTGAGGAAGGAGAATGGACTTTCCTTTATCCGTAGACTTAGTGTCTTTGGATTTTTCCTCAGGGATGGGATTTGAAGAAGAACAGGGATAGAATTGATTATAAGAAGTGTCAAAGAAAGAGGTGACAAAAGTTCCAAACTTAAGCGAGGAACTCTCTTCCTTAGGATCGTCCTGAGGTGTCCAAAAACCAAGACCAGTTCTGTCACTTTCAGGGGTTTGAGCTTTTATTATCTCAGAGATCTTTGTTGATGATTTGCACCATTTTTCAACATGAGCCTTTTCTGCTTTTAGAGCAGCAATGGCTTGTTCACGTTCAATGCTGATGATTTCATTTATAATGACTTGATCTTTCAACTTTTCTTCTAAAAGATTTAGTTCACTGATCTTTTCATGACATCTCTCTAGCTCTTGAGTTAAATGTACGTTTTTATTCTCAGCTTGAGTTTTGTCGTTTAGAGCATTATAAAGGTCAATTGTCAGCACATCAACAGCACGACTTCTCTCAGCTTCAGGTAGAGAGGGATTTGTAGAGATAGATACCTGAGATGATATGTAGCTCATAGAAGGTTCAGATGGTTCTTTCACTTCTTCTTTAATCTCAGCCATGAGGCAAAGATTAGCGACTTCTTCATCATCAGAAGATGATTCTTCTGATTCAGCCCAGTCATGTTCTTCAGCGATGAGACCTTTACCTTTTCGCTGATAGCTTTTCAGCTTTTGATATTTGTTCTTCAGATTATGGTATTTGTCATCACTGGATCTTCTTGAGGTAGAAGGTTTGAAGACCTTTTTCGACCTGCACTCACTAGCAAAATGTCCAATTTTTTCGCAGTTATAGCAAGTGGCAGTAGCCTTATCAACCGGAGTTGATTTTGGCTTTTCAGTAAGAGAGAGAGGTTTACTTCTTCGGAAGTTACTCTTTCTTGCAAATCTCTTAAAAGAGTTTGTCAAGAGTGCTAAGGACTCATCAAACTCTGAAAGATCAGGGTCTGATAGATCCTCAGATTCATAATCTAACTCAGTGATGGTGAGAGTAGATCGCTGAGATGGAATTATCTCTGAAGAGACTAAAGCAACAGGAGTACTTTTGGAGTATTTAGAATCTTTTACAAGATTCTTCTTCAGAAGATTTGATTGCTCATAGTTGAGCAATATTCCATACAGAGTGCTTAAAGAGAGAATATGTAAGTCTTTTGTCAGCTTAAGACATATTGAATAACTGTCCCAGCTTTCAGGAAGACTTTCTAAGAATTTTGTTAGGACCTCAGAATTAGAATAGGTCCTTCCAACAGTTCTTAGGTCAATGATTAAGCAGTTAAATCGCTGATGAACGTCAGAAAGAGATTCATTCTTACCAGCGATAAAACTTTCATACTGTCTTACCAAGTTAATCTTTCGAGTCTCTTGGATTTCAGTGGTGCCCTCGTATTGAACACATATGGTTTCCCACATTTCTTTAGAAGTTTTCAGATGCATGATGGAATGGAAAACTTCATCAGGCAGAGCCATTGAGATAATGGTCTTTGCTCTTGCATCTATGCCTACCTTCTTTTTATCTTCATCACTCCACTGTCTTATTTCCTTAACGACATATCGTTCAGGGACAGCTTCAGTGGTGGCAGTAGCAGGAACCGCAGCTATAATTCTAACAGGTTCATAGGGTCCGTTTTCTATATATTCAGGTATAGTAGGATCCGCACCTTCAAGAAATAGCATCATTCGATTTTTCCATAGAGAAAAGTTATCTCTGCTAAATCGAGGAGGTTTAGAAAGTGAACCATTATCATAGTAGTTTGTGTTTGTGTTTAGTGCCATTTTAGAATAGCAAGGAAGAGTATACAACAAGATCTTGTTTATTAGTTTAAACAAACCGCTCTGATACCACTTGTTGGTCCCGGAGGTGCTTAACAAGTTTGTAGAAGGGGGGGTGAATACAAACACAGAAATTAAAGTTTAATAAATTGTTTATTGATAAATCAAAATACAATTTACAAGTTTGTTGCGGAATAAGATTAAGACAGACTCAGTCTAAACAAACTTAAGAAACACTAAGATAATTGCACAAGAAATTCAGAGAGTGGGAGATTAAGAGATATAGAAAACAATGGTTTCTATATGGAGTTCAAGGATTGAGCACACTTTCAGATGAAAGGGTGAACGTCCTATTTATACCCTTTGCATTAAATGCATGGCAGGGCACTTTACACGTGGCGTTCACAGATTGGCTTTGGGAGACTGACTTTTGGGAGACATGCTTTCGGCCGGGTCATGAATAGTGTAGTTGACAGAGTTGTTGTACGAATGGTTGCAGAGACTTGTCCGTTCTGACACATTGTACTAGGTTGTGCAAGGATAGACAAAAGGAAACTTGAGGCATAAGCTTTGTGATCGATTGATCGCTGAGTATCTCTAAGTTCAGAGATAAAGAGGTTCAGCTATCGCTGAAGCTTTTTCTCATGTTCCTTCGCGTATAAGTAGAGTTGTCTTTGCTTCACTGATATCCGCATCAGGTCACTAGTAGACTTCTCTTTGTTTATCAGCTTCATCTTCGATTCAGCTATGAACATATGTTGACGCGAGACTTGTCTTCAGGGATTACGTTTGGCTGTTTACTTCTGAAACTATCAGTGATAACTGAACAGACTCAGTCTGATCACTGATAGTGAAACACTAATACATAGAAATGTTTATAAGAAAGACTATCAGCGATAACTGAACAGATTCAGTCTGATCGCTGATGGTGAAACACTAATACATATTAAAACGTAATTTTCACTAAGTATAGAAGAGGGTCGTTATCAAATCACTGAGAGAGTTTGGATCAACAATGAACATATAAAAACTTTAATATTAACAAAGCAACTTGAAAATTTATCCTAGACACACATTCTATTTAAAAGAAAGAAAAATTGTAAAACTTTTACTTTATAGAATAAAATTTGTAAAGGTTTAAACTTTTAAAACAACATACCGAGATTTTAAAAATAGAAATATTTGATCGGCAAGTTTATATTCAGTTGAAACAAAATATAATTCAATAATATCATCTTCCACATAATGTAAAAATGAAATTTGTGTCTCTTTTGGAAAAAATTTGGGTTGAACAAAATCAGGGTTTGAAAAAGATTGCTCAGATTCTTTAAAAACATTTGAGAATACTGGAATAACATCATTATCAGAGATAAAATGCAACGGAAATTAAGTAGATGTACTCACAGTTTCTCATTAGTCAGAAGCTTAGAACAATGAGAATGAGTCCTAGACTGACATGTCTAGAAGTCATAGTCCTTGAAGCACGGGTTCTGAGCTGAATTACTCAGAAGCCAAAATGCTGAGATTGAAGTCCGGGTTTTGAACTGCTATGTTCAAAAGCCATAGTCTTGACATTGAAATCCGGGTTTTGAACTGTTGTGTTCACAAGCCATAATCTTGACATTGAGGTGCGGGTCTTGAACTGTGTTATTTAAGAACCATTGTCTTGACATTGAGGTGCGGGTTTTAAACTGCTGTGTTTAAAAATCATTGTCTTTCTTACTCCCCCTTGACATGTGGTGCCTTCAACTTTGAATCAGATTGAGATTTTGGTACCCACTTGAATTTGGGCCCATTTTTGTTATATGCAGTTCTTATGGGGAACAATTTGTTAGATTTGACATTTAAAGCACGAGAAATATCATCACAAAAATAAGCACAATCATCAGATGAATACAAAGCTTAATCATCTGAACTAGAATCAGAGGAAGAACATGAGACATGTTTTGAAATTCGAATCATTTGCTTTATTGAGTATTTAGAAAATTTATTACAAGTAGCAAATGAAGCACTTTTATAAAGTTTGTCTACACATGTATCCCCATCAATCATAGAATCAGTAGATGTCCGCTTCGCTCTCCAGATCTGCTTCTTTGACTTGCTCAAAGTCCTATCTGAAAGAATTGAATTGGAAGAATTAGAACTGTCAGAAAGAACATTATCTTGTTTCTTTGGCTTCTTTGACCTTTTTCTTTTACGCTTAGGTTTATAATACTGATCATTTAGCGTAAAAGATTCATCAAGAATTTCCGAATTAATATTTAAATCAGAAGAAATAATTTTATCTAAGCAACCAATCTGATCAGACAATAAATCTAAACTTACCTCAGAGTCAGAATTATTTTGAGAAAAGATATCAGATTTAGAAACTTCACTTTTGTTTACTTGAAAATCAGAAGAAAGGCTAGAAATAGAATCTGGTTTTTGAGAAAATAATTTTTCTTCAAGACTAGACGTCATGAAAGAAAGAATAATATCAGATTCAATTTCCTTTAAAATATTTTGATCTTCCATATTATCTTCAAGATCGATGATTTTGCTTTCTAATACTAACGGAGAAGTATATTTCTTAGAATCATAAATGATTGGAGAAATATTTTCCTTATCAGAATTAGGAGCATAAGGAACAACAAAATCATCAGATATTGAAGATTTGACAGGAGATATATATCATTTAAACCTTTTCTGCCTCTTCTTGATTTATCAGGAAAATATTTTGCATTTTCAAATGTGTAAACAAAAGGTATTTCCTTTTTCTTGTTATTTGTCCTTTTCTCATTTTCGATTTCTAACACTTGCTTCTCATTCATCCAATCAATTTTAAATTGAGGAGCATATTTAGCAAGAGTTAGATAATCGTATTTATATAAAGTTGAGGATTTTTCAATCGCATTGTTTAAACAATGTGGATTTTTAAAACCGAGTCCCCATTTTTCTTTTAACGCTTCCTCACTCCTTGGTTTGTTCATAAAGATTGTTTGCTCAGATTGGTTTCTTCGATATAATTTTTCTTCTAATTTATTTATTTTATCTGAAAGATTGTCTTTTAAAGTGGTCATAGCGGTCAAAGACTCAAGATAAGTCTTATTTGAATTTTCCAAATCATCCAATTTCTTTTGAAAGATGTCTTTTGTATTTTCCAAAATAGATTTTTCATCTTTCAAAGAAATCTTCAATTTGTCAATCAAATCTGACTTTTCAGCATTTAAGTTCTTTTCATATAATAACTTTAAACGAAGATCATGTAAAGCAGTAATTATAATATCCATCTGTGAAGATATGAAATTAAAATCAAACTCAGAAAATACCTCGTCTTCATCAACATCAGAATCATCATCATTTGATTGATCATCTCCGATAAAGCACATTTGAGCGATCTCTACTTTTGCAGCTTCATCATCAGAGTGATCCAGCCAGAATTCTTCTTCAGCAAAAAGAGCAGTTCCATTCTCTCTTTTCTCTGCCAGTTCCAGTTTCTTTCGATAGTAAGTTGAGTCTCTAACTTTCTTCACTTTACACTACTTAGATATGTGACCCGGCTTTCCACAGTTGTAACAAGCAACAGTCTTTGGCTCGGGCACTTTGACTCTTGAACCAGAAGTGAAGCGAAGAGTGTTGGAACTCGATCTTGGTTGGAACTTTTTCTGGTAATGCTGAGAGAGAAGGATCATCGCTTTCTGCAGAGCCTCACCATTATCATCAGTTGACCCGTCATAAGCATTATCAGACAATGCTTGTTCAGTTAATTACTTCGTGAGGAGAGCAACCGGGTCTACTGATTTCTTGTTCTTTTTCTCTAGTTTGGCCTTCTTCTCAGATACAATGCACTCATCAGTAAGTAAGATCTCAAACATCTCTTGGATCTACATTGTAGATATTCTGACATCATTCCTCAGTCTGTGGCAAGATTTATTCCACTCTGGTTGAAGTGCATTGAGGAATTTCAAATTTGTTTCAAGTTCAGTCTCTTCTACTTTAATCTTCCTCAGATCATTGATAATGGCACAAAATCTGTCATACACAGTTTTCAGTGGCTCCCCGTTCTTGGCTTTGAACTCTTCAAAGTTATTCATATAACGAGTATGTCGGAGTTGAGTCGCAACTGAAGAGCCAAGCATAATCTTCTCAAGCTGTTGCCACATAAGATTAGGATGACTTTTGAAACAGTCAATCCTGTTGTAGATAGAGTTTGGCAAGGCTAGCATCAGATTTGCCTTTATATCACGATCAGCTTGATATGCCGACAACTCTTCAGGTGAATATTGTTTAGTAGACTTATATAATCCAGAAGCCAACTTGGGTTTTTCAAACGGTCCTTCTGATAAAATAATCATCATGTCATTTCCATTCTTTTGACGTTCAATGAAGTTCAGGAACCGATCTTGCCACTGTGTAAACTCATTTTCATCTATCAGCACTGGTGGATGATTTTCTGTACCCAAAGACATCATAAGATCACTTTTGTAGAACTGAGCTTGATAAGAAAACTTGTCAGAGTCCATAGCAGTAATCCAGAAAAATGCTAAGTCTTGATTGAGATGGCGCAAACTTGAGGTTTGCGTGATAGGCAGGAAGCGCAGACTGAGATTCTCGCGAGCAGTATGAGACGAAAACTGAGCTTTGCGTGATAAGTTAGTGGCGCAAAGGAGCTTTGCGTGAAGAACTAGTAAAACGCAAACTGAAACTTCTCGTGAGCAATGAGAGACGCAAACTTAGATTTGCGTTAGAAGGCAATGGCGCAAACTAGGTTTGCGTGATGAGAAGCTAACGCAAACTTGTGTTTGCGTGATACTGAGTTGACGAGAACTAGGCTTTGCGTGAAAACTTTAACTTGCGCGATGAAGAGGTGACGCAAAGCTGAATTTGCGTGAGACAGAAGAGACGAGAACTGAGCTTCTCTTGATACACGGGAGATGCAAAGTTAGCTTTGTGTGAATAACCCAATGCGAAATCCTGAAACACACTAACGCAAAGATTAGAACAACAATATGAACTAGCGCAAACTAGTATGAACTCGCGCAAACATTAGATCTAGCGCAAACCGAAGAAAATCAAGTAAAACTAGCAAGATTCGATTATAACCATGAAATTAATCCAACAAAAACACACAGATTTGAACGAAAACAGGTTTCTAACACATTTCAATCAACAAAATCGATTAAAAACCACGAAATCGATATTTCAAGAATGTAACAGTACGCTTAAAACGAGTTTTCAGAAAATCACAATATCTCAAAATTGACAATCAAAACTTGTTTTTCTTGCAAATCGATGTGAAACAATAATGTTCTACAATTAAAAACGAGTTCAACAAACCAATTTACAATGAAATTCAATCACAAAACAATCCAAATTTGATGAAAAATCAAGAAAACAAGATTTTCTTAAAAAATTCAAGAAAATCGATCAAATTTTCGATTAATCTACAAATTCAGAAACTAAAACACAATCTCTCAATTCTCTCAAGATTCAGATCAGCTCTGATACCAATTGATAGTCCAAGATCAACTAAATCCTAGAGAGAGAAAATAGAGAGAGAGACTATGAAGCGCAAAGTAGTTGTAATCAATGAGCGTGTATCTTCTTACAAACAACCAAGACCAAAGGGACTTAAAAACCCTTGGTCAATACTACACAGTTTTAGACACCAAACACAGTATTTGACCAAGCCTATAAATACAATGATTACTATAAAATCAGACCTAACAGTTTACACAATTTTGAGCCTTATAAAAGCAATCATCTGTGCTTAATTCTTTCAAACACAAGCACGAGCACACAAGGAATATGTTTTCTTGTCATAACGTTCATAGAAATTCCTTTGTGGTGTTTCGATGATTGAATGGAAGACCTGGGGGAGTGAACATCACAAAAGCTCCTTTCCCATGTGTATTCGTTACACATAGTGACTTCGTGTTACTGACAGGCATTTTAACTGATTCATTTGTTGATTCAGGTGTTACACTCATAATTTGTCTGAATTTGCAAAGACTTGGATGAATATCTTTTTGGATCGATAGATGTTCAGAGGCTCTTGGAAAAGATTAGTGGTCAGAACAGATAACGGACATTTCTTGTAAAGAGTTTTGATGATTTCATGCTTCATTCATCAAAAAGGGGGAGAACGAATCAAGAAATATTATAGATGGGAGAAGTGATCAAGAATTGTGGATTTTGATAAAATAAAGTTTAAGCTAAAAAGAGAAAAGAGAAAAGTTCACGGAATTTACTGAAATTTTCTTTGAAGACTATTTGTGGAAGCAATCTGAGCTAAATCTGAAGATAATTTATTTCCTATGTCTGAAAGAGGTTTTACAACCTTGGAGGAGATTGTTAATATTCTTGAAGACATACTTTGGGAAGATTGCTAAAAGTTTTGAAGTCAGTTTTATCAAAGAAAGGGGAGATTGTTCTTAGTTTAAGAAAAGGAGATTGCACTTCAATGCTTATGTTGATTTCTGAAGATTTTCTGAGTTGACAAAAAGTCTATGAAGGAGGAGACAAGTTGATAAAGTTCTTCATCTTAACAAAGGGGGAGATTAAAGTTAAAGATCAACTGTAAAGGGGGAGATTGCACAAACTAAGCTTAAGGGGAGATTGAATTGCAAAATCTTTTAGAGACGATCTTGATCCAAAGGGGGAGAATGTTAGTGCACATATTTGTTGGATACAAGATCATGAATACTGAAGATCAAAGTAAAGCAAGTCAAAGCTCAAAGTCAACTCTCAAAGTGAAAGTCAAAGTCTTTGTAATAAATTCAAAGTCAAAGTAATTGTGTTTTGTTTTCTTATTGTTGTTGCTTAGTATAAATAGTTCTTAATTCTTGTCTTTGTTGTTAAGCTTGTCATAGAGTAAGTAAGTACACACGCGGAGCATATTAGAGAAGAGTTCATTGTTGTATATTCTAGAGAGAGAAAACTTGTAATATGTGAATTTGAAATCAATGACATGTGATTACGAAATTGTTCATCTTGATTGTTGTTATTTGTAATTTCAATTAGAACTTGAATATTTGGGAATTAATATGTGATTTTTGCAGAACTGAGAGAGAGCTTACATGATCGTATCATATATGACTTAGAGCTGACTTGATGAGATTTAAGGCTAAGCAAAAGGTTTATTTCTAATCTTAATCGCATATGTGTCTGAAAGAAGGACAACTTTCATATATGAAAGCATATTCTTAAATGTTCAAACCACTTATGATTCTTAAAACGATTTAATGAATATAGAAGTGTGATTTTTAAATGTTTTCATCTACATGTGTTTTAACGTTTAATAAACCGTGTGTTTCCAAAGATACATACTTACGTATTATCTTTTCTATATACTTTCAAGTATTCACACACACCAGTTTAATTTTTTGTTGCATATGTTATCACCATGTCTCAAATTGAACAAAATTTTCGATGGTGATACACTCCGTTTGATATTCAAATTTTTGAGCGTTGATTTCATTTCAAAACATTTCTTTCAAGAGTGTCTATATTTTGATTCATATAGACAATATCCAATTTTTACTGATCCAAGCTTTTCATGATACATCATTCAGATTTTGATCTTTGTCATACATTGTCAGATTTTCAAACAAGTTTCTTGTATTCATTTCATTAATTCAATATACTTGTTTTGAAATATCTTCATGATTAAAAATGCTCAAATCTTCATGATTATCTTAATGAGCATACAGATATCTGATATGTATTTTGTGTTTTAACTTAAAGTTAAACCAGTTGAGCAATATGTTCTTTTAGGAAAACAACATGGGTTCATTGTGTGAGCTTAACTGAACTTCTATGGATTCACGTTAACCAGTATTTCCTACCCAAGAAGTTAATCCTTGAGTGATCGAAGAGTGTGAGGAGTCAATATATGAGTGTGGGTGTGATGAGGTAAAATGGAAAGGAGAGTTTGGTTAGAAGCGAGCTTGTTAAAAAGAAAGAGGGTGAGAGAATAGAGTAAAAGAATATCAAACTTTGCACCAACTTTTTCTGAGTCGGGCAGCCACATTGCTGGTATTTCACAATTATTCGTGAACATCAATGAAACAGGCAACTAAACCATGCCAACTCTTTATTTAAAAACCCCACCAGCTACTCATCTTCTTCTCAACAAGAAGGTGTTTCAATATTTCAAGGGGACGCAACACATAATCTATCCAATTTTCATTTGGAAAATCTGGATATTGAAAAAGAAGGAAGTCTGCCCCATCTTCGCACTTCGATCATGCACAATTGAGTCTGTGTTATACTGTTGTTGTCTCAATGGTTTACACAATTTTGAGCCTATCAAAAGCAATCATCAAGCTTAATTCTTTCAAACACAAACACACAGAGAATTTGTTTTTTTGTCTAAACTTTCATAGAATAAACTTGTGTTATTCGATAATTGAATGGAAGACCTGGGGGAGTGAACATCAAAAATCTCCTTTCCAATGTGTATTCGTTACACACAGTGACTTCGTGTTACTGACAGGCATTATTAACTGATTCATTTGTTGATTCAGGTGTTACATTCAATTTTGCCTGAGTTTGCAAAGATTCGGATGAATATCTTTTTGGATCGACGAATAATCAAAGGCTCAGTGGAAAAGATCAATGGTTAGAAAGGATCAGGCATTTCTTGTGAAAAGTTTTGATGATTTCAATGCTCCTGTCATCAAAAAGGGGGAGTGGTTCAAAAAATGTTATAGATGGGAGAAGTAATCAATAAATTGAAATGCAAAGTTTTGAAGAAAGTTCGTTCAGAATGTTTGTTGAAGATTGCAAGTATTACTGAAGTTTATTCAAGATTGAAAGAGCAAGTTCAAAGAATTCTAAGGGCAAGCTGAATTTTACTGAAATTTTCTTTGAAGACAATTTGCTGAAGCAAACTGAGCTGAATTTGAAGATAATATCTTTCCGATGTCTGAAAGAGGTTTTTTTTATAACCTTGGGGGAGAATGTTATTGTTCTTGAAGACAGACTTTGGGGAGATTACAAAAGTTTTTGAAGACAAATTTATCAGAGAAAGGGGAGATTGTTTTGAGCATAAAGGGGAGACTGAGTTTCAATGTTTATTTTGCTAAAGATCAACGAAAGGGGTAGATTGAATTGCAAAATCTTTTTAGAAGATTATCTTGATCCAAAGGGGGAGAATGTTAGAGCATAAATCTGTTGTATACAAGATCATGAGAACTGAAGACTACAAGTCAAAGCTCAAGTCAACTCTCAAGCAGAAAGTCAAAGTCTTTTGTAATTAAAAGTCAAAGCTAGTGTTGTAAGTGTTTAGGTTTGTTAGTGTTTCTCTAGTGTGCGCGTATTGTGTCATGAGTGTTTTGTTCCTTTGTTTAAATAGGGATATGGCTCTATGTTGAGCGAGTAGTAGTAACAAATAGAGTCATACGTGTTCAAGTGATCCAGAGAGAGAAAGGAGGGCTTCACTGTATTCATTTTTCAAATTAATAGAAATCATTTCAATTTGTAATTGTGATCATATTGTTTGAATTTGCATTGAATCTGGGATTAATAAGCATACTGATCAAGATGTCTTCAGTAATATCAAATAGAGATTGTGCAATAATGTACATACCTGAGATATCTGCTATTGAAGCTGAACGAGACAAATTAAAGATTCATAATTCAAGTCTTCTAAATCAGATTTCGGAGTTGAAAGCTAAATTTGTAATTTTTGAGAAAACTTCTGAATGTGCAAAATGTATTAATGATTCTAAATCTGATTTTGCAGGTATTATCAAGACAATAGAGAAAGAAATTTAATTGAAAGAGAGAGATAACAAATCTTCAAAGCAAACTGAAGACAACTGAAAAGAAATCATCAGAACTTAAAGCTAAATCAGTTGATCTACATAGCAAGTTTAAAGCTTTTGAAGATAAAATATTTGCATTGGAAGCTAAAAATATTGATCTAATGAAAAGTCTCCATGCAAATAAAGACAAAGCTTATTTGGAGAAAGTTTACACTCAAAAGCTATCTGATTTTTGTAAGAAAGCTTTTCAAGATGAGAAAGATTTGGAGCTTAGGTGCATAAAACTCTCAAAGCAAGTCTCAGAATTTGAAAATATTTTAATAACTGAAAGAGACACATTTGCAAAAGAGAGAAAATTTCTTGAAGATAAGATTATTGACCTTCCCAAGCAGATCTCTACATTACAAGACTTACTTGAAAATGAAAGAAAATCTTTTCAAGAAAAGAAGAAGTCTTTTGATGCTGAAAAGAAAATTTCGGAAAAGAGAAATGCTGGGATTTTTATATGTCCCTGAATCTAGTTTCTAATCACAAATAATCAAACAATCAGATAATATGATTCAATTACCTGTTTGATTTACTTCAAGAAATCTCAAGATTACAAGCTTTCTCTCTCTAGAACACTCTTTCTCTTTCAACAGATTTCTCTCTCTCTAAATCATACGGTTCAATTCACACACTTGAACTCAACTACTAATTACAAAAGAAAATAAACTATTTATACCTACAACTAAAACAAGAAAACTAAAATACAATACAAAGATGTTGACTTTTATTACAAAAGACTTTGACTTTGACTTGAGAGTTGACTTTCTTAAACTTTGACTTCTTAAACCTTGACTTTTGTCTTCTTGATCTTGTATCCAACATATTTATGCTCTAACAATCTCCCCCTTTGGATTCAAGATCACTGTTTAAAGATCTAGCAATTCAGTCTTCACTTTAAGCTCTGTCAGTACAATCTCCCCTTTTTCTTTGACGGTATTCTTTCCAAAAACTGTCTTCAAATGATTAACAATCTTCCCAAAATTTCCAAAATAATACTTTCAGACTTTGGAAAGAAATTATCTTCAGAATCAGCTCGAATTGCTTTAGCAAATAATCTTCAAAGAAAATTTCCTCAAATCTTCAGAAATACTTTGATCGTCTTCAAATCTTTACTTTTGAATCTTCTGACTAAGACATTTCGGAAAATCTTCTCTCTAAACTTTATCATTTCTTTATACCATCTCCCCCAAACTACAAAACTTTAACATTTCTTGATATCATCTCCCCCTTTTTGATGATTTGAGCATCTATATCATCAAAACTTTTCGCCCAAGAAATGTCGTTGACCATTCTGATCTGTCAAACTGAGCCTCTGATTCTGTGATCCATAACCAAGTATTCATCTAGATCTTTGCAAATCCAGACAAAATAAGAACATGTAACTCCTGAATCAACAAATGAATCAGTTAAAATGTCTGTCAGTAACACGAAGTCACTGTGTGTAACGAATACACAATATAAAGGAGCTTTTTGATGTTCACTCCCCCAGGGCTTCCATCCAATCATCGAAATACTACAAAGGAAATTTCTATGAATGTTATAACAAAGAAACAAATTCCTTGTGTGTACGTGCATGTGTAGAAAGAATTAAGCACGATGATTGCTTTTCAATAAGGCTCAAAGTTGTGTAAACCACTGAGACAACAGTAGATAAACACAGACTCAATGTGCATGATTGAAGTGCGAAGGTGGGGCAGACTTCCTTCTTTTCCAATATCCATATTTTCCAAATGAAAATCAGATAGATTATATGATGCGTCCCCAGAAAAATATGAAACATTTTCTTTTTGAGAAGAAAATGAGTAGATGGTGAGGTTTTAGCAAGATTTGGCATGGGCTAGTTGCCTGTTTCAATAACGTTCACCAAAGAATTGTGAAACATTAGTAATGTGGCTGCCCGGCTCAGAAAGTAGTTGGTGCAGAGTTTGATTTTCTTTTACCCTGATCTCACACCCTCTTTCTTTTAATCATTAAGCTCACATCTAACCAAACTCTCTTTTCCATTTTACCTCATCACACCCACACTCATTTCTTTTTGACTCCTCACACTCAATCTCTAAAGGATTAACTTCTTGGGTAGAAATCACTGGTTAACGTGATATCATAGAAGTTTCAATTAAGTCCTAGCACAAAGAACCCATATAATCCTATGAAAGCATAAAGTTGCTCAATATGGTTTAACATTATCATCAAACAAGTATATTGAATGAATGAATATGAATGCAAAAGACTTGTTTGAAAATCTGACATTGTATGAAAAAGATCAGAAATGAATGATATAACAATCAAGGCTTATGGTCAAGAATAATGGATATTGTCCATACGAAACAAAATATATATATTCTTGAAATTACGTTACAAAATGAAATATCGCTCAAAATTCTTTAAAGTACAAGCGGAGTGTCTTACCATCGAAAAAATATGTTTCAATATGAGACATGGTAAGAACATTTAGAACAAAAAAAATCAAACCGGTGTGTGTGAATACTTGAAAGTATATAGAAAAGACAATACGCAAGTATTTATCTTTAGAAACACACGGTTTGTAGAAACGTTTAAGCACAAAAATAAAATGAAAACATTTAAAATCACACTTCCAAATTATAAAATCTATTGAAGAATCGGAAAGTGGTTTGAACATTTAAGAAAATCATGTTTTCATATCTAAAAGTTGTCCTTCTTTCAGATACATTTGAGATTAAGATAAGAAATTTACCTTTTCGCTCAATCTTAATTCTCATAAAGTCAAGCTGAAGTCATTAAGATATGATCTTGTCAGCTTCTCTCATCCTGCATAAGTCTCAAAGTCTAGTCAAAATTTATTCACAAAATTTATTCAAATGAAATAAAAGACGTAAAGCAATAAAACGATTAAAGTACGAGTTCTTATCAGAAGTAATCAGAAATCATTGTCTTACTCCTTTTGATTTGACTTATAAGCTCCCCCTAAAATCATGCATTACAAAAAATTGTCAGTTAAGTAAAATGCAGAAATTAGTTATGCTCCCCCTCAAATGAATGTAGATCATCTAAAACCTTCTCTTACTCCCCCTAAGATCATGAGCAAACAATTAAAGTGCAGATATCCTTCAAACATAAAGATAAAGAAAATGATGAAAAATAACAATATGTAACTTTATTAGGTAACAACTGATTACGTCTTAAGATTTAACATACCAAGCTTAGAGACAAGAAAATTAAATCTCTTTTCATCTAAGGGTTTGGTAAATAAATCTGCAAGTTGATAATCTGTTTTTACAAAATAAAGTTCAATTGTTCCTTTTTCTACATTATCTTTGATAAAGTGATACCTTACATCAATGTGTTTGGTTTTCGTATGTTGGACAGGATTAGCAGATATTGCAATCGCACTCTTCGAGTCACAGTAAATTGGAATTTTATCAAATTTGAATCCATAGTCTCGCAGCTGAGTTCACATCCACATGACTTGAGAGCAGCAACTGGCAGCAGCTACACACTCTGCTTCAGCAGTCGATGTGGAAATGCATAACTGTTTCTTTGATGCCCAGCTAACGAGCTTGTCTCCAAGAAATTGAACGTGACCTGAAGTACTCTTTCTATCCAACATGCAACCTGCATGATCTGCATCTGAATAAGCAGTTAGTTAAAACCCAGTATCCTTAGGATACCACAGACCAAGGTCTGCAGTCCCCTTCAGATATCTAAAAATCCATTTTACAGCAGCCAAATGGGATTCTTTGGGAGCAGCCTGATATCTAGAACATAAGCATGTTGAAAACATAATATCTGGTCTACTCGATGTAAGATACATTAATGAACCTATCATACCTCTATAGGTTCTAACATCAACACTTTTACCCGAAGGATCAGTGCTAATCTTAGTACCTGGTGCCGTCGGGGTTCCAATTGGTTTACAATTTTCCATTTTGTACTTCCGAAGAATGTCCAAAATGTACTTAGATTGGTTAATAAAAATCCTCGTAGGAAACTGTTTAACTTGTAGTCCGAGAAAGAAATTCATCTCTCCCATCATACTCATTTGAAAACGTGACACCATGAGTTTAGAAAAGTTTTTTCAAAATTTTGGATTAGTAGAACCAAATATTATATCATCAACATATATTTGAATAAGAATAATATCAGCTTTTTCTTTCTTGATGAATAAAGTGGTATCAATCTTACCTTTGGAGAAACCAGACTTGACCAAGAATTTGGATAAGACGTCATACCATGCTCGAGGGGCTTGTTTTAATCCATAAAGGGATTTGTCCAAGATGTAGACATGATCTTGAATTTTGTGTCGTTTTCAGTTCGAAGAAACTTGACTTGTCGCTGCATTTTCACCCGGGTCGTCTTTAAAAAAGTAATGAGAACTTCAGGCGTCTCATCTTTTGATCGAAGAAATTTGACCCACGTGTATCTTGAGTAATCGTCCACAATAACCAACACGTACTTCTTTCCACCCAAACTCTGAGTTCTCATTGGACCACACAAATCCATGTGTAACAATTCTAACGGAGAACTAGTGCTTGGTTCCGGCTTCGGTTTATGCGGAGCTCTCTTCATCTTACCCTTTTCACATGCAGCACATAAGTTTTCTTTCTCATATTTCAGCTCAGGAAGTCCTTTTACCAATTTCCCACTAACCAGCTTGTTGATATAACGAAAATTCAGATGTGATAAACATCTGTGCCAGAGCCAACTTTGTTGCGTTGAAGCTTTTGTCATTAAACATACCTGATTGTCAATCTGAACTTTGGAAAGATTGATGGTATAGAGGTTTGTCCTTCTATGTCCACCTAAGAGTTCTGTGTCGTCTTCAGTACGAACCGAGCAACTCTTAGATTTAAAATTGACCTCTAACTCACCTTACTTATCGTTATGTTGTCTTAAATAATGTCACCATATCCTAAGATAGGTGAAAGCTGATCGTTTCCAAATCTGACATTTCCACTGAATTTCTCTGTATAGTTAGACAATAAAGCTTTTTGCCCAGTCATATGCTTGGAACATTCACTATCCAAGTACCACATATGCCGGGTCTGCAAGAGAAATCAGGCAATAACAATTTTAGGTACCCATTTAAAAACGGGTCCTAACAAATTAGCACAAGATTTTGGTATCCACTTGAAAATGGATCCGCTTTTGTTCTTTTGAAAACTTTTAAAACCATTTGATCTTGAAGAAATAACATGATAAGATTCATACCAATCAGAAGAATTATGAGAATAAGCAAAATCATTTCTCCGATAATGATAAGATGTAGTAGAAATAGGAGATAATTGAATCAATTGCTTTATTGAATACCTCTTGTAAGAAGTTACAAGGTTTTGTTTATTTGAAGCAAATTGATCAACTACATCAGTATCACTACTAACTGATCTATTACAAGAATTATCATAAACTGGTTCGGCTATCTCATCATCCTTCCTTTTTGGTCTCCATTCGGATCGAGCTTTCAACTTTTTCATCCTTAAATCTGAAACATAAGATATAGATTTATTAGGAAAAGCAGATTTTCGAGATTGGATGTTCTTCTGTGTACCAGTGTATTTCTGTTTCTGTAATCGCTGTTTCTTATGTTTCTTACCTCGAGCATAATAATCAACAGTTACAGAAACTGATTCACCAACCTTAGTTGATGATTCATCAATGTTAACACCACTTGGTAACACTTTGTCATTTACAAGACAAGTAGAATGATCAGGAAGTATATCATTGGATTCAAATAAATCAATTTCATTTATGCACCCATCATCAGAATTAAGAAAATCATTTGCAGACTCAAATAAGTCATCAGAATTATCAGAGAAAGTTTGAGGTGTCTTTGAAACTTTAGAACACATTGTAGATTTAGATTGAAAAATTATGTTCTTTAATACTGTAGAAAACACACTTTGTTGAATATCAACCAAAAGTTTTTCATCAGATAGATCATTTTCAAGCTCAAATATTTTGCTTTCAAGAATAAGTGTAGGAACATAAAACTTTGCAATTGCAGGTTTTTCCTTCATCTCAGAAGCCGAATAAGTAACAAAATAGTCGTTTGAAAGAACTTTTGGTGTTTCTGAAAGATAACTATCATTTAACTTTACATAGTTAAATGGTAGTTGCATTTTCTTTTTATTCTTTCTATTTTCAGTTTCTTTGGCCTCAACTTCTTCTGGTAATTTGGTAACAAATTTGGGTTTTAAATGAGGACATTTACTAGCACATGCAAGAAAATCATACTTATAAAGTGCTGGTTGTTTTCTGATGGCTTTCTTAAGATAATGGGGGTTTTTAAAACCAAGTCCCCATTTCTCTTTAACATCGGCCTCTTCGTTAGGTGCATTGAGAAAAATGGTTTGATCTGTTTGACCTCTCGCATAAAGTTTTGCTTCCAGACCATTTACCTTCTTGTTCAAAAGCTTATTTTCAACCTGCTGTTTATGAACAGTTAGTGCAGATTCTTTCTTCTCAAACTCATACTTAGAATTTTTGACTTCAAAATCAGAAATCTTCTTTTCAAAACAATCTACTTGAAGTTTAGAATCAGAATCAGACTTGCGTAAAGAATCAATGAGACCTTTGTTCACAATAACATACTTATTAAGCTCAAAGATCTTATCGTTTCTTTTAACACCTTTTTCGTTTTCGTTTTTCAATTTATTTTGTAAAACTTGAAGCTCAATCACCATGGTTGTTGATCCAAACTCTCTCAGTGATTTGATAACGACTCTCTTCTATACTTAGTGAAAATTACGTTTTAGTATGTATTAGTGTTTCACCATCAGCGATCAGACTGAGTCTGTTCAGTTATCGCTGATAGTCTTTCTTATAAACATTTCTATGTATTAGTGTTTTACTATCAGTGATTAGACTGAATCTGTTCAGTTATCACTGATAGTTCCTAAAGTAAACAGCCAACGTAATCCCTGAAGACAAGTCTCGCGTCAACATATGTTCATAGCTGAATCGAAGATGAAGCCGCTGAACAAAGAGAAGTCTACTAGTGACCTGATGCGGATATCAGTGAAGAAAAGATAACTCTACTTATACGCGAAGGAACATGAGAAAAAGCTTCAGCGATAGCTGAACCTCTTTATCTCTGAACTTAGAGATACTCAGCGATCAATCGATCACAAAGCTTATGCCTCAAGTTTCCTTTTGTCTATCCTTGCACAACCTAGTACGATGTGTCAGAACGGACAAGTCTCTGCAACCATTCGTACAACAACTCTGTCAACTACATTGTTCATGACCCGGCCGAAAGCATGTCTCCCAAAAGTCAGACTCCCAAAGCCAATCAGTGAACGCCACGTGTAAAGTATCCTGCCATGCATTTAATGCATAGGGTATAAATAGAAAGTTCACCCCTTCATCTGAAGGTGTGCTTCATCCTTGAACTCAATATAGAAACCCTTGTTTTCTATATCTCTAAATCCCCCTTTCTCTGAATTTCTTGTGCAATTATCTTAGTGTTTCTTGAGTTTGTTTAGATTGAGTCTGTCTTAATCTTATTCCGCAACAAACTTGTAAATTGTATTTTGATTTATCAATAAACAATTTATTAAACTTTAAATTCTGTGTTTGTATTCAACCACCCCCCCTTCTACAAACTTGTTTAGCACCTTCGGGACCAACAAGCGGTATCAGAGCAGTTTGTTTAAATCTAATAAACAAGATCTTGCTGTATACTCTTCCTTGCTATTCTAAAATGGCATTAAACACAAACACAAACTACTATGATAATGGTTCACTTTCTAAACCTCCTCGATTTAGCAGAGATAACTTTTCTCTATGGAAAAATCGAATGATGCTATTTCTTGAAGGTGCAGATCCTACTATACCTGAATATATAGAAAACGGACCCTATGAACCTGTTAGAATTATAGCTGCGGTTCCCGCCACTGCCACCACTGAAGCTGTCCCTGAACGATATGTCGTTAAGGAAATAAGACAGTGGAGTGATGAAGATAAAAAGAGGGTAGGCATAGATGCAAAGGCAAAGACCATTATATCAATGGCTCTGCCTGATGAAGTTTTCCATTCCATCATGCATCTGAAAACTTCTAAAGAAATGTGGGAAACCATATGTGTTCAATATGAGGGCACCACTGAAATCCAAGAGACTCGAAAGATTAACTTGGTAAGACAGTATGAAAGTTTTATCGCCGGTAAGAATGAATCTCTTTCTGACGTTCATCAGCGGTTTAACTGCCTAATCATTGACCTAAGAACTGTTGGTAGGACCTATTCTAATTCTGAGGTCCTAACAAAATTCTTGGAATGTCTTCCTGAAAGCTGGGACAGTTATTCAATATGTCTTAAGCTGACAAAAGACTTACATACTCTCTCTCTAAGCACTCTATATGGAATACTGCTCAATTATGAGCAATCTAATCTCCTGAAGAAGAATCTTGTAAAAGATTCTAAAGACTCTAAAAGCACTCATGTTGCTTTAGTCTCTTCAGAGATAATTCCATCTCAGAAATCTACTCTCACTATCACTGAGTTAGATTCTGAATCTGAGGATCTATCAGACCCTGATCTTTCAGAGTTTGATGAGTCCTTAGCACTCTTGACAAACTCTTTTAAGAGATTTGCAAGAAAGAGCAACTTCCGAAGAAGTAAACCTCTCTCTCTTACTGAAAAGCCAAAATCAATTCCGATTGATAAGGCTACTGCCACTTGCTATAACTGCGAAAAGATTGGACATTTTGCTAGTGAGTGCAGGTCGAAAAAGGTCTTCAAACCTTCTACCTCAAGAAGATCCAGTGATGACAAATACCAAAAGCTAAAGAACAAATATCAAAAGCTGAAAAGTTATCAGCGAAAAGGTAAAGGTCTCATCGCTGAAGAACACGACTGGGCTGAATCAGAAGAATCATCTTCTGATGAAGAAGAAGTCGCTAATCTTTGCCTAAATGCTGAGATTAAAGAAGAAGTGGAAGAACCATCTGAACCTTCTATGAGCTACATATCATCTCAGGTATCTATCTCTACAAATCCCTCTCTGCCTGAAGCTGAGAGAAGTCGTGTTGTTGATATACTGACGATTGACCTCTATAATGCCCTAAACGACAAAACTCAAGCTGAGAATAAAAATGTTCATTTAACTCAAGAGCTAGAGAAATGTCATGAAAAGATCAAAGAACTAAATCTTTTAGAAGAAAAGTTAAAAGATCAAGTCATTATAAATGAAATCATCAGTATTGAACGCGAACAAGCCATCGCTGCTCTAAAAACAGAAAAGACTCATGTTGAAAAATGGTGCAAATCATCAACAAAGATCTCTGAGATAATAAATGCTCAAACTCCTGATTGTGATAAAACTGGTCTCGGTTTCTGGACACCTCAGGACGATCCTAAGGAAGAAAGTTCCTCGCTTAAGTTTGGAACTTTTGTCACCTCTTTCTTTGACACTTCTTACAATCAATTCTATCCCTGTTCTTCTTCAAATCCCATTCATGAGGAAAAATCCAAAGACACTAAGTCTACGGATAAAGGAAAGTCCATTCTCCTTCCTCAGAAGGCAAACAGGAAAGCAAAGCTGAAAGTTCCTTATAAACCTTCAGCTAAGCAATCCTCTAGCTCTATGATAGAGATCTTTGATCTCTGTCCTCCAAAGCTGAAGATTGACCTTAAACCATCGAGATCTGAAGAAATGAAAATACCTCCCAGATCTCAAGAGAAAAGTCTTCTTGGACCTGGCCCTGCTCATCTTAAACTTGCAAAATTTTCTACTTCTGGTCCTAAAACCATTTTCAGATATAGAAAATGTTATCACTGTGGTTTTACTGATCATATTGCAAGTAAATGTCCAACTGCCACTGAAGCTGATAAAATAGCTAAATTGAAGAAAAATGTTTCTAAAGCTGAAAAGGTCACCAAGGTTGAAAAATCAACCAAAATGAAAAATACCACTAAGGTTAAGAAATTAACTAAAGTGAAGATTACCACTGAAGCTGAATCTTCATCAACTGAGAATACTACTGAACTTACCTTATCCACTAACTCTGAAGGACCCATTGAAAAGTGGGTACCAAACAACGCTTAATCTTCCTTATGTGTGCAGGGATCAAAGGGCATCTGGTATCTTGATAGTGGATGTTCTCGTCATATGACTGGACAAAGAGACCTGCTCACTGAATACAAGGAAGAGAAAGGTCCCTCTGTGACCTTTGGTGGAAATGGTAAAGGATATACCCGAGGGTTTGGTGTCCTCAGCAATGGGACAACTACCTTTCGAAGAGTCGCTTATGTAGATGGACTGAAGCACAATCTTCTAAGAAAGCATGTTCAGTGTTTAATGAGAAAGGAAAACTTGCTCTCAGTGGTCATCGCAGAGAAAATGTCTATGTAATAGATATGGACTCTACTATCACTGAAAACTTATGTTTTCTATCTAAAGCCTCTTCTGATGTCAACTGGCTATGGCATAAAAGGCTCTCTCATCTAAACTTCAAAACCCTGAATTCTCTCTCATCTAAGGAACTGGTTTCTGGTCTTCCTCAGCACTCATATGCTAAAGAATCTCTCTGCTCAGCATGTGAAAAAGGAAAACAAACAAAAGCAAGTTTCAAGTCGAAACAAGTTTCCTCAGTGACAAGTCCTCTTCAGCTCTTGCATATGGATCTGTTTGGCCCTGTCAACATCCAATCAATAGCTGGAAAGAAATATACACTTGTCATTGTAGATGAATATTCTCGCTACACCTGGGTTATCTTTCTTCGTTGTAAGAGTGATACTCCAGAAGAACTAATATCTTTTGTGAAAAAGATGGAAGTGCTGAACAATCTTACTGTTCGTTCAATAAGAAGTGATCATGGAACTGAATTCAAAAATAGTTCCCTGAACAATTTCTTTGAGAACAAGGGAATATCTCACAACTTCTCCTCAGTAAGAACACCACAGCAAAACGGAGTCGCTGAAAGAAGAAACAGAACGATCATAGAAGCTGCCAGATCAATGCTCAGCGATTCTCATCTCCCTACTCAATTTTGGGCTGAAGCTGTAAACACTGCATGTTTTACTCAAAACAGATCACTGATAATAAAACGATTTGGGAAGACAGCTTATGAACTTTTTGTTGGAAGAAAGCCTTCTATCAGCTTTCTTCATATCTTTGGTTGTCAATGCTTTATCTTAAACAACAGAGATCAACTTGGAAAGTTCGACCCAAAAGCTGATGACGGAATATTTCTAGGATATTCCTCCATCTCCAAAGCCTACAGAGTCTTCAACAAAAGAAGACAAACCGTAGAAGAAACAATTCACGTCACTTTTGATGAAACTTGCTCAGCGAACTCCAAACCAATAGCTGACAATGAAGAGTTAAATGCCTGGATGCTTTCTCACTACAGAGAAACTGAACCTTTCTTCTCAAACCATCAGCATTCAGATCATCCAGTCGCTGATGATGATCCAAACATTATACATCCTACCGCTGAATCCACCTCATGGGTTTCAGCTGAACCTCTAAACACACTCCTACCATCAAATCTGCCTTCGTCTGAAAACCTCTCCAGTGAAACTACTCAACAGTTAATCACTGATGAACCTCAATCTTCATCATCAATAAACATTCAAATTGTTGATCCAACCTCTGAGTTAAGCAATAATGCTCCTGCTCAGCGATGGACCAAAGATCACCCAATAGATCAAATTCTTGGTGATCCAGATGCAGGTATTCAGACACGACGAAGCTCAGGTAATATCTGTCTCTTTGTAAACTTTCTCTCTTTAATAGAACCAAAGAAGACTGATGATGCCCTCAGAGATCCAAACTGGGTCAGCGCTATGCAAGAAGAGCTGACTGAATTCTCTCGAAACAAAGTTTGGAATCTCATTCCTAGACCATCTGATAAAACTGTAATAGGCACCAAATGGGTGTTTAGAAACAAGTTAGATGAACATGGAACTGTAACCCGCAACAAGGCTCGACTTGTTGCTCAGGGATACAGACAAGAGGAAGGCATAGACTATGATGAAACCTTTGCCCCTGTGGCTAGGCTCAAAGCAATTCGACTATTCTTAGCTTATGCAGTCTATAAAGACTTCATCGTGTATCAAATGGACGTAAAATCAGCGTTTCTAAATGGAAAGCTGAATGAAGAAGTCTATGTAGAACAACCACCAGGGTTCTATGACCCTATACATCCAAATTATGTTTATAAATTGGATAAGGCTCTCTATGGTCTAAAACAAGCCCCTCGTGCTTGGTATGACACTCTCTCATCTTTTCTTATCTCTGAAAATTTTGAACGTGGCAAAATTGATAATACGTTATTTTTCAGAAAGATAAAAGGTCATATAATTCTTGTACAAATATATGTTGATGACATAATATTTGGTTCTACTAACCCATCTCTGTGTACTCGCTTCGCTGAAAGAATGAAGAAAGAATATAAAATGAGTATGATGGGTGAGCTGACATACTTTCTTGGTCTTCAGATTAAACAATCTGACAAAGGTACTTTTATCAGCCAAGGTAAGTATGTTAAAGATATGCTGAAGAAGTTTGATCTTACTCAAACTTCAGCGATGAAAACTCCTATGGCACCACCCCTGACACTTAACAAAGATCCTTCTGGAAAACCTGTTAATGTCACTGCCTATAGAGGAATGATAGGCTCCTTGCTGTATCTTACAGCAAGCCGACCTGACATCATGTACTCTACTTGTTTATGTGCACGCTATCAATCTGAACCCAAGGAATCCCATCTGATCGCTGTAAAGCGAATTTTCAGATATCTGAAAGGAACTTCTAACCTCGGTCTTTGGTATCCCAAAGACTCAGGGTTTGATCTAACTGGATATTTTGATAGTGATTTTGCAGGTTGTAAACTTGACAGAAAGAGTACCACTGGTGGATGTCAACTCTTGGGAGGAAAGCTGGTAAGTTGGACAAGCAAGAAGCAAAATTCTGTGTCCACTTCCACAGCTGAAGCTGAATACGTAGCCGCTGGAAGCTGTTGTTCTCAAATCTTGTGGATGAGAAATCAACTATTAGATTATGACCTTCAGTTATCAAAGATTCCTATCTATTGCGACAGCACTAGTGCTATCGCTATAGCAAATAATCCAGTGCTACATTCAAAGACAAAACACATAGAGATCAGATATCACTTTATCAGAGATCATGTGATGAATGGTGATATTGAACTTCACTTTATCCCTACTGACTTTCAGCTTGCTGATATATTCACCAAACCTCTTGATGAGACAAGGTTCAACTTTCTCATCAGTGAGCTTGGAATGCTGAATCTTGAAGAATAATTCTTCAAGCGTTCATGCATTGTGTCAGTAATCAAAAGTTCCCTTTCATCATTCTCTCTGATAAATATTCTGACTCTCAGGTATGGTTTCTCAATCCCTACAACTGAATCTTCATCCAGTTAAGATATTTTTTTAAATATAAATCTTAATCATTGAATCTTTCTTCAAATGATTAAAAGCTTTTTGAATTTAAATTTATCACTGATCCTTTTAAAAGAAAATCTATCCCTATCTTTTCATAAGGGATACTTTCAAAAAGAAAATTCTATTGCTGATATTTTTTCTTCAGTGATAAATTCAAAACGGACAAATGAACAGTCTCTTTCTTAACTATGACGTCATTTGAACCGACAATCCACGACATGCCTTTTTCTGACACGTTCGTCCGTTGTTCTTCTATCCAATCACCTTCGTGGGACGTGTCCATGTCATGATGTGCATTTGTTTTCCCGCTTCTCTCACACTCTCTCTCCTCCTTCTCACATATAAAAGGAATGTTTTTTCCATTCTATCAATTTACGTTTTCTGGAAATACTTTCTAAGCAAGAATACTCTCTCAAGCATTCTAGCATTCTCAAGCTTTCTGCATCATCCTCTTCAAGATCAACAGAATGACTCAATATGCACTTATCGCCTCTAAGAACGTCAAGTTCGCCATCACTGATTCTGAACTTCCAAAGAACAACCATCTTGCTCGCCTTGAATTTGATGGTGTCAAATACCCACATCTGGTGGAAGCTGCAAAATTTCTAAGACAATCCTGCATTGCCTATGCTATCACGGTGGATCCCACACCTTCGAAAGCTCTACTCCAGCAATTCTGGTTTACCGCTGAAGAAACCTCTCTCACCAACAAGAAGGGTGAACAGGTTCCTGCTATATCCTTCAGCACTCAACTAGGCTCAGGGATGATGACTGCCCTAGGCCTGAGGAAAGCCCTGCGTTTCCCCGACAAATCCAGGAATGGATTCGACGCCCTGCCAACTGACGCTGAACTCATCCAATTCCTGGATGCCATGGAATATGCTTGGGAACCCAAACCAAGGACTACTATTCCCAACAAGAAGCTGACTCTTGTGAAGAAGGCACTGATGCCTTCCCAGCTCAACTACGTCTTCTCATACATCATTCAGTGTATGAGTGGGAAGAGTGGGTCACTGGACCAAGCCAGCAAGATTCAGGTCCAGATGGCTTACTCAGTGATCGCTGGGAAAAATTTCGACTACGCAACAGCTATCTATGACGACCTGAAGTCAAAGATAGAGAAGACCGAGAGGGATCCCAAGGTTCCCTACGTACGCTTCATCTGCGCGTACCTGAAGTTTCTCTACCCTACCACTTACCCCACCAACTCGGATGCATCTTTTCCGAAAGTGGGTCAGAGATCACTGGAGGTCAAGACGCTCCCCAACGAGGTAAGTATTTCTCAACTTCGCTCTCGTCTCTCTCTTCTCACTTCTTCGTCTTCAACGGCCACGCAAGAGGTTCCTTCTTCTGCTATCCCTGCCGCTACCCCTTCCAAACGACCATCAACTGGCTCCCTTGGTCCTTCGAAGAAGGCCAAGGTAACCAAGGAGAAAGCTACTTCTAGCTCAATACCTAAGGATGTTTCTCTACAAACTTCCTTAGATGATTTCGTGGGTCTCTCCTCCACATCCTCAGCTCAAACCACTTCAACCGTGCCAGCGATCTCGGTCGCTGTCACAACAACAGTGACACAACCTGCGGTAACTACCCCTATCCCTACATCTTCTATCCCCATCTCTAGTCCCCCTATTTCTTTGGTCTTTACCACTCCTCAGCTTGGACCAATAGGACCTGAACATCATTCTTTTGAGGAATCTTTTCAATTCTACAAAATGTTTGATAATTCAGGTCCTAGTCTGGCGACTGTTGACACCAATGTCAACAGTTTGAGTTCAAAGGTGGATTCTCTCTCTGCTTCTCTCAACAACACCACCAGTGCTGTTCAAACAGCTGGTGATGCATTGAAGACGCTGACTGCCACCTGCGCCTCCAAAGCTGATCTTTCTCACATCGCTACTCTTCAGGCAGCGATTGTCAAAGTCAGGGAAGAATCCAAGCAGCAGTATGATGATCTGTCTGCAAAGATCGATGCCTGCACTACGACTCTTCAGCAAGTCCACGACAAGCTGAATGCACCAGCTCCAGTTCCTGCTCCATCATTTACAGAAGATGATCGTTCAGCCCTGACCATAGCTGTGGAATTCATTCACCTAGCTACGTCCGACATCCCTGCACTTGAAGGACGACTCACAGGTCTGGAGGCTGAAGTCCAGAAGCTGGCTACTGCAACAACTTCATCTCCAAAAGATCTCTCCCTTGTTGATAATGACAAAGAGGGGGAGAAGACAGTTGAAGAAAACACGGATGCTGAAGTTTGTGCTGAACCACTGAAGGAAACTCCCTCTCAGGTTGAGGGGGAGATAGTTGCTGATAAACCCCTCCTACCATCGCTGAAATAGTCGATGATGAAGAGGAGGATGAAGATGATGATGAAGACCTTGATCTTGAAGATCAAGTGGATGACTCTCATCAAGATGATGATGATGACGATGAGGAAGATCCATCTCTCTGGTGTTCTTCAGCCGTCACATCATCAGCGATAGCTTCGAAAGAAGTTATCCAAGCAGGGGGGAGACAAGGATCATCTTCAGGAACCCCTTCCCAAAGCAAAGGTGTATTTGCTAAGGAAACCCTGATGATGATCTCACTACCTGAGGAGAATCCTTCTCAGGTATGCCTTACTCTTGTTCCCTTATCTTTCTATAAAAATCCTACCCCTGTTTCTTTCTAGCCTTTATCTCTCTTCTTTCCTTAAAAATAATCTAACTTCTTTTTCATTTTCTGACCAGACAGTTCTCTCCCCTGCTTAAGGGATTTGAACTACAAATAATTCCAGCCGCTATCGCTGAAGACATAATCCCAATCTCTATCACTGAGATTGATGAAGAAGAAGAAGAAGATTCACTGGACCATCCAGGAAGGCCTTCTCAACCATCTCAATGGTCAGAGAAAGTGATGAAGAAAAGAGTTGAAATGATCGCTCAACTAGAGAGTCAACGGCTGAAAATTCCTCCTCAAACATCTTTCTCAGAGCTCGATTTCCTCACCAAAGTTGAACGAGAAGAATCTGCCAAAGCTGAGAAACTGTTCGCTGAATGCAGACGAGATGCCCAACTCGCTTTAAAGATTCAATCTTCTCAAGGACAAGAAGCTGAAAAGAAAGCCTGTGGAAGTTCAAGCTGCACTGCTGAAAGAAATTGAAGAGGAACGCTCCAAAGAACAAGAGATCAACGATAAGTCTATCGAATGGTGTAAACAGAAGATGGATTATCGCTCTGATCCTCTTCCAATAACAGCCGTGACTATCTCTGGTCACAAGAAGAAGGATCAACTCTCAGTGACCATGGAGATTACCAGAGAGGATGGAACTCAAAAAGCTATGTACGTTTCCAAACTTGAAGGTTTCGGGTTTATAGAGTGGATAGAATTCTGGGATGCGCTGAAGAAATCGAAATCTACATACAGAGGCTACGTTGAAGGACTTCTTAAAGCTCTCATCAACAGAGTCACTTCTGTACTGAATCTGCCATCTCCTATCCCTCCCAATCCCAAGAAACTCAAGAGAAAAATCGGGTCCTCCTCCTCTGAAGACGTCGCCATCATCAGGAATGAAACTTCTATCAAATTTTCAAGAGATGCACTGTTTGGTCCTCCTCCTGATCTTTCAGTTCTGGATTTATCTCTGCCTCCTGGTGGTCCTTTCCAAGCTGGTCAAGTAATTGACAATCCTTATGGAATATTCTTCAGAGATGATGATGAGGAACTCAGATTTCAAAGAGTCTCTGAGATTCCTATCTGTCATCTGAATCATCTCAAGGATCTCTTATGCTTATGGTGTGACTTCTTCCCTGCTGCTGAGAAAATCAAAGAAATTATCAGCCAAGAATCCTTGGAACGAAGACAGAAAGGAGAAGAAATACCTGAGTATATGATAAATCCTCCTAAATCTTCTTATAGCTGATAGATTAGTTTTCTCTTCTGTAATCTATTAGTTGTACTTACAGTAGTTAGTTATTTACTTGTAATTTTCATTCCTTGTAATTCTCTTCTTGAATTAATGAAATTTCAGTAAAGTACTTAACTTCATCAGTGCTGTAAAAGATCCCTCAAAATAGTAATTGGGACATGTATGTTAAGAGTCCTAATTATTCCATCATTTTGAATCATAAAGTAATTTTCTTCAGTTACTTTGTCATTATCAAATAGGGGGAGATTGTTGATCCAAACTCTCTCAGTGATTTGATAACGACCCTCTTCTATACTTAGTGAAAATTACGTTTTAGTATGTATTAGTGTTTCACCATCAGCGATCAGACTGAGTCTGTTCAGTTATCGCTGATAGTCTTTCTTATAAACATTTCTATGTATTAGTGTTTCACTATCAGTGATTAGACTGAATCTGTTCAGTTATCACTGATAGTTCCTAAAGTAAACAGCCAACGTAATCCCTGAAGACAAGTCTCGCGTCAACATATGTTCATAGCTGAATCGAAGATGAAGCCGCTGAACAAAGAGAAGTCTACTAGTGACCTGATGCGGATATCAGTGAAGAAAAGACAACTCTACTTATACGCGAAGGAACATGAGAAAAAGCTTCAGCGATAGCTGAACCTCTTTATCTCTGAACTTAGAGATACTCAGCGATCAATCGATCACAAAGCTTATGCCTCAAGTTTCCTTTTGTCTATCCTTGCACAACCTAGTACGATGTGTCAGAACGGACAAGTCTCTGCAACCATTCGTACAACAACTCTGTCAACTACACTGTTCATGACCCGGCCGAAAGCATGTCTCCCAAAAGTCAGACTCCCAAAGCCAATCAGTGAACGCCACGTGTAAAGTATCCTGCCATGCATTTAATGCATAGGGTATAAATAGGAAGTTCACCCCTTCATCTGAAGGTGTGCTTCATCCTTGAACTCAATATAGAAACCCTTGTTTTCTATATCTCTAAATTCCCCTTTCTCTGAATTTCTTGTGCAATTATCTTAGTGTTTCTTGAGTTTGTTTAGATTGAGTCTGTCTTAATCTTATTCTGTAACAAACTTGTAAATTGTATTTTGATTTATCAATAAACAATTTATTAAACTTTAAATTTTGTGTTTGTATTCAACCCCCCCCCCCTTCTACAAACTTGTTTAGCACCTTCGGGACCAACAATGGTTTCCATTTTAGTAATGAAATCTTTTGCAGTTAAGTTTAATACCTCATCAGCTGACTCATCATCTGACACATCATGCTTCACTTGTTTTCCCATAAGACAGAGATGAGCAATTTCTTCCTTTTCTTCCTCTTCACCTTCTGAATAATCCAACCAAAATTCATCTTCTGCCATTAAAGCTACACCCGTTTCTTGCTGTTTTGCCAATAGCAATTTGTTCTGATAATACTAAGAGTTGCGAACTTTTGGCTTTCGACAATCTTTAGCAAAATGACCCATCTTGCCACAATTGTAGCATTTGATTGAGTCAGTTGCTGTCTTTTCAACAGTAGTGTAATCATTCACGAACTTCTTCTTCTCATCGGGTTTCTTCTCCACATATCTGTTCTCTTCATATCTCTTTCCTTCCACTCTTTCACGGTGCTCATGATTCTTTGAACTTTATGAAGAATATCGTTGAGAATTTGATCCCGGCTTCTTGTAGAATTTCTTTTGAAAGGCACGGGTCAGTAAAATCATGGCTTGTTTCAGACTTTCTCCATCATCACCATCTGATGCAGATTCAGATGCAGAACTTATAAGAACTTTCTTCTTCTTCTTTTCTTTCTCCTTCTCTCCTGCTACCAAAGCAATAGGATCAGGAACTTTTTCTGCTTTCTTTTTCTCAGCTCTCTTCTCCTCCACTTCTTCTTCATTCTGCTTCAGAGTCTCATACACTTCATGTAACGGGATTTCATTCAAATCCTTCATCTGTTTCATCCTACGTGTATGCTTCTTCCATTCAGGTCGTAGGATGTTAAGGAATTTGACATTGTTCTCTAGCTGCTTCTTTTTCACTTTGTTCTTTGTTAATTCATTCAGAAGCACAGTAAACCGTTCATATGTGTCTTCCAAACTCTCATTCTCTTTTGCTTTGAATTCCTCGTAGCTATTGATGCAGTTGGCCACTTTCATCTGATTCTCGATCTTGGATCCCATCATCATCTTTTCCAATTGATCCCACATCTTTTTAGCTTCATGCTTGTAGCTATCAATCTTGATATAGATATCATTAGGAATGCTTTGAAGTAGAAGAGACCTTGCTTGCCTGTCTGCTTTATATCGGCTTTTCTGTTCTTCAGAATATTGAGATAAATCCACTTTAACTAGTTCTGTCTTTTCTTCTCTTTCTTCATCATCATGTACATTATCATATTCATCATTAACAACAGGTACTTGAACCATGATTGGTGCCATAGGACCATTTGTAATTGACTCCAGAATATTCTCCCCATTTGCATGTCGATCTATGAAATCTAGAAATCGATCCTTCCATTGTTCATACTCTCCTTTGAACAGTACAGGAGGCTTGACATCAGTGCCAATGGAAAGAGCATCTTTGGAAGTCATCTTGTTTAAACTTGTTTGAAAAATATTTGCAATAAGAAACTCGAACTGATCGTTAGTCCAAAATATGAAATCACAAAAATACAAGAAACTTGAAATAGAAATTCAGGAATTTTGATCACAAACAGAATTTTGTCCCCCTCCGCAGACTTAGCACGGGGGTCCCGCTAACCGATTAGCGGGTGGGGTCAAGGGGCAACGTCCTTGCGGGGTCGAGGGGCAGCGCCCCTAGAGAAAAAAATTCACTATTAGGATCCATATTACAGTTTTGAAAATTTTGACTAAGTACAGAAACTCGTAAGTCACTGTTAAAGCTTAAAACTCGCAGAAGCCTAGTTGCGCGTTTGAACAAACTCGCAGACAAACTCGCAGATAAACTCACAGATAACGCCTTGCGCATTTGAGACCAAAATTTATCCTTTGACTTGCGCATTCTTGCGGATAAACCTTGCGCGTTTGGACGAAGAACTTGCGCGTTTGAGAGATCTAGCGCGTTCTTCCGAAAGTCGACTCAGAAACTGATTTTTCCATCTGAATCCTATCAAACCTTGTCCAATTGATCTGTTACGTTGAATTGTTGCTCGATTACAATACTAGAATAGATTACAACTCAAGAAATTTACAAACAAACACTCACAAAACAAAAATATCGATGAAACAGTGTATATTGACTCGTGAACAAAAATCAACAAAAATCACAAAATTCGTGAGAATTACAGTGCAATACTGAAATTAAAGTACATAGACTCAATCTATTACACTTTTCGAACAATTCCTAACCAAAATCTGCTCCGAAAACACATTCAAATTCAGAATTCGATTTCTCTCAAGAACAGTGACGAACCACCCAAATCTTAATCTGATTTCACTTTGGATCTGCTTTGATACCAATTATATGTCCCTGAATCTAGTTTCTAATCACAAATAATCAAACAATCAGATAATATGATTCAATTACCTGTTTGATTTACTTCAAGAAATCTCAAGATTACAAGCTTTCTCTCTCTAGAACACTCTTTCTCTCTCAACAGATTTCTCTCTCTCTAAATCATACGGTTCAATTCACACACTTGAACTCAACTACTAATTACAAAAGAAAATAAACTATTTATACCTACAACTAAAACAAGAAAACTAAAATACAATACAAAGATGTTGACTTTTATTACAAAAGACTTTGACTTTGACTTGAGAGTTGACTTTCTTAAACTTTGACTTCTTAAACCTTGACTTTTGTCTTCTTGATCTTGTATCCAACATATTTATGCTCTAACAATTTTCAAGGAAATTTTTGATATAAACAAGAACTTAGAAAAAGACTTTGAACAAGAGCGTCGAATCTTTGAAAGTGAAATATCTAAGCTCACTAAAAGGTTATTTGTTCTATCATCAGATATTCTAAAAGAATAGAAGGTTAGGTCTGATTTACAAAAGAAGATTGACACAATTTTGGAAGAAATGAACATTTTAACTGAAAAGATAAAACAACTTGAAGTTGTAAATGTTGAATTATCTGATAAGATTTCCGCTGATGTGATTAATCAATCACCTTATGATAATTCAACTGAATCAGTTTGTTCTTTCAAAACTGCTTCAAGTTCCATTCATGAAAATGTTTTCAAAAAGAACTGTGTCAAATCAAAAATGATTCACTCAAATCAGATTCGTCCTTCTAATCTGTTTTATGATAAAACTGTTGATAGTTCAGCAAGTTATTATGTCAAATCTCTTGAAAAGCATGCTTCTAAGAAAAGACAGATGGTCTAGAGAGTGAAATGTTCTCCTGATGAAAAGAAGGTTGATAAATCATCTACATCCACATCAAATGCCAAGAAGAACAGTGCACATAAAGGTAAATCTTTTGGTAAACCTGATACGATTTATTCTGCTAATCATCTTATGAGGCTGGATCAAAAGAATATTTGATGTTCTTACTGTGGAGCAAATGATTTTGTTCAAAAAGACTTTGCTCATCACTAGTATGGAACTTACAGAATTACTTCTCAGAAAAATGAACTTAAAAGATTTAAATCTAATGAGAAGTAGATTCCTAAATCTAACCAACCAGGACCCAAATACCAGTGGGTACCAAAATCTGTTAAAACTATTTTGCAGGTACCACAGGTTTAGGGAGAGCAAGAGCATTGGTTTTTGATTATATCAGATCAGAACCCGTTCTTCAATGTTCATAAGAATGACTTCTAGACAAAGCAGTCTAGGACTCGTACCTTAGAGATCAATTATGGTTTCTGATTACATCAAATCAGAACTCGGTCTTCAATGTTTAAGATGTATGGCTTTTGAACAAAGCAGTTCAAGACCCGGTCTTCAATGAGTAAGAGCATAGACTTCTGAGTAAATTTGCTCAGGACTCGAACTTCAAAGTCAAAGAGATAGACTTCTAAACACATCAGTTTAGGACTCTATTCTTTAATGTTAAAGAATATAGGTTTCTGAAGACGACAGTTCAGAACCTGGTCTTAAATGTCAAAGAATATTTTGTTCAGATAAGGATTTTTTGCAAATATCAAGGGAGAGCTTATCTGAATCTAAATCAGATTATCATAATTTGAGGAGGAGCTTAAATTTTTGTAAGTATCTTCTGATCTAGATCTCTGATTGTTTGAAAGAAGAACAACTTTCGAGCATGAAAAATGTTTTCTTAAATGTTCAAACCACTTCTGGTTCTCAAAAGATCTCATGAATTTAGAAGTGTGATTTTAAATGTTTTTCATACTAGAGCTTTAATGCTTAACTGACCATGTGTTTCCAAAGATCAATACTTGTGTATTATCTTGTCTATATACTGTCAAGTATTCACACACACCGGTTCAGTACATTATTTGACATTGTTATTACCATGTCTCAAAGTGAAACAATTTTTCGATGGTAATACACCTGTTTGCTTTCAATGTTGTTTGAGCATCAGTCATCATTTCAATCTTTATGCGTTCATTGATAAATTGTTTATATTCGTTCATATAAATAAACTATCAAGTTCTTTGATACCCCAACCATTTCATGTCCATACTCATGATATTTGATCTGATTAATACATTGTCAGATTCTCAAACAAGTCTTTCGAATTCATTTCATTCATTCAATTTCCTTGTTTTGAGAGGTCTTCAATGTTCAAATGCTCAATTATAATTCATATTTTTGATGAGCATACATTCATGTGACAATGTTATCATGTGTTGAGCTTTATTTGTTCAAGCTAAATTGTTGAGCAACATCTTTATAGGACAAAATTTCATGGGATCAGTGTGAGAGCTTACAGAACTTCTATGGATTCACGTTAACCAGTGTTTCCTACCCAAGAAGTTATCCTTGAGTGATTGAGGGGTGAGGGGTCTTAAATCAAAGAGTAGGGGAGATAACTCATCCGGTTGAGTTTTTCTCATTGTGATGAGCGGTAAAATGGAAAAGAGAGATTGGTTAGAAGTGAGCTTAAATGTTCAAAAGAAAGAGGGTGTGAGAACAGAGTTAAAAGAATATCAGAATTCTGCACCAACTTCTTTCTGAGTCAGGCAACCACATATTCTGATTGGTTCACATTCTTTGGTGACCATCATTGAAACAGGCACTAGCCCATGCCAACTCTTGTAATTACCCCACCATCCACTCGTTTCTTTCTTAACAAAGAAATGTTTCATTTTCTTTGGGGACACAGTATATCTGCTATCTGGTCTTCACTCGGAAGATTTAGATTTGAAAAAGAAGGAAAGTTGTCCCACCTTTGCACCTATTTCATGCACATTGAATCTGTGTAATACTTATTGTTGTCTTAACAGTTTACACATTTTGAGCCTGAAAAAGATTAAGTAGCTTCAATCATTTCTTACACTTGCACGTACACACAAGGAATACGTTTTCTTGTCATAACGTGCATAGAAAATTTCTTTGTGGTTTTTTGGTGATTGAATGGAAGCCTTGGGGTAGTGAACATCACAAAAGCTCCTTTCCAATGTACATCTGTTGTACAAAGTGGCTCCATGCTACTTACAGGCATACTAACTGTATCATTTGCTGATTTGGGGTTACAATTCTTATTATATCTGAATTTGAAAAGATTCGGGTATATACATTTTATAAATTGACGGATACACAGATCAAAAGGGTGGAGATTGTCATTTTATCATAAAGGGGGAGATTAATGTTCAAAGACAGTGATGACTTGAAAAAGGTTTTGATGATTTTGCTGCTTACAACTCATCAAAAAGGAGGAGATAATCTGGAATTTCAAGTCAAATGAAAGTTTAGGATACATCTCATAAAAAGGGGGAGATAATCTGAAAGTTTCAAGTCAGACGAATGTTTTCAAGTCAGATAAATGTTTTGAAAGTTATTTCAAAAGTTATTATGGAAAAGAGATGAACTCATCAAGAAAGGGAGATAATCTCATAAAAAGAATTCTGAAGAAAAAGGGGAGATACAGAACTGTGAAAAGAATTGTAAATGTCAAAGAAGAAAATGTTCAGAGATGATTTAAGAAAGTTTGTTTTTTCAAAGACTGTTCAGAGATCAAAAGACTGAAGTTACAAGTTATCCAAATATCCCTCAAAGCTACAAAGTTTATGAAGTTTCAAGGATGTTCAAAGATTTCAAATCCTTATTAAATACTTGATGACTTTACAAAGAAAAAGTGGATGACTTTTCAAGATTCTTCAAAAGTTGAATATTTGAAGATTGCTAGAGCTTCAAAGTTTAAAGTCGTCAAAGATAAAGTTTTGAAGAATCAAGAGTTGAAGACTGTTGTCAATTTTTTTTTTAAATCTTGAATACAAAGGGGGAGATCATGTATTATTGTATCCAAGATTTAAAGTGTAAAAGTCAAAGCTTGTAAAGTCAAACATAGTCAAAGTCTTGTAAGTCACTGTTGTTTACTTTGTAATTGTTCATGGTCCTTTGACCATATAAATACCTTTTAAGTCTTTGTTGTAGAGTGTAATTTTTAGTAGAGCAAGTAAGAGCTTGAACCATTAAGCACATGTGAGATATATGACATTGAATATTTCTCTCTCTACACATTCTCTCTAGTTTGATTCTAAATTGTCATATCTTGATTAATTGTGCTTGAATCTTGGACTAACAATTAGGCCGACCATTCCAAACCACAACATCATGGTTTGCCTCATTACGACTGGGAATTGTAGTGGTATTCAAAATAGGCGCACGATTCACCCATTCCATCGGCCAAACATCTCCAATATCATCAAGCACCTCCTTAACCATGGAGTGCACCGTAAATCTAGTAGAATGGATAAGTCGATAAGAAATAAGGGAAGAAAGATTACCGCAAGGAAGCCATATTTCCTCCCATGCATTAGTGGTAGCACCATCACCAATTCGATAACAAAAGAACTGCCTAACATTCAGTCGGAGATCCACCAACTTTCAAAAAACCCACGACCATGTATTATTTTTCCGAATTATCCAAAAGTGATCTGTTTGGATATAATGGGCATACACCCATTGTACCCACAAAGAGTTATGCCTCCTCAAAATGTCCCATATATGATCCGTGAGAAGGGCCTAATTCCACACAGACAGTCGTTTAATGCCTAAACCTCCGCATCTCATGGGTTTACACACGTTATCCCACGCAATTTTACATCGGCCCTTGGAGCTTTCACCTTGAGACCAAAGAAAATCCCAAAAAAGAGCTTCAAGCTCATGTATAACACCCGACGGGAGCAAGAAGACCGATATCCAATATAACTGCATGGATTGAAGGATCGATTGAATCAATTGCCTTCGCCCCCCGAAGGAAAGGAATTTCATCTTCCAATTATGGATACGAGCTCCCACTTTAGCAACCAGACCCCCAAAATCTGCCACCTTTAGACGAGTCAGAGAAAGGGGAACTCCCAAATACCGAAGAGGCAAAGAGGGAAGCATCCTGCTCTAAAGGGTAAACATTCCAAGATTGCACTTTTCTCACCCTCCGGGACATTTCCAAAGAAAACCTCACTCTTTTCCAAACTAGGGGAGATGCCTGATTTAATTTTGAAAATGTGAAGTGCTTTCTTTAGAACCTCCATCGATCCAACATCGCCCCGCGTGAAGACAAATATGTCATTTGCAAAGCACAAATGAGTTAGTTGAAAATCCTGACAACCTTTATGATATCCAAAATTATGTTCCTCCTCAATGCACTCCCGGAAGATCATAGAGAATCCCTTCATCACTATTGTGAACAGATAAGGCGATAACGGGTCTCCTTTCCGAATACCCTGACCACCTTTAAAGAAACCCTCTGTATCTCCATTTATGGCAACTGAAAAGGATGGGTAGAGATTAGCTCCTCAACCCATTTAACAATCACCTGATGGAAACCCAAACCTCTCATCTTATTAAGTAAGTATCCCCAATCAACGGTATCATACGCTTTTCGGATATTGATCTTGAACGCACTTTTAGCAGGACCCATATTTCTCCGATACCCCACTGTAAGTTCGTGTGCCATAAGGATGTATCTGATATACGTCTTCTCGACATGAACACCGATTGATTGGGGCTAATCAACATGCCCAGGAACTCCTTCATTCGATCTGCAATTATTTTACTAATGCATTTATATAACACGTTGCAGCAAGCAATAGGTCTATAATCCACCACACACGAGGCATTGGGGATTTTAGGAATTAAACATAATACCGTATTGTTAGAGCACATATTTATTGGATGCAAGATCATAAATATTGAAGATTAAAGTCAAACCTCAAAGTCAACTCTCAAGCATCAAAGTCAAAGTCTTTGTAATAAGTCAAAGTCAACGTAGTTTGTATTTTGTTTCTTGTATTTGTTTGTTAGTATAAATAGCCTTGTCTTTATAATCTGTAAGTAAGTCATTCATGGTAAGAAGTAAGATTGTACACGGAGCATATTAGAGAAGAGGTTTATGATATATCATTCTAGAGAGAGAGTGTGTGTATGTAGTGAGAGAAAGTAATCTTTGTAATCTATGATGACAAAATCAATGACATATGATTTACAGATTTCTCATCTTGATTATTTTTTTTAATGATTAGAACTTGAGTTCTGGGTTTAACAATTGGTATCAGAGCAGATCCAGATTGAAATCAAGAAAATTGGAAAGTTCGCACTGTGTTCTTGACTCGAAGATCAATTTTGAATTTTTGAGCGAATTTGTGAGTTTAATTGATTAGAGTTGGTTCGTTTTATGGTTTAGATCGAATTTGTATAGGTTAATTCGAGTATTGCACTATAATTTTCATGATTTTTGAATTTTTGTTCATTTTCGAAGTTCACGAGTTCTTCACACTGTTAGTGATTCGAATTGTGAGTATTAGTGTTCGATATTGAAAATCATTGAATGTAATTGGTTCTAGATGTGTTAGAGAGCAATAATTCAAAGTTATAGTTCGAAATTTGGAAATTTGATGTGTTTTTTAGCAGATCAGAAGCCATTTTTATTCGAGATCTAAAGAACTCGCAGAAAGCTTCAAGAACTCGCAGATCATAGATTTCGCATAGTTATTGTTTCTGATATTCACAAGGAAAGAATTCGCAGGGATAGAATTCGCAGATGGATATACTGCGAATTTCATAGGATTTGCATCAGTGTGTTTTGCGAAAAGTGTTAAGAAAGTTTTCAAGTATAGAATTCGCAGGGAGTTTCTTGCGAATTGCACAGGATTCACATACGTGTCTCATGCGAATTTCATAGAATTCGTAGTAGTGTGTTTTGAGAAAAGCTAAGAATTTGCAGATTTTGTGTACGAAAAGTAATTTTAGAAAAATCTTCAAGGACAGAATTTGCAGATCTCTAGTTTATGAAAACTCAGAATTCGCAGGTGTCTTTATGCGAAAAGTGAAAGTTTCTATCTTGCGAATTCTGAAGTTTGTTTGTTGCTTTACGAATTCTGGATTTCTTTCACTTACGAATTCTGAAGTTGGTTTACGAATTCTGAAGTTGGTCTATGTTGTGTGTGAATTCTTGTTGAATTTTTCTTGGATACGAATTCTGAAGTTATATCTTGTGCGAATTCTAGTTGGTTTGTACTTATATGCGAATTCCTAGTGGTTCACTATAGCTTGCGAATTCATGACTTGGTGAATTTTTGAAATTTCATTTCTTTCAAGTTTTCTGTATTTTTGAGATTTCTATTTGGACTAACGATCAAATTCAAGTTCTTTTTGTAACAGATAAAACAAGATGAGTTTTTTCTTATGATGAAAAGAAGATTGCAAAGCTCAGAATAGAAAACAAAAATCTCGCTTCTTCAGTTGACTACTACTCAAAGAGGTCAAAACGATATAATGATGAAAGGAAGATACTGAGAGAAAAAGTCAGTGCTTTAAAGATGATTAATGAAAATCTTCTGAAACAGACTTTTGGGCTTAGTGAAGATAAGGTAATAAGTTTGGAAACTGAGAACACTTAGCTGAAAAATAAAATATTTGACTTAGAATATCAGATGATCCAAATCCAGCAAGCATCTGTTGAAAGTTATGAGGAGAAGATTAAGGGTCTGGAAGATGCTAATGCTGAGCTTCGAAAGAAAATATCTGATTTGGAACAAAAGATGGTCAAAGATAAAGATGATTTTGAAAGTGAAAAGAAAGGATTTTCAAAGAGGTTCTCAGACTTTTCAAGAAAGTGTTGTGAAGAGAAGAAGACAGTTGAGCTAAAATGTATAAAGCTTTCTCAACAAATTTCAGATTTTGAGAAAGTCATCATTTTGGAAAGAGAAAAGTTTGACAAAGAGAAGAAGACCATAGAACAGAGGAATGTTGGAATCTTCAAAGAAATATCCGATCAAAGAACAAATGCTGAGAAGGGTTTTGAAGAAGAAAGGAATATGTTTGAGGAAGGGATTAAGAAACTAACTGAGAAGTTATCTGAACTATCTAAAAGTGCACAGAAAGAGCATAGAGCGAAGTCTGAATTCAAGAAATAAATCGACCTACTCATTAGATAAAGAGACAGTTACTCTTCAAAGATAAAAAAAGCTTAAAGATATTGTTTCAAAGGTGGTGGTGACTGAGCAAACGACTTCAGTCACAAATCCACACACCTAGAAATGATTCAACTGATTCTGATTGTTCATTCAAGACAGCTGCAAGCTCACATAAAAAAACTATTTCTACAAGAAGGTCAGTTAAATCATATGATCAGATTCGTACTACTAACATTTTCTTTGATGAAAATGTAGATGGTTCAGATACATACAGAAGAAGAAGAAGGATGAGGAGATATAATGAAGAGAAACTGGTTTGGAAAGTGAAACCAGTAGATGATGAAAAAGGATACTGAAAAGAAGAATGAGAAGAAAAGTAACAAATCGTTTGTACATGCATCAAATGCAAAGAAGAACAAAGTGCTTAAAGGTAAACCTGGTCTTGCTTACTCGAGAGATCAATTGATCAGGTTATCTAAAAAGAGGTATTGTTCTTACTGTCGTACATATGATTTTGTTCATAGAGCTAGTGATCATTACTGGTATGGTTCTTATTTTATTACTCCTATTATAACTGCAACTCACAAACATGAACCCAAATACCAGTGGGTACCAAAACCGAAAGATGAATATGTGTTGCAGGCATCTCAAGTCAAGGGGGAGTAAGAGAACCGAGGCTTCTGAATAAATCAGTTCAGGACCCGTACTTCAACGAAGTTTGACTTCTAAACACAACAGTTTAGGACTCTTACTTCAATGATGAAAAGAGATGCTACTCCCGAGTTGATATGAGATTGTACTCCGATACTCAAATGAGGAAATCAACCTTCAAGGGGGAGTACATATTTGTCTGGAAATATGCATTAGAAAGATATGATGAACTACATTTCAAGGGAAGTTGTAGATCTCTATCGTATGCTTCATTGATAAATTTCTTGATGCATAATTTCAGGGGGAGTAAGGATTATGACTTCTGATTACTTCAGATCAGAACTTGTACATTCAATGTTTAACTGCTTTATGTCATTTTATTTTTCAATAAAGTTGTGAATAAATTTTGTACTTTGACAAACTTTGTGATGATGCAGATTGAGAGGATGCTTACATGATCATATCATTATGACTTTAAGCTGACTTCATGAGATTTAAGATAGATCGAAAAGGTTTATTTCTATTCTTAATTTCATATATGGTTGAAAGAATGACGACTTTCAATCATGGAAAACATGTTTTTCAATGTTCAAACCACTTCTGATTCTTAAACGATTTCATGAATATAGAAGTGTGTTTTTAAATGTTTTCATGTTATTTGTGTTTCAATGATCAACAAACTGTGTGTTTCCAAAGATATATACTTGTGTACTATCTTTTCCATATACTGTCAAGTATTCACACACACTAGTTTAATCTTTGTTGGATACGTTCTTACCATGTCTCAAATTGAAACAAATTTTTCGATGGTAAGACACCCCGATTGAACTTCAATGAATTTTGATCGTGATTTCATTTCTAAACGTTCTTTCAAGAATATCTATATTTTGTTTCGTATAGACAATATCCAATTTTTGCTGACCTAAGCCTTAATCGATAAATCATTCTATTTGATCTTTATAATACAATGTCAGATTTTCAAACAAGTTTTTTGTATTCATTTCATTCATTCAATATACTTGTTTTGAAATATCTTCAATGTTTCAAATGCTCAAATCTTCATGATTATCTATGTGAGCATACAGACATCTGACTTGTATATTTTATGCTTTAACTGACAAATTTAAACCAGTTGAGCAACATGTTCTTTTAGGATAACTTGGGTTCATTGTGTGAGCTTAACTGAAACTTCTATGGATTCACGTTAACCAGTGTTTCCTACCCAAGAAGTTAATCCTTGAGTGATCGAATGTGTGAGTAGTCAAATACTGAGTGTGGGTTGTGTGAAGAGGTAAAATGTAAAAGAGAGTTTGAGCTCAATGTTTAAAAGAAAGATGGTGAGCGATCAGAGTAAAAGAATATCAAACTCTGTACCAACTTTTCTGAGCCGGGCAGCCACATTACTAGTATTTCACAATTCTTCGTGAACATTATTGAAACAGGCAACTAGCCCATGCCAACTCTAGCTAAAAACCCCACCAGTTAATCATTTTCTTCTCAACAAGAAAATGTTTCATATATCAAGGGGACGCAACACATATGTTATCTAATTTTCATTTGGAAAATCTGGATATTGAAAAAAAAGGAAGTCTGCCCCACCTTCGCACTTCGATCATGCACAATAGAGTTTGTGTTTAATTGCTGTAGTCTCAGTGGTTTACATAATTTTGAGCCTTATATAAGCAATCATCATGTGCTTAATTCTTTCTAACACTTGCATAAACACACAAGGAAATTTGTTTTTCTTGTCATAACGTTCATAGAAATATCTTTGTGGTGTTTCGATGATTGAATGGAAACCCTAGGGGAGTGAACATCATAAAAGCTCCTTTCCAATGTGTATTCGTTACACACAGTGACTTCGTGTTACTGACAGACATCTTAACTGATTCATTTGTTGATTTAGGTGTTATATTCATATTTTATCTGAATTTGCAAAGTTTTGGATGAATATATTCTTTGGATCGGCAGATAATCAGAGGCTCTTGGTAAGATCAGTGGTTAGAATAGATGAAATGACATTTCTTGTTGAAGGTTTTGATGATCTCGATGTCGTAATCATCAAAAATGGGGAGAAGACAAAGTTAAAGAAATGTCTGGAAAGAAAAGTTTGTATTAGATATGGAGAAAGAATTCAAGAAATGTATGATTCAAGAAATATCATAGATGAGGAAGAAGATCAAGTAATGATCAAGAATTGATTGTGAAAGAAAGATGTTAAAGAAAGATTGCTGAAAGAGTTCAAAGATTTCAGAATTGTTGAAGATTTTACTGAAATTTTATTTGGAAATAATTTGCTGAAACAATTAGAGTTATGTCTGAAAGAGGTTTATATCAATCTTGGGAGAGAATGCTTTTACTTTTGAAGAACAAACTTTGGTAGGATTGCTAAAAGTTTTGAAGATACTGTGTTTATCCAAGACAGGGAAGAATGTCAATTTTTCATATGAATAGGGGGAGAATGTTGATTGATTGAGAAGATCATTTTTTTTAACATCAAAGGGGGAGATTACAAATTGAGCTTAAATAGAGAAGATCGAACTACAAAATCTTTTTAGAGATGATCTTGATCCAAAGGGGGAGAATGTTAGAGCACATATTTATTGGATGCAAAATCATAAATATTGAAGATTAAAGTCAAAGCTTAAAGTCAACTCTCAAGCATCAAAGTCAAAGTCTTTGTAATAAGTGAAAGTCAAAGTAGTTTGTATTTTGTTTCTTGTATTTGTTTGTTAGTATAAATAGCCTTCTCTTTGTAATCTGTAAGTAAGTCATTCATGGTAAGAAGTAAGATTGTACACGAAGCAAATTAGAGAAGAGGTCTATGATATATCATTCTAGAGAGAGATATAGTGTATGTAGTGAGAGAAAGTAATCTTTGTAATCTGTGATGACAAAATCAATGACATATGATTTACAGATTTCTCATCTTGATTGTTTTTTTTATTAGAACTTGAATCTGGGATAACAATTGGTATCAAAGTAGATAAATTCAGAAGAAAATGGATTAAATTTCAAGAATTTGGTCGACATTTTCAAGAACACGCAAGTTCTCTGTGGTGATTTGAATTCGAGTTTCTGTGTTATTTTGGTCTTGTGAATGTTTGTTTTAGATTCGAATTAGTGTTGAGAACATTTGTTGTTTGGATCGATAAGCCAAATTCATGCTTGTGTAGTGTGAATTTTGGATTTTTGTAAAATTTTTGTTTGAGATCTGTCAATGTATTGTTCTAGATCAAATTGTAATATGTTGTGATTTAGTTTAAAATTCATTGTTTGAAAAGTGTTCTAGACATGGAATCGATGAGATGTGCAGAGTTTCAAAGCAATTGGTAAGGATTTGAATCGATTTTTGTGCGAAAAATCAAGTTTTTGTTCGACAGAAGCAAGAACTCACAAGATCTCGAAAACGCGCTAATGAAGAACTCGCATAGCAGTGAAGAACTCGCACAGGCTTGAAATTCGCAAAACACTGAAGAACACGCAAAAGCTTAAAAGTCGCAAAAAATGAAGAACTCGCAAGAGGAGACATGCGAGAAGTAGAAACGCACATAACTCTTTGTGCGTGTTTCTACTGTTCAAATACTTTAGTGTGCGCGAAGCGGTCTGCGAGAAGTTGTTTGTGCGTGAAGTAAAGTTTTGCGAGAAGTGGATAATTTGCGCGTTTCCATTTAGCGAGAAGTAATTTTGGAAAAAATTTCTAAGTTCATAACTCGCAAAGACTCTGCGAGAAGTGTGTTGTCTGCGAGAAGTGTCAAGAACTCGCACAGTGTATCGTGCGCGAAAGAAGAATTCGCACGAAGGTTCCAGCACGAAGTCCAGAACTCGCAACGTTCAGTGTGCGCGGACATATAACTCACACGTCTCCTTTAGTCTGTGTGAAGTCCAAAACGCGCAAGTGACTATTTTTGCGCGAAGTTCATATTCTTTGGTCTGAGTGTTTCTTACTTAGAATATTTTCTAACCTTTTCAATATTTGACCAAATTTGACTTTTTGTAATACAGTTTATTTCTGAATTTATGACGATCAAATTTCAAGTTTTTTTTTAGAGATGATCTTGATCCAAAGGGGGAGAATGTTAGAGCACATATTTATTGGATGCAAGATCATAAATATTGAAGATTAAAGTCAAAGCTCAAAGTCAACTCTCAAGCATCAAAGTCAAAGTCATTGTAATAAGTCAAAGTCAAAGTAGTTTGTATTTTGTTTCTTGTATTTGTTTGTTAGTATAAATAGCCTTGTCTTTGTAATCTGTAAGTAAGTCATTCATAGTAAGAAGTAAGATTGTACACGGAGTAGATTAGAGAAGAGGTTTATGATATATCATTCTAGAGAGAGAGTGTGTGTGTATGTAGTGAGAGAAAGTAATCTTTGTAATCTGTGATGACAAAATCAATGACATGATTTACAGATTTCTCATCTTGATTGTTTTTTTAATGATTAGAACTTGAATTCTGGGTTTAACACGTATGATTTAGTTCCTTTGCTAAATGACCCGAATAAAAGAAATTATGGACAACAATTTCAACATCACGTCCCACAATGCTCCATGCCGCCTTATAAAACTTCGAAGAGAAACCGTCCGATCCCGGTGCTTCATCATTTCTAATATGAAACATAGCATTACGAATTTTGTCACTTGTAATCGGTTTGATCATGGAAAGTGCCTCATGCAACGTAAGCTTTCGTACAAACCACGTCGATAAGATTGGAGACGTTTGGTCTTTTGTCGTCGGTCGAGACTTGTAAATTTTTACCCAAACAGTCGTCGGCTCGTCGCCGGCGTCTGAAAACAACGATGTGAAACTATGAGGGCCGTCGGTCGTCCTCGTCCATCGTTTGTTTCTAACAGATAAATAGAGATGTGATAATAGAGAGAGGGAGGCGATATGTAAAAGGTAGTTTCTAATTAGGGTTTGTAATTTGGTGAAAAAATGAAAATACATGTATTTGTTATCTAGTAGCTTTTCAAAATTTAAAAATAACTCCTATCTTTTAAGAGTTTCTTTTTATTTTAAATTTTATCTTCTTATTAATTTATTTTATTAAATCAAATATTATTAAACAAATTTACATTATATTTTACTAGAAGCGTACTCGCGCAATGCAGCAAGATACATCACGATTTTAATATTTTCTTTTATTTTTTGTTTTTTTGTCGATTTACAGTACGGTTTTGGATGGTTTTAAGAAAGTGATAACATTTTTTTTATAAATTTGTTTAATTTAGGTTTAATAATATAATGTTTTATATATAAAAAAATAAGTATTTTGTTAGAATTAAATGATTATCTTATATATTTTAAATTAAGATGTTTATCCCGTTTTGATTATGTTTATCAGTTAGTTAATATTCTATATTTAAAATTTGATTTTTTAGGAAGTTGAAATGATGGGTGATTTTAGGGAGTTAAAATTGTTAGAGATAATGATTAAATAGTAGGAGATTTAGTTTTCTTTCTTTATTTAAGTTTTAAAAGAGTTTTTTATATCATCTTTATAATATATAGTATAAATATAAATATAGATAGAATTAAATGATTATCTTGTATATTTTAAATTTCTTTATATTTAAATTAAGATGTTTATCCCGTTTTGATTATGTTTATCAGTTAGTTAAATTCTATATTTAAAATTTGTTTTTTTGGGAAGTTGAAATGATGAGTGATTTTAGAGAGTTAAAATTGTTAGAGATAATGATTAAAATATTTTATATATAAAAAATAATATATTTTAAATTCTTTATATTTAAATTAAGATGTTTATCCCGTTTTGATTATGTTTATCAGTTAGTTAATATTCTATATTAAAATTTGATTTTTTAGGAAGTTGAAATGATGAGTGATTTTAGGGGTTTAAAATTGTTAGAGATAATGATTAAATAGCAAGAGATTTAGTTTTCATTCTTTATTTAAGTTTTAAGTAATTAGCATTAAATAGCGGTACATTAAGCTTTAACAGTTGTTTTTAAGAGTTTTTTATGCCATCTTTATAATATAGTATAGATAAACTACTAGAAAGCTACTTAATTATATAAAAAAAAAAGATAATTAAGTATTCCGTTAAAATTCAAAGATTATCTTAATTTTATTTTAGATTATTTATATTTAAAATGTGATGTTTATCGTGTATTTGATTATGTTTATCAGTTAGTTAGTTAGTTAGGAATTCAAACATGCAACTTTAAAAAGTTATACACATGCATCATTTACTTTTAAAGTTGAAATTGAAGTAATTTAACATTAAGGTTAGGGGTGTACAAAAAATCGTCAATCCGCAAAACCCGCCCAACCCAACCTGCTAACAACCCAATTAAACCCAACCCGCTAAACTGCCAACCCGTCAAATCGCCAAACTGCTAATTAGGAGGGTTGAATTGAAATTGGGTTAGCATAACTCAACCAACCCAAACCGCCAACCCGCCGCTAATATATATTATTTCGATAAAATTACACATATATATAACATTTACAACCATTATAATTTACAACGCAAAAAATATATACATATATTAATCTAATTTACAACCCAAAGAATATATAAATATATTAGTCCAATTTATAGCCCAAAACCTGAAATTAATCACTATGTCAAGCCACAAATTAATTCAACTAGGTCGATCGATACGTCTCAATAAACACGACTGCAAGAGTACACTGAAACAACTAGATCGACGTTGTTTGCATTGCATAAATGAACATATAGTATGTATTATTTATCGTATTTCATTTGTTAACTTTATCTATATTTCTAACCCGCCAACCCAACTCATACCCGCCCTAACCCGCAAGGGTTGGGTTATACTTTTGAATGGGTTGGGTTGGGTTGGGTTGGGTTGAGGGTTTTCAAACCGTCGTAATTGGATTTATCGAAAACCGCCCAACCTAACCCGCGTTCACCCCTAATTAAGGTTATATTTGGCAAATAGCTGATAAGCTAGTTGATGACTGATAAGTTAGTTGGTAGTTGATAAGCTAGCTGATGACTGATAAACTAGTTGGTAGCTGATGAAAAAGTCAGATTTGATAAAAACTAGCTTATAAGCATGTAAAATTACCAAAAAAGGACATCTAGAAAAAAAAATCAATTACAATATTTAATAATATAATTAAAACAAATTTATGGTAATACTAGTGTTGGGCCCGTGCATTGCACGGGAGAATAAATTTTTTGTTGGAATATGAGATGTAATATAAAAAAATACGGAAGAAAAAGATTTTATATTACATCTCATTAATATAGATTTAAATGTAAAATCTACATTTAAAATAGATTATGCTAATATAAAATCTATTTTATAAAATCCTTCACCAAAAAAACAAATATTTATATTAATAAATGAGTATCAATTCCACAAATAGATGATTATGTGAGATACTGTGTTTGGAAAGGTTGTACCAAAGCATTAAGAAATTGTAAATTAAGTAATTGACTTTAATTAATTGTACCTTGTGCTTAAAATTTTGTAATTAAGAGTTTTTTATGTCGTTTTTATAATATAGTCTAGATAACATATTAATTAATACAAATAAGGTAGTAAATAATATAATATGTTAATTAAAAGAATTTAAAATTTATTATTATATATATTATAAATTTTGAATTTTAAAACAAATTTAGAAAAAAAAAATGTACATCAACTTATGATTTTAAATAATCGTTACATATAATATAGAAAAAATAATCAAATAATAATTACAAAAATAATAAAAATTGATAACATTGATCAATATTAAAAAAGTTGATATAATTATCATAATTCTAAATAATTAAAAATTAATATCAATGTATAATTAAAATTTATGTTTTAACTTTTAGATAATATTAATTAATTAATAATAATAAATTTTAATAATAATTATTTATTTATAATAATATTAATATAAAATAATGAATATTAATGAAGGTATAATTGGAATAATCACAAAAAACTCTTCATAGTAACTTATCAAAAAGTTAACTTATAAGGTAGCTTATTATGTCCATCCAAACATGTATCCAGAAAATAAGCTAGCTTATTTTTGCCAAACGATGCCTAAATAGTAGTACATAAAGCTTAAAAAGTTGTTTATAAGACTTTGAATCAAATGCTTTATAATATAATATAGATTAAGGGTATTCATCGGTTGAAATCCAATGGATTTAGGTGGATCCGATCCGATTCAATCATCCATTGAATGTTGGATTTTGTCATTCGATCCAATCCAATTAACATTGGACATCCGATCCAATCAAATCCAATGGATGGTTGGATCGGATCGGTTCCATCCATTGGATATTATTATTGGTTATCCAATTGATCAAATTGGTCTCATCCAATATTTTGAGTCAATTCTCGACCAATTAATCTACCAAATCAACCAATTATTCATGTATTTACTTAATTTATTAAAAAAAACACTACATATAAATATCAAGTAGAAAACAATATCGTAAGATGTCAATAATTATATATAGTTATTAATTGGATGAGTAATTGGATTGGATTGGATCGGTTCGATTTTATTGGATTTTGGACTGCCATCCAAGAACCGACCGATCCAAATTGGATGTTGAAATTTTCGATCTGATCCGATCCAATTATGGTCGGTCGGTTGTAATTGGATTGGTTGGTTTAAATATGATCAGTTGATTTTCTACACGCTCCTAGTATAGATAGATAGAAAATATAAAATTAATTATATATAAAATATATTCAAGTATCTAACGAGCTTATCTAGTCGAGTATTGAGTATCATGTAGTTTGACTCCACTCTTTAGTATATCGAGTCGAGTTTGAGTTGTGCTTATTTAAATCAAGTTTTAACAAGGACGTTGAAGAAGAGTCTTACCGGAGAAGAAGAGTCTCGCAGGAGAAAAGAGTATCGCCGGTGAATGAGAATTGAAGAATAGGAGAAGTGGGAGATGTGATGGTGGCTAGGGTTATCATATGCATTTCTTTTATTTGAAGGGTAGAATGGTCAAATTTTGGGCTTAACGGGGACAACATACAGGCTCGATCCTGACATTTTTTAGGCCCTGGGCGAGATGTAAAAATGAGCCCTCGATAACTACGAAGTTATTTTCAATATATTATTTATATCATCAAAAATAACATTGAAATCAAATAACACTAATAATTCATATAAAACCGATTTCCCCGGTATTCGTAGCGCAAGATCAATCAATAATCATTTCTAAATTAATATTATCTACCATATCATTTTTACATAACATCGTTAATCAGTTCCACCATCAAAGACATCTTATGATATACCTTTAACATATAGATTGAAATCATTTGACGTCACTATGTTGACCACTCAGAATAACAGTGTAAGTAAATCATCATAAATCAGTTGATATTCCATATGTTACTTGATGTTAATCATCATTTTAATCTTTTAGGGATGAAACAAACTTTTTAAGAACCATCAATTTTAGAATCAAAAGTCCATGTTGATTATAGTTTGAAATCTTATTCTTATTTTCGAGATAAGAGAGTACTTAAGATTTATGCACCCAATATTAGATAATAAATAGTCAATAATGTATGAAAAAGAAGTATCTTTGAAATCCTAAATATATCTATATTGGATCGTCTCATATAGTTTGGTAATTGTTTTTAAAATGTAAGAGTTTTCTTAGTTAGTAACAAGAAATCTACTATATTCTTAACACAATAATAAAATTCATGCGGATGGAATAATGAAAAGAACATATAGAAGATGAGTAATGGAGCATATATCAAAGATTATAGACAAAAATAGTTTTTAGATATTATTAGTACTAGATCAAAAACATAAGAGAAACAATAAACAATATTATAAATTAAAGACTAAATAACTTTTTTACAAATTTTATGTCCAATGTTATTAATTAATACATGTTTGGGCCCTTAATATAATGTTAAATTCTTTTTTGGTTCTATTATATACTAATTTTTTTTGTCTTTTTTATTTACAATTTTTTAACTACTAATATATTGTATATACTAAAAAAATTGGGCCCCTATTTCGTTTGGGCCCTGACGCTGCCCGCCCTCCCCGGGACGGCCCTGACAACATACTCCATACCTACTTAGCGAATAAACCGTTTTGTCTGTACGAATAAACCATTAAGCCACAAGTAAAGACCCTCAAACGTATGTGCGAATAAGCCTTATTGTCAAGGACCAAGTAAAGACCCCCTAAGTTTTACCCAAATCGATTTCAATTCAGAGTTGTCTCGTGTATTTTCATTTTGCCCTCCTACGAAAACTTGAAAGACGGAATTTGACCCTGACCTCGTTACAGCCTCTTCCTTATCTTCGTGGTGGCAGAACTAGCTAGCCGTTTCAACCTGGTTCACTCTTTCACTACGTCCTGCAGAACCCACCTCGTACGCTTTCTCTACCCTTCGTGTCTCTTGTTCATAACTACTTCTTCTTACTTTCCTCTCTGTATGTGTCCCATTTGTCGTGTTTGAATCTATTTGTTTTTATGCAGTAAGCATTGAATTTGTACTGGTTTGAGTCGTTTTGGTTAATGCTTATGTGTTTTAGAACGTGCTTCATTTAGTTGTTTTTCTTGGTTTAGCTTTAATTGTCATGGTCTTGCTTTGCACACCAAGTGTTTGTGAATAAGTGTAGCCTAATTTTATTACCATGCATGCTCGAATTATTTACATAGCTGCTTAAAGAGAAGCAGTTTTGGTTTTTTGACACTGCCCCTGGTATTTTCCAAATACAAAACTGATATGGGTTTTGTTGCAAAATTTAGCACCAACGCTATTCAATTCGTAGTATCTTATTGAAGCACAGCATGATAGGTACTTCATTTGATTTCAATGGTCCACGTCTAGCTGTCATTATATGGGAATGTTGGGGAGAAATTACTGTTTGCCCTAACAACGACTCACAACACCCATCCATACCAAACAAGTGCGGCAGACAAACAATCAACAATCAAAATGGAACGAAACAGATAGCAAATGGTACAACTTGTCATGATAAACAATATGGAAAACAAGCTAAACAACACCAAACATGTAACATTGTTCCACAGCCTTTCGATTGTGCCCAAGATGATGTATATTATCACAAACTACAACAAAATGCTTACCAATCGTTATAATGAATATAAATGATAGCCAAAACAACCTATTACTTTGAATTTGAAGAGAGGCGAACAAACTAAAATATATATGATTTGCATATGTTAGATCTAAACTAATGAGTCCTAAGATCCGATCCTGTTTGATGCGCAAATGTGACCTATGGGCGTCTTGGCAAGTCCCCCGGTCTTTCAAATCTCAGCCGAAACCCTTATGCAATGATACTTCAAAGTCACATACAAGTGGGAGTATGTGACTACCCAAGTCACAAGCAACTCGCCTGCATGTTGCAACTAATGTAACTAGAGTTTGACACCCGACTAACTTGACTTGGAAGTGAGTTCACAAGTTGCGTACGAGTCACCTTAAGCATGCCAAGTGAGTATCACAAAAATCAAGAGGGAACAAAGGGGGTAGGTTTTTGGTTGGCCCCAAAGGTATTTGCTAGGTGATTTGTAATTGGAATTTCACATGAGTAATCCTTTTTCATGTTCACATTTCTTTTACTCTTTGTTTTCATGGATTAGTGATACAACTTTAAGCTTTATTGACGCCTGTCCAAGTGGCTGTCATAAGGGTGTAAATTTGCTGTCAATAAGAGTGTAAAATTGTCATAATGTTATGCTCAAATATCCAGCGGTGTAAAATGTTACTTGAGCTTTGTTCTTATATGTGTATTCATTAAATTAATTCACATTTTTGTTTGGGTATTATAACATGGTTCCCTCCCTTCTTGGATAAAACATTTTGTTGAGCTCGAGTATAGAGAATTTCAACTCCATATGTTGTTTCATATGCTGATTTTAGGGTATGTGTCTATCACCTTGCAAAAATTTTGATGCACCGAAGCATTTAATTTCCATGAAATGCTTTACTATGAGTATATCTGTTTGTGGTTGGAGTTTCCTATCTTTGTTCTTGTCGCTAAGATGCTCACCTGGGATTATAATGATTGTTCATTTTATACACTTTGGTGATCACTCCTCAGGATTAAAGGAAACAAAAGCTTATGTTGCTTTTCCTTGAAAAATCATTTCTTTATTATTCACGAGGGGTATTTTGGGGTTAGCTGTATTCTGAAAGTAAAATGGGGCTGATCTTAGTTGGTATGGGTATGTCAAAAATCTAAATCAAGTCGGTTGGTAGGGATCTGCTATGCTCTCAACCCCAAAATAAGAGGCTGCAATGTGCTTACATTAAGCTATTTGGAAGGTGTCTTTTGAAATTAAGAAGCACTTACCTTTTAAACATGTTGGTAATTAGGCCTCTGGCACCCCACTAGCTTCTTGAGGGTACGCAACTAGAAGCTAATAACTGAGAAAATTGCACCAAATTGAATCCATTCTACGCGTTATTTGAAACCCAAATTTCAGTTTTCTTTATGTTGCAGCTAAAAATGTGCAGTCTGAAATCGATTGATATATATATATATATATATATATATATATATATATATATATATATATAGTGGAAGGATATTTTGCAACCCTTAAAAAGGTTGCAACCCTTGCAACCCACATCTTAACCGTTGGATTTATGATTGACGGTTATTTTATTTTTATTTTTCTGTTTTTTTTAATTAAAAATATTGGGCCTCATATCTATTGTAACCGCCGATCATGAATCCGACGGTTAAGATGTGGGTTGCAAGGGTTGCAACCTTTTTAAGGGTTGCAAATTAAACAACCCCTATATATATATATATATATATATATATATAACCTGTCGTATAATTGCAAACAACAAGATTGATAAATATGCATACTTATTTTAAGTATCTTTTTTTAGAGGAAAAACTCCAGGCAATATTATAAAAAGAAACAAGGAAACAAGCGTCCCGGCTAAAACCAAACCGAAAACCAAACAAAACAGACAAACTTGGAAACAAGACCATACCAAGCAACAACCAACCAAAACAAACAAAGACCAATGGAAGCAAAAAGACTACAAAACAAAATAATCATGAACCAGCGCCAAAAACAGCTCCAAACGCCAAAACACGAGGAAACTGCTTACGTACCACCATTAGGACAAGACATCCGTTTTCTTCTGTTCCTCCAAGCCATTCTGAGTAAGACAACATCCTTAATTTCTTTAAACAACATAGCCACCGATCACTTTTGGTTGTCAAACAATCTTCTGTTCCTCTCTTGCCATATAAACTAAATAGCAGCTGAAAACGAAAGCTTCTTAATAAGTGTCCAATGCAAGCAACTTCCAGACAAGAACCGAGACATAATATCATCCCAAATTTCCGGAAAACCAAACAGCCCTACTTCCCTCTTTCACCTTGTGTCAAATCTCCTTAGAAAAACGACACTGAAAAAATAAATGATTATGGGAGTCTTCACAAGTCTGACAGAATAAACACTTCATATCCGGAGGATCGTGCTTCCAAGAAGTAATGCGATCCTGGGTGGGTAATCGCCGGTGGCATGCAAGCCATACGCAAAATGCATGCTTCAGAATGTACGCTCTATTCCAGACGACTTTATGCCACATCAATATAGTATGCGACTCCTCCATCGAAAGCCAAGCTTGTCGAACAGAAAAGTCAATTAGAGCATTTTGAGCTCCAACCCTGAACACCCTATCGTGGTTCGACTCATACACGTTCGGAATTAGACAGTTCACCAAAGGTGGAGCCCTTTGGATCCAGTCATTCGGCCAACCATCTCTAATCACCTCAATCACCTCCCGAACCGTGGAGGACACCGTGAAACCACAAGCATGAATAAACCGATATGAAAGAAAAGCCGATAATGGCCCAATCGATAACCATTTGTCTTCCCAAGCATTAGTATCCATACCATTTCCAATATGAACAATAAAATACTGTCTAACCTGAGATTGCATGTCCATTAGTTTGCGCAAAATCCAAGACCATGTCCACAAAACAAATGATAATTTCAATTGTTTAGATATTTAGACATCTTTCTGTGTGTTTTTGTTGAGATAACGATTAAAATTCCATAACATCATATACTAGCTACAACTTATGTAATTTTGAGTAACATTTGTACCAACTTAAATTACAAAAGAGGAACTCAAATCTAATTTCAGCCTGAATGACCTTGAGAACAAATTCAATGAACACCGTTGGAAACCAAAACTGATTAGAGAGAACTTAAAAATGAAAACTTAAGCCACATAAATCGGTAGGTTCGGTTTTAGAAAAATAGGAGACTGAATCTTGCGGCGTGGTTTTGGTTTGCTCAAAAACTGAACTGCAATGTGCACACATTCATGTTAACTCTCTTCATCATTTTTAACAAAGGGAGAATACAATTGTTTTTGAGCATTAACTAGATGAACACATGAAATAAAATAGTGTGAATGTGTTTTAAGATGGAGGAAGTATCTACATTGGGCCACTTTATAAGCAATCCCCCTCTGGACAGCAATGAAATCCCCAAAATTCAAGATATATGACTCAATAGCTTCCATACGGTATTGATTGAGTGATGGAATGGCCGTGCGATGCCTTACCTTCATTGCACATTTAAGCAGCAATATTTGTGGTATGAGATCTAGACAACCTAGTTGATTTTTTACCCAAATATTTTCCTTCCATTTTTGTCTATCAGTTTCTCTACTGACAATTCAGTAGCATTAATCATTCATATGAATACCATAAAAATCCTTAACAATTACAATGCCTAGGTAGGATTTTAGTCCCCTAATAGTGTTTAATCCGAGCAGAATACTCTTAATTTGTATGTGAATCTTTTTGCGTCCTACTTCTCTTTTTATTTGATTGGTGTTAATGTTTTTGCTTCATGTTTCCAGACTCGTGAAGTTAGTTTGCAGCCTTCAATGCAATGAACTCTGCACACCATGATCTTTGAAGGTAACCATTTTTTTATGCAAACAGTTACTTAAGGTAGCGTTTGGTATGCAAACATATTGGACGGGACTGGATAGGACAGGACAAGAGGCTAGGACCGGACAAAACTGGACAAGACAAATGCCTGTCTTGTGTTTGGTACGACTAGGACCGGATAGGATAGGACTGGACAAGTTTCCCTAAAAGGTGTTTGATGATTTTATATATCATATAATAGTTATAAATAACACAAATAAATTATATCTTTAAATAATTTAATTAAAAAACATTTTTATTTTTTACACAATTTTTATACATATAAGTACATACAAAAACAATGGTAGAAAATTTGAATGAAGAATCTGGAATAATTGATGGAGGTCACCGACGGTGGTTGGCGGCGAGCGACGGTGGTTGGCGACGAGCGTCATTGGTGGCGGCAACAATGGGTGGTGGCGATGGGCAGTGGTTGTGGAGGTGGTGGAGGAAGTTGTTGTAGTAGTAGAGGAAGAGGTAGAAGTGGTCGATGATGGTTGGTGGTGGCTACCGGTGGCCGTTGATGGTGGTGGCAACCATAGGTGGTGGTGATCGGTGTTAGTGGAGGTGGTCGACGATGGTAGTGGTGGTGGCGATGGCCGATGGGTTGTGGAGGTGGTGGAGGAAGTTGTTATGGTGGAGAAATTGGTAGAGGTGGCCGACGGTGGTTGGCGGTGGCTACTGGTGGCCGCCGATTGTGGTAGTGGCGGCGATGGGTGGTGGTGACCCTTAAGACTAATACCATATTAGGATTATATATCAAATGGCGGTAGATCAGTGATTTTTAGTTTCTGTCTCACTTTTGTCCCATGTTGTTCCACCTATTTTGGTGGAACAAGAAAATACCTTTTTTTGTCCCATCTTGTCCCACCCTGTCCAGTCTTTGTCACTGTCCCATGTCGCGCCAAACGTGTCCCATGTCGTGCCAAACGTGGGACAGTGAATTTTTGTCCTGTCCCATGTCACGCCAAACGTGGGAGAGTAAGTTTTTGTCCCGTCCCGTCCCACCCCGTCTGCAAACCAAACACACCCTAAGCTACCTGGAGAGTGCGAAATCATCAAATGGTCATCACCTGGGGATGGTCATGTTCAATTCTCTTTCAGTACATTCTAAGCAGTTGATACTTTTGTTTCCCATTTCAATGTTTCATCTCATTTACAGATATCTCTTTGTACATAGTGGATGCTCTAGTGTGCCTGCATGCTCCGTATAACATCCATTAGAAATTCATGTAAGTAATGGTAAAGAACTGGAAATTATTTTTCATTAACATATGACAATTCTATGTATCCTAAACTGTGATGTGGTTAGCTTGATTTCATCAGATACATGGTCAAGGAAGTTTTTTGTGTAGTTGTTTTGTCAAGGGAGGTATGCAATCCTTATGTGACACCTTCTGGGTGTTCAGACCTGAAGTTTCTCTTTCACTGCATCTAGCTAGTAAAAAGAGCAGAAAAATATTGCTGAGGAAGTCTTTGACTAGATCTTGTAGCAGAAGCCCTTCACCTCATATTTTTGGGTCGTGGATTGTGGAGACATGGCTCCCTGGACAACCTTTGATTTCTGCTCGAGCTAGAGGTATCAATTCAAATGGCAATGTTTCTATATATAAAAACTTAGTGGTTAATATGTTTCTGAACACTCAAATGCTTCCAGTGATTTGACAGATGAAGGAAAACATTTGGAAAATACTGGAAGTGATTTTTTGGTCTCAAAACAATTATTGGGTGATCTGGATTTTGAGGACAACTTTGGTTCTGAAGATATAATCAGTGCAATTGAGAAGGGCTCAGGTCTTCATGGACCATTCAGCAGAATTTACCAGCCTGTAGAGGAACCCTGGCTACTCGAATCTTCTGACCTTAATCATTTTGTTAGACAAACAGATTCTTCAAGTGGTTTAACAAGTGAAGACAACATCTCGGATGACCTTATTGTTGATGCTACAGATTCCAACTCTTTGGGTCAGTCTATACAGAGCCCAGAGAATAAAGCGAGTTCTCTAAATAATAGGATATTAAAACGACATATCTCTGAAAGAGAGTACCCTGTTGAGGAGCCTTGGTTATCTATTGAGGTTTCCAGGAATGATGTCCCTGCAGAAAACAACGGGGAAAACCTAGATCCCCAAGGCCTGCAAATTGCAGAAATATTATCTCTTGATAAACTGGGTCGGAGGTCTATTGGAAATGAGAATGAAAATCAGAGACTTCTTACTGAATGCAAAGAAGTTCCCAAATTGTTTCTTGATGATGAGAGTACTGTAGGTATGCACGAGGTATCTGTTGATACGGTTATATTGATAAACTCTTCTTTATGTACCATGCAAAGGGTTGCTGTAATGGAAGATGAAAAATTGGTTGAAATATTACTGGAACCTATTAAAAATAATGTTCAATGTGATAGTGTATATATAGGGGTAGTCACAAAACTGGTTCCTCACATGAGTGGTGCATTTGTAAACATTGGGCACTCCAGGGCTTCTCTAGTGGAAATAAGGCATAATGTAGAGCCATATATATTTCCTCCATTTGGCCATCACAGAGAGCAAAGATCTGAAGATGGCTCTTTGCTTGTTGAGCTTCTAGAGAATCCAAGGACTAATGAGAACAAACACAAATCAGAAGTGGAAATTATTGATAACATAGAGGAGCATGATATTGTCCATGATCCAGATCAAAATATGCATGATGATTTTGGAGAGCATGACATGGATGACGAATTTGATGTAGCGGAAGACTTCCCAGGAAATGCCAACGGTGGTATAGTGAGTTCTGTGTTATACATTAATGGTAAGAGGAATATATTTCAGCCAATTGGAAGTTCTCATGATTCACAGCGTCAAACCATGACTGACATTACTGTCGGCATGAAAAGTTCTAACGATTCAGACCATCAACTCCAAGATATGGAAAGTAGCAAGGGTTCATGCACAAATGGAAGTAAGTGGGCCCAAGTTCAGAAAGGCACTAAAATAATTGTACAGGTCGTCAAAGAGGGACTGGGTAGCAAAGGCCCAACATTGACCGCTTATCCAAAGTTGAGGAGCCGATTCTGGGTATGTCCAATTTCTAATATGCTCATCCTCTTTGGTTTTGCCAGTCCATGCTTCAGGACCTTAATTTTATCCTCATGATATGCAGATTCTGATGACTCGTTGCAATAGAATTGGAATTTCCAAGAAAATTTCTGGTGTGGAGAGGACTCGCTTGCGAGTCATAGCAAAGACTTTGCAGCCTCCTGGCTTTGGTCTTACCGTACGGACTGTTGCTGCTGGTCATAGCTTGGAAGAACTGCAAAAGGACCTGGATGGCTTGCTTTCAATGTGGAAAGGTATTACTGAACAAGCAACATCCGCAGCCCTTGCAGCAGATGAAGGTGTGGAAGGTGCAATTCCTGTTATGTTACATAGAGCAATGGGCCAAACACTCTCTGTTGTCCAGGACTATTTTAATGACAAGGTAAAATGGGATAATTTTTGCTTACACTTGGTTCATCCTCACCATGTTTGTGCTTTACTGTTTAGAAGATGCCTTATTAGATATCACTTCAAATATGTATTAAAACTCTATTTGGCTGTCTTCAGGTGAAGAAAATGGTAGTCGATTCTCCAAGAATATATCATGAGGTATGACATGGGCAATGTAATCAAAACATTTCCGTGCATAGTAATTATTTAGCATTGTTATTATTTTTCTCTACTCTTGTGAGTTTTTTTATATCTTTTTAGAATGTTGAAGGTGCAAAAATAAATATATAAATTTCTAAAAGAAAGTCTACAGAATACCTTTATTTTCAGCTCTTGTATTACCATCTACATCTATATAGACACCAAAAATAATGTGAACGGTTTGTAGAAAGGTCAGATTGTGAAAGTTAAGAGTGCATGAGACTCTTCTATTATGGTTATTCTCCAACACTAAAAGTTTGGTTTTATCTGCTTGACAGATCAGCTTGGGTAGAATACAGACCCTTTTCCTTGCTAAAATTATCTTGTTGGACTAGTCCATTTTTGTAGATTCTGGTTGCATAAACCGTAAAAGAAAGTTAACAGCTGGACATATTTCTACAGTCTCTTTGCTTGGTGTTTACTTCAACTTGGTCATATTTGAATGGCGGCATATAGTCATTTCTTTTAAATGCAATCTGAATTTTACTTCAATCATTTATCAGCTTCTGAATCTTCGCTTCTCCTGTGAATTGCGTTCAGGTTACAAACTATCTTCAGGAAATAGCTCCTGATCTCTGCGATCGTGTTGAGTTATACAACAAAAAGAATCCAATTTTTGATGAGTACAACATTGAGGAAGAATTGAACAACATGCTAAGTAAAAGGTGAGAAGCAGTAGGGAAACCACTACCCTGATTGTTGTCCTATTTAGGGGATATGGCGTGGTGGTGCATCTCTTTTCTGGCTATCTGATTGTACCTAACATGTTAACAAACTAACATAATCAGGCATGTCCCAAGCCTGCTGTAAATTAGTGTTAGATGCCTACTTATGAAATACACCCAAAGAATTGGTTAAGTCATTGTCAAGAAGGTTTGTTTAACCCAAAACATAGGAGTAAGCAGAAGCATCAACGATAATCAATCTTGAGGGTAACTTTGAAACTGTACAAATATACTTACAGAGTTACAGTCACAGGATCACTTATTTTGAAAAATCAATGTTGCATTTAAATCTGCAGAGTATATCATCTATTCCTTTGTATTCCATTAGCAAAAGCTCTGTAGCGGTTTTATACTAGTGTGAGGACTATTCTTAAATTTCATATTGCCTCTCATTAGACCAATGGTACAACCTGTTGTTTCCTATGTTTTGACATGTTGGGGGCAAGGCAAGAGGATGGCAATGGTGGTATTTGTAAATAATTTGAATGAGCATTCTAAGATTTAATTGGATGCTTGTCCATGAATCTTGATGCTTTCCTTTTAAAATTCATTGCACAAACTTACTTCTGATTTACCTAGGATGAAATTACACAGAATAAATAAGCAAATATGAAAAATCACCACCTAGTTCCACACTGGAAGGCAGAGCATCGATAAACAGTCTCTAGAATTTGCAAGCCATATAAGTTGACTAGAACTTTTTATCGTAACCACTATGGTAAATTGGTAATATCCGCTTTTCTTCTCTCTTCTTGTTCATTCTTTTACCAGAGTGCCCAAGGCGCCTGAGTGAATATTATAATTGGAAAACTGAAGTAAAGTTGTAAGAGAAACCCATTATCCATGTGAACTTCATTGCTAATTTTTGTATATTCATGTTTCTAATGGCACCAAAAATCTCCACTTCCCTATTTTACTGTCCTTAGCTTGAGCAATATTGTCTGCTGTCTAATTTGCATAATTTTTTGCCAAGTTCGATGGGAGTTAAACACACTTTTGTTTTGTAGGGTGCCACTCTCTAATGGAGGTTATCTAGTTATTGAACAAACTGAGGCTTTGGTCTCTATTGATGTGAATGGAGGGCAGTGTATGCTTGGTCATGGAACTTCACAGGACAAAGCAATCCTCGATGTCAATCTTGTAGCTGCTAAACAAGTATGTTGAGGCCAATCTCAGCCAGCTTTTCATACTGTGCAGGAGATTACACACACACAAACGCACACACACACACACAGGCGAAGGATCGTGTGAGAAGTTTAAGGTTAACGTGAGAAGCGTGAGAAGTGGATTTGAACCGTTGATCACTTTTAATCTCATTCCCTCCCATGAATTGCGCCTTAGAAGGGAATTGATCTGGTGCATCTCATTCTAATGTGCATCCATTTCTCATCCAACGGTTGATAACCACTTCTCACGCTTCTCATGTTAACCTCAACTTCTCACCGGAACCCAACCCTATGAACATATATGTATGTATGTTTCTGTGTAAATCATGTCATATAGGTCCCCTAAAATGGATTGCAATATCTTGTGTTGTTTAATTTACATGAAAAGTGTCGAATAGGGGTCCATTGATACTTTCTTTTATGAATCTCCTTTCTTAGGTTATATTTTTATCCTGATGGTTAAAGCAGTGGAAAGGACCCATCAGAATTGTTGATTATTATATCTAATTTTATTTCATTGTTGGCTAAGCATGTATAGTTGTTGATCGTAGAGGTTTATAGCTTTATATATTAGGATATCTTATTTCTTCAAGTGTCTTTCTTCTTTTTCTTGTCACAAACAGCCAAAATTTTGGTTGTGGACTGTGTGGTGAAGGCTTTGTTATGGTCGACTGCAGTGATCTAATATGGTCTTTAACCCAAAAATACATTTTTTCTCACTATAAAGGCTAAAGGTTGATTTCCAACTTTTTCAGATTGCTAGGGAATTGCGATTGAGAGATATTGGTGGCATTATTGTGGTTGACTTCATCGATATGTCGGATGATTGTAAGTCTCTCTCTCTCCCTCCCTCTCCCCCCCCCCCCCCTCTCTCTCTCTCTCTCTCTCTCTCTCTCTCTCTCTCTTCTCTTGCTGTGTTTGCTTGTGTGTGTGTTTTTGTTCTGAAATTCTCATACAAGAAAGCCTAGCCTGGTATTGCATGCCTATTGCCTAAATGGCTAAAATTATGAGCATGTCCTTAAGGCATATAGCAAACAGGTAATTGCTTCATGATCTTTCTGAATTAAGAAAAATTACCAACAAGTTTTTGTATTCAACATATACTAGTGGTACGTGGTTGAGCTCACCTCGTTGCTTATGGACATGTAATTATGGATTCTATTCATAAATACTATGAAATAGATCCTGCTCCTACTTCAGAAGCTTTTCTTTACCATTCTGATAGAGAATCACAAAACAATACAGAGCAATTGAGGATGAAATATGGATTAAACTGGATTAGGAATGATTAACAGGGGAAAAGTAAAAGGAAAACAAATCCATGGAGACCTCCCTCTCTCAAAGCAAAAGCTAAGAGCCAAAAATCAAACTGAAAGTAAATTCTCACATGACTCCTACGCTACCCCTCTCCCTCCTTTTAAAGCTAACTCTGTTGCAACTAACTTGCTGTTATACCCTGAGGGTTAGCAAGTCGTTTTAGTTAGTTGGGTAAAAAGGTACAAGTACGTAATGCATAAATGGTACAGGTCGGTATTGCTGGGTTTAGTATAAATAGGGGGTTGAGGAGCGTGGGGGGGATCATTCTGTTTTGTAGACAATTTGGACGTGAGTCGTGTGGAGAGCTTCTGGCCTCTCGAAAGCCAGAAAATCCTTTTGTTAACCTTTCGATTTGTGAGCAATACAACCACAATTTAGCATTGGTGTTTACTGTTTGATTCGGTGTACAACAAAATGGTCCTGCTCTTGAGGAGTATGGTTTCTACAATCAAAAAGATGTTGGAAACCCTCGCTTCCGTGAAAGCAGATTTGAGTTCCTTTAAAGAAGAATTGCGGAAGGAAGAGGAGAGGGAAGATTGTGAAAAACACGAGAAGGAGATGATAACGAGGGAAAGAGATTTAGAGAAGGAAATAAGAGATTTGCCTGAGTTGGAGGAGATCGATAATCAAGACCTGATAGTTGAAATCAATGAATCGATGTTTGAGATGCATCATCAATCGAAAGCTTATCAGGTAACCCCAACTTCAGGCCTCGATCCAGATCCACCGTTTCATTGTTCCAGGCCGATGTGTTTTTCTTTGATTACGAGTTCGATTCGGCCATCTTTCCTACCACGAACGCCATGGTCAACGATACTGTCGCCCTCGCACTGTAATCTATCGTCGAACATAACGAAGGCCAAGAAGAAATCGGTTGTTGGAACTGGAATCCATATCCAGTTGAAGAATAGAAGAACTGGTATAGCTACAAAGCCCAATCCAATTGTTTTGTTATAGCCCAAGTCTTGTCAGATTATATCAATATGGCCCAGGTACAATCACTATTCAATTCAGCCCAAGCCCTTGCCAAACGTAATATGCGTTATCATCTTCTCGACACACTCTGTATCGTGGATAGATGATGGGAGAAATCGGTTGCCCTACATTCTTCGGGAACTGCCGCCACCGCCTATACCACCCCCACTACCGCAAACACCACAACGAGCGATAACTCAATTGAAGCATAAGGCCGAAAATATGGCTGCTGTGATCGATTTGCTTATGTTCACTTCTCACATGGCAAAATCGGCAGTAGAGGAAGGCCTGATTGGGAGCAAATTGAAATTCCTTGCAGCACCACTGCATGTAAGTTCTAGTTTTGGAGAAATATTCAGAAAGAAATTTGTTAGTGATCAGATTCGTGTGGCAATGACAGAGGTGAGGATGAAATCCACTGTTGGGTTGTGTAAAAATATGAAGATGGCAGGAAACAAGAAGGGAGAAAACAAGGCATCGTTTTGCAATATATATCAAAATTATGCTTGGTCTGCTAAACAAGTAGGGATTAATTCAGGGGTGTATGTGGAGGTTGTTCAAGCTATACATGTGTCCTTAAATTCCATAGTGGGGTTGTTTACTCCAGAAAGAATGAAGCTAGGAGATGTAGAGGGACAAAAGATAGTGGTGCTAATTGATAATGGGGCAATAAGAAAATCAATTGGGAATAAAATGGGAAGTGGGTGGGCAAATAAAAAGTCCATTGGGAATATAAATGAAGGGAAATCACTGGAAATTGTTTGGGACAACAGTTGGGAAGATTAGTCAGTCAAAATTGGATTTCCACAGTATGGTTAGAAGGGGAGTCAAAAATGGGAAAGTATTGGAAGTTAATAGACACTGAGTGGGCACTAGAGATTGAAGAAAAAATGGTGTCGAGGAGGTTGAAAAACACGAATTTTCGAAGCGACAAAAATGCAGCTGCAGGGGTGGGTGAACCGGACTCGCTGAGTTCAATGGCGAATGGCGTAAGGCAGACAGACGTACATTGGTAACAACAATTTACATAAATGCCAAGCTCGAGATCGACGGGGGGAATTGGCGATAAGGAGAGGTTGGTTGGAAGACGCTCATCAAGAACCACCGCTGCCACCGCTACCTCCAACACACTTCAACAATCATCATTGGAATGCGGTTGCATCGGAATTTTTATTTCTTTCCACCTTGAGGACAAGGTGGATGTTTGGGGGACTGGTATTGGGTGGTGTTGTAAAGAAGTAGGGATATATTGGCCTTGAGCTGAACGTAGCAAACGAAGGGAGCATCCGACAGTCTTGTATTCTATCCCTGGGAATAAACATAATATTAGAAGGAGAAGTCCATGTCTATGTGGGAAAGAGGACCGTTGAATGTGATGGTTATAAAAGTGCAAGCCTAGCAGGGAAGAACAATGACGTAGGTGCAACGATACAAATTTAGTATGGGATGGAAGCGATCGATGAGTATACTCTATTGACGTGTCCACTATACCACTCAAAACAAGGAACGATATGTTTAGATTTATGCCAAATCGCAGTTCATGACAGTTGGGTGGAGGGTAGATCAGAACTCAAGCATTTGTTTGTGCTTGTAAGTTGGTAGAGAGCCGTCGGTGGCAGACTTGCTGAGAATCTTATGAGTTTGGGGTTGGCATTGAAAATACATGGTCAAAAGGTGGTTAGTGATTTCAGATATTGGTGTAGAAAGGAAGACGACATGGAGCTTAATTGGAAGGGTTTATTTTCGGTTGCAGTTGGTTGGAGAGATGTAACATGGCAGCATCAATTTCTTTATTATTACTTTTTCTTTCCACCTTGAGGACAAGGTGAGAGTTTTAGAGGCGGGTATTGTTATACCCTGAGGGTTAGCAAGTCGTTTTAGTTAGTTGGGTAAAAAGGTACAAGTAGGTAATGCATAAATGGTACAGGTCGGTATTGTTGGGTTTAGTATAAATAGGGGGTTGAGGAGCGTGGGGGGGATCATTCTGTTTTGTAGACAATTTGGACGTGAGTCCTGTGGAGAGCTTTGGCCTCTCGAATGCCAGAAAACCCTTTTGTTAACCTTTCGATTTGTGAGCAATACAACCACAATTTAGCATTGGTGTTTACTGTTTGATTCGGTGTACATCACTTGCCTCCTTTTCCCTTTCTACCCTTTTATGTTTTCTAGAATAAACTTTCCAAACTTTTGGGCCTGCCACATCTTGGGCCAATCCATTTGAATCTGTGTTATTTGGGTTTGTATCATTACTTCCGCCTGCCACTAAAGTCTTGTCCTAAAGACTTGCATCTGGAAATTGACTCTTAATTGTCAACGTATCCTCCCAAGTTGCTTCTTCTAACAAACGCCCTTTCCATTGTATAAGCCATTGAAGAACAGATTCATCCTGTTGCCGAACTGTGCGAATCGTGTGAATCGCTTCGGGAAACATCATATCGGTGGCGTCCAATTCCAAATCGGGGGCTAACAGTTGATCCACGGTGTTGGAGATCACTGCCTTTTTAAGCAATGACACATGAAAAACCGGGTGGACTCGTGACGACGGAGGAATTCAAATTTGTAGGCAACAAGACTGATTCTCTCCAACACCTTAAAAGGTCCGAAAAAACGAGTGACCAACTTCTTCTGGTGAATTCTTTGTGCCACTGTCATTTGCCGATACGGTTTCAGTTTAACATAGACCCATCCTCCAACTTGAAAATTCACATCCCTTCTTTTCTTATCAACTTGCTCTTTCATTATCGACTGAGCTTGCAACAAACGAGTTTTGAGTTGTCGTAAAGCCTTGTCCCGATCACGTAGTTCTTGACCGACTGCTTCAACGCTGATTTCCCTTGGAATATATTGAAACACCGCCGGGGGTTTGCGGCCGTAAACAACTTCAAATGGGGATTGACCAGTTGAACCATGAAAGGTCGAGTTATACCAAAACTCGGCCCACCGAACCCATGTGGATCACGAACGAGGTTGATCGATGGCAAAGCAACGAAGATATGTTTCCGATTAATGACCTTTGTTTGACCATTCGATTCCGGGTGATAAGCCAAACTCATACGCAGTTGAGTACCTTGGAGACGAAATATTTCTTGCCAAAAATGGCTGAGAAATAACGGATCCCTATCACTGACAATGGACATCGGAATCCCATGATGTATTACTACCTCTTTAACGAAAATATCGGCTATCAACTTTGATGTATAGGGATGTCTAATTAAAATGAAGTCACTATACTTTGATAGCCTATCAACCACCACAAGCAGTGCATGCATCATACCCTTTGGATTTTGGTAATCCCAAAATGAAATCTATTGACACATGCTCCCAAATCGCGCCGGGAATATCCAAAGGTTGTAAAAGACGTGCCGGTGTCGTCGCACTTGCCTTAGAACGTTGCCAAGTGTCACAAGCTTGGACAAATTTTTGGACAACCGCTACCATGCCTGGCCAATACACATTAATAACCAACCGATGATAAGTACGTTAGTAACCGAAATGTCCCCCGGTCGCCGAAGTATGAAACTCCTTAAGAAGAGTGGGAATGAATTTTGAAGTACAAGGGATAACCAAACCATCCTTATAATATATAATACCGTGACGAACCTTGTAACCCGGATGGGTCGTTGGATCATGTTGCCATTCTCTGATAATTTGTTGGATGGACGGATCAACTCTAGCTTGTTCAATAAGCTGTGCCTGAAACCACACCCGGTTAGAAACTAAAGACTGTAACTCGCCATCTTCAGCCCTTCGTGACAAAGCATCGGCTGCCTTGTTTTCTCGCCCAGTTTGTAATGAATTTCGAACTGATAGCCAAGGAGTTTGGCCACCCAATTCTGCTGACTCGGGTTTGTGATCCGTTGCTGCAATAAGAACTTCAAGCTTTTTTGATCTGTGTAGATGATAAAACTCGTACCCAACAAATACGATCGCCAATGTTGGACAGCAAGTACGAGTGCCATAATCTCCCTTTCGTAGGATGATTTTGCGAGGTTCCGTTCACTTAACGCCTTGCTAAAATACGCAATAGGTCGTCGATGTTGCATCAACACAGCCCCAATACCTCGTCCGGATGCATCACATTCGACTATGAGGGGAGTCGAAAAATCGGGCAATGCTAAGACCGGAGCCGTAATCATCGCATTCTTTAAAGCCTCAAAGGCTTGTTGGGCCTCTAAACTCCACCCAAAAGCGTCCTTTTTGGTCAAGTCTGTCAAGGGTTTGGCGATACTACCATAGTGTCGTATGAATTTCCGATAGTATCTCACGAGTCCCAAAAAAAACCCCGTAACCCCTTTACCTGTTTCGGGACAGGCCACTCCAACACTTTAATTTTACTAGGATCCATAGAGACCCCTTGACCATCAATAATATGCCCCAAATAATCCACCGACGATTGTCCAAAAGAGCACTTCTTCCGATTAACTACAAATTGATTTTCGATCAATATGTTAAGAGCCCCACTTAAATCTTTCATATGTTGGGACCACGTAGGGTTGTAAATTAATATGTTGTCAAAGAAGACAACATATTTCCGTAAATGAGGCCGAAAGATATCATTCATCACCGCTTGAAAAGTAGCCGGAGCATTAGTAAGCCCGAAGGGCATAACTAAGTACTCGTAATGGCCGTCATGAGTACGAAAAGCCATTTTCTCAACACTATCCGGTTGCATACGAATCTGGTTGTAACCTGATTTTAAATCGAGTTCCGAGAAGAACTTTGCTCCTTTCAATTCATCGATGAGTTCTTCAAGTACCGGAATTGGGAACTTGTCGGGAATGGTCGCTTTGTTAAGTGCTCGATAATCCACACACATATGCCAGGACTGGTCCTTTTTCCGGACTAAAATAACTGGGCTTGAAAAAGCACTCTTAGTCGGTCGGATCATTCCGAGAGTTAAAAGTTCATGCACTTGTCTTTCAATTTCTGTTTTCTGTATATGAGGGTAACGATAGGGACGGACACAAACCGGAGAAACCAAAGAAATCCCATGATCATATACAGAAGTGGCAGCCCGGTCGACTCCCGAAAAATGTCTAAAAATTTGTTCAACAACGCTTGTAACTCATTTTGTTGTGTGATGGACAACACAACACCCAATTTCGACATGTTTTTACCTGGCCTATTTGTCGAGAGTAATGGAGCTGACTCTTCCAAGGATAACCAGGGGTTGTCCTTGAATACTGACCGATTTCCCATCTAGCATAAAACGCATCGAATGTTTCCAATTATGGACCACGTCCCCCAAAGTCTTAAGCCATTCCATTCCAACACTAAATCCAAATGGCCCATATTGAATAGTAGCGTGTCAATGATAAACTCACAGTCTCCAATCCAAATATGTAATTGCACACATTTTTGAGTAACGAAAACCTTATGCCCATCGCCCAATTGAATGGTAATTCCCGAAAACAATTGAAAAGACAAACCCAAGGCATTAGCCAATTTACGTGAAATGAAGTTATGGGATGCACCACTATCAACCAAAATTACTATAGGGATCCCCAAAATCGTACCTTCAAACTTCAAGGTTTTACCCCCACAATTCGAGTCGGACATGGCTCATTGAAATTCCAACACTGAACAGAGACCCGTAGGAGGTGGCTCGTCCTCCATAACAACAATATTCTCCGTCGATTCCAACCCACAAATTTCGCCCGCTTCATCTACTGTTTCATCATCCGCTAACAATAGTACCCGTAATTTTCCTTCAGGGATTTATGGCCCGGGCCAAACGTCTGACCACGGCGAAAACACAAGCCTCACTTCCGTCGATCTTCCCACTCCGTACGGGTAACGCTTTGTTCTAGAGTTCTTGAAGGAAAGAAAAGAAAGGGAAAGAAAAGAAATGGAAGGGAAGGAAAGGAAAAGAAAGAAATATTTTTATTTGTGTTCTTGATATCGAAGGAAAAGAAAGGAAAGAGAGGGAAAGAAAATAAATTTTCATGTTTTCGATTAGGAGAGAAAAGAAAGGAAAGATGTCACTTTTACCAATATACCCTTATTTATTTCATAGTAGAATGTAACTAATGGATATATGTGTAATTTTATAAATATTTTTAATTCCTTTTAAATTCTTTTCTTTCCTTTCCTTCCGTTTCCTCCCACATTTGGGAGAAAAGTTTTGGGAGGAAAATCATCAATATTTTCCTTCCCTTTCCCTCCTTAAAAAAAGTCGAGAACACAACATTTTTTTCTTTCCCTCCTACTTTCCTCCCCTTTCCCTTCCTTTCCTTCGTAAAAAAAACTCGAGAACACAGCGTAAGGGATTTAAACCCCCGATTTCGATTCAACGAAGTCGAGGTCTCGGTTGATGAAGATAAGTGCGTGCGTGTTGGAAGAAGTGCAGGACTGGACTGACTACGTGTGGGAGGGCCCTTATCATTTAATCCAGCCGAATTGGGCCCCTTAACATCAGATCAGCCCAACATAGGAGACTTAAAATCAGCCCGTGGCTGATACCCAATCCACCGCTTCCTTGGTAGCAGAAACGAGACTGAGATACATTCAACGATGAAGGATGCAACATTTCTTCAACATCCTTCGCCAAATACATCGCATCCAAACGCGATTGTGGCCGGTGAAGACGAACCCACCATTTCACCTCATCTCGTAAACCGGCCACAAAATACCCCATAGCTTGGGATTCGGGCAAACGAGGAACCAAAGATAACAGGTATTCGAAGTCATCAATATAGTCATGGATAGAAGTTACCTGCTCAAGCGTTGCTAGCTGTTCATACGGGTTCTGAATTTCTAGGCCACTAAAACGTTGCAATAACTCGCTGGTTAATTGCTCCCACGTCAGTGAATCGTAGATCTGTTTGACAATCGTGAACCAATGCTTGAGCGACACCCACCATACTCAACTGAGCGAGATGAATTCGAAGATTAAATGGAGTACCATGGATTTCGAAATACAATTCCGCTTTCTTAATCCATCCTTGAGGGTCAAAACCAGAGAACTCGGGGAGTTTAACCTTCTTAGCAGCTCAGGGAAACAATTGAGGAGACCCCAATTGTGAACCATAAATAGGAGACGTACCTCCCGGCATCATCGTAACACCCCCACCCTGGAGTCCAGAGGAACGAACGAAGAACCTCCTGGTACTGGAATCGCACCCCTCTTAGGAGTTACAGGGGCGTGAGATCCGCGAGAAACCATCGACGGCCCTCCACTTTCAGTAGTTGACTGTTTACCTTGTTGCTTAACCCATGACATCACAATTTTGCGAATTTCCTCCTCCTCATGATCTGATTCCCAGGATTTAATTGCGGTTTTAATCTCCAAAACATCTGAATGAAGCTTCTGAAGTTGCTCCTCATGTTGATCCAAAGGATTTTGTTGTGCTCGGGTTTCCATGAATGAACAGCGGCAGGTCTGGGCAGCAGGTCAGGGCAGGGCAGGTCGGAATGATAGAGAATCACAAAACAATACAGAGCAATTGAGGATGAAATATGGATTAAACTGGATTAGGAATGATTAACAGGGGAAAAGTAAATGGAAAACAACTCTAGGGAGACCTCCCTCTCTCAAAGCAAAAGCTAAGAGCCAAAAATCAAACTGAAAGTAAATTCTCACATGACTCCTACGCTGCCCCCTCTCCCTCCTTTAAAACTAACTGTTGCAACTAACTTGCCTCCTTTTCCCTTTCTACCCTTTTATGTTTTCTAGAATAAACTTTCCAAACTTTTGGGCCTGCCACAACTTGGGCCAATTCATTTGAATCTGTGTTATATGGGTTTGTATCACATTCTGTAGACAGAATTGCATTATACATAGATATAAGTGTGTATATGTATGTATCTATCATGTATTATAATTATTAGGGTTTATGACATTTTGTTTTTTCTTAATTTTTCTGAAATTTGTTATTTTGTGACCTTAAAATCAGGGAACCTTGTCGTATCTAGGTGATACATATGAGGGCTTGTAATACTAAGAATGATATCAATAGGAAATATATTTCTCCAAACATGGTATCATAGCTCTCCTAATCCCGACTCCTCATCTGCTGGTAGCCTTCTTCCAGTAGCCTTCCAGCAACCTCGGCTGTGGTTCTTCCCATCTTCATCAACAATTTTCTTGCCGCCGTTCCTATCCTCAACGCCATATGCTTCATCTGCAGCTCCACTGTTGACTGCTGCCACCGGCGTCTCTAACCTCACATCATCATCGAAGACCCGAAAACATCGTTCTTGCTTCAAGGCCTTCTGTTGGATCCGACGAAAACAAACTTTTTTTTGATCCCGCCTTTCACAGCCAATCGTCGCAGTCAAATCGTCGATATCTCTTCCATTCCTGTACTTGATTGTTGTTCATCGTGAGCTCATTCAGCCCAGACCTTCCTCTCCATCCTTGGGAATCCTGTCCAGATTCAAGCCAACCACCGCAAATTCTTCTCAAATCATTAAGAATTTATCCCTTCTAATCATATGCCACAACTTAATGGCAATAACTACCTACAGTGCTCAGTAGTCATTGTTCGTTCATTGGTAGAGGAACTGATGATTATCTAACTGGCAAGGTTGTTACCCCAAAAGAAACTGATTCCACATACTAATGAAAGTCAAAAAACCATATGGTCATGTCATGGTTGATCAATGGGTTTGGAGATTGGAGAGAATTTTCTTCTCTAGGAGACCACACTAGAGATATGAGATGCGACTCATTAAACCTACTCCAATTCAAAATATACAACGAACTCTTTGGAGAGAATTTTCTTCTCTATAAGCAGTAGAGATATGAGATACAACCAAGGTTCAAAATGGCGTGGCGGCGAGGTCAAGCCTCAAGCCTTACACGCCACGGCGAGGACGCGGCGTTTTTCAAGGCATGACATAAGGCGGCAAATTTATATGTCATATATAGAATTATATATATATATATATATATATATGTTTTCTATATATTATCTAATCAGATAACGATATTAAAAAATGTACATTCACATTAGAAGAAGATAATTTTGTCAGAACTAGCTAAATAACCAAGGAAATTAAGGAAAAATGCGTTCTGACAGAATTGGAATGATTAGAATAGCAACAATGGAGAGGACTAGCATTCGAGAGACTAGACTCTCCTATTACAAACTGTGAGAGATTTTCAGATATCCCCACCATCTACACCCTCCTAGCTTATTTAACTAAACACGTAACAAACTCATAAGATAAATTCCCCAAAACACCCTCAAGGAGTAATCCCCTGTGACGCAACCCAACTAATTTGCTAACTAATTTGCTACCTAATTTGCTACCGACTTATTTTCCACCCCTGTGATCCCAACCTTGTTTTCCTTGCTTTGAGCCTTTCTCCTAGAATAAGTGAATTTAATCGGTGGCTACTAAAATCATATAGACTATTATTACAAAAATAGTTTTTGATTAAATATTTAAATAGAACTTAGAAAGCTATTTTACAACTTCGTTTTAATTGTGAATCCTTAACGTTTTTATGAATTCGTGAAACTGGGAGTGATGTGATTAGATAAATCTATTAAAGTGTAAAATCTAAAGTTAAAAGTGTAAAAACACAGGATAAAAAAATTATATATTTTTTTTGAAAAAAAGTCACGTTTTACAAAAAACGCGCGCCATGGCATGAGCCACGTCATTTCGTTACGGTGTAGACGCGTCTTGCACCATATCGTTGCCATGGCGCACCTTTTTGAACACTAGATACAACTCATGAAGTGATGAAACCTACTCCGGTTCGAAAAACACATCTGAACTCTAAGATTAAAATTGAAGTCTTGGAGCTTGGAATCAAGGATTGCCCACTATTACATTACCATTACTAGATATTCACAACATCTCGACATGTTTGAGATACATACCTGGAAATTGGTTAAGGACGCTGCTCTATACAAAGAGATTAAAAATTGTTGATCGAAAAGGACAAGAATATGCTTATTAGGCCTTAACAAAGACCTTGATGAGGTTGGGGGGAGGGGGGTTATGAGTATCAAATAGCTTCCTACTATTTGAGAAGTATTTTATGAGGTTTGGAGGGAAGAAAATAGAAGGAAACCGACGATGTCTGAACATGAAAGTGTCTCAATCTCAAGGTTAAACAATGTTTACTCATAATTTGACCCAAAACCATAACCACAGGAGACCTTGGTGTGAGCACTACAGGAACTGGACACTTCTACAAGACATGTTGCAAATTACATGACAAACCCAACCGTTCTTGAAATAATCAAGGGCATGCCAATGCTATCAAAACAATAGAGGATACCAGCAATACTCCAGAGGGATTTTTTTTAGCAGGGAGCAAAAATTTGACACTGCAAAAGCTTCTTGGGAAAGTCTCTCTTCCTCCTCAACCTATCCCATCCTATGTTGAATCATCAAGGTGATACCTCATGTTTTTGCTGCACAACTCGATAAATCTGTGCCATGGATCTTAGATTTTAAATTGCAGGTCGTTTGCAAACCTTCCACAAATCCTATCCATGTATTCATTCTTCAACAATTAGAATTAATGGACCACTGTCAAAGGACAAATGAGCTTTATCTCTCATTTGTTCTCTATTTTCCAAAATTATATTGTAATATAATCTCTTAATTAGCAAATTTACTCAAGATTTAAATTGCGTGAAGGTGATTGGGACTACTGAAATGTGTGGTGGTCTTACACACGAATCCATAGCCACATAACCTTTTGAACCTACACCTTGAGCTCATAGTCATGAGAAATTCAATCATGTGATAATCATGAACTTCAAAAAGTCAAGGTAGCCCACCTCAGATACATGGGGATGTTTGGTTGGTTTTCAATTAAGTCATGTATAGATAAAGTTGTTTGTGTGGATTAATCTGTCTATATAAATTGGGAAGGTTTTTGTTTGGGAGGGTTTTTTCATAGATGAAAGGAGCATGTTTTTTAATTGGGAGGGGTAGGTTTGTAAAAACTTGGCTTTCTGCATAAAGCATCCCCTAGAAGCTTACAGAATAAGCCACTTTCCATATCATTAAGCCACTGCCACAGTCATGTATAGCTGACCGAATAAGTTGCGAGTCCTATTAAGCTCATTAAGCTGCTAACAAACATGCCCTAATTTGCCTTGAGCCCAACTTGAAATCGAAAACTCTATTTTTAATAGAAATAAAAAATTGAAAATGTAGATAGCAACACACAAATTAGGGACTCTTAAGCCACTAAATTGAGTCATCATATCCTTGAAAATGATAAAAGGTAAGGATCCTATCACTTATGAGATGTGACTAGTTATTGATGCTCTTGATTTGCCTATTGCTCAACAAAAGGGTGAAGTCGTGTATGGACTTCAGGACATGTACTATCACCCTATTGAAAAATCTATTGCATATAGGAATTTGACTTATGCATTTAGAGCTTTTCTTTTCTCTCGACCAAATTTAGGTCTAACTATTCAGGATGTTCTCGAAGATTTGGTTTGGATGAACTTCGTGCTCTTGAGAAGAATGGCACTTGGATTCTCACTTAAATTCCTCAAGAAAAACAAGTTGTTAGCTGTAAGTGGATTTTCACATCCATATGGAAATGGAAGTATTGACATGTTCAAAGCAAGGTTGGTTAAACTCAATAATATATGAGTATCATTATCGCATAGTGAACTGTATACAAGATGTGAAGAACAGGCTTTTAAATGATGATATAGAAGAGGATGTTTACATGGAAATTCCTCTAGGATTGGAAAATCCTTCCAATAGCATATTAGTGTGCAAGCACCATGACCTAAAAAACAATCTCCTCGGGCTTGGTTAAGGCATTGTTTGGCAAAAATAAGCTAGTTTATTTTTTGAGTAATCGTTTGGATGCAAATAAGTTAGCTTATAAACTAGCATATTGATAAGTTACTTGGAGTAGCTCATCATGAGGAGCTTTTTGACACTTTTTCCAATTATAACCCTGATAAATATAAATTATTAATAATTATTATTATTAATTGTAAATAAATATTCATTATTAATAAATATTAACTATTAATTATAAATAAATATTAATTATTTATAAATGTTAATATATAGTAATGTAACACCCTAAAATTTTAAACTAGACAATAGGAGAAATTCCGGAAAAACGGGTAGCTAAAAAAAACTTCAAAATGGGTACAACTAAAACCCAACATAGGGAAGTTTGTACAATCATTGTTGGCAAGGAATGAGACATAAATTAACAACCGACTTAATCTAAACTAATAATGAATAGATTAATAAGGGTGTCGCTATATCAAAAATATCGCTCTTCTCATGAAACCCAAAAGCCCGACTCCTTAGATGCTCCTAGCTACACCCAACGACATCTCAAAGCATTCTAGACCCGCCACTAAGGGAACTGAAAACCAATACACAATACAACAAGTGTTTGGCGAGATGCCTAGTGAGATCTTACACAAATATAACAAATTAAAGGAGTCATGAAATTTAGCTTGAAGTTACCAGGTGCCCCTTTTCTTTGATGACACATTATAAAGCACCTCAACCATTCTAGGGGAGGGGTTCCTTACCTGAACATATACATATGGTGACAAGAAATAGTTCTTGAATTTGCGGGGGAATCCTACACCCATCAAAGAGGCAAGTACACGTGAATGGAATCTCGAATGAGGTTAATAGGATACACCTCAAGTTCCGACTTTAGTGCACATGCCATTTAGGCATCACATCCTCAAACGGTTTCCCACCTTTATTGCATACTCCGTCGAGTTACACCTCAAGGCTTCGTGGAACTTTATTGCATACCCAAACTAGACAAGTTACACCTCAAGGAGTACTACTTCCTTTATTGCTTACTTGCTAGTGGCCCAAAGTTGGCCTCCTCAAGTCCCAACAAGATACAAGGATTACATTCCCATGCTTGCAAGTTAGACATTTATTTATATATACATAAACAAGCCATGGGCCAAATATTTCTCTAATGAGTTCCACTTCACACAATTTCCATTTGGGACATCTTTACCACCTTTCAAATCCTTGAACCTTTCAACTTTATTTAGTCGAATTGCATTAATTAACCCATAGAGCAAATAGGACTCTAACAAGCACACATATACCAAAACTAAGGACCTTCATTTATTTTCAACACATAATACCCACCTGGTCAACAATGTTCCATAACCTTAGGTGTATGGGTAGCCTCCATCCTTACAAATCACCATCTTTTATACATGAATATGAGTTTAGAAAATCTACACATATCTTAATTTAACACATATAATCTCAAATCCATGCAACTTCCATTTTTAGGTCAAAACTCTACACATAAGCATTCATACAAATTTTAGTATATAAATGAGCATTAAATGGTAAAGTGATGATAAAGAACTCACTTATAGGGTTTGTAAGTGAAAACCATAGTGGAAAACCATAAAAATGGAAGGTAGGAGGTTGGAGCTTTAATCACTTGTACACTTGCAAGGACACTTCAATCCCTTCTCCGTTGGGTGTAGGATCTAAAGTGGGTAGAAGTAAATGTTTGGGGTCTTTACTCGCAATCAATGAGGTGAGAGGAGGGTTGGAAAGGAGGAGAAATCGCCTTGGGAGAGAAAGGGTTCAGTGTTCTAAATAATAAATTGGGTTCTCCCTAAAAGAATTAGATCAACATTTAAATGACACCTCCAGGCCCGTCGTCGACAATGCCAGGCGAGGCGAGAGTGCCCCTGGCAAGGTCGTCGGGTACTCTCGCGGGAGATGTACCACGGCTCATACCTTTCGGTGACTGTGACAGGCTAGTAGCCACTGGCAATGTCGCCAGGCATACTTGCTGGGATGGTACCGCGAGTTCGATTTGGGGAGCGATAGTGACACAGGTGCGACTATGCCCCTGGCAACGTCGCCAGGTATTGTATTCCCAGGCTCCGAAAATTTGCACTAACTTACGGCGATTCTTAATACGAGAGGTCCATGCTAACACATATAAACATATAAACATGAACACAACACTACCACGTTTAGGACCACAAGATTAACCATAAACATATATAAAATATTCCTATACACATAACGAAAAGAAGGCACAAGGCTTACGGATTTGATTGTATAGCATTGAAGATGGAGAGAGGTACTTACCAAAAGTAGGGGGGTTACAATCCTCCCCTCCTTAAAAGAGTTCATCCCCGAAATCTCTTTCTACACGAAGAGATGAGGATACCTCCTTTTCAAGTCTTTCTCTGACTCCCACGTCATGTTTGCACCCGGTGGTGCTTCCAATGAACCTTTACCATATTCACCTCCTTCGTCAATGACGAAGCTTCTTCATTTTTCTTTCTAAAAAAGCCTCCGACTCTTCTATACAACGATTTCCGTTATCCACCTGGATTTCTGACAAGGGAATGGTGCTTTCTTCTTCGGCTAGGCATTTCCGTAAGTTGCATACGTGAAATGTGGGATGTATCCCCTCCATTTTCGGCGGCAAGTCCAACTTGTACGCTTGGTGACCAATCCGCTCCAGAATGGTGAAGAGTCCAAGAAAACGGGGGCTCAGTTTCCTCGCTTCCCAACCCGAATAATTACCTTCCATGGGGATACTTTCAACATGACACAGTCTCCTACTTGAAATTCAACCGGTCTCCGCTTTTTATCCGTGTAGCTCTTCTGTCTATCTGGGCCGCCTTCAAGCGTTCCCGAATGACTTTTACTTTATATGTTGTCTGTTGCACGATCTCCGGTTCCGCAAATTGCTTCTCCCCTGCCTCCAACCAACACACGGGCGTCCTACACTTCCGACCATACAAGTCCTCGAAGGGCGCCATGCCTATACTTTTGAATGGTAAGTGTTATTGTAGGCAAACTCCACTAGAGGGAGGTGAGAGTCCCAATTCCCTCCGAAATCGATCACACAAGACCTCAGCATGTCCTCAAGGGTTTGGATGGTCCTCTCACTTTGACCATCCGTTTGGGGGTGGTAAGCAGTACTCAGATTTATTCTTCTGCCCAACTCTTTCTGTAGTCCATCCCAGAAGTGAGGTGAAACGGCTATCCCGATCAGACACAATGGACAACGGCACTCCGTGCCTCGAGATAATTTCGTCGATATACAACTTAGCTAGCTTGTCCATTGGTAGGATTTCCCGCATTGCTAGGAAATGTGCACTATTGGTTAATCGATCGACTATTACCCAAATTGTGTCGTGATTCTTCAAGGTCCTTAGTAACTTCGTCACGAAGTCCATCGTGATGTGCTCCCATTTCCATTCCGGAATGGCGAGAGATTGCAAGCTACTATAGGGTTTTTGGTGTTCGACCTTCACTTGTAAACATGTGATGCATTTCTCCATGTACCCCGCCACATCTAGCTTCGTCACTTGCCACCAATAATTCAACTTTAAATCTCGGTACATCTTTGTGCTCTCGAGGTGTATAGAGTACTTAGACTTATGCGTGTCCTCCGAAAGCAATTCTCGACATTTGCCGATCTTGGGCACCCAGATCCGTTCTTCGGTCAAAAGAAGATGTTGCTTCCCCATGATTTCATTCTTGAGGTTTGCCTCAAGTAAGGCCTCGGCTTGCGAGGTCTTAATCTTCTCGAGTAAACTCGACACTACTTCAATCCTTGCAAAAGCAGCCTGAACGCTCCCACCGTACTCTTTTTGGCTCAACGCGTATGCCACTACATTAGCCTTTCCGGGGTGATATAGGAGTTCACAGTCGTAATCTTTAAGTAGCTTCAACCACCTCCGTTGCCGCATATTCAACTCATTTTGATCGAACACGTACTTCAAACTCTTATGATCGTTATAAATGGTGCATTTTGTGCCATACAAATAGTGTCACCACAATTTCAAGGCAAACACCACCGCGCTAGCTCGAGGTCATGAGTTGGGTAATTCTTCTCGTGTTCCTTTAGTTGTCGTGAGGCATAAGCTATTACCTTGCCTCTTTGCATCAAGACACACTCCAAACCCATCTTGGATGCGTCGTTGTAAACTACGAAATCTTCCGTTACTTCGGGTAGGGATAGAATTGGAGCTTCACACAGCTTCTTTTGCAAAGTCCGGAAGGCTCGCTCTTGACTCTCGGTCCAAAGGAACTTCACATTCTTTCTCGTCAAGGATGTCAAAGGAGATGCGATTTTGGAGAAGTCTTGGATGAATCTGCGGTAATAGCCGGCTAGTCCCAAGAAACTCCGAATCTCGGTTGGGCTCTTTGGTGGCTCCCAGTTCGTCATCGCCTCATTTTTCGATGGATCAACTTTTACTCCCTCGCTAGTCACCACGTGTCCTAAGAATTGAACCTCGTGCAACCAGAACTCGCACTTAGAAAACTTGGCATACAACTTCTCATTCCTCAGTACCTCCAATACTTCCCTAAGATGTCGCTCGTGCTCCCTCTCATTCTTGGAGTACACTAAGATGTCATCAATGAATACACTGACTGACTTATCCAGTAACGGTCGGCAAATCCGATTCATTAAGTCCATAAACACGACTGGTGCGTTGGTTAGTCCGAATGGCATGACTAGAAACTCGTAGTGGCCATACCGAGTCCTAAACGCTGTCTTCGAGACATCAACTTCTCGTACTTTCACTTGATGATATCCCGAGCGAAGATCGATCTTGGAAAAACAGCCCGCTCCTTGAAGTTGATCAAAGAGGTCGTCTATCCGAGGGAGGGGTTACTTATTCTTCAAGGTCACTTTGTTCAACTCGCGATAGTCGATGCACATACACATTGTCTCATCTTTCTTCTTGACAAATAAAACTGGGGCTCCCCAAGGCGAGGAACTCGGTCTCACAAAGCCCTTGTCTAATAGCTCCTGCAATTGTGACATCATTTCTTGCATTTCTGATGGCGAAGACGGTAAGGTGCGTGTGCTATAGGTGCAGCTCCCGGGATTAAATCGATTTTGAACTCCACTTGTCTATCGGGTGGTAAGCCCAGTAGATCTTCGGGAAAAACATCCGGAAACTCCCTGACTATCTTCACATCCTCCACCCTCTTCTTCTCTGTCTTGGCATCCACTACGTACGCTAAGAATGACGGGTACCTCTTAGATAGGTACTTCTTTGCTTTGATAGAGGAGATAATTGTCACATCGCCTTTTCGCTTCTCTCTGTACGCGAAGACAAATTCCCCATTCTCTGAGGGTACTCGGATGAGTTTCTTTGAACACAAAATCTCAGCTTTATGCTTTACCAACCAGTCAATTCCTATTACGACGTCAAAACTTCCGATAGTCATAGGAAGTAGATCCACTTTGAAGAATTCACCTCCAATTTCTAGGCGACATCCTTCAAGAATTTCTCGAATCACTATTTGGTCCCCACTTGCTACTTCTATGACTAAAGCATTACTAAGAGGACTAGAATGCACATTTAAGGATTTGCAAAATGGTGACGCCACAAATGAACGGTTTGCACCGGAGTCAAATAATACTCTAGCGGGTATGGATTTGAGTAGGAATGTACCCGACACTACATCAGCGGTCTCTTTTGCTTCATCCACGGTCATTTGGAATGCCCTCCCTTGAATTCTTATTCTTGGTGTGACCTCTTTCTTCACTTGACTTCCCGCACTTGGCCCCTTTAAGTTTCCCTTCAACTTGGGGCATTCGAGTCTCACATGGCCCATTATTTTGCACTTAAAGCAGACGGTTTTCTTTGATCGAGCAATCACGGCTGGTATGCCCTGATTTTCTGCATGTGAAGCAAACTATTGGGTTAGGATTGCAAGGCCCAAAGGGCTTGCTTTTACATTTGGGACACCACCTTGCTTCTCTTCAAGTGTCCGTTCCTCATCCACTAGTGTTGAATCTCGGCTTCTTGAACGAATTTTGTGGGCTCTCCCACTTCCTTTTTCCCCAAATCCCGCTTTCTCTTCCTTGTCCCTAGCATATACGTCCTCCATAATCTTAGCTTCCTCAATTACCTCTCGCAGAGTAGTGGCCCTAGAATTTCGGACCATAGCCATCATGTCCGCTAGCAAACGCTTGAGATACATTCTCACTTTTTTCTTCTCCGTTGGGGCCACATGCCCCACCAAGTTCAACTTTTCCATAAATAGTCGGGTGTACTCCCTTATCGACAATTTTTATTTCTTAAGGGCTCGGAACCCTTCTTCGATGCGATCCATTTCTCGTTCATTACAGTCTCCAAAAGCTTCTTCTTGAATGTGGCCCAAGACATTAGAGCTAGTACTGACTCCTCAATAGTGGAAGTGGTGACATTCCACCATTGGAGAGCCGGGCCCCTTAGCATTTGAGAGGCAAACCTCACTTTCAGGTCCTCACCACACTAGCTTGATCTGAAGGCTTGTTCAGTCTCTCTTATCTAATTCATGCAATCGTCGGATTATCTGAGCCTAAGAATTCTGGGGGTTTGCTGCAAAGGAATGTTTTGTAGGAGCAAGCTCTCCCACCCCGTCTCGCATCGGTGATGGCTTGGTCCTCGGTTCTATAACATTCCGAGTTCCCCCTGAGCCCACTAACACATTTTCCGCCACTGTCTCGTGCCTTCGATTACTGGCATCTCGATCGTCCAACATTTTCAGAAATACCTCGTGTTGTTTTTCCATAGCCGAATTGACCATCAACATCATACTGTTCAACATCTCAGCTTGAGGGTTCACCTCTTGAATAATCGGGATTGAAGAAGCTAAGTTGACCCTAGGTACAAGCTCCGGTCCCCCACCTAACACAGGAGGTGGGAGTGGGCCAACAACGTCTTCTACCCTTTCCGTTTGATTCGATGTCGACACACTAGCCTCTTGGCTATCGATCGTTGTCCGCGGTCTACCCCGCGTGTTTACCATTTCTGACTGTCACACACACGAGAATGAATCAGAGAACTCAAATAAACATATACAGTAAGGAACGTACTACTACATTCATCAATTATTGTAACAATTTTGAAACCAAACATACCCACGTATTGACACATTTATAATAACATTAGCCAAATAAAATTATGAATATATTATACATAAGGATCCTTCTTATCATCATCACAATTTTCGATTAGTGTATTTTCCGTTGACCCTAGACTCTCTACCCATGACATAGTCTACCCCATCCTCACAACTGCAGCTTACGTCTCAGCTTAAGTCTATATATCTTGCTTTCATACCTAGTTCACTTAAACTAGGGCTCTAATACCAACTTGTAACATCCTAAAATTTTAAACGAGACAATTGGAGAAATTCCTGAAAAACGGGTAGCTAAAAGAACTTCAAAAGGGGTACAACTAAAACCCAACATAGGGAAGTTTGTACAATCATTGTTGGCAAGGAATGAGACATAAATTAACAACCGACTTGATCTAAACTAATAATAAATAGATTAATAAGGGTGTCACTATATCTCCAAAAATATCGCTCTTCTCATGAAACCCAAAAGCCCGACTCCTTAGATGCTCCTAGTTGCACTCAACGACATCTCAAAGCATTCTAGACCTGCCACTAAGAACCTGAAAACCAATACACAATACAAAAAGTGTTAGGCGAGATGCCTAGTGAGATCTACACAAATATAACAAATTGAAGGAGTCATGAAATTTAGCTTGAAGTTACCGGGTCCCCCTTTTCTTTGATGACACATTACAAAGCACCTCAACCATTCAAGGGGGAGGGGTTCCTTACCTGAACATATACATATGGTGACAAGAAATAGTTCTTGAATTTGCGAATTTGCGGGGGAATCCTACACCCATCAAAGAGACAAGTACACGTGAATGGAGTTTCGAATGAGGTTAATGGGTTACACCTCAAGTTCCAGCTTTAGTGCACATGCCATTTAGGCATCACATCCTCAAACCGTTTCCCACCTTTATTGCATACTCCGTCGAGTTACACCTCAAGGCTTCGTGGAACTTTATTGCATACCCAAACTAGACAAGTTACACCTCAAGGAGTACTACTTCCTTTATTGCTTACTTGCTAGTGGCCCAAAGTTGGCCTCCTCAAGTCCCAACATGATACAAGGATTACATTTCCATGCTTGCAAGTTAGACATTTATTTATATACACATAAACAAGCCATGGGCCAAATATTTCTCTAATGAGTTCAACTTCACACAATTTCCATTTGGGACATCTTTACCACCTTTCAAATCCTTGAACCTTTCAACTTTATTTAGTCAAATAGCATTAATTAACCCATAGAGCAAATAGGACTCTAATAAGCACACATATACCAAAACTAAGGACCTTCATTTATTTTCAACACATAATACCCTCCTAGGTCAACAATGTTCCATAACCTTAGGTGTGTGGGTAGCCTCCATCCTTACAAATCACCATCTTTTATACATGAATCTGAGTTTCGAAAATCTACACATACCTTCATTTAACACATATAATCACAATTTCATGGAACTTCCATTTTTAGGTCAAAACCCAACATACAAGCATTCATACAAATTTTAGTATAATAAATGAGCATTAAATGGTAAAGTGATGATAAAGAACTCACCTATAGGGTTTGTAAGTGAAAACCCTAAAGATGGTGGAAAACCCTAGAAATGGAAGGTAGGAGGTTGGAGCTTTAATCACTTGTACACTTGCAAGGACCTCCAGGCCCTTCTCCTTTGGGTGTAGGATCTAAAGTGGGTAGAAGTAAATGTTTGGGGTCTTTACTAGCAATCAATGAGGTGAGAGGAGGGTTGGAAAGGAGGAGAAATCGTTGGGAGAGAAAGGGTTCGGTGGTCTAAAAAATAAATTGGGTTCTCCCTAAAAGAATCAGATCAGCATTTAATTGACACCTCCAGGCCCGTCGGCGACAATGCCTTGCGAGAGTGCCCCCCGCAAGGTTGTCGGGCACTCTTGCGGGAGATGTACCGCGACTCATGTCCCTTCGGCGACTGTGACGGGCGAGTATGCCTCTGGCAATGTCACCGGGCATACTCGCTGAGTTGGTACCGCGAGTTCAAGTCGGGGAGCGATAGTGACAGGTGCGACTATGCCCCTGGCAACGTCACGGGTATTCCCAGGCTCCGAAAATTTGCACTAACTTAGGCGATTCTTAATATGAGAGGTCCATGCTAACACATATAAACACATAAACATGAACACAACACTACCACGTTTAGGACCACAAGATTAACCATAAACATATTTAAAATATTCCTATACACATAACGAAAAGAAGGCACAAGGCTTACGGATTTGATTGTATAGCATTGAAGATGGAGAGAGGTACTTACCAAAAGTAGGGGTGTTGCACGTAATTTCAATTAATTAAAAATTATTAATTAATTTTAATTTTATTTATACGTTATTAATTAATTTTAATTATACAATAGATATTAATGATAATTATTAATTATTTGTAAATGTTATTAACTATATCAATTATTATTTATAATTATTATTAAATATATTTAGATATCAAAAAGCAAATATAACAATTCTAAAAATGTTTATGTAAGTTACATAAAAATTAAAGTTGTACTTATTTTAGTTTCATTGATAATTAAAATTTAAAAATATGCTAAATATTTTTAATAAAATATTTAATTTAATTATTAATTATTTTTTTGAAAAAATATTAATTAATTAGGATATGTGAGGTTGACCAATTTACTATTATTTATATTATATGTAATGGTTATTTGAAATCATAGATTAATAAAGATTTTTTCTAAAATTTGTTTTAGCAAATTCAAAATTTATATTGTATATATAATAATCAATTTTAAATTCTTTCAATTAACATATTATATTATTTAATTTTTCTTTACTATCTTGTTTGTATTAATTAACATATTGTATTATTAGAATTTTGTTTTAATTATATTATTAGAAATTTATTTGAATTATATTATGAAATATTTGTAATTGACTAACTTTTTTAAGATGTTCTTTTTGGTCATTTTACATGCTTATAAGCTACTTTTTTGCCAAACATAATTTGTTCATCAGCTAGCTTGTCAGCTAGCAGCTAGCTGATATACGTTTTGCCAAACATAATTTGTTCACAACCTAGATTGTCAACTACCAGTTTGCCAAACATAGCCTAAGATAGTTGTGAGGTGTGGATATACTCGGTGTTAGACGATACTCTATTCGTGAAATTTTCTGCATAAGGAAAGCTATTCATTCTTATTCTCTATGTACATGACTTCATCTTGACTAGAGATGACTCACCAGTCATGAGCAATAGCGAAGCCTAGAGAGGCGTCATCTGAAAACAACCGTTCTCCTTGTAAAAAATTGTGAGTGCCTAGTGCAAGCCTTATAGATGATAGAGTTTCTTCTGATACGAGATATCGTAAGAAATCCTGATAGTATAACTTGGATACAACCCTCTCATTATCTCAAGAAACTTCTTGCATTTGAATTTGAGATCAAAGATCTAGGACTATTCAAAGGTTACTTGGATACAACCCACACTATATTTGACATTGCAATTTTTGTTGGTATAGCAAGGGCCTATTTGATAAATTTTATGATTAACCAATGTCTGGATTAAGAGTTTCTGTGTGGATTAAAACGTTCAATCTGGAGTAAGAGACTCTATATGGAATAAGCGCTAAATGTAGAATGGTCATTTGATAAGTGTTTTGAATGGACATTCTAAATGGCAAAATGCTCTTAATGGACAATTTTTCAATCAATTTTATAAATTGAAAAAGAAGTTATGCAGTAAGATTTAAGCTATTTATCATCGTTATCTTTGCCTTTTCTTTATTTTTTCATGCTGATGAAATCAATAGTTTAATAACATCTTTATCTATAAAAATCATATAGAAAATTCTAAAGTTAAAAAGGATGTTCATTTATAAAAATATAGGATTTTCTTTTATTACAAGTTATATGCCCCTAAATGTTTGAAAATAAAATTATTATTATTATTTTTGGGTCGTCAAAAGAGTGCAACATATTTATTTTTAGGGAAAATAATATTTCAGATTCAGCTATTTACCAATAAACAGATACTAAAAGCTTATGATAAAAATGAAATAATGTTTTCTTCGGTTTTATTAGATTATTAATTTCTCATTTTAGTTGATGATAAAAATATAATCAAGTTTATAAAATGAATATCTTGAAAAAAAGGAAAAAAGATGAAAATAAAAAATGGCTTTTCATTTTGTTTCTTAATCGGTATGCACTTGATACAATTTGTCCCCAATATTGATATGGTCTAATGAATATATCTTCCCTGCATTCTTATGTTCACCTTTGTGATACCATTTAAACAAATCCTGAGTAACGAAAATGGTGAAGGCTGCAAAACTGATAAAGGGAAATTAAATACAATCAATGCCAGTCAAGAATTAAACTCAAATTAAACACATTACAACACAAAGAAACAAATGGCAAGATTACAGTACTTATTAAAAAGCAATCCAATTCCAAGTTGAAAACCTAAAAATAATTGAGTTAATCAAAACCCTAAATCACAAAGCCTAATAAAAATTCTATGCAGATCCAGAAAGAAATAGCCTGGTTTCTATGACCAGGGACGAGAGGAAAGAGGAGCATGGTTTCGACGACCTCTGGACGAACGGAGACTAGGGACATTGAGAGGAGAGGAGCTGCTTTGGACGAGAAGAGAGACGATGAGACTGAGAGGAGATGATACGAAAGAGATGAGGCGGGGAAATGTGAGGATTTCTAGTCAAGGAGGAGGGTGTGTAGAATGGGAAATTTGGAGCTGCTTTGAAAGGGAGGGAATGGTGCTTGACTCAGTCTATGCTGATAGAATGCATTAAAAGGTGGTTTTTTTATTCATCACACTCCCACTCTCACCAAATAAGAGCCTCTTATTCAGTCCTAACATTAAGTGGATATCAAACAGTCCCCAAGTCAACTTATGCACAATCATAGTAAGGAACACCTAGAAGCGGTTTACTGGATTCTAAGATACTTAAAAATGACTACTAGTCCTTTTTTTTGGAAAATGGACAATGACTACTAGTCTTGGGTTGTACTTCAGAAGGCATGAGAACTGTAATATAGAATTCTACTCAGGTTCTAGTTGGGATGGAAAACTCATAGATCAAGACCAACAAGTGGGCTGCTATCCATATATGTGGGGAAATTTGTTACTTGGCAAAGCAAGAAACAGGCAGTATAGTTTCCAGAAGTAGTGCAACTGTGAATATCGTGCTCTTTCCTTGGGGCTATGCTAAGGACTGTGGACGGTGGATCAAAAGACTGTTAAAGGAACTGAGAGTTAAAGTTTCTGAATCCATAAAGATGTGCAATGATGGCCAAACATCTATAAGTATTGATAAAAATCTTGTCCATCATGATAGAACGAAACATGTGGAGATTGACAGACCATTTATGAAAAAGTGAACAATGGAATCATACTACTTAGCTATATTCCTTCACAGATGCAGTTTGCAGGCATTTTAATGAAGGCTCTTCCTAGAACCAGCTTTGATGAATTCAATTCCCAGTTGGAGTCGCATAACATATACAACCCAACTAGAGGGGGATGGTAGTAGGAATTGCATAATATATATGTATATAACAATTATGATTTGGATTTATGATATACTTTGTTTCTTTTATACGATTTGTTATTCATATCCCTTAAAATCAAGAAAGTTTGTTATATTAGATGATAAATATGAAGGCTTGTAATACTAAAAAATGATATCAATAAGAAATATATTTCTTTGCACACATTTCCCTCTCATACCTTATGCCACATACATTTTGAATGCCAGAGGTTGGATGTAAAGCCAAAAACTCTTATTGGTTCTTGAGGCTCAACACATGATGTTAACATAGCAGGTATAGCAAAGCTGATAATATCTTTCTACAAACAATGGGGCAACTGAATCTTAAGGGTTGCCTCTGAATAGACTCAATAGAGGATATGCGTTCGAAGCACAACATATAATAAGGCAGAAATGTCAACAAAATCGAAATTCAATCAATAAGAAATCCATGGCCCAGCATGCTTTGGCCAGAAAATGATAAAGAACCCAAATAACACTTCTGTATGCCGTTCGTTTCAAATCGTAAACTAAACCAATTCAAGTATATATAGTCCTTTTATTCAATGGTAGTTTGAACGTTGAAAAGAAAAAAAATCACGATATATGTGGTTCTCAAGGATGACTCTTTTACCTTCTGTAAATTCCAATAAATATCAACATTACATTATAGTTACATTTCTTCTTTTTTTGCTAATATCTTTCTTCAGCAAATAAGCGATTGGTCTATGAAGAAGTTAAAAATGCAGTTGAGAGAGATCGCTCATTGGTTAAAGTCTCTGAACTTTCTAGACATGGGCTGATGGAGATCACCAGAAAAAGGGTATGGCCTTTTTTTCTCCTGACTTGTTACATGTAGCTTTTGATTTACCGAGTTCATAAAAAAAGATAAATAATTAATTAGAAATAAAATTATTTGACAAGAAAAAGAATCATTTTAAGGCTTCTTGAAGTTGCCTGATGAAGTACGATTGAGAATGTGCATGATAACATTAACTACGGTTCATTATTTTTCTAGCATAATAACTCTATGCAACTCTTGACAGGTACGACCTAGTGTGACATTTATGATCAGTGAACCATGTTCTTGCTGTCATGCTACTGGGAGAGTTGAAGCTTTGGAAACGTCATTTTCTAAAATCGAGCGTGAGATTTGTCGATTGCTTGTGAGTAATTTTCCAAGTGCAGGAAACATATTGCTATTTACCAATATGGTTCAGCACATTAAAAAAAGCTCAGACTTTTCATATAGTTAACTTATAGGGATTGTATTAACCCCAAAGGGTTGATGGGCAAATTTTGGACTTAGTTGTCATGGGTCTTGGCTCGAATCCCGTAAGTGCTATCAATTCTTTAGGGGCCACAGCCACCAGCTAAAAGGCCTAAAGTATGCCGGGTTCATGTGAATAGGGAACTTTGCGTAAATTTTGTGGACTAGTTGGACCAAAGGCGTCTGCATTTGGAAAAAAATGAATGGTTACAGATGGTCAATAGAAGTTGTTAAATTTCCGTTATTTATAATTTTCAAGAAGATTCAGTGAAAACCTGTAGAGGTAGATCCAACTGATAAGATCTCGAGTTTGCTTTCCACTGTTCACCCGTTCAGTCACCTGGATGCCTACGGTTATTGAAAAAGAAGATCCAATGAAAGATTTCCTTGTTAGTTTCATTCTGGAATCTGGTTTCTCTAGTTTCATTCAATACTTGATTTCTAATACATTTTTGCTTTGCGTTAGGCACGGATGGAGAGGCCAGATCCTGGAAAGCCCGAAACTTGGCCAAAATTCGTTCTGATGGTTGATCGGTACATGGGTAGTTACCTGACCTCGGGAAAGAGGACAAGGCTAGCGAACCTGAGTAGTTCTCTTAGAGTATGGATTTTGCTCAAGGTATGATCGAGTACTATATACTCCTAAAATAAATGTCCACAGTAAAAAACACACTTTAGAAATGCGTAATTATTACTCTTTTTAATTAACTGAATGACATGCAAACCTTCTCTCCGTCTCATCAACTCTTAAATATTTGTGCGTAATAATTAAGGTAAAAGTTGGAAATTTAGTAAATTATAACTATGTAATTTTTGAAAATAGACACTTGTTTTGTGACAAACTTAAATAGAAATGTGGACACTTATTTTGGAATGGAGGGATGCATCTCAACTCATGCAGAGTTATGGTTATAGTAGCAATAACTACTTAGACGAAGACTTTGGCAGTGAGGTGCATATCCACAATGGGCATTGCACATCGTTTTGCATCTCTCATGTTATTTACTTTTGTGAATTATCACTTGTATGTTTACACATGTTCGATGAGGGTCTAGTCAATGGTCAACTTGCTTATCATTGCCATCTTTTCATTTTCTTCTGATCAGTCAAAGGTTTCTTCCAAATAGATTTATGGCCCGTTTGGTTTGTAGGATTGGATTTGAAAGGATTTGGAATTGAATTCCATTCCAATCCCATGTTTGGTTTGAAGGATTTCCTGGATTTGAAATCCCTTGATTTCATCACAAACATGGGGTATGGAAATCCCATGGGGGTTGCTGGTATTTTGTGGGATTTCGTAGGATTTGTGTGCAATAATGTTTTAAAATATGTTGAAAACATTTGTTTTATAATAATCAATTAATAAAAAGGGACTTTATGTTTTTTAAATTATTTATAATTTGTTTATATAAATTATTTATAAAAAATGGAATTCAATTCCATTCCAAATCTTGCAAACCAAACATACCAAAGATTGCAAATCTTTCTAAATCCATATCCCTCCAATTCCAAATCTATAACACCCCCATGTGGTTAAGAACGGGGGCGATGTCACAGTTCGGGGGATATTCAAAACAAAAATAAATCCACTGAGTAGACTCATAAAATTCACAGCTCGATTAAACCAATATAAACACGAAATTACAAACCATCATATGAAGACAACCATATAGCTATGATTTACAGTTATATTTACATGGCGACATAAACAAAATAACCAAAAAGTAGATTATCCGAAGATCTTCAAAAGGAAGTCCAAAATAGTTGTCTTCTCTTCTCTATATTCCTGTCCCCTGTCTAATCATCTAAGTACCTGTCATGCCAACAAAACACATGGCTGAGCAACTTTGCCCAGTGAACAAATTATAATAATAAAAGAAACAATAATCTAAGAAGTGGAAGCGGAAACAAGATAAAGGAACATTGATATTAGTAAATGTCAAACAAATATACAATAAAAGTGGACCACGAAGGCCTACCTGATTCATATAATTTAAAATATATAAAAAGAATGTATTTATAAAAGAGCAAAAACCGTAAAACCAATCAAACATCACAAAGATGTAACAAGCATCACAAAGACCTGTGTGTATCACGAAAACACGTCATTCTCACGGGTTGATCAAGCCACGTGAGTCCCATGGGGTAGCAGTGTGGGCACACTCACCATGTAACCCCTGCAGTGAATAATTCACGACCCGACTCGTGTAACTAGGATCGATCCATTCGCCCTTGATAGCCATTACTTGGCCAGACCCCATACATGTCCATTCTAAGTGAGAACGCCACGATTGTATAGCCACCGTGGAAGCATCCCAACCTTGGTGCCTTCAATGGTCAAGTATTCCTTAAAATCGAAAACTGAAATCATAGGTCTACAACACATGCGACCTCATGGAAACAAGTTCTGAAATCCAATAAACCTTGAAGGTTTAAATTCAATTGTTCACCAATGATTCATGATTCGAAGTGAAGAAATATCATATAATCATAAATCAAATAATCCTTAATGAAGTAATAAAATCACATGATAACTCATAACCAACAAATTCCAAAAGTTCAATACGGAAAGTTACGATTTCATATATGTGATAGGTAATGCATGGTGTACCATCTTCAAGGAGTAGACACACATATACAAATACGTGTCCAAGTATCAAACAAAACAAAGGTAGAAATCCGTACCTTAACCGAACTTGAGAGGTAACAAACGATCAAACGAGACTCATGATGAAGTTTGACTTGCAAGCGTGCCTATTGAAACTATGAATTGTTAATACTTACACAACATAAAACTCGCACACTAATTCTTCTAATAATTTAGGTTCTAAAGGTATTTAAACAACTGAACTTTCAAAAGGGATACAAAAGGGACAGCCGGATACGTATGGCGAAACTAAACTTGACACATAGTCAAGTGCAGTTCTGCCCCTGCACTTGACAGCTTCTGTCCCTTTCATTTTCGAGCATTTTTCTCCTCCTTAGAGGTCAAAACAGATTATAATGTCTAAATGAAAGTTGTACTACAGTCTCTTAAGGTTCTACTCGATTTGGAATCACCTCATTTGGATCATCCATCTATTTTATACAGATTTTACAAAAACACAGGGACTGATCCGAGTACACTGTGATCAGTCCCAAAAACACACGGTTTTGAGCCACTTAGAGTCACAACTGGGTTTGAGTCCGTTCATAAGAGTTGTAGTATACACTTAGGACCTTCTACCTATAAAATTTGAGCTCATTCCGACTTACGGTTTGTGAGTTATGCGCTGCTAAAGACGCTGGACCTGCACCTATCCTAACATCTGATTTTCATACTTTTCCCAATTCACTTTTATGATCCAAACTTCATTATTTTTACTCAATTTAAATGCTTTAAGTTATACTTTAACATACTAAACATTAACATGGAGTCCAATGGTTATCATCCTAAGCTTAATCATACAACTTTGTTCTCTTAAGCATTTAACCGAACACTTGGTATGCAATTAACAAAATAGACACAAATTTCACCATTTTGATTTCACACTTTACCCTTTTAATTCCCACTTCAAATTTCGACGAAACCAAAGGATTATAAATATATATATTATCACAAAGTTGCAATACCAAATCATAGACTCAACCTATACTCAAATACAATTCAATCTCAACAACCCTAACATAAGAACTTAATAAAAATACGGAAAAATTTATACCTCTAGCAAGGATTTGGAGACTGGATTGCAAATATATAAGTATCGTTGGTTCCTTCAACAAATTGAGAGTAAACTTAGAGAGAAGGAAGAGAGTTTTAGAGAGAGAGAGAGAGAGAGAGAGATGATGGCAGTGAAAGAAAACAAGGAGACGATGGATGTAGTTTAGTTATAAGTTATCTTTTTTACCCCCTCATATTTATAGTTATTAAGAGTTTAGCTATTTGGCGATTTTAACCCTTCAACAATCACTTATTGTTATTTAAGTACAATATAAATCCGGTAAGCTAAAGTACAAGCTTCTATTGCTTGAAGCCAAATTTGAATATTCAAAGCTTTATACGAAACTGGTAAATGAGATATTCGGGTATTACATTTCTCCCCCTTTAAAAAGAAGGTTTCGTCCCCGAAACTGAACTAGGGACATAATTTACGTACCTTAAAATAGATGTGGATATTGATTCCTTATCGAGTGTTCTGTTTCCCACGTCGCTTCCCGATCTGTATGATTTTTCCACAATACTTTCACAAAAGGGACGGTTCTGCGCTGCAATCGTTTCTCTTCTCGATCTATGATCGCTTCCGGCTCTTCAACGTAAGAGAGATCTGGTTCAATTCGTTCTAAAGGGTAGTCAATCACATGCAATGGATGATAACGATATCCACGGAGTGACGATTCATGGAAAACATCGTGAATGTGTGAAAGTTGCGGAGGTAATGCCAAAGCGATACGCTAACTCTCCAACTTTCTCTAATATCCCAAAACGTCCAATATATCGAGGATTCAGTTTACCCTAGAATCCAAACCTTTAGACACCTTGTAAAGAAGAAATCTTCACAAAAACGTGTTCACCGGGCTGAAATTCTATTGACCGTCTATGCTTATCCGCATAACTCTTTTGTCGTGGTTGAGTTTCTTTTATTTTCTGCCTAGCCACGTCAACTTTTTCCGTGGTTATTCGAACAAGATCAGGCCTTCAATAGCTTTCTCGCCTACTTGATTCCGGCAGATAGGAGTTCGACATTTGCGTCCGTAAAGAACCTCAAACGGAGCCATATCGATACTTGATTGAAAACTATTGTTATAGGCGAACTCAATTAAGCAGAGATACTCATCCCAGCTACCGCACCACCCAAGAACACAAGCTCAAAGCATATCTTCAAAAGTTTGGATTATTCATTCAGTTTGACCATCAGTTTGAGGATGATAAGCTGAACTCATGGTTAACTTTGTACCCCAGGCCTTGTGGAGACCCTTCCAGAACCTAGAGGTAAATCTGGGATATCTGTCAGAAGTAATTGGAACTGGAGTGCCATGCAGTCGAACAATCTCTCTTCCAAATAATTTAGGTAACTTGTCAACTGAAAAGGTCTCTCGTATAGCCAGAAAATGTGCCGACTTCGTTAATCTGTCAACAATCACCCAGATAGCATTATGCTTACATACAATTCTCGGTAGTCCTGTCCCAAAGTCCACCGGAATCTCTAAGGGTTGTAACAGACTGCTGACTCGTTGATGCTCGATTTTCACTTTTTGGCAAGTCAAACATTTAGCAACATACTCGGCTATATCATGTTTCATACCGTTCCACCAAAAGTATTGCTTTAAGTCACGGTACATCTTGACAGATCCCGGATGAGTTGAGAATAATGAGTTATGTGCTTCATTTAGTACAACTTCCTTGACTTCAGGATGGTCAGGTACACAAATTCAATCTCGATACTAGAATTCAATCTCGATACTAGATGGTACCCATGTCGTCCACCCGAAAATATGATTTTGGATCATCTTTTGATTTTTCAAGGATATCCCAAACCTCACCATCATGTTGTTGTGCTTCTTTGATTCTCGAAATCAATGTTGATTCAATCTTCAAACTGGCTACAGTCCGACCTTAGTACGATATATTAACTCAATACCCAATCTTTCCGATTGAGATACCAATTGAGGTTGAGCAATCAAACTCGATATAGTACCATAATGTTTGCGACTCAGGGCGTCGGCAACCACGTTAGCTTTGCCCGGATGGTATTGAATATGAATGTCGTAATCTTTTAGAAGTTCGAGCCATCGTCGATGACGCATATTCAACTCTTTTTGGGTAAAGATGTCATTTAGACTCTTATGATCGGTAAATGTATCGCAAGTTTCACCATATAGATAATGACGCGAAAATAACCGCAAACAGCTCTAAATCGTCTCTAAATTGTGAGTCGGATAGTTCACCTTGTAAGGTTTGAGTTGACGCGAGACATATGCAATAACTCTACTGTTCTGCACCAAAGCACATTCGAGTCCAGTTTGAGAAGCGTCACTATAAATCTGAAAACCACCTTACGGCAATACCAAAACTGGAGCTGAAATCAGTCTTTGTTTTAGTTCTGCAAAACTCTGGTCTTGTTCTGGACCAATCAAATTTAACTCCCTTTTGAGGGAGTTTTGTCAACGACAGTGCAATTCTAGAGAAATTTTCAACAAATCGCCTGTAATATCCAGCAAGCCCCAAGAAACTACGAACTTCGGAAATATTAGTTGGCCTTGGCCATTTAGCATCAACCTTAGCAGGATCGACTTTAATACCTTCTACCGATATAATGTGGCTCAGAAAACTAACTTGCTGCAACTAGAATTCACACTTTGAAAATTTAGCGTAAAATTTCTTTTCTCGAAGTGTTTCGTTTGCCTTTTGAAGGTGAGTTCCGTGATCTTCTTTTCGTTTTAGAATAAATCAAAATATCATCAATGAAAACGATCACGAACTCGTCGAGATAATCTTTAAAGACACGGTTCATGAGATCCATAAAGACTGCAGGAGCATTTGTCAGTCTGAACGACATAACTACAAATTCATAATGACCGTAACGTGTTCGAAATGCAGTCCTTGGAATATCTTTCTCTCTTACTCGAAGATGGTTATATCAAGATCTTAAATCGATCTTGGAAAAGTATGTCTCCCCCAAGGTTTTAAAAAACGAAAACGAGCCTTGAGGCGTTTTTTTAATTGGTACACGAGGCGTAAGCCTCAAGGCGGTTGAGACGTAAGCCCCAAAAAAATAAAAAAAATAAAAATCATAAATTCACACACTTGAGAAAAAACATAATTTTATATTTCCATACCAAAATAACCAAACCATAGAATCCATAATTCAATAATACTATTCACCATAAGAGAGAATGCTACCGGAAAGTGGAGACAAAATGTAGAAGAAAACTTTTGTCTTCTTATTAATTAGTTTAGTCTTAGGGTTTGACTTTCGGTATATTTAAAATAAAGACATGATAAAATCTATTGCAAAATAAAAAAAAGTAAGGTTGTGGTTTACTTTACAGCTGTAAAAGTTATTCAGAAATAAGTCAAGTGATTGGGGTTTACAGCTGTAAAAGTTATTCAGAAAAAAAGTAAGAACCAAGACGTACGCCTCTATTACGCCTCACCGCCTCAACCACCGCCTCATGGTTACAAGGCGTACGTCTCGAACCTGGAAAGAGAGGCGGCGCCTCAGGCACCGTTTTTGGCCGCCTCGCCTCGAGGCGTTCGCGTCAACCGTTTTTTTAAATCATGGTCGCCCCTTGAAGTTGATCAAACAAATCGTCTATACGGGGCAAGGGATATTTTTTCCGCACCGTTACTCGATTAAGTTCACGATAATCGGTACATAATCGTATCGAACCGTCCTTTTTCTTAACGAATAATGTAACACCCTTAAAAATAAAAATAAGGGTAAATTTAAACGTGATTAATTGCAAAACATGACATTCTAAATATGATGAATCATCCAAAATGTGGAAATCGAAAGGCGTTTACAAACCAAAAGTGTAAGAGATAATCTTGACAACATATTAATCTAAACTAGACTACTATAGATTAAAGACGGGTGTCACTATCTCGTCTCCCAAAAGTCTTGTTCAATCAAAAGATTGCCATTGCTATACTTCACCTGAATGCCATTTCCGGCCACTTGACTCTCCTCTCAAGTCCGAGGAGCCTACCGCTAGAATGACTTGATACATGTCATTTAAGAAAAAGTGTTAGGCTAAAGTCTAGTGAGAACAAATAATTTATAAAATGAAACGAGAAATGAATAAAGGTAATATTTCATAAACTTGGTAAAGTCCCAAACCTCAGTCGGGATTGAAACGGAGCACCAAGAAACCAAAACAGGTTTCCTCTATCGGTAGTCCACACACGAACACGTTTCCCGTCTCCACCGGGTGCTAGCCCAAAAACCCTAGATCTAAATGCGTTTTACAGAAAAGAAAAGGTTTCTTTTCTGTATTTCTTTAGAAGGCTAATTCTAATCTCAAATCCCACACAAAAGGGTTTAGCCTAACTCCCTATTTATACCAGAAAAATTACAGTTAGACTATAATTCAAATAAGGTTTATAAGTTATCTATAATATTCAAATTCAATTCAAATTCGAATATATATATATATATATATATATATATAATTATCTTTTAAACTTTAAATATAATTATATATATAATTACAGATAACACCTTGTAATTAATATAATTACGTTATCACCCTGTACCTGTAATTATCATAATATAATTACAGTTTAACACATATTTTCATAATTATCCTTAAAGAATAATTATTTCCTTAATCAACTTGATTTAATCCGGGTTTCTAAAGGTGGAAACAAACGTATTCTTTGTGTGCGACCCTATAGGTTTACATACTCCTTAGCAGTATCCATGTGTGACACGTGTCGTGGGCATATAATAACTTACAAATTTAATTAAAAAACATTTTTATTTTTTTACACAATTTTCATACATATAAATACATACAAAAACAATGGTACGAAAAAATAATTTATGGTAGTTCGAAAAAATCCGATTCATAGAAAGAAAATATAATATTTGATTTAATTTGGAAGATTTTTATGAATTGGTGGAGGCATAGTTGCAGCGACAAGTAAAGATAAAGGCGATGGATGACTGGTAAAGGACGGTAGTTGTGAAGGACGTGAAAGATAGTGGATGGTGGTGGTGTAGGAGGTAGTTGTGGTTGATGTGGCGAAGGTATAGGTGGTCGAAGATGGTAGTGGTGGTGGCGGTGGACTGTGGTAAAATAGGTTGTATAGTGGAGGAAGAGGCGGAGGTGGCTGACGGTGGTTGGCGGTGAGCATCGGTGGTGGTGGTGGCGATTGGCGGTGGTGGAGGAAGTTGTAGTGGAGGAAGAGGTGGAAGTGGTCGACAATGGTTGGCCGTGGCTACGGTGGCTGTCGATGGTGGTGGCGGCCATGGGTGGTGGCGATCGGTGTTAGTGGAGTCGACGATGGTAGTGGTGGTGGCGATGGTCGATGGTTGTGGAGGTGGTGGAGGAGGTTTACAGCGGAAGAATAGGTAAAGGTGGTCGCCGCCAATGGTGGTGACATTGGCAATGGGTAGTGGTGACCCTTAAGACTAATACCATATTAAGTTTATATATCAAATGGCGGTAGATCAGTAATTTTTAGTTTCTGCCTTACTTTTGTCCCATAAGATAGTTGTTGTGGAGAAGGATAGTAAGGTTGTCTTGTGCAATCCTGATGAATATTTTAAGTAAGAGGTTGACTATATGAGATGATAAAAGGTAGATTGCAGCAGATTTTGCTCAGTAGGTTGCCCTCCTTGTTTTGTTAGCTATGATTAGTAAATAGTATATATAATAGTAATAGTAAATTCTACAAGACCAAGAATTTGAAGAAAGATCTCTGCTTAGGCTTAAAATCTCTCTACCTCTCAAAGTCACCACTCCGTCTAGGTGTGTAGGTCAGAATCCCATCCTTATTTTGGTGGAACAAGAAAATACCATTTCTTGTCCCATCTTGTCCCACCCTGTCCAGTCCTTGTCCCTGTCCCATGTCGTGCCAAACGTGGGACAGTGAATTTTTGTCCCATGTCACGCCAAGCGTGGGACAGTCTTATGTCCTGTCCCATGTACCAAACGCAGCCTTAAGGTTCTACTCGATTTGTAATCACCTCATTTGGATCATCCATCTATTTTATACATATTTTACAAAAAACCAGGGACTGATCCGAGTTGATATAAACCAAAAGGAATATGATGGAATTGCAAATGAAATCGAATGATTAATGGGGAAATCAAATGGTTACAATATGGTTTCTGGCTTTCGAGAGGCGAGTCTCTCCCCACAGACTCACGTCCAAAGGTTTACAAAACAGAATGAATAGAAATGCTTAAACCTTCTATTAAAATGGAATGAATAGAAAGGGCTTCTCAGTTTTCGAGAGACTCAGATCTCTCCCAAGACTGTTGCCAATCGCAATTTCACACAAACTAATCGGTACCCCCTCTAAACCCCAACCCATTTATTTATACCTGATAGCCTGCATTAGCAACTTGTACTATTGCAGTAGCTACTTGTACCTTCCTGTTAATATTGACTCTGCCTACCATTATTGACTATTTGACCAGGGCCTAACAATACCCGCCCCCCAAACTTCCACCTTGTCCTCAAGGTGGGAAGAAAAAATATAGAAGTTTTTTTTGCCACGTTATATGATCATCCCAGTGCTCTCTCTTCTGGAGAATGTATCTCTTCTGGAGAATGTAATCCTTTCCACTTCAGCTTCATATTCAAAACCCAGCAGCAAGATGTACAACATTTTGACGTGGTTGGAGATATGAATAGGAATCTGGATTCGCATAGGGTGTTAGATCAATTTTAAGATCAGGATTTGGGTAAGGTTTCAGATCCATTTAAAATCAGGATTTGGGTAGGGTTCCGGGTCCATCTTCAGATCTGGATTCGGGTAGGGTTCCAGATCCGTTTTCAGATTTGGATTTGGGTAGGGTTTTGGATCCGTTCTCAGATTTGGATTCGGGTAGTGTTTTGGATCCGTTTTCAGACCTGGATTTGGGACTGAATCGGATTTTGGTTTCAGATATGGATCTGGATAGGGGATTCAGTTTTGGATTCAGAATCAGATTTGTATCTGCATTCGGATAGGGTTTCAGATCGACATTCAAATCTGGATTTGTATTCTTTAACAGTTCCATCAGATTCTTTGTCCTTTTTCATTCCTGTATCCCACTCTTCGTTCGATTCAAGCATCAACAACGGAAGTTTGTTCTTCGAAAATTGATCAAGGTTACTAACCTGATTAATCAGCCATTGCTCCGGTTTTCTCCATCGGGTTGATTTGGTGAGTCTCGGTTTTTTTGGTTGGGCCAAACTAGACCTATATTGTCGGCCCGAACTTGAATTCCTAAAAACCAAGGCCTCAGCCCCTAGTTCAGCAACAAAGCCCTCACCAAAAAAATTATTTTCCTAATTTACGGCCTTCCTTTTCTTCTTCACAGGCTCCTTGTTGGACTTCCTTACGACGGCAGCCCAGTCACCAGAAAAACGTCTCCAACATCTCCCGGCCGGAACAAATCTCTTCGCGTTTTTCGTTCTCCCTCTGATTTTGGCTTCAGATTCGCCTTTTCTCCTTCTCTCTCTCATCTTGTTTTCTTTTTCTCGTTTCTGCCAAGACCCTAATTTGGCGATCTTCATGATTGCTTGTTCTTGGGCAGAATGCAAATGCAAGTCTTCTTGAATCGATTCCTTTATGATTTTCCAATCTTCTTGAACCGCGTCCATCATCTTTATGGAAGTAATAGTCTCCATCATCTGTTGAACGGTAATGAACATGCTCCCAGAAATGACTGCTCGGATACCATTTAATACAAACCGAAAGGAATATGATGGAATTGCAAATGAAATCGAATGATTAATGGGGAAATCAAATTGTTACAATCTGGTTTCTGGCTTTCGAGAGGCCAGTCTCTCCACAGACTCACGTCCAAAGGTTTACAAAAAAGAATGAATACAAATGCTTAAACCTTCTATTGAAATGGAATGAATACAAAGGGTTTCTCAGTTTACGAGAGACTGAGATCTCTCCCAAGACTGTTGCCAATCTCAATTTCACACAAACTAATCGATACTCTCTCTAAACCCCAACCCATTTGTTTATACCTGATAGCCTGCATTAGCAACTTGTACTACTGTAGTAGCTACTTGTACCTTCCTGTTAATATTGATCCTGCCTACCACTATTGACTATTTGACCAGGACATAACACGAGTACACTGTGATCAGTCCCAAAAACACACTGTTTTGAGCCACTTAGAGTCACAACTGGGTTTGAGTCCCTTCATAAGAGTTGTAGTATACACTTAGGGCCTTCTAGTTGTAAAATCTGAGCTCATTCCAATTTACGGTTTGTGAATTATGCGTTGCTAAGCGCTAAAGACGTTGGACCTGCACCTATCCTAGCATCCGATTTCCATACTTTTCCCAATTCACTTTTATGATCCAAAGTTCATTTTTTACTCAATTTAAATGCTTTAAGTTATACTAAATACTAAACATTAACATGGAGTCCAATGGTTATCATCCTAAGCTTAATCATACAACTTTGTTCTCTTAAACATCTAACCGAACACTTGGTATGCAATTAACAATATAGACACAAATTTCACCTTTTTGATTCCACACTTTACTTTTTTAATTCCTACTTCAAATTTTGACTAAACCAAAGATATATTATCAGTTTATCACAAAGTTGCAATACCGAATCATAGACTCAACCTATACTCAAATACAATTCAATCTCAGCAACCCTAACATAAGAACTTAATAAAAATAGGGAAATATTTATACCTCTAGGAAGGATTTGGAGAGGGATTGCAAATATATAATTGTATCGTTGGTTCCTTCATTCCTTCAGCAAATTGAGAGTAAACTTAGAGAGAAGGAAGAGACTTTTAGAGAGAGAGAGAGAGATGATGGTGGTGAAAGAACACAAGAAGGATTTTGAATTAATTTTGAAAATCTCCGCTTTGCTTGACATTAATATTTTATTTACAATTGTTGCTCACTTCCACTGAAATCACTCATTAGATCATGTTCAGGTTTTTATACTACGGCCACGTTTTGGCAACCCTATGCTAGCTTATTTCTTTAGCTTAAATCTCATTTGGTTAGCCATAAGCTAGCTTTTTTAAAAGCTACTTCAAGCGGTATTTCAATAAGTTCCAGGGTTTTATTTTCACCTTTTTCCATTTATTCCCCTTGTATATTTCCATTTACTTTTTTCAGCATCACTTTTTAGGCCATACATTGTTATCAATCTTATCGGCTACCTTTTACCAAACATGACTAGTTTATGCTGACAAGTAGCTTATTAACAACTAGATTTTTAGCTAATACCTACCTTATCAACCAGCGGCTAGCTTATCAGCTAGTTTGTCACACATAACTTACTATTGCAATTCATTTTTTCAGCTAGCTTATTAGCCAACAACTTTTCAGCTAATTACTGCTCTAAGTACTTTGATACATGATCAGGTTGCAAGAGGTTTTAGTAGGGGTGCATTTGAGCTGAAGCCACTGGCAGATTTCAAGGATCATAAAGATGAAGATCAAATTAGTAGGCCTGCTAGGCCGCCATTGAAGCCGCCACAGGCCACCGGAGCTACGCCCAGACGAAAAGTCACCATCTTTCCCATCAAGAAGTGGAAGACTGGTGGTAAGTGAACAGCCATGCCAATTTTCAGGTTTGTGCACATATTGAAGGTCCCAGCACACATTGTTTTATTATAAATATCTAAAATATTATAAATGATCATCCGTCAATGCAGTACATGTTTTTTGTTTAATTAATAACTAAAGTATTATTCTACGAAGATGATTTATCAGAATTTTGTAAATGATCCATCTTTACTAAGTAGCAGTTGGAACCCGTCAACAAGTGTAGGATTTTATGTCATCCCTTCAGGTTTTATGTTATTTCTTTATAATATGATACTAAGGGGTCGTTTACCAAACATTTACCGGGTAAGTGCTTACCGGCAAAAATCACCACCCTCACCTTATTAGGTAATATTATCGGCCATAAAATGGATTATTGGTAAGCGTCTTTTACCGGCTAAGCGCTTATTGGGTAAGAGTGATCTTTCTCACTTATAAGGTAAGATTCTCAGTTCTTGCTATGCTTCTTACCTAGAGAGATTCACGGTCCTTACCATGCTTATCTGGTAGGTAAGTGTCTGGTGACAATTTAACAAAATATTGTCGCTGATCTTTTCTCCAAAACATTTTCATGGAAATAACCTTTCTACTATGGAGGTAAGGCTTACATCCGATCCTCATCAGACCCTCATTATAGGATAAGCCCGGATGAGAGAGAATTTACAACCGTAGGTCGAGGAGTTGACGTAAAAGGAGTGTGGTATAAGAAGCATGATTCATGTGTTTTTCATGTCCTATTAATGCACAAGAAAGATGGTAGTCAGAGGATGTGTGTGGATGGTCGAGCCATTAATAAGATTTTAATCGAATCTGAGTTTTTAAGGGTCAAATGCAGATCCCACTTGTTGATCGTATTTGACAGGACTTTTCGATGGCGTATGTTTTTATAGTGGTTGGCAGACAAGGTTTTAAAATGCGGAATCAGACATTGAGGCTTTTCCCTCAATGAGGCAAGGCATAAGCCTCGAGGCGGTCCTAGGTGGAAATATATAGATACCAAAATATGTCGATATACTACACAAATATATATACATTTATATATACAAGGGTCAGGTTCAGCAGAAAACCTCAAAAAAACGAAAAACTGAAGAATACCCTGATAGCCCTTCATCTGGACGGTATGCACTTGTGCATACAAGTAATTTGTAGCATGCGTACAAGTGCATAATGCACTTGTGCCTTGTGCATAAAAACAAAAAAAAACATAATTTACCTGTATGCACAAGTGCATACCAGAGTGTTCTTTAGTTTTCCGATTTTTTGAGGTTTTCCCCTTAACCTCCGTCTTATATACAATATATATATATATATATAGAGAGAGAGAGAGAGAGGGAGAGAGAGAGACCTTTATTTGCAAACCTTCTAAAGGTTACAAACTAGGGCATTTATGTCTTTTTACAAATTTCGTAATTTTAGGAAAAAATTAACTTCCTTAATTCTCTCTCCATCTCTCTCACACACACACACATACTCATGATCCACCGTCATCATCCACTTTCGGTGACGTCCTCCCACTTCCGATGACCTCCTCCCACTCCGACGACCTCTCCATTTTCGGCAAGTTTCATAATTTTTTCGACTTTCATATATAAACTGTTTTTTCGAAAGTTTCAAGTTTTTTTGGTTTCATAAAATGTTTTTTTGAAAATTTCACGTCTCATCATCTGATTATTTATATTGAATAAATGTATGAAACTTAAAAATCTTATTATTCATATAGGAGAAAAATATATGAAACTTAAAAAATATATGATTATATCGAAAAAATTATTTGAATATTCATATGAGAGAAAAATATATGAAACCGTTTATCAAACTAGAAAATTTCAAAAAAAAAAAAAAGTTTATATATGAAACTCGAACAAACATTTATGAACTTGAAATTTCATAAACTCGTAGGAGATTCGGGGGAGGAGGTCACGATACGTGGGGTGGCGAAGGAGGCTACTGGCAGATGGCGGCGACGCACGACAATCGTCGGATGGAGTAGTGGAGAACCGCGGTGGTTCTCGGTCGCCGGCGTAGTGATGACGATGGAGATGATGGTGGTGGTGGCCGAAATTTTTTTTAGATAGAAGGAGAGAGAGATTGAGTTAAATATGGAGAAAATTAAGGATACCTTGTAACCATAATTAGATAATTCAAATTAATTAATAAAATTTAAATTTAAAAAAACCTAAAACTATTCCTAAACTATCATTTCCCTATTTTCTCCTTATTTTTTTTAATTAATTTAAGTCATAAAATTTGTCGACCGTTGATCAAAAATTTGGATAACCTAGATGGGTTTGTATAGTTTGTAACCTTTAGAAGGTTTCTAAATGATTATCTCTCTCTCTCTCTCTCTATATATATATATATATATATATAATACTAAATTACTAAGATGCGTTGGTTTTGTGGTTCTTGACAGAGGAAAGAATGAAACCGTAAGATAGGCTTAGAGGGTGTGTCAAACCACATTTTTTGATTGAGAGTTAGAAAGTACTAGTTTTTTTGGGTTTTAAAATATTAAAAGTACACATTGAGGCCATTGGGCTTTTACTTTTAGTTTTTTTTAAAAGACACTAAAAAGAGAAGTTCTATTATTGCCATAAAGCTTAAAAAAAACTAAAACAATCGTTACCAAAGCAGAACTTCTGAGGTGTACCCCTCAACATCCCCCGAACTGCCTCACAGAACCAAGGCGTAAGCCTCGTCTAGGGTCCAAGAGGCACCACCTTAGGTGCGGTTTGGGCCGTGTTTATCCCTGATTCAAGTTTCCAATCACAAAAAACGATTAACAAAACAAGATTGTTTAATTACCTGTTTCAATTTCAATTCAAATTCACAATGATTACAATCTGTTTTCAATTTCTCTCTCTAAACGTCTCTTTCTCTCTCTACAACTTTCTCTCTAAAAAGCGTACACAAATCTCTCTAGTCATATATCTATTAAAACAAAGAAAAACTATTTATACTAAGCCACAAATATAAAGGAAACAAAACAAAATACAAAAACAATACATTGACTTTGACTTTATTACAAAATGACTTTGACTTTGCTGAGAGTTGACTTTCCAGCTTTTGACTTCTTGATCTTTGACATTCAGTCTTCAAATATTATGATCTTGCATCTAACATATATTTATGCTCTAACAATCTCCTCCTTTGGATTCAAGATCATGTTTGAAAGATTTTGCAATTCAGTCTTCTCTTTTATGCTCAAAATTACAATTTCCTCCTTTGCAACAAATTTTCTTTTTAAGGCACAAGCATTGCAATCTCCTCTTTCTTTGACTGTATTCTTCCCAAATCTGTCTCTGAAAAATATTAATGATCTCCTCCAAATATGATAGAAATGCTCTTCAACAATCTCTCCAAAACTATCACAAAACTTTTTCAGACTTTGGAAAGAAATTATCTCTATTTTTCAGCTCTGTTTGCTTTAGAAACAAACCATCAAAGAAAATTTATGTAAAGTCTCAGCACATCTTCAGAAAGCTTCAACTTTGCATCCTTCTTTTACAAATAACCTTTGATCTCAAACAATTATTTAACTTTGAAATTTCTGACTCAGACATTTATATAATTCATCTCCCCCTTTTTGATAAATAGAGCATCTATAACATCAAAACTTTCTCCAAGATATGTCTTTATATGTTCTGACCACTGATCTTACAAACGGAGCCTCTGATTCGTTGCCAATTCGAACAAAGTATTCATCTAGATCTTTTCAAATCCAGACAAATTATGAAAGGCAACACCTGAATCAACAAATGAATCAGTTAAGATGCCTGTCAGTAACACGAAGTTACTATGTGTAACAGATACACATAGGAAATGAGCTTTTTGATGTTCACTCTCCCAGGGCTTCCATCCAATCATCGAAACACCACAAAGGAAATTTCTATGAATGTTATGACAAGAAAACAAATTCCTTGTGTGTTCGTGCAAGTGTAGAAAGAATTAAGCACAAATAATTGCTTATAAAGGCTCAAAAATTGTGTAAACCACTGAGACAACAGTAGATAAACACAGAGTCAATGTGCATGATTGAAGTGCGAAGGTGGGGCAGACTTCCTTCTTTTTCAATATCCAGATTTTTGAAATGAAAACCAGATAGATTATATGCTGCGTCCCCAGAAAAGTATGAAACATTTTCTTGTTAAGAAGAAAATGAGTGGCTGGTGGGGTATTGTCAAGAGTTGGCATGGGCTAGACGCCTGTTTCAATAATGTTCACGAAGAATTGTGAAACCTTAGTAATGTGGCTGCCCGACTCAGAAAGTAGTTGGTGCAGAGTTTGATATTCTTTTACTCTGATCTCACACCCTATTTCTTTTGAATCATTGAGCTCACATCTAACCAAACTCTCTTTTCCATTTTACCTCAACACACAACCCACACTCATTTCGTATTGACTCCTCACACTCAATCACTATGGATTAACTTCTTGGGTAGGAAACATTGATCATTGTGAATCCATTGAAGTTTCATTTAAGTCCTAGCACAAAGAACCCATATTTTCCTATGAAGCAAATGTTGCTAAAAAATGGTTTAACTTGACCAATAAAAGCTCACATACAAGTCAGATGTTTGTATGTTGAGAATATAATCATGAAGATATGAGCATTTTAAACATTGAAGTATTTTCAAACAAGTAAATTGAAGGAATGATCATGAATGCATGAGACTTGTTTGAAAATCTGACATTGTATGAAAATGATCAAAATCAAATGATATAGCAATCAAAGCTTATGGTCACGAATAATGGATATTGTCTATATGAAACAAAATATAGACATTCTTGAATGAAACGTTTAAGAAATGAATGAACGCTCAATATTCTTTGAAATACAAGTGGGGTGTCTTACCATCGAAAAATTGGTTACAATTTAGAGACATGGTAAGAACAATGTGAACAAAAATTAAACCGGTGTATGTGAATACTTGAAAGTATATAGAAAAGACAATACGCAAGTATTTATCTTTAGAAACACACGGTTTGTAAACATTCAAACTCAAATAAAATGAAAACATTTAAAATCACACTTCCAATTCATAAAATCTGTTTAAAAATCGGGAAGTGGTTTGAACATTTAAGAATATGTTTTCTATGATTGAAAGTCGTCCTTTCAACCATATATGAGATTAAGATAAGAAATTTAACCTTTATCGTACAGTCTTAAATCTCATGAAGTCAATCTTAAAGTCATAATGATATGATCGTGTAAGCATCCTCTCAATCTGCAAAAATCTCAAAGTCATGTCAAAGCAACTTTATTCACAAAATTTATTGAAAAGTAAAATGACATAAAGCAGTAAAACATTGAATGAATGAGTTTTGATCGGAAGTAATCAGAAATCATGTCCTTACTCCTTTTGTTGTACTCATAAACTCCCCCTAAATTCATGCATCACAAAAATTTAGCAGTTAAGTAAATGCAAAAATTCTATAAACTCCCCCTCAAAATAATGTTGATCATTTTAACATCTTGTCTCACTCCCCCTGAGATCATGAACCAAATATTAAAGTGCAAATATCTTTTCAGAATGAGTAATACAGAAATGATGAAAAATTACAATAAAATAAACTTTAATAGGTAATCACTGATTAGACCTTGAGATTTAACATACCAAGCTTAGATACAAGAAAATTGAATCTCTTTTCATCTAAAGGTTTGGTAAACAAATCTGCAAGCTGATAATCAGTTTTTACAAAGTAAAGTTATATTGTACCTTTTTCTACATTATCTTTGATAAAATGATACCTGACATCAATGTGCTTTGTTTTAGTATGCTGCAAGGATTAGCTGATATAGCGATGGCACTCTTTGAGTCACAATAAATCGGTATTTTGTCAAACTTGAATCCATAGTCTCGAAGTTGTGTCCTCATCCACAAGACCTGAGAGTAGCAACTGGCAGCAACTACATACTCTGCTTCAGCAGTCGATGTGGAAACACATAATTGTTTCTTTGACGCCCAGCTAACGAGCTTGTCTCCAAGGAATTGAATATGACCTGACGTGCTCTTCCTGTCTAACATACATCCAGCATGATCTGCATCTGAATAAGCAGTCAGTTGAAACCATGTATCCTTAGGATACCACATACCAAGATCTGCAGTTCCCTTCAGATATCTAAAAATTCTTTTTACAGCAGATAAATGGGATTCTTTAGGATTGGCCTGATATCTAACACACAAGCATGTTGAAAACATTATATCTGACCTACTTGAAGTAAGATACATTAAAGAACCTATCATGCCTCTATAAGTCCTAACATCAACAGCTTTTCCCGAAGGATCAGTGTCGATCTTAGTACCTGGTGCCATTGGAGTTCCAATTGGTTTGCAATTTTCCATTTTGAACAATATCAAAAATGTATTTTGCTTGGTTTATAAAAATCCCCGTTGAAAACTGTTTTACTTATAATCCGAGAAAGAAATTCATCTCTCCCATTATACTCATTTGAAATCTTGACACCTTGAGGTTTTAAAAATTCTTACAGTATTTAGAATTTGTAGAGCCAAATATAATATCATCCACATATATCTGATAAGAATGATATCGGTTTTTTCCTTTTTAATAAACAAAGTGGTATCGACTTTACCTTTTGAAAAACCTGACTTGACCAAGAATTGAGATAAAACATCATACCAGGCACGAGGTGCTTGTTTCAGACCATAAAGAGTTTTATCCAAGATGTAGACATGATTTGGCTTATCTGGATTTACAAACCCTTCTGGTTGAGAGACATAGACTTCCTCCTTAAGAATGCCATTCAGAAAGGCAGTCTTCACGTCCATTTGATAGACAGTGAAGTTCTTGTGAGCTGCTGATATGCGTTCATTTTATTACTTAAATGCTCTATTTTTAAACGCATATCTCAACTTTTTGCAAGCGAATATTTATTTAATCAAGACCCTTTGAGCAAAACTCATATCTTTATTACTTGGGCATTGAATCATTGATTTTATATTGTTTTTGTCGCTTGCAGATTGGCTTCTAGACGTTTTTATTGGGAGATATTGTGTGCAGAAAAACAGAGGGACAACAGCTTGATGCAACTTGATGCCATCTCGGGATTTTTGGAATATTCCTAGAATATTCCTCCAACTTTGCATTAGCTGGTGGAAATCTTGAAGATATTTGTTAGAAAATCTTTTCTTTTATCCTTTGGACAATAGTTTTGTCCAATCTTTTGGTTGGCTATAAAAGGTCATGATCTCTAGTTGTAAACACACACTTCTCTCCCATCACCTCTAAAATTACTCTCTAAGTGTTGTTTCATTCTCCAATCATTGGGAGAAATTTGGAAGACTAGTCTAATTTTAATTAAAGCATATAACTTTCAGTATTTCTTATCTGTTTTATTACGTCTCTTTTAATTATCGCACTTTAATATTACATCTTTTATAGTTATTGCACTTTAACTTTACGTCTTTATTTTATCGCATTTTAATTATTCGCATTATTACGTCATCGTTATTTATAATTTTTGTAACCTTTAATCTACCATCGTTCTTTTCATTTAATCTTCGTAATCTACAGTAGTTTTTATTTTTAGTCGTATTCTCTTCTTTTTAAAAATGCAAGGACCCCAAGCGATGATAAGCTAACAACCTTAGCTTGGGTGTGGGGTAAAGTTAAGATTAAAACCAATTTTTGATGGTGGAAATTAGTAGTTAATAATTATTTCCAATCATTCATTCAAGGTTATTTTTATAAAATTCATTTCCTAACAAATTGATCGTTGTTGAAAATGATTAAAGTGTGACGGACTTAGAGATAAGCCGTCGTGACATCGCAACTTGAATGATATGGAGATATACTCGAGAGAGTTATTTAGATATGAGGAGACTCGTTTTCATTCCATATAGCTTATACAAGGAATAGATTGTGCCATTGCCTAGACTTTTTTTCTATTTTGGAAACTTTAGAATCAAGTCTATGGATGCGAGCCTTTCTCAATCTCGAAAGAGTGCCTTAGAAAAGCTAATGGTTGGATATTTATTAAATACGACGTTTCACTTGATTTAATTGTCAAAAATCTTAACGGATCCCTACACCCTTGCTCCTTTTTAAAGTAATTAATTTCTGTCAAATTAGTTGTTAAAAACCACCCAACAATATTTCTTCAAATTCGTCTTCTGAAATCATTTCTTTTATTAGACTTTTATTAAGCTTTTACACCTTTCCCTGTGGATCGATACTCGGTATTTTACCGTTTTATTACTTGTAAAAGACGACAACGGATTGATAAGTGTATACTTGCACTATTCACCGTTAGATAATAGTCCAAGAGATTAAGTTCATATAAATCTCGTAACAAGTTTTTGGTGCCGTTGCCGGGGAATTGGTTCGCTAAAAGTCTATAAAAGTTTTCTAAAAGATTTGATTTTTCTAACACCGTTCGAATCTCATTTTGGAAGTGGCGTATGCCAAGAATACCACGTGGGGAATTGTTCGAATTTGACCCGGACATTGGAAGGACGTTTCGTAATAGGAAGAGAGCACAAAGAATTTCATTAACCATAGATCCTCCCATCATGGAACCACCCCCACCAGGTTTTGAAAATAGGGTACCTAGAATAGAAAATCCACCAAGACAACAACCGATATTCCACGATGCACCACCCATTTTTGGAAATCCACCCGAATTCCCTTTTCAACAAATGCCAAATAACCAAAATCAACATCCTAACAATGATGATGTGGAATCTCAGGATAACAATGAAAATAGGGATGGAGCTCCGAACATTATTAATTTAGCAAATTCCAAAGAGGGAAAGATTATGGACTATGCTATCCCCGATTTTGAGCAATTAAATTCAGGGATAGTTAGACCCCATATTGCCGCCCTCCATTTTGAGCTAAAACCCATCATGTTTCAAATGTTGCAAACAAACGGACAATTTGCCGGAATGCCATCGGAGGATCCTCATTCTCATTTAAAATCTTTTATGGAGATCACCGATGCATTTCTGATCCCTGGGGTATCTAACGATGCCTTGAGACTCACTCTATTTCCATTCTCTCTAAGGGATCGGGCAAAGTCTTAGTTTAATTCTTTGGCACCTGGCTCTGTGCCATCATGGAACAATATGGCTGAAAAGTTTTTGCGAAAATATTTTCCACCCACCATGAATGCCAATTCCAGAAATGAAATTTGTATGTTTAAACAACTGGATGATGAAGCAATTCCTGATGCAAGGGAGAGGTTTAAAGAGCTGTTGAGAAAATGCTCTCACCATGGCATTCCCTACTGTATTCAACTCGAGACGTTTTACAATGGTTTAACCCCCATGGCGAAACAGATGCTCGATGCGACATCAGGAGGGGCCTTTACAACTAATACCTACAATGACGGGTATGAAATTCTTGAAAAAATTTCAACCAACAATGGACATTGGGCTGATCCACGCGCCCAACCTCAAAAGAAGATTGCTGGAGTTCATGATGTAGATGCATACACTGCATTGACAGCACAACTCACTTCCATGGCCACAATGCTAAAAAACTTAACTTCTGGCTAAGGAGTGCAGTCTATTGCCACTACACCAATTCCAGTAGTACTCTCAGTGCAATGTGTTTGTTGTGGTGGGGAACACTCTTATGAACATTGCCCGCAAAATACTGAATCAGTAAACTATGTTCATAACAAGCCTGGTCCCTACTCCAACAACTACAATGCCAGTTGGAGACAACACCCAAACTTTTCTTGGAACAGTCCGTGTTTAAATCCACCTGCACCTAAACCACAAGGAGTTTCAAATTTTCAACCACAACAAGTACAACACCCAAGTCCACCTCAAAACCATCACCAACAGACTTTTCATCAACCATCAACTCAGTCGTCTTTCCAACACAAACCTAACCATCAAGTTGAGTCATCCACCTCTTTAGAAACAATTTTGAAAGGATTCATTAACCAAACCAACTCAGCAATGAACCATCAAAACACCACCATAAGATCTCTAGAGACTCAGATTAGTCAGCTTGCACTTGAGTTAAGGAATAGACGTGTTGGTACATTGCCTAGTGATACAGAGATCCCAAGACCCGCCATGAAAGAACATGTGAAAGCAGTGACTTTAAGAAGTGGAAAGAGCTTGATAGAAAATGAACAAGTGAAAAAGCCCATTGAATCACACAAATCCACTGTTATCACACCCACTTGGAAGGATAAAGGAAAACCAGTAGATATAGGATCACTACCTAAGAAAACTGACTTCCCTTTATTATTCCCAGATGATGACAAAAAGAAGGTATCATTTCAGGATGAGGCCACAACATCTTCCACCAAGATCGAAAATCTTGTCACTTCACCAGTCACTCCCATACTCAAAAGTTCCAACCCTGTCATCACCCCAACACCGTCAGATCAGTCCCCTGAGAAAGACATTGTAGCTCCTGTTCCCCCTTATATACCTTTTCCACAAAGGTTGAGAAATCAAAAGGAGGAGCTACAGTTCAAAAAGTTCCTTGATGTGTTTAAACAACTACATATCAACATTCCTTTAGTTGAGGCAATTGAACAAATGCCAAGTTACGCAAAATTTCTCAAGGACAGTTTGAGCAAAAAGAAGAAGTTGAATGAATATGAAACTATTGCTTTAACAAAAGGTTGTAGTGCCCTCCTTTCAAATAAAATTCCCCCTAAACTCAAAGATCCTGGGAGTTTCACTATTCCTTGCTCAATAGGTGGGAAAGAGATTGGAAAGGCACTATGTGACCTAGGAGCTAGTATAAACCTTATGCCCTTGTCTGTTTTTAACACCCTAGGCATAGGTGAGGCTAGACCAACCACAGTCACCCTGCAGTTAGCCGACAAGTCTATAGCTCATCCGAAAGGGAAAAATTGAGGATGTCTTAGTCCAAGTGGAGAAATTCATTTTCCCCGTCGACTTCATCATTCTTGATTTTGAGGCCGATAAAGATATTCCAATCATACTAGGAAGACCATTCCTAGCAACTGGTAGAACCTTGATTGATGTTCAAAGGAGAGTTGACTATGAGAGTGAATGAGCAAAATGTCACCTTCAATGTGTTTAACTCAATGAAATATCCTGATGATAAAGAAGAGTGTTTTACCCTGAGTGATATTGAGTCTTTGTGCCATAAAGAGGAAATTGAAAAAATGTTAGATTTGAGAGAGACTGAGGTTGATGAGAAAATAGAATGGAAAGAGGAAGGTGAAACCACCATGTTACAACATACTGCAGCTTTTGAGTTGTTGGAAAATGAAGATAGAAAGACCCACATCCCATCTGTTGAATCACCACCCGACCTGGAGTTGAAACCACTCCCTTCACATCTGAAGTATGCATTTCTAGGTGAAGAAGGCAAACTGCCTGTCATTATTTCATCCACCCTAGAAACACATCAGGAAGAACAGTTGGTAAGTTTGTTAAAACTGCACACTAAGGCTATAGGATGGACCATTTCCAACCTTAAGGGTATCAGCCCTTCCATTTGTCAACACAAAATCATCCTAGAAGACAAGAATTTCACTTCCATTGAACCTCAAAGAAGGTTAAATCCTATCATGAAGGAAGTTGTGAAAAAGGAGATTTTAAAATGGTTGGATGCAGGGATAATATACCCAATAGCAAGCAGTTCCTGGGTAAGCCCTGTACAGTGTGTCCCTAAAAAGGGAGGTGTCACTGTGATAAAAAATGAAAAAGATGAGCTCATTCCCACTCGAGTTGCATCTGGTTGGAGGATTTGTATGGATTACCGTAGACTGAACAAAGCTACCCAAAAAGACCACTTTCCCTTACCTTTCATTGATCAGATGTTAGACAGACTTGCAGGAAAGGAGTATTATTGTTTCTTAGATGGATATTCAGGTTACAACCAGATTGCAATAGCCCCAGAAGACCAAGAAAAGACCACCTTTACTTGTCCTTATGGAACCTTTGCTTTTAGGAGAATGCCCTTCGGTCTGTGTAATGCACCTGCTACTTTTCAAAGATGTATGATGTCCATATTTTCTGATATGCTTGAAACTTCCATGGAAAATTTCATGGATGATTTTTCTGTGTATGGCACATCATATGATCAATGTTTGAAAAATCTTGAAAAAAGTCTTGCAAGATGTGAAGCAAATGATTTGGTTTTAAATTGGGAAAAGTGTCATTTTATGGTCAAGGAAGGAATTGTTCTTGGTCATTTGATTTCAAAAAGAGGAGTTGAGGTTGATAAGGCAAAACTTGAAGTAATTGAAAAATTGCCTGAGCCAACCACTGTCAAGGGAATAAGAAGTTCTCTTGGACATGCAGGTTTTTACAAAAGATTTATCAAAGATTTTTCAAAAATTTCAAAACCTTTATGCTTATTACTTCAGCATGATCAAAAATTTGATTTTAGTGAGGATTGTAGAGATGCTTTTCTCACTTTGAAAAAAGCTTTGGTTACCGCTCCTGTGATTGTTACTCCTGACTGGGAAAAGCCTTTTGAAATCATGTGTGATGCAAGTGATTGGGCCGTAGGAGTTGTCCTAGGCCAAAGGAAAGAAAAAGTGTTCCACTCCATTTATTATGCAAGCAAAACCCTAAATGAAGCTCAGATTAATTACACAACAACTGAAAAAGAATTGTTAGCCGTAGTCTTTGCTTTTGAGAGATTCAGATCTTATTTAATGGGAACAAAAGTCATTATACACACTGACCATGCTGCCATTAAATACTTAATTTCAAAGAAGGATGCAAAACCTCGGTTAATAAGATGGGTTCTGTTGTTGTAAGAATTTGATCTTGAAATTGTGGATAGAAAAGGAGTGGACAATCAGGTTGCTGATCATTTGTCTAGACTTGAAAAACATGATAAAGAACTGGAAAAAATGGACATAACAGAAACATTCCCAGATGAGAGACTCCTGGTGTTAAAACATTCTGAGACACCATGGTTTGCAGACATTGCAAATTTTCTAGCCTGTGGAATTATTCCCCCTGTGTTTAATAAACAACAAATCCAGAAACTCAGGCATGAATCTAAGTTCTATCTGTGGGATGATCCGTTTTTATTTAAATCATGTGCAGATCAGGTGCTGAGAAGATGCATTCCTGAAAGCGAAGTACCAACCGTATTGAAAAATTGTCATGCTTCCAATTACGGAGGACATTTTGGTGGGCAAAGGACGGCCGCAAAAGTGTTGCAGTCTGGATTCCATTGGCCGACATTGTTCAAAGATGCTCAGGATTTTGTCAAAGCTTGTAACGAATGTCAACGGACTGGATCAATCTCCCAAAAAAATGAAATGCCTCTAAATGGAATTTTAGAGGTTGAATTGTTCAATGTTTGGGGGATTGACTTCATGGGACCATTCCCAATTTCAGGAAATTGCCAGTATATTTTAGTTGCAGTGGACTACGTGTCCAAATGGGTTGAGGCAGTGGCATGTCACTCGAATGATGCTAAAACAGTTGTTAAATTTCTCCAAAAGCAAATTTTTACGAGATTTGGTACTCCACGTGCTTTAATTAGTGACGAGGGTACTCATTTTATAAATCATTTGTTAAAAGGCGTTTTGGAGAAATATAATATCAAGCATAGAGTTGCCACTGCCTATCATCCCCAAACAAACGGTTTGGCAGAATTGTCCAATCGAGAAATCAAGGGAATTTTAGAAAGTCGTTAAACCACACAGAAAAGATTGGGCTTTTAAATTAGATGACGCTCTGTGGGCTTACCGTACTGCTTTTAAAACTCCTATTGGTATGTCTCCGTATAAAATTGTTTTTGGAAAAGCCTGCCATTTACCTTTGCAATTGGAGCACAAAGCATACTGGGCAATTAAAGAGCTGAATATGGACATTTTTTATGCTGGAATTAAAAGAAAAATTCAACTTTGTGAATTAGACGAGCATAGGAATTTCGCCTATGAAAATGCCAAGCTTTATAAGGAAAAAACAAAAAACTGGCATGACAAGAGAATTCACAAACGAGAATTTTTTGAGGGACAAAATGTGTTACTTTTTAATTCACGGCTAAAACTCTTTCCGGGAAAACTGAAAAGCAGATGGTCCGGTCCGTTCAAAATCTTTAAAATCTACCCTTTTGGAGCTGTGGATCTTGTAAACCCAGAAGACGGTAGTATTTTTAAAGTAAATGGACAAAGAATAAAAACATTTTTCGAAGGAATGGAAAGCAATGGAAACCTGTCTGTGGCTTTGTGTGAGTTGATCTGAGAGACTGAAGTAGGGGCAGGTTTATCTTATCCTTTTGTCTGTACAGTTAGTTTATTAGTAATTTTAATTATTAGACGTCTTTAGTTTTTAGTATTAGTTAACTTTTAGGGTAATTATCTTTTGCTAGATAGGTTGTTTTATGCCCGATATGCCATGGTATGTCTCATGCATCTTATCACGTTTTTTTTGGGATATGCATAATAATCTAGTAGATCAAAGTTGCTTACTTTATTTAGGACACATTTCTAAAACTAGCCTATGGTTTCAATGGGTCACATTCTAGCCATGCATTACACACAGATTGTTTGGAAAGGACTTAGGCCATCATTTGAAACCCATGTTGCATCTCATACACTCACCCTTCTTTCCCACACTTCTCCCGCTACATTCACAACAATGAGGACATTGTCATATTCGGTTGGGGGGGGGGGGCTACCGTTAATAGCCAAAAATATGAAGAAAAAGTGACCAAAGTTCATATCAATCATTTGGTGGAAATGGTAGAGCATAAAATGCATACCATATGGGAAAAGCTATAAGAAAAAAAAATAGTAGAGCATAAAATGCATACTATAAAAAAAAAGAAGCTTCCCATTCAAACGAAGGGCACCCAAAAGACATCGATTGCAAAAACACTTTGGGCAAAGCAAAAACATAAAAGTAGGATGCAAACCGCAAGTGCTTAAAAATCACCAAAAAGCCTAAAAACCAAGTCCTAAGGATCCAAATGTTGTGTTTTTGTAAAGTGCTTAACCATTTGAAACTCGTGGCTAGCTTATGGAAATTGTGTTTGATGATATTTGTGAGTGTCTTTATCTCTAGTTTATGAAGGGCTATCCTACACAAGTAAAAGGGATAAATGCATGACTTTTGTGGGATTTTGGCATAAACAAATTTTTTTGTTCAAACGTTATTTTGTGTTGATTAGGGACAATCAACAGTCTTAGTCTGGGGGTGTGATATGCGTTCATTTTATTACTTAAATGCTCTATTTTTAAACGCATATCTCAACTTTTTGCAAGCGAATATTTAATTAATCAAGACCCTTTGAGCAAAACTCATATCTTTATTACTTGGGCATTGAATCATTGATTTTATATTGTTTTTGTCGCTTGCAGATTGGCTTCTAGACGTTTTTATTGGGAGATATCGTGTGCAGAAAAACAGAGGGACAACAGCTTGCTGCAGCTTGATGCCATCTCGGGATTTTTGGAATATTCCTAGAATATTCCTCCAACTTTGCATTAGCTGGTGGAAATCTTGAAAATATTTGTTAGAAAATCTTTTCTTTTATCATTTGGACAATAGCTTTGTCCAATCTTTTGGTTGGCTATAAAAGGCCATGATCTCTAGTTGTAAACACACACTTCTCTCCCATCACCTCTAAAATTACTCTCTAAGTGTTGTTTCATTCTCCAATCATTGGGAGAAATTTGGAAGACTAGTCTAATTTTAATTAAAGCATTTAACTTTCAGTATTTCTTATCTGTTTTATTACGTCTCTTTTAATTATCGCACTTTAATATTACGTCTTTTATAATTATTGCACTTTAACTTTACGTCTTTATTTTATCGCATTTTAATTATTCGCATTATTACGTCATCGTTATTTATAATTTTTGTAACCTTTAATCTACCATCGTTCTTTTCATTTAATCTTCGTAATCTACAGTAGTTTTTATTTTTAGTCGTATTCTCTTCTTTTTAAAAATGCAAGGACCCCAAGCGATGATAGACTAACAACCTTAGCTTGGGTGTGGGGTAAAGTTAAGATTAAAACCAATTTTTGATGGTGGAAATTAGCAGTTAATAATTATTTCCAATCATTCATTCAAGAAAATTCATTTCCTAACAAATTGATCGTTGTTGAAAATGATTAAAGTGTGACGGACTTAGAGATAAGCCGTCGTGACATCGCAACTTGAATGATATGGAGATATACTCGAGAGAGTTATTTAGATACGAGGAGACTCGTTTTCATTCCATATAGCCTATACAAGGAATAGATTGTGCCATTGCCTAGACTTTTTTTCTATTTTGGAAACATTAGAATCAAGTCTATGGATGCGAGCCTTTCTCAATCTCAAAAGAGTGCCTTAGAAAAGCTAATGGTTGGATATTTATTAATTACGACGTTTCACTTGATTTAATTGTCAAAAATCTTAACGGATCCCTACACCCTTGCTCCTTTTTAAAGTAATTAATTTCTGTCAAATTAGTTGTTAAAAACCACCCAACAATATTTCTTCAAATTCGCCATCTGAAATCATTTCTTTTATTAGACTTTTATTAAGCTTTTACACCTTTCCCTGTGGATCGATACTCAGTATTTTACCGTTTGTTGTAAAAGACGACAACGGATTGATAAGTGTATACTTGCACTATTCACCGTTAGATAACAGTCCAAGAGATTAAGTTCATATAAATCTCGTAACAGCTGCGTAGGCTAGAAACATACGGATTGCCTCTATACGCGCTACTGGAGCATAAGTCTCGTCATAGTCTATGCCTTCCTCTTGCCGGTAACCTTTGGCAACAAGTCTTCCTTTGTTTCTTATGACAATACCATCTTCATCCTTCTTGTTTTTGAATACCCATTTAGTGCCGATAATGGTCTTTCCTTCTGGTTTTGGCACTAGTCTCCAAACCTTTAGGGCTTCGAACTGGTTTAACTCTTCTTGCATAGCAGACACCCAATCCGAATCAGCTAGAGCTTCTGATACTCGAGTAGGCTCTATCTTGCTGAGGAATGAGTCATACAGACATTGATTTAAAGTTGTTGACCTAGTTTGCACCAGTTTGTTTAGATCTCCAATAATTTGATGAAGAGGGTGCTCTTTGGTCCAGCGATGTTCATGAGGGAGTGGATTAGATGAAGATTGATCATGGTTGTCATCTAAGAATCCACTATCAACTTCTTCAATTTGTACATCATGAGGGAGTGGTTCACTTGACATAATTGGTGCAGAAGTTTCAGTAGATACAACATGTTCAGTCTGTTGATCAGTCCTTATAGTACACCCTACTGATTCAACAACTTCTGGCTATTCGTTGTAGATACATCTTCAACTATCGGAGTAGGCACATGAACTGGAATATCTTTCTGAATCGGGGAATTTGATTCAGTGGAAACATCTGATGTGGTTGGATGATTAGTCGTTGAATCTTCCATCTTGTCAAGCACAACAGGTTTAGTCACGTTAGATCCAAGAAATTTATCATAAAACAGTTCAAATAAAAGATCTAAATCAGATAAATGAGTAGTAGACGATGATGCAACATATGATTTATTCACTGTAGATATAGGTTCTGGACTGATTTGCCCAGAAGCTAGCACTCCGGTTTTCACGAGTTCTGAACTAATTTGTTCAGAATCCATTTCCTCATCGAATGTGACGTTTACGCTCTCGATAACAGGCTTCGACTTCTTCAAGTACACTCGATATGCAGCAGATGTAGAAGAATAAACAATGAAGATGCCCTCGTCTGCCTTAGCACTTAACTTGTTCAGACTCTCTCTGTCGTTTAGCACAAAACACTTACACCCAAATATATGAAAATACTTGATAGTCGGTGTTCGGTTGTTGATCAAAGCATACGGAGTCTTTTAAAATCTGCGGTGTATCATGGAACGGTTTTGAGTGTAACACGCAGTCGAAATAGCTTCTGCCCACAGAAACAGAGGTAAGCCTGATTGGCTAAGCATAGTGCGAGCGACCTCGACTAGCGTTCGATTTTGCCTTTCGACTACTCCATTTTGTTCTGGCGTACGAGCAGCAGAGTATTGATGTGATATCCCGCCCGATTCGATACTCTTCAACAGTTCTATTCTTGAACTCTGTGCCGTTATCGGTTCTGAGAAGCTTGACTGTTTTCTGCAGATTCAACTGGGTCGTCTTCAGAAATGTGATGAGTATTTCAGGCGTCTCATCTTTTGATCGTAGAAATTTGACCCACGTGTATCGCGAATAGTCGTCCACGATAACTAGAACATATTTCTTTCCGCCTAAGCTTTGCGTTCGCATCGGACCACAAAGATCCATATGCAACAACTCTAATGGAGAACTGGTACTAGGTTCAGGCTTCGGTTTATGTGAAGCTTTCTTCATCTTCCCTTTTTCACACGCTGCACACAAGTGTTCCTTTTCGTATCTCAGCTCAGGAAGACCTTTCACCAATCTGCCTTTGACCAATTTGTTGATATAACGAAAATTCAGGTGTGACAGCCGTCGGTGCGAAAGGCAACTTTGCTGCATCGAAGCTTTTGTCAGTAAGCAAACCTGATTGTCAGTCTGGACCTGTGAAAGATTGATGGTGTAGAGGTTGGACTTTCGAGTACCGACTAAGAGTTCTTTACCGTCTTCAGTACGCACCAAACAACTCTTAACTTTGAAAATTACCTCTAACCTTTTGTCGCAGAACTGACCAATACTAAATAGGTTGTTCCCTAATCCTTCTACATAGCTCACCTTCGTTATCGTTACGTTGTCTTGAATGATGTCACCATATCCAAGAATTGGTGAAAATTGGTCATTGCCAAAACGAACATTTCCGCTGAATTTCTCTGTATAATTAGACAATAAATCCTTTTGCCCAGTCATATGCTTGGAACAACCACTATCCAAGTACCACATATGACGGGTCTGCAAGAGAAATTAGGGAACAATAATTTTAGGTACCCATTTAAAAACGGGTCCTAACGGATTATCGCAAGATATTGGTATCCATTTGAATATGGATCCTCTTTTCTTTTGAAAACTCTTAAAAACATTTGGTTTAGAGGAATAAACATGATATGATCCAAACCAATCATTAGAATAATGATGATAAGCAAAATCATTCCACTGATAAGTAAAAGATTTAGTAGTAGTAGGAGATAATTGGAACAATTGCTCTATGGAATATCTCTTGTAAGAAGTTACAAGGTTTTTATTAATAGAAGCAACAGAACCAACTACATCAAACAGACTACTATTTGATCTATTACAAGAATTATCAGGAATTGACTCTGCCTTGTCATCAATCTTCCTTTTAGGTCGCCATTCAGTTCTGTCTTTCGACCTTTTCTTTCTTAAATCTGAAACAAAGAATTTAGATTTATCAGGAAAATCAGATTTCTGAGATTTTTCTTGTGTTTACCAGTGTTGTTCCGTTTCTGTGATCGCTGTTTCTTATGTTTCTTACCCTTAGCATAATTATCAGCATTCACAGAAACTAATTCACCAACCTTAGTTGATGATTCACCTTTTTCATAAACACTTGGTAAAGCTTCTCCATTAATCACAAAAGTAGAATGATCTGGAAGTGAAGCATTGAAGTGAAACATATCAATTTCCTCTACACACCCATCATCAGAATTAAGAAAATCATTTGCAGAAGCAAATAAGTCATCAAAATTATCAGTTGAAGTTTGAGGGGCTTTAGAAAAATTAGAACACTTTGTAGATTTATTTTGAAAAACAGTGTTCTTTAACACAGTTGAGAAACACTTTGTTCAATATCTACCAAAAGTCTTTCTTTAGATAAAACGTTTTCAAGCTCAATTATTTTGCTTTCTAGAATGAGTGGAGGAACATAAACTTTTGCAATTGCAGGTTTTGCCTCCATCTCTGAAACAAAATAGCTAGCAAAATAATCATTTGAAAGAACTTTTGGTGTTTCAGAAAGATAACTATCATTCAGCTTCTCATAGCTAAATGGTAGTTGCATTTTCTTTACGTTCTTTCTCTTTTCAGTTTCTTTAGCCTCAACTTCATCCGGTAATTTGGTAATAAATTTGGTTTTAAATGAGGATATTTACCAGCAGCAACAAGAAAATCAAAGTTATATAACGCTGGTTGTTTTCTGATGGCTTTCTTTAAGTAATCGGGGTTATCGTAACCGAGTCCCCATTTCTCTTTAACATCAGCCTCTTCAATGGGTGTATTTAGAAAAATAGTTTGATCTGTTTGGCCTATAGAATGAAGTTTGGCTTCCAAACCATTTACCTTCTTATCACGTAGATTATCCGTTTGCATGACAGCTGTAGAATCAACTGCATGGCCTGTGTTCATTGTTGGCAATGACGTGTCAATGACAGGACTTCCATCCGGTCCTCGTAGTTCGGATTGTGGATCTACTCTCGATGTTCCGATCGGGTCACTAAGACAGTTGATGGTAGACGATTCAAAAAGTGTCCTAGAAATGACAATTGGAATATCAATAAGCACTAGACTCAACTTTACATTCAAAGAAGTCGAGAACGGGGGTTGTTATTCTCTTTGTTCAATACCTTGAATCTTCGAGCGAGAAACTGGTAGATTGTGAGCTAATTCCCCGTGAGAAGATGAAACTATCTCTTGTTGAGAAGAGACAGAGTGGGTGGCTGAGGTGTGCAAATGCATGAGTGGGCTACTTATGTCTTTTTCACCTGCACGCAACAAATGCGGCGAAGTGGTAGATTTGGATGCCCTTTGGGATAAGTAGGTTCGTTTGTACACACGCTCTCCACGTTCTTTTGCTACATTATCACTCTCTCTCAACATTTTCAACTAATACTCCCTCAGTTCTCCTTATGTCTCCCACAACATCACTAAGAATAGTGTCAACATGAACTTGATCTTCCACTTCCATGGCATTAGTACCATAGAATTGGTTCAAACACATCAGTTTCTTCATTAACTTGAACATCAGCTTGTTCTTCAGAATGAATAGAAGCATCACCATCATTGTTATCATCATCATTATCATCATCATGAGACTTACCAGCAGCATCACTTTCTGTCTCCTCATCATCTTTTGAAGCAGCCTCTGTATCACTTATAGCTGATGGAACTTCACTTGATTCACTTTCATTACCTGCCAGTTCTGCTTGATCCAGTTCTTTATCAGATCCTTGACCTTCATCAGCAGGAGGTGTCACTAAACGTGGGGTAATCACCCGTGAACCTGATGCCTCCAGTCTACGTCTACGACCCCCTCCAAAGCCCCTCTCGTTTTGTATTTTTTCTCTTCTCTCCCTGTTTTTGTACTCCCACGGTATCAGAAACCCTTACCGAATCCGCTCTCGTAGGGTTTGAGTCAGGGGTAGGGATAACCGGTCCTAGTTGTCCCATAGACTCTCTATACTCAACTATACTATCACACTCTAGATCCGCATAATCAAGTAAGCTCTCTGGCACAGGCATAGAATATGTGAAGTCTCTCTTCTGCTTCATCAGATACCTCATCTCACTTACCGGTGCAAGTGGATGGTTGATCCTTGTAGGAATTTGTCGGTTGCTTCGCAGCATACTTCTGACAATTAAAGTCATGAACCTCTGGTAGGGAATTTAATTTGGAGCTTTAGAAGTCTTCTTTGCAACGACCTTCTCATAAAGCTCAGTCAAGAAAATAGATGCATAGTCAATGTGAAGATCATGAACTATGGAGTAGAACAGCTTGAGGATGTGGATGTTGGCATTGTCAGTTCCATATATCTTGGCAGTCAGACACCTGTTCATTACAGAGAACAGGGTGTAGTAGAACGACGGCAAGTTGTTCTTCTTAAAGTGATTGACTTGTGTAAGTTGGCCAATGTATCCCATGTCTCTAATTTCTTTGAAAACTTCAAGGTCTGATGGTAGCTCATCATAATAATTTATGCCTTCTCTTGCAGTCTCAGAAGGTAGACTCAAGATAAATCTCAATCTTTCCAAAGTTAAGACTGATGTGAAATGATCAATCTCCAGCTTGAAGATGGGTATTCTTTCTCCTTGCTCCTTCACATGACTGAATCTTATAGTCTTCTAAGCTTGCTGGACATACAGTTCAGGAACTGCAGCTTGAGCAGTTACAACATTCCTGAGAGGATGATTTCTCAAAATATCCAGTACTAGTGGATCAATCTTGATGTTGAACTGAAGATGATGGTTATTTGGTTGTTGTGGCTTCATCTCAGATGGTGATATGAGGAAAAGATCAGGATTGGCATTTTGTGGAACTTGAAAGTCTGATATGGATGATGGCATAGGACATTGTTCAGATGCCTCATGTGGTGAGTTCTCATCCATTTGGACATGTTGATCTACTGATGGTTCAGCCATTTGTACCTGAAAATGATTAACAGTTTTGGACAGGGTCCAAATGGTTAGTGAAAAACTGAAGTTTTAGCCTTGAAAAATCACTTTTGAAAAACTCTCAAGTATAGAATTCGCATGACAGAGGTATGCGAATTCCTCACTTAGGAATTAGAAAACCATGGAAACAAGCAGAATTCGTATGACACATAATTCGTATGGAACTAGTTATATACGAATTCCCCACTTGGAATTTAACAAGACAATCCAAGATACTAATTGAGGACTTAGAAAAAATTTAACAATGAATACCAAGAATTCGTATGGAACCATTATCAACAAAAATTCGTATAAACCTTCAAAAATTCAAAAATAAAGATTTCTTGAAAAAAATTTCTAAGTGTTAAACAAGAACATCAAGAACATTATATGAAGATATTCAAAAACTCATACAAACCTAGATTACCAAAATTTTAATTTTGAAATTTTTAACCCAAAAACTTGAATCTTTTAAGATCGATTTGTGAATAGGAACACTTTTAACCAATAATCTTCTAGAATCAAACAAATTTTGACCTTTAATTTTTTATTTTTCACCAAGAACACCAAGAACAGTCGAAGAGTCAAATTCCCAATCAAATCCCAAAACAAGTGATTTAGGTTAAAGATTATGGTCACTGAAGTTCGATTATATCATGTTAACATTCTTTTCAGTTCAAATCAACATCTAGAAAATAATCAAGATTGGATTTCTTGAAGATGAACAGTCCATGAATTCGATCCTAACTCTAATCCAGTAAGGGTATCCCTGGAAAGAACAACGATATACAAGATACAAACAATTAAAATACAAACAATAAGAACAAAAATAAACCTTGGAATCAAAGAAATCAAGAAGAAATTCGAAGAATCTTGGAAGTCACAGGTTAGGGTTTATGGCTTATGTGATCTGAAAGAATTCGTATGCTCAAGAATTTACGAAAAGTGAGGGTTTCGTAGACAAGACATGTATATATACTCTGGAATGATTAAGACACGTGGCACGAATCTATTGGACCTCTCACTTTTCACATAAGACACTGATGCGAATTGTCTATGAAGAATTAGACAATGTGTGTGAGAATTCGCATGACACAATATGCGAATTCTGTGTGAAAGGAAGAATTCGTATGGAAGAGTGATGCGAATTCCTCACTTTTCGCATATAGGCACATGCGAAAAGTTGGATTTCGTATAACACTCACATGCGAATTCCAACAATTCGTCTAACACACACATGCGAATTCTTGAGATTTCGCATGATAGTGTTATGCGAATTTTGGACTTAGCAAACTTTCCAACTTTTTGAAAAACATTTTAAACATGGAAACTTGCTAATTTAGGAAACTTTTCAAAATTTGCCAAAAAATAGAAACTTTCCTTAAATGGAAATTTCCCAAAAATGACATTTTTCACTTATTTTAAGTTTCAAAAAAATATTTACACACACTCTCACACTTACAACCTTTTTAAGATTGATCTGTATTGAGCTCCCCCTTGACTTGATATTTGTTTCTTCTGTATCTTGACATGAATTTGTTCTTTCTTGATGTATCTTGATGTATTTCCTTGCTGACTCCCCCTTGACATGATATGGATTTTTCTTGATGTATGGATATGCTCCCCCTTTCATATCTGCATACATATACAAATATAACAATTCAGATTTGTTTCTCCCTTTTAAAAAAATTCATTAAAGTACAATATCCCCAATCATATAAAAATATAACAAGTAAGATCTGTTTGTCCCTTATAAAGAATTATTCTTTGAAAACCATTCTCCCTCAATTAACAAAAATGAACAATTAAAGGTGAGAAAAACTCCCTGTTATGATTTGACATTCAAAGATCATCATTTGAATCATTGAAGAATGAGTCCTAAGTTGTTATACTTAGAAGTCATAATCCTTTGATCTATGAGGTACGAGTCCTAGACTGCTTTGTCTAGAAGTCATTGTCCTTCACTCCTTTTTGAGTGTGGATTCCTGCATCACAGGTTGAACTGGTTTTGGTACCCATATGAATTTGGATCCAGTCTGGTTAGTATGTGAAAACTTCTTTTAGTGGTTTTCACCTCTGTGAAATGCAGTATCATAATAGTTCTTATGAGAATAATATCTTTTGTTGATGTGTGCTTTGTGTACAAAATCATCATTGAAACCAATAAGAACATCAAAGTTTGCTTTTAGCTAACCTGATCAGATGCTTTGTTGACTTGACAGCATCAGGAGTAAAAGCTTTACCTTTTGCAGCTTTGTTCTTGTTTCTGTGTGCAGCTTGTGCAGATGATTTATGGTATTTCACTGATTTAGGAGATCCCTTTACAACCCAAATCATCTTTTCTTTCTTAGAAGCTTTAAATCCACATTTTAAAGAATAAGTAGTAGATTTATCAACATATTTCACATAAAATGAACTAGAAGGTTTAATTTGATCTGTTTTCAAGATTTCTGGTTTGACATTCTTTTTCTTGAAAATCATCTTTTGAAATAAGCTAGATTCTGATCGAAATGAACATACTGATTCAACTGAATCATCATCATAAGAAGATAAGACAGGTGTTTTAGATGTTATCTTGTCAGATAAATCAGAATTAGCTTTCTCAAGTTGTTTGATCTTGTCATTCAACTTGGTTTTCTCATTGCAAAGTTTATCAAATTTGCTTTGTAGATCAAATTTACTCTTTTGTCCTTTCTGTATATATGAAGATAAGGTAGCCAAGTTGTTAGTGAGTTTAGAAATCTCAGTTTCAAAAAATTTTCTTTCAGTTTCAAACTCCTTATCCAAGTTCTGATTTTTCTCATAAATCTCTTTGAAAAGTAAAGTATTTTTCTTTTCAGTATTTTTCTTCTCTTTATCAAAGATATCTCTTTTCAGAAATGACAATTTTCTCAAATTCATAAACTTGTTTGGAAAGTTTGGCACATCTGATTTCTAACTCTTTCTTTTCTTTTCCAGCTTTCTTAGAAAGATCAGACAATTTCTGATTGAAAGTTTTCTCATATTCAACTTTTTCCAATTTACTTCTCTCATCAACTTTCTTCAGCCATTCTTTGCCTTTTGTTTGATATGTAGATACTTGTATCTCAGGTTTTGTCAGCTTCACATTCGAAGTCTCTATTTCAACTTTGAGTTCTGAAGTTTGAGCTTTTCATTCTCAGCTTCAATCTTTGGAATTTCAGGCATATATGACAGTGCTCAATCTCTGTTTGTGAGAAACAAATTTCCTTTCTCGTCTGTATAAGGCATGATTAGTATTTATCTGAAAAATATTGCTTGAAAAGATCGTTAGTCAGATAATCAGAAAAATCAAATGTAAAAATCACAGAAAATCACTAAAAAAATATCACAAGTACAGAATTCGTATAGCACTCACATAATTCGTATAGCACTCACAAAGAACAATTCACATGCAACAATTCGTATAACTACAATTCGTATGCCACTCACATGCAAGAATTCGTATGAGACTTACACAATTAGCATAGACACAATTCGCATATAAAAGGATACGAGATCTTCATTTTTCGCATGAGCTTATGTGCGAATTCTGAACTTTTCGCATGAAGTTATGTGCGAGTTATGAGCTTTTAGCATAGAACTGTGTGCGAATTCTTAGCTTTTCGCATAAAGGAGGATGCAAATTCTCTATAATTCGTATGAGTGGTAGCTAATTATCGCGTACTGCACAACGGGGGCACAGTAATATCTAGTGAAAGCACAAGTATATACTTTCACTAGAATCGCTACAAGTAATATAATGGTGCAAGTACCGAGTATCGTTCTCACAGGGACTGAACTACTGAGAATTGTTGATGTTTATGAACTTCTTGAACAAGTTTCGATGGTTGGAAAAATATTTGTTTGATGGTGATTTGACAGAAAATTCGGAATGAACTTTATAATTAAAAGTTGGGTACGGATGTAAGCTTTTCTTGGGAAAAACGTAGTAACAATATGGTTGGACTCCTTGTAGTACGAAATGTCTATAAAAAGCCCGATCTCTCGAAAGTGAATTTTTATAGACCGGTCCTACAAAGTGTTCATAAAGTTTCCACCTTTACCGACTCTTGATCTTGCCGATTTAACTAAGTTGATAAAAATAATCAAGTTCTACCAATATGGAGATTTATACCCAAATCTCTTTGTGATATAAATCTCGACCGGCGTTTGAACCTTAGTAAATCATACAAAACCCGTATCTCTACGTGGTTATCAAAGACTCTCTCAAATCTTTGTGCATCACTTAAGCCGTATTTCGAATCCGCCCCTCTCGAGGTCAAGATCTAATATTAACACATAAAAGTGATCGGCTTATCTGCGTTGAGTTAAAGTCTCGACTCAAGTGACCAAGGTCAAGAGTTAGTAACGATGGTCACACCCAAGTGTGCCTACTAGACCCACGTTGACTTACATCCGCACCCAAAAAGGTGCTTAGCTCATAACGATAATAAAAGACATAATATAAAAGAAAGACTTGTTAACTACTTGCATAATAAAATTGAACTATAATTATAAAAGGAAAGTACGGAATTTAATTACTTAAAAGTGCGGAAATTAAATACAATAAAGTAAGTACGGAAAATTAAATACAAGAAATAAAAGTGCGGAAAATAAAAGACGTAAAGTAAAGACGAGAATAAAAATACAAGAAATAAAAGTGCGGAAAAGTAAAAGACGTAAAGCAAATACAAGAATAAAAATACAAGAATTAAATCCTACACTTCAAGTCTAAATACTTGAAAGTATTTTAGACTTGAATGAGGAGAAAGATGGATGATGGATGTTGATGATAGAAGGTGAGAGAGATGTTGATGGTGGAAGGTGTAGGTGTGTCTTAAATGCTCTCCCAAGGTCTTCTATTTATAGGAGGAGGCTTGAGCATCCAAGAGCCAAGATTGCATCTTCAATGTGTGGCCAAGATCACTTCAGAAATGTTGTGTTTCCAGCTCACATCTAGCCCTAAAATCTGCTGGGTAATATCCTCAGGTGCCCACAGTGGGCACACTAGTGCCCACAAACTGACCTGCAGTATTAATTTTCACAAGAATGAACATATTGGTTAAGTTATCATATTTTGCAAACAATGTGGACCAAATGAAGGGATAGGAGCAAAAGTGGGTAAAAAGAGGAATAAAAACCTATAAAAATAGCAACAAATAACTCTCAAAAATGAGAGTTATCAATGAGTAGATGCGAATTCCTTCCTTAGAATATCTTCTAAGACTCAGATGAGAATTCCACACGTTTCGTATGTGGCTCTTGTGCGAATTCTTTAGTTCTCGTATAACACACACATGCGAATTCTTTACTTCTCGTATGAACTCTTGTGCGAATTCTTCACAATTTGTACAACCCTTTGTGCGAATTCTGTCCTTAGAACAATGAAATCAACTATTATGCAAATTCTTCAGTGTGCGAGTTCATCATGCGAGTTCTTCATGGCTTGTGTGAATTCTTTGTATCTTGAGTATTTTTTCATATAATCCCACTGATTTCCACTCAAATCTATCAATTAGACTCTGAAAATTTGTAGATATGATCACTTTGACATCGAGAACAACCCTGTGGAGTGAATTTTCCTAAGGATAACCATGATTGTGGGAATTGATTCTTGACAGTCCGCGAATAGAAAGTTTCCAAAATAGGAAATATTGATCAAATTTTCCCAATCTGTGGTTCAAATTGAAAATCTTTTTGAATAGAAGATGATCACTATCACTTGGCGATCACAGTATGCTCAAATTCACATCCAAATAATCATTCAATCAAAATCTTGATTGATGACACAGAGTCGAAGAAACAGTGAACTTTCTAAAATTGGAAATCAATTTTCTGCGAATTCTTTTGAAGTTTATCTTTCCTAATTGATCTGATTAAGATATGATACCAATTGTTGGTATCAGATTGTTGATTTATCTGACTAATCTCTACAGGCTCTGATACCAATTGTGATCCCAGATTTCAAGCAATCATGACAATTGAAGAACAATCACAATAAGAATCTAGAGAGAAAAATAGTCACAAGTCTGTGTATTCATATATCTCTTGAACAAAGGTTACAGACATGAATGACTTAATGACATGCTTACATGACTTACAGGCTTTTACAAAACAAGACAAGAAAGACTTATATAGGGTCAAACACAACCTTGACCTCTACATAAGTTTACAACAAAAAGTCAAACACATAAAGACAAATTAACTAATCAAATTGACTCAAAACATGATCTAACATTCAACACAAAACACCTGCATCCAAAAATATGGAAATGTTTAATGCTAGGTATTCGATTATTAATTAAAGCATACGGTGTTTTACCAAACCGGCAATGGATAATGGATCGATTCAGCGTATAGCATGCAGTAGACATAGCTTTCGCCCACAAAAATAGAGGTAGATCTGACTGACTCAACATTGTGCGAGTAGCCTCCACAAGAGTTCTGTTTCGTCTCTCTATGACTCCATTCTGTTCTGGTATTCTGGCAGCATAAAATTGATGTGTTATCCCGACCAATTTGAGATAATCTTCAACAACTTTGTTCTTAAATTTTGTGCCATTGTCTGTTTTGAGCAGCTTGACTGTCTTCTGCAGATTCACTTGAGTGGTCTTTAAAAATGTGATGATAACATCGGGCGTCTCATCTTTCGATCTCAAAATTTTAACCCAAGTGTATCTGGAGTAATCGTCCACAATCACTAAAACATACTTCTTGCCGTTGATGCTTTGAGTTCGCATAGAACCGCAGAGATCCATATGCAGTAATTCCAATGTAGAACTTGTACTCGGCTCAGGCTTAGGCTTATGAGCGGCTCTTTTCATCTTGCCTTTCTCACACGTAGCACATAGATGTTCTTTGACATATTTAAGCTCTGGAAGTCCTTTCACTAAATTTCCCGTGACCAGCTTGTTAATGTACCGAAAGTTCAGGTGAGATAACCGTCTATGCCAAAACCAACTTTGCTGCATAGAGGCTTTTGATAGTAGACATACCTCATGATCAGTCTTGACTTTTGACAAATTAATCATGTAGAGGTTTGACTTTCTCGTCCCGACCAAAAGTTCTTTTCCATTTTCAGTTCTAACACAACAACTCTTGGCCTTAAAAATTACCTCTAAGTCTTTGTCGCAAAACTGACCAATGCTAAATAGGTTATGTCCTAGTCCTTCAACGTAGATAACCTTTTTGATCGTTACGTTTTCTTGTACAACATCACCATATCCCAAAATTGGTGAAAACTGGTCATTGCCGAATCTAACGTTCTCACAGTATTTCTCTGTATAATTACACAATAAATCCTTCTTCCCGGTCATATGCTTGGAGCAACCAGAATCTAAGTACCACATATGACGGGTCTGCACAAGAGAAATCAGGAAACAATTGGTTTAGGTACCCATTTATATCTGGGTCCTTTCAAGTTAGTGCAAGATTTTGGCACCCATATAAATTTAGGTCCTCTTTTATTTTGAAGAATATGAGAATGATGTATATAATAATTTCCAAACCAACAATCAGAATATTGTCGAGTCACAAAATCATTTCGACCATGTTTAGACAACTGAGTAGTAAACGGAGATAATTTGAACAATTACTTTATTGAATACTTCTTGTAAGAAGTTACAAGATTTGTTTTTGTAGAAGCAATATTACCAACTAAATCAGTATTACTAACAGAAATCCTATTACATTCAGAATTCGAAAATGACTTTGTAGGCTCTCTAACTTTCTTCTTTGGTCGCCATTCAATTCTCACTTCAGACCTTTTCTTGCTCAGTTCTGAACAAAAGATTTAGATTTGTTAGGAAAATGAGATTTCTGAGTTTGTCTTTTCTTTTGCTTACCTGTGTTAGTCCGTTTCGGTGAGCGCCTTTTCTTTTGCTTTTTACTTTTTCATAATAATCGGTACTCACAGGAACTGACTCACCAACCTTAGTCGATGATTCACCTATTTCAATCACACTAGGTAAAGCATCAGAATTAATAATCAAATCAGAATGATCTGGAAGTTTCGCATATATCAATACTTTCATGAACACAACCATCATCAGAATTTAAAAAATCATTTGCACCCGCAAATAAGTCATCAATATCATCCTCAGAAGTTTGAGGTGCCTTACAAGAATTTGAACACATTTTAGAATCTGACTTAAAAACAGTGTTCTTTATAACCGTAGAAAACAAAATTTTCTCTAAGTCAACCAAAGTTCTTTCATCATCTAAAGTGTTTTGAAGCTCAACAATCTTGTGTTAGATTAGAATTGTATTCAAGATTAAAATAGAGGGTCAATTCTGTAATAGTTTGAAAGTGTAAGGTTTGAGTTGTAAAGTCAACTAAGGTTGACTTAGTATAAATAGTTTCGTGTCTTTGTAATCTTGTAGACACGCTGAATTCAGAAAACACAAGTCGCACATTCAGAGAGAACACAGAGAGAATTCGTATAGATACAAGTGAGATATGTGACACTTAGACTTGTGACTTCGTTGTAATCATATGGATTGAATATAAATGTTTGTTTGATAATCTATGTTAATTGCATGCTAGTAATTTGGGATCACAATTGGTATCAGAGCTTGGGAGAAAAAATTTGTGTACTAATTCATAAAGAATTCGTCCAAATTCGTGAAGATTTGAAGAGTTTTTGAAGAAATTTCTCATTTTTGAAGATTTGAAGATCACAAATGGGTTTGATAATTTTTGTGTGTTTTTGAGTCTGATTTTGATTGCAAAACGTTTCTTCATTGTTATAAACTTGTTTTGTATCGATTTCTACTCAAAAATCGTATCGAGATTCGTCGATTTTGAGATTTTTTGAAAATTTCGACATTTTCTGAAAAAGTGGTCTGTTAAAATTTTGGAAATTGATTTTGCAAATTGTGTTGATTTGATTAATTTTTGTGTAAAATCGTTTCTAAAAACAAGTTTTAAACCTGTTTCAATCATCAATTTCAAAGCTTAATGTATAAATATCATTTATGAAATTCTTGGATTGTTGACGTTCTTGAAGTGTTCTTGAAAGAAAATTTTCAGATCTGATTTTTTGATCCGAAAAAGTTATGGTGTTGTTTCAAATATATGTTTTTGAGAATTTTTGATCCATAATTCATTCTTTTAACATTTGTTTTAGTGAGCTTTTGGTGTTACAGGAGGTCACATATTCAGATTTTGCATGTCTCTGAAACAGAAAGGAAGAACTCGCATGCTACACTGAATAAAGAATTCACATGCTACATTGATGAGGATTTCGCATGTGACTGTTGTTCAGGTCTTCGCATGAACTAATCTTTTCGCATGGTGTATGTTCAAAGGAATTCGTATAAATGTTCATGAGGCTATTTCTACAGAATTCGCATGCTACACACAACAACAAATTCGTATAATGTTGTTGCTCAAGGAATTCGCATATGTCAAAACTTTTCGCATGAGGGTGTTTCTAACGGAATTCGTTTGTTAGAGTGAAAGGTTATACGAATTCCATACTTAGTTAGTTTCTCCTAAAGTCATACGAATTCCTCCCATCTATACGAATTTTTGAGATACAAATTTAAAAAAAAATCCGACGAGTTGAGTTTAATCGATTTCTTTGCATCTAACCTCTTCCTCTGATGTTCTAGAGCACAACGAAAGTCTCAGAATCAAATTTTGTTGAGAAACGAATGAGATATAGTCGATTGTGATGGAAACAAAAGCCAAAAAGAAACCCACACAGATGAAGAAACAGACTTGGAGAAAAGAGATAAGAATAATTACGTAAACCAGAACACTATATTAAAAACAGTAGCAAACTGACTGCCATTTAATCCATACATCTGAAGGGAAAAGAAATACGTCTACCCCTATTTAAGCAACAAAACAAACTTAAATAAACCCATGAGGTCCTAAATAATAGCTACCCACTACTATTATTCCCCATAAACTTGGTCAACTAAAGACCAAGTCATAAAACCCAATTAACCTGCAGATTACGGACCCGGAAGCTACCGAACCGTAACCCGCTAACCCGTAAACCAAACCGATTAATCCAACAATCACCCCCTTAATCGGTTTGTTCGAACACTTCATTCACAGTAATGTTGGTTCCTCTTCGATTAAATTGACCTCTTGTTTTTCCCATTTTGGACACTCGTTGTTGTAGTGACCGAGTTCCCCACACTTGTAGCATTTCACATGGCTTTTATCACGGATACGTTCATTTCCATCTCGACTTGTCCCGGACCCACGACCTCTTCCCCGGCCACGTCCAAAGCCACCACGATTTGAACCTCCATTGCCAAAATGGTTACCAACGTGTGATTTTTCTTCACTAACCAACAACAGCCCACCTTGAGTGTCTACCGTTTTCTCCGTTCCTTTTATGCGCTCCTCATAGGCCTTCAACCTACCAACGGCCTCATCGAATAGCATCGAATCTAACTCGAAACACTGCTCTATCGAAGCCACAATTTGAAGAAAGGATTTAGGCATTGAATCAAGTAGCCTTTTCACCAACTCCACCTCTTCAAGCTCGTATCCAAGGCTTCATGCCTTTGAAGCTAAACCGATCAATTTTGTTACAAAGTCATCAACGGTTTTTCCCTCCTTCATACGCAAGCTTTCAAGCTCCCTCTTCAAGGTTGCAAGCCTAGCCGTTCTCACTCGATCCACTCCCAAGTATCGTGTTTTTAGACCATCCCACACTTGCTTTGGCTCGGTGTAACTCGCCATTTGCAAAACCATTTCTTCGGGTATCGCTTGAAACAAGAAAGCGAGGGCTTGTTTCTTCTTCTTTGAATCCGGTTCGTCACCTAATGCCCTCGGTTCGACCGTCTCCCACATGCCATATGCATCCATAATCGTCTTGACTTTGACAGCCCAAAATGGATAGTTCGTTGGGGTCAAGATCGGGACTTGATACGACATCGAACCTCCTTCTTTATCCGGTACCAACGCCATTCTATTCGTCTTTATGACAGCCCCTACCTCTTTAATCAAGCTTGTTCCGAGAGCACTCTTCCACCGATCAAGAAAACAAAGCCACAACCGCCTTTACCGTCTTCCGTCACCCGCAAAACGAACCGAATCAAAGCCACCCGCTTTGATATCTTCCTGCCCGTTTGTCACGCACCTCCGGTTAGTCTCTCGGTATCGTTAGAACAAGCCCGATCAAGAGAAATCGGGGCTGCTACTGAGATGCTTCAGAAGACGATAAAACTCACACCCCTTTCAACCGAACGCGGCTCTGATACCAATTGATGGAAACAAAAGGCAAAAAGAAACCCACACAGATGAAGAAACAAACTTGGAGAAAAGAGAGAAGAATAATTACGTAAACCAGAACACTATATTAAAAACAGTAGCAAACTGACTGCCATTTAATCCATACATCTGAAGGGAAAAGAAATACGTCTACCCCTATTTAAGCAACAAAACAAATTTAAATAAACCCATGAGGTCCTAAAGAATAGCTACCCACTACTATTATTCCCCATAAACTTGGTCAACTAAAGATCAAGTCATAAAACCCATTTAACCTGCAGATTACGGACCCGGAAGCTACCGAACCGTAACCCGCTAACCCGTAAACCAAACCGATTAATCCAACAGATTAAAGCTTCGCCGGAGAACTAGCCGGAAAAACGGGATTCGCCGGAATCTTTGTTTGCTAATGTTTTCGTTGGTTTATCTCTTTAATCGTATTCTTACTTAATTCCCATCGTTTTTCAGGTGCTTAAAGCTCTTAAACATTCGATATACGATCGCCGGAAAATGTCTAGCCGGAGTTCCTTCACATCGATATAGAGCTCGTATTTTGTTGCATGTTTCAAAAAAATTCGATGGTATCAAGTCTTCACTGATCAAGGAACACAACGCAATAAATTTGGGGAATTTTGGTTGAAAAACGAAGGAGAAATCAAGCCTTGAAATCTGCAGTTCGAATAGAGATGATGATGAAGAGTAACTTAACGGACCTCCGTTATGTCCGTTAAGTTTGTGACATTTTGGTCCAAAGTCCGTTAAGTCTGTTAATTCTGTTACAATTTCAGTCCTTTTTTAGTTAGTCTCGTTAAGGTCATTTAGCGACTTCTAGAAATTGTTATTTTTCGTCCTTGTTGTTACTTTTGTTACTTTTTGGTTTTTTTTTTTTACATTTTTAGTCCTTTCTCGTTACTTCTTGTTAGGTCTGTTAACTAGTTTTAGGAGTTAGCAGTTTTAGTCCCTGTAGTTTTAGTTTAATGGTTTTGGCAGTTTTGGTCCCTCAAGTTCTAACTTTCAAGATTTGTCACTTTTAGCCCCCGTAGTTTATAACTTTTAGGTTTTTAGATTTTCAGTCCCTCTAGTAGATAGTTTGTTCTTTTGTCATTTTTAATCCCTCTAGTTTGTAAGTTTTGTGATTTTACATTTTTAGTCCCTAGACTTTATATTTTTGTGTTTTTGTCGTTTTAGTTCTCGTATTTTTGTCGCGTCTTAGTATTTTTTTTTCACTTTTAGTACTTGTTTTTCGTGTTAGTTTCATTTTTTGTCGGTTTTAGTCCCTATTTTCGTATTTTCTTCATATTTTAGTCGTTTTTGTTCATTTTCAGTCAATTTTTGTTTATTTTTCGTAAGTGTCGTGTTTAGTCCCTATTTTTCATTTTCTTTTCATTTTTAGTCCGTTTCGTGTCATTTTTGGCTATTTTTATCTGTTTCTGAGCTTAATTGATATATTTTTCATATTTTTGCAAGTTTGAAGGCTTCAAGTTCAAAAATTTTCCACGCTGACTTTTCAGAATTAATTTTTGAAGAAAATTTTTATAAACAAGTGGAGGAACATAAATTTTGGCTTTAACAGGTTTTGCCTCCAACTCTTTAATAGAATAACTTTCAAAATAATCATTTGATAAAAGCTTTGGTTGTTCACAAAGATAACTGTCATTCAGCTTTTTAGAGGAGAATGATAGTTGCATTTTAATTGTGTTCTTTCGATTCTCGTCTTCCTTGGCCTCAACCTCATCAGAAGATTTGGTAACAAATTTGGGCTTTAAATGAGAATGTTTACCAGCCACTTATAGAAAATCAAAGTTATATAAAGCTGGTTGTTTTCTGATTGTTTTCTTCAAATAATGTGGGTTATCGTAACCGAGACCCCACTTTTCTTTAAAATCATTATCCCCATGTGGTGTGTTTAGAAAGATGGTTTGATCTGTTTGACCTCGAGTGTACAATTTTGCTTCCAAACCATTGATCTTTTTCTCCAAATTCTTATTTTCAACCTGCAATTTATGAACTTTTAGTACAAACTCTTGTTTCTCAAGATCAGATTTTGTAATTTTAGAAACAACTTCAGAAATCTTATTTTCAAAACAATCTTTTTTTTGTTTAAACTCAGTAGCAGATTGGTTCAAAGAATCAATCAAGTTTTTGTTCCCAACAAGTTCTTTGTTGAGATCAAAAATTGTTTGACGCTTCTTAGCAACCTTGCTTTTCTCCTTTTTGAGTTTTATTTGAAGGTCTTGAAGCTCAATCATCATAGCTTCCATTTTCTTTAAAAAATCAAATTTAGAAAAAATTTGTACCTCATCGGAAGTTTCTTCATCAGACTCATCGTACTTCACTTCCTTTCCCATGAGGCACATGTGAGTGGTCTCAATTTTGTCTTCATCTTCTGAGTGATCAAGCCAAAATTCATCTTCTGCCATCAATGCCTTACCAACTTTCTTTTGCTTTGCCAGAAGCATCTTGTTTTTGTAGTAGTCAGAATTTCTCACTGCAGGCTTCTGGCAGTCTTTGGCATAATGACCCATTTTTCCGCAATTGTAACACTTGATCAGCTCATCAGATTTCTTCTCACTTCCATAATCATTTACATACTTTTTCTTCTCCTCTGGTTTTCTTCCCACAAACTTCTTCTCCTCATACCGCCTTCCTTCCATCTTATCTTTATGATCATAATTTCAAAACCCTGACGAGTACCTCTGGCTATTTTATCCCTGCTTCTTGTAGAACTTCTTTTGGAATACACGGGTCAGCAATACCATGGCTTGCTTTAAGTTCTCACTATCATCAGAGTCAGAATCAACATCATCAGAATCATCAGAACTTGAAATTATTACTTTCTTCTTCTTCTTATCCTTCTTCTCTTTTCCTTTCTGTGCTACTACCAAGGTTATGGGATATGCAGTTTTCTCAGCCTTTTTCTTCTCTCCTCTTTTCTCTTTCACTTCCTCCTCATTCTGCCTTAGTGTTTCATACACTTCATGAAGAGGAATGTCACTGAGATCCTTCATTTTTTTTCATCCTTCTTGTATGTTTCTTCCATTCGGGTTGAAGGATACTGAGGAATTTGACATTATTTTCTATCTGCTTCTTCTTCACCTTGTTCTTCACAAGTTCATTCAACAAAAGAACAAATCTCTCATAAGTATCTTTGATAATGCAAGATCGTTCTAAATCCTAGAGAGAGAAAGTAGAGAGAGAGAATTGGAAGCGCAGAAAGTAAGAATCTATTGAAATATGTGTTAATGTCTTACAAGGAACAAAGCCACAAGGGACTTAAATACCCTTGGCCAAAACCAGATATAAAAGCACTCTAAACACAGTATTAGACCAAGCCTTATAAATACAATTATTACTATAAAATCTGACTTAACAATCTCCCCCGTAGTAATCATTGGCGCTCCGGTCTTCAATGTAAACTGATATATCCATCTTCGAACTCTAATCAGACCTGCTAAGCGTCTTAGCGAAGCTTCTTGACTAAAAAAAATTCTTCTCAGCATCTTTCAATTTATGTTGCCTTTGCTGCCTTGACAAGACTGGACCTGTTTGTAATAAACTTGAAGGAACAATCGGTTCATCATCTTGTGCTCTAAACGACGCACCTCTTTCAAATGTACTTGAATAAGCTGTGGTGGTCGGAGCTGGAACAGCAAAAGAACTAGTATAACTGAGAAACTAGAATCTTGAGCGGATCTTGAGCAGCAGATAAACATTTGAACTCTTTGTCTCTTTAACTTCTCCTTAACTTCTCCCACTCATGACCTTGATTGATCTGGATCAACTTAGTCATGCCTACTTTGGAGACGAGACAGCTTCAGATCTGCAAAAACAGAATAAAGGAGAAAAAGGAAGGTTTGCGCTACATGTTGGTGGCGCAAACTTAGTTTTGCGCTAGCTGAAGGAGGCGCAAAGTTGAGTTTTACGCTACCAACTGTTGGCGCAAATATGACTTGAAATCTGAATATTTCCACCTGTTAAGCTCTTTGACTCCCCCTACACAAATGCACTAAATATGACAATTCAAGTTAGCATTCATATAGAAAATCAGATACTCCCCCTCGAAATGAGATATGATCTTTTCAGAATATTTTCCTTATTCACTACCCCTCTAAGAATGCACAGACCCATTGATACAGATATGAGAACACAAGAATCAAAACATCAATGTAGAAAGAAAAATATACTGAATATGTATTTTAAAACAACTAAATATATAAAATTTTAAACACTAAACAAATTAAAATCTACTTAGTAAAATATCACAGATTAATCCATCAGTTGAAGTCAAGTGTATGTTGTTGGATACAGATACAAGTTTCATTGCATATCAAGTTAAGACATGTTCAGTTTCAAAAACTTTCATCAATCTATTCAGTGTGCTAGCATACGAACTTCGATTAGCTTCAAGAAAATGCAATTCTAAAAATATAATAGAAAACTTTGCATGTACTCACACTAAGCCATCAAGAATTAAGACTTTCACAAATTTATAGGTTTATCGCAACTCAGAAATATCACCAAGTATAATGAGATGTGTGCTCATTGGCATCTTTTAGCATTGTACACATTGGCATCTTCACATGAGTGTGCTCTTTGGTATCTTTTAAGCTTGTGCACATTGGCATCTTTTAATCAAGAAGTTTGGTAAGTAAAGAATATGTCGTAAACGTAACTTTCTATCTGATCCTATTGCAAGATTTGGGTCAGCCGCTCCCAGACCAGTAGGCCTTAGGGGACTAGGTGTCAAGCACCCCTTGGAACTTACTCTCCCAGATCAGAAAGGCTACATCGACACATCCTAAACCCATTCATACCAGTTAGAACATTACTTTCAATCTGATTCTATAGAAGGATTTGGGTTCGATCACTCCCAGACCAATTGACCTTAGGGGACCAGATGACAAGCATCCCACAGAACTTACTTTCCCAAACCAGAAAGGTCACAGGTACAAACTTTTAAACTTAGAGATTTCTGTATTTTATATATATAAATTTTCATCTCAATCACTCAGTTTTACATCTAAGTGCTTAACCCATATTTTCATTACAATCCATAATTCTGACTTTTTAGGATTTCTAAGCATTGTAAAGTATAAATATTCCGAATCACATAACTTTAAATCAATATCAAAAGTTTCAAACATGTTGTTGACCTTTCGACTTTTGTAAGACTTGAAAGTTGAACATATAAAACTTCGATATAAACAAAACAACTTGAAAATTTATCCTAGACACACATTTTATTCAACAGAAAGAAAAACTGTAAAACTTTTACTTTATAAAATAAAAATTTGTAAAGATTTTAAACTTTTAAATTCAACATGTCGAGTTTTGAAAGCAGAAAAAAATAAAACGTTTTTCATTTAATGCTTTTGTAAAAAAAATATTGGCAAGTTGATATTTAGTTAGAACAAAATATAATTCAATCATATCTTCTTCCACATAATGTATAAGGAATTTATGTCTCATATCAAAGTTTTGGGTTGTACAAATTCAGGTTTTGGTTAAACTAGCTCAGATTCTTGAAAAACATGAGAAAACTGGAACAACATCATAGTCAGAGATAAATGCAGCGGAATAAAGTAGATGCACTCACAGTTTCTCATTTGTCCAGAAGCTAAATTCATTGAAGAACGAGTCCTAAACTGATATGTTTAGAAGTCGAAGTCCATTGAAGTACGGGTTCTGAGCTGATTTACTCAGAAGCCATTGTTCTCTTACTCCCCCTTGACATTAGGTTCCTGCAACTTAGAATCAATCTTTGATTTTGGTACCCACTTGAATTTGGGTCCATGTTTGTTAGTTATAGTTCTTATGGGAGTAAACTTGTTAGATTTGACATAGAAAGCACGAGAAAAATAATCAGATGAATGAACAGAATCATCAATAGAAGACAAAGCATAATCATCTGAACTAGAATCAGAAGAAGAATATGAGACATCTTTTGAAATTTGAATCAATTGCTTTATTGAGTATTTTGAAATTTTATTACAAACAGCAAATGAATCACTTTTATAGATTTTGTCTACATATATATCCTCATCAGTCATAGATTCATCAGATGTCCGCTTGATCCTCCATATCTGCCTTGTTGGAGTCCTCAAAGTCCTATCTGAAATATTTGAATCATAAGAATTAGAATATTCAGAAATAACAATATCTTGTTTCTTTGACTTCTTTGACATTCTTCTTTTACGCTTTGGTTTATAATAATTATCATTTAGCGTAAAAGATTCATCAAGAATTTTCAAATTAAGATTTGAATCTGAAGAAACAATTTTATCTAAAAATCCAAACTGATCAGACAATAAACCTGAACTTACCTCGGAGTTAGAAAAATGTTGAGAAAAGTTTTCAGAATTTAGAAATTCCTTTTTGGTTTCTTTAAAATCAGAAGAAAGACCAGAAACAGAATATGTATATAAATGTTGTTTTTGAGAAATTAATTTGTCTTCAAGACTTGACGTCATGAAAGAAAGAATTACATCCGTTTCAATTTCTTTTTGAATATTTTGTTCTTCCATTTTATCTTCAAGATCAATGATTTTTCTTTCTAATACTAATGGAGGAATATATCTTTTGGAATCAAAAGAAACTGGAGATATATTTTCTTTATCAGTGTTAGTGGCACAGATATCAAAATAATCATCAGACAATGAAGATTTAATGGGAGAAATGACATTTAAACTGTTTCTATTCTTCTTTGATTTTTCGGGAAAATATATGGCATTTTCGCTCGTGTAAACAAAAGAAATTTCCTTTTTCTTGTTGTTCATTCTTTTCTCATTTTCGATTTCTAAAACTTGCTTTTCACTTGTCCAATGAAATTTGAACTGAGGAGCATATCTTGCAAGAGTTAGATAATCGTATTCATATAAAGTAGGAACTTCTGTTTTAGCTTTGTCTAAAAAATGCGGATTTTCAAAGCCAAGTCCCCATTTTTCTTTGATAGACTCATAACTCTGTGGTTTGTTCAAATAAATAGTTTGTTCAATTTGATTCCTTCGATATAATTTTTCTCCCAACTCATTTATTTTAGTCGAAAAATTTTCTTTTTGTTTGGTCATTTCTGTCAAAGAATTAAGATAAGTCATATTTGATTTTTCTAAATCATCCAATTTCTTTTGAAAGATTTCTTTTGTATGATCCAAAATAGATTTTTCATCTTTCAAAAGAACTTTGTAATTTATCAATCAAATTTGACTTTTCTGAATTTAATTTTTTTTCAGAAAATAACTTTGAGCGAAGATCATGTAAAGCAGTTATAACGATATTCATCTGTGAAGAAATAAATGTGTAATCAAACTCAGAAGGTACCTCATCTGCATCAGTTGAGGAATCATCATCATCATCATCGCTCTGATCATCTCCGATGAAGCACATATGAGCAGTTTCCACATTGTCAGCTTCATCGTCGGAGTGATCTAGCCAGAATTCTTCTTCAGCTAGTAGAGCGGTTCCATTCTCTCTCTTTTCGGCCAGTTCCATTTTCTTCCGATAATACGCCAAATCCCGAACTATCTTCACTCGACACTCCTTAGCGATGTGACCCGACTTTCCACAATTGAAACAATCAGCAGCTTTCTTATGCTCGGGCACTTTGACCTTAGACCCTGAAGTGAAGCGAAGGTTGTTGGAACCCGAACGAGGCTGGAACTTCTTATTATAGCGTTGAGAGAGAAGAATCATTGCTTTCTGTAGTGCCTCGCCATCATCATCAGTTGCACCGTCATAAGCATTCTTGGATAATGCTTGTTCAGACAGTTTGCTTGTGAGAAGTGCAACTGGGTCCACTGTCTTTTTGTTTTTCTTGTCAAGTTTGGCCTTCTTATCCTTGACAATGCTCTCATCTGTCAACAAAATCTCATATATCTCTTGGATTTGCATGGTAGAGATCCGGACATCATTCCTCAATCTATGACAAGATTTGATCCATTCCGATTGAAGAGAATTGAGGAACTTCAGATTGGTCTCTAGCTCAGTCTTTTCCACTTTTATCTTTCGCAGATCATTTATCACAGCACAGAACCTGTCAAAAACATTTTTTAGTGACTCCCCGTCTTTGGCTTTGAACGCTTCAAAGTTGTTCATGTAGCGTGTATGCCGAAGTTGTGTTGCAACTGTAGACCCAAGCATAATCTTCTCTAGATGTGCCCACATTAGTTTAGGATTGTTTTTGTAACAATCAATCCAGTTGTATATAGAATTTGGCAAGGCTAGCATCAGATTTGTCTTTATATCACGATCAGCTTTATATTGCAACGACTCATCGGGTGTGTATTCAGCGATAGGCTTTGTCATCCCAGAAGCCAGTATGGGATTTTCAAAAGATCCTTCAGTTAGAATCTTCATCATGTACGTCATCTCCGTTCTTTTGACGCTCGATGAAATTAAGAAACCGATCTTCCCATTGAGTGAACTCATTCTCATCAACCAGAACCGGAGGACGAGTTTCTGTGCCCAATGAGATCATGATGTCATTCTTGTAAAACTGAGCTTCAAAAGCAAACTTTGCAGAATGCATAGAGAAAAACTTCAAAAGTCTGAAACAGAGAGGCTGGCGCATAATGAGATTTGCGCTAATAGTGACTGGCGCAAACTAGGTTTTGCGTGAACAAAAGATGGCGCAAACTTGTTTTGCGTGAAGCGTTGTTGGCGCAAACTTAACTTTGCGCTAGACAAAGGTGGCACAAACAGTACTTTGCGTGATATGTAGATGGCGCAAAAAAAATATTTGCGCTAGTCGTAGGTGGCGCAAAATGAACTTTGCACGATATGATGGTCGCGCAAAATTAACTTTGCGTGAAGAACTGACGAACCCTGAACTTGGCGAGATGAACTGGCGCAAAGCTTTGAATAACTAGCGCAAAAATCTGATGAACTTGATGAACTCGCGCAAACTTTTGATTCTTACGCAAAATAGGTATAAACTAGCGCAAAGTTCAGATGAACTCGCGCAAAAACTGGATCTGGAGCAAACCTTGAAAAATTACGAAAACCTTCTAATTTCGATTACAGAACCGAGTTTGATGAAATTTTCTCACACAGATTTGATCGAAAACAACTTTCTAACACTTCTGAAACAATTAATTTGATCAAAAACCACAAAAACTTGAATTCGTAATATGAACAGTACGCAAAAATGACTTTTTCAGAAACTCGAAAATTTTTAAAATTGAATTTCAAACACTGATTTTCTTGCAAAATGATGTGAATCAAAGATATTTTACTAAGAAAAACGGATCCAGCGAACCAATTTTCAAGAAAATTCATTCAAAATACAGTCCGAATTTGATGAAAAACCAAAAAATGAGATTTTTCTTGAAAAAATCAAGAAAATCGATCAAATTTTCTGATTCAAACACAAATTCAGAATTGAAAAACGTTTCTCTCAATCCTCTCAGATTCAGATTAGGCTCTGATACCAATTGATAATGCAAGATCGTTCTAAATCCTAGAGAGAGAAAATTAGAAGCGCAGAAAGTAAGAATCTATTGAGATATGCGTTAATGTCTTACAAGGAACAAAGCCACAAGGGACTTAAATACCCTTGGCCAAAACCAGATATAAAAGCACTCTAAACACAGTATTAGACTAAGCCTTATAAATACAATGATTACTATAAAATCTGACTTATCTTCTAAGCTCTCATTTTCTTTAATAAAGTTTTTCCGGGGGTTCCGTCCCCTTTTCCCAAAAATAAAAGCTCTCATTTTCTTTAGCCTTGAACTCCTCATAACTGTTAATGCAATTGGCCACCTTCATTTGATTACCAACCTTGGATCTCATCATCATCTTTTGCAGTTGATCCCACATCTTCTTAGCATTTGCCTTGTAGATGTTTATTTTGATGTAGATCTCGTTTGGTATACTTTGCAACAGTAGAGATCTAGCTTGCTTGCCAGCTTTATATCTGTTCTTTTGCTCTTCTGTGTACTGAGAGATATCCTTCGGTACTATCTTTGTTTTCTGCTCTCTGTCCATATTCCCATCTTCACTATCCGATGATTCGTCATCTGGGATTTCTATGGTTATAGGAACCATTGGACCTTCTTTGATGGATAATAGAATGTTTTCTCCGTTGGCATGTCTATCAACGAAAGCCAGGAATCGGTCTTTCCACTGTTCATACTCTCATTTGAAGAGAACTGGTGGTTTGACATCCGTACCAAGGGCAAGTGCATCTTTAGAAGTCATCTTGAGCTTTACACTGTCTAAATGATCTTAAAAAAATTCAGAAACAAAAGAACCTTCAAAAGTCAAACTTGGTCAAATCTGGAAAAACTCAGAAAAATATTCTAAGTATGGAACTCGCAGACCAAAAGATATGAGCTTCACGCAAAACAAACAAACTCAGCTTCGCGCAAGATATAATATGCGCGTTTGAACTTCGCGCACGTGGAAGGATGCGAGTACAAGCTTCGCGTACAAAGACTCGTGCGTGTTTTAACTTCGCGCAGAGACCAACGTGCGAGTTCTTGAGATTTCCACTTCGCGCAATGCCGTTGTGCGTTCTAGACTTAGAAAAAATTTCGATTTCTACTTCGCGCTAGCAAATCACTTCTCGCAGATCAACTTCGCGCAAGACACAGAGGATGAATAGTATAAACTCGTGTTGGTCCCGAAGGTGCTAAACAAGTTTGTAGAAGGGGGGGGGGGTTGAATACAAACACAGAATTTAAAGTTTAATAAATTGTTTATTGATAAATCAAAATACAATTTACAAGTTTGTTGCGGAATAAGATTAAGACAGACTCAATCTAAACAAACTTAAGAAACACTAAGATAATTGCACAAGAAATTCAGAGAGAGAGGGGATTAAGAGATATAGAAAACAAGGGTTTCTATATTGAGTTCAAGGATGAAGCACACCTTCAGATGAAGGGGTGAACTTCCTATTTATACCCTATGCATTAAATGCATGGCAAGATACTTTACACGTGGCGTTCACTGATAGGCTTTGGGAGTCTGACTTTTGGTAGACATGCTTTCGGCCGGGTCATGAATAGTGTAGTTAACAGAGTTGTTGTACGAATGGTTGCAGAGACTTGTCCGTTCTGACACATCGTACTAGGTTGTGCAAGGATAGACAAAAGGAGACTTGAGGCATAAGCTTTGTGATCGATTGATCGCTGAGTATCTCTAAGTTCAGAGATAAAGAGGTTCAGCTATCGCTGAAGCTTTTTCTCATGTTCCTTCACGTATAAGTAGAGTTGTCTTTGCTTCACTGATGTCCGCATCAGATCACTAGTAGACTTCTCTTTGTTCAGCAACTTCGTCTTTGATTCAGCTATGAACATCTGATGACGCGAGACTTGTCTTCAGGGATTACGTTGGCTGTTTACTTTAGGAACTATTAGTGATAACTGAACAGACTCAGTTTGATCACTGATAGTGAAACACTAATACATAGAAATGTATAAGAAAGACTATCAACGATAACTGAACAGACTCAGTCTGATCGCTGATGGTGAAACACTAATACATATTAAAACGTAATTTTCACTAAGTATAGAAGAGGGTCGTTATCCAATCACTGAGAGAGTTTGGATCAACAATCTCCCCCTATTTGATAATGACAAAGTAACTGAAGAAAATTACTTTATGATTCAAAATGATGGAATAATCAGGACTCGTAACATACATGTCCCAATTACTATTTTGAGGGATCTTTTACAGCACTGATGAAGTTAAGTACTTTACTGAAATTTCATTTATTCAAGAAGAGAATTACAAGGAATGAAAATTACAAGTAAATAACTAACTACTGTAAGTACAACTAATAGATTACAGAAGAGAAAACTAATCTATCAGTTATAAGAAGATTTAGGAGGATTTATCATATACTCAGGTATTTCTTCTCCTTTCTGTCTTCGTTCCAAGGATTCTTGGCTGATAATTTCTTTGATTTTCTCAGCAGCAGGGAAGAAGTCACACCATAAGCATAAGAGATCCTTGAGATGATTCAGAGGACAGATAGGAATCTCAGAGACTCTTTGAAATCTGAGTTCCTCATCATCATCTCTGAAGAATATTCCATAAGGATAGCCAATTACTTGACCAGCTTGGAAAGGACCACCAGGAGGCAGAGATAAATCCAGAACTGAAAGATCAGGAGGAGGACCAAACAGTGCATCTCTTGAAAATTTGATAGAAGTTTCATTTCTGATGATGGCGACGTCTTCAGAGGAGGAGGACCCAATTCTTCTCTTGAGTTTCTTGGGATTGGGAGGGATAGGAGATGGCAGATTCAGTACAGAAGTGACTCTGTTGATGAGAGCTTTAAGAAGTCCTTCAACGTAGCCTCTGTATGTAGATTTCGATTTCTTCAGCGCATCCCAGAATTCTATCCACTCTGTAAACCCGAAACCTTCAAGTTTGGAAACGTACATAGCTTTCTGAGTTCCATCCTCTCTGGTAATCTCCATGGTCACTGAGAGTTGATCCTTCTTCTTGCGACCAGAGATAGTCACGGCTGTTATTGGAAGAAGATCAGAGCGATAATCCATCTTCTGTTTGCACCATTCGATGGACTTATCGTTGATCTCTTGTTCTTTGGAGTGTTCCTCTTCAATTTCTTTCAGCAGTGCAGCTTGAACTTCCACAGGCTTTCTTTTCAGCTTCTTGTCCTTGACTTGAGAAGATTGAATCTTTAAAGCTAGTTGAGCATCTCGTCTGCATTCAGCGAGCAGTTTCTCAGCTTTGGCAGATTCTTCTCGTTCAGCATCAGTGAGGAAGTCGAGCTCTGAGAAGGATGTTTGAAGAAGAATTTTCAGCCGTTGACTTTCTAGTTGAGCGATCATTTCACCTCTTTTCTTTATCACTTCCTCTAACCAACGAGATGGTCGAGAGGGCCTTCCTGGATGGAGCAGGGAATCTTCTTCTTCTTCTTCATCAATCTCAGCGATAGAGATTGGGATTATTTCTTTAGCGATAGCAGCTGGAATTATTTGTAGTTCAGAACCCTTAAGCAGGGGTGAGAACTGTCTGGATAGAAAATGAAGGAAAGAAGGGATAAGTGTATATTTTTAGAAAAAGAGAGAGAAAGGCTAGAAGGAAATAGGGGTTTGGAAAGAGTAGGAGAGTGGTACAATAGAAAGACATACCTGAGAAGGATGCTCCCCCTCAGATTGTGATCCAGTCCTCAAGCATTCTTCAGCGATTGGTTGTTTGTCTTTGCTCTGCGAAGGAGCGCTTGAAGATGTATCACCTCTCACCCCTGCTTTGACAACCTCTTGCGAAGTTGTCCCTGATACGTTCGGCTTGGAGAACCACATAGATTGGTCTTCTTCATCGTCGTCGTCATCATTGGAGGGTTGATCCTTTTTTTGATCAACAAGATCTAGATCATCTTCCTCTTCATCTTCTTCTTCCTCATCATCTTCAAAGAGAAGAGAATGAATAGAAGAGGGTTCTTTTGCCTTCTCCCCCTCTTTGTCATTATCAACGACAGGGGGTTGGTCAGCTGCTGGAGTAGCTGTTGAAGCTTTCAGCACTTGAACGTCAGCCTCCAGACGCTTGACCCGTTCTTCAACTACAGGGATGTCGCATGTGGCATCATGGATGAATTCCACAGCGATGTTGAGATTTGTCCGATCATCTTCAGTGAAGGAGGGGGGCAGCGCTGGAGCTGTTTCAGATACCTTTTAGAGAAGTTGCTGTAGAAGGGACGTGCAGAGATCAACCTTAGAAGAGAGATCTCGAACTTCAGTGGTAAGAGACTCAAATCGCCCCTGAAAGAGTTGAGAGGACTCTCTGAGTTGGACGACTTGTTCTTCCACAGCTGAAAGTTTGGAGTTCTCAGCTTTGGATGAGCAGGTGGCTGTCAACCTTTTCAGCTCCTCACCAGCCTGATTTACGGCGCTGGTGGTGTTGTTGATGGTGTTGGTGAGAGCGTCCACCTTTTCTCCCAGACTGTTGACATGCGTGGCAACAGACGCCAAACTAGGACCTGAAAATGATATCAGTTCAGATATGGGCTTATTTGGAGAGGTGGGGAAAGAAGTGTTTAGGATAATAGGTTTACCTGACGTATCAAACATTTTGTAGAACTGCAAAGATTCCTCAAATGTTTGATGTTCAGGTCCTATAGGTAAAGAGGCGGTAGCGGTTTCAGAGACCAAAGAAGGAGATGGAAGAGTTATGGAGATAGAAGTAGGGTTGGGGTTAATCTCAGCGGATGAGATAGTAGGTGGGGTCACTGATGGTGTGACAGCGATTGAAATCGCTGACACGGCATGTTGAGTGACTGCTGGAGTTGTGGAGGAAAGACCCACAAATGCATCTAAGGTAGCTTGTTGAGAAGCTTCCTCAGGTATAGTACTAGAGGGTGTACTTTCCTTAGTCTTTTTGGCCTTCTTAGAAGGACCAATCGGACTAGCTGATGGTCGTTTGGAAGTAGTGGTAGCGACAGGGATAGCAGACGAAGGAACCGTCTGCGTGGTCGCTGAAAAAGAAGAAGAATGGAGAGAGAGACGAGAACGAAGAAGAGAGATACTTACCTCGTTGGCGAGTGGCTTTACCTCCAGTGATCGTTGACCTATCCTGGCAAAAGTGCCATCATCTTTGGTGGGATAGGTGTTGGGATAGAGGAACTTGATGTACGTACATATGAAACGTACGTACGAGATCTTGGGATCTCGTTCAGGCTTCTCTAATCTCGACCTCAGGTCTTCAAAAATGGCAGTGGCGTAGTCAAAGTTTTGACCAGCGATAACTGAGTAGGCCATTTGCAGTTGTGTTTTGCTGGCTTGATCCAGCGAACCACTCTTCCCGCTCATGCACTGAATTATGTGCGAGAAGATGAAGTTCAGTTGTGAAGGCATCTGAGCTTTGAGAATCTTGGTGAGCTTTTTGTTGGGAATAGAAGATCTCGGTTTGTTTTCCCAACAATAACCCATTGCATCCAGAAAGGATATTAGCTCAGCATCAGTGGGGAGTGTGTCGAACCCACTTTTTGGTTTGTCAGGGAATCTCAAAGATTTCCTGAGGCTAAGAGCGGTCATGCTCCCTGGACCCAAATCCGTGCTGAAGGAGATAGCAGGGACTCGTTCACCTTTTTTTGTTGGTGAGTTCAGTTGCATCAGCAGTGAACCAGAACTGCTGGAGTAGAGTCTTTGAAGGCTTAGGATCCACAGTGATCGCGTAAGCTATGCATGATTGTTTGAGAAATTCAGCAACTTCCACCAGATGTGGGTATTTGTCAGCTTTAAAGTCAAGTCTTCCCAAGTGATTACATTTAGTAATCTCAACTTCAGTGATAGCGAATCGTACATGCTTGGAAGCAACGATTGAAGATTGTGCCATTTCTGTTATGGAAAGAAGCATAATAGAAGAAATGATTATGATTAAAAAATAATATGATTACCAGTTTCCATAGAAGAAGGGAAACTGGAAAGATATCAAGTTATTTTTAGGAAGAGAAAAATAGTGTTCTGGGTAGAAAGAATGAAGAACACTTTAAAAACCAAAATCACATAAACAAGAACGTTTATTTAAAAAAAAAACATAAAATCAGAAAGAATGATTTTTAGTTTTTAAATAAGAACGTTTTATAAAATCCATGAAGAACAAGAACGAGTAGGATTTTAAAAAGAATAGAAAGCATACGAACAATGCACATAAACATGAAATAAACCTGTTTATTTTGAAGAAGAAGAGTTGCAGATTCAATATTCTGGGTTTACTTGCTTGAGTGTTCTTGAGAAAGATTGTTTCTTGCTATGAAAGTTTTGAAAGCGTAAACCGTATAAAGGAGAGAATAATTCCTTTTATACAAAGAGATAGAGGAGAGAGAAGGAATGAAGCGGGAAAAAATCATCATGACATTGACACGTTCCACAAAGTTGATTGGATAGAAGAGCAACGGACGAACGTGTCAGAAAAGGCGTGTCGTGGATTATCCGCTCAAATGACGTCATGGGAGAGAGACGTTTTATTTTTTATTTTTATTTTTTTTTCGTTTTGAAATTATCACTGAAGAAAAAATATCAGTAATATAATTTTCTTTTTGAAAGTATCCCTGATGAAAAGATGGGGATAGATTTTCTTTTAAAAGGATCACTGAATATAAATATCAGTGATAAATTTAATTAAAAAGCTTTTAATCATTTGAAGAAAGATTCAGTGATTAAGATTTATATTTTTTTTTTAAAAATCTCAACTGAATGAAGATTCAGTTGTAGGGATTGGGAAAACATACCTGAGAGTCAGAATATTTATCAGAGAATGATGAAAGGGGAACTTTTGATTACTGACGCAATACATGAACGCTGAAGAATTATTCTTCAAGGTTCAGCATTCCAAGCTCACTGATGAGAAAGTTGAACCTTGTCTCATCAAGAGGTTTGGTGAATATATCAGCAAGCTGAAAGTCAGTAGGAATAAAGTGAAGTTCAATATCACCATTCATCACATGATCTCTGATAAAGTGATATCTGATCTCTATGTGTTTTGTCTTTGAATGTAGCACAGGATTATTTGCTATAGCGATAGCACTAGTGCTGTTGCAATAGATAGAAATCTTTGATAGCTGAAGGGCATAATTTAACAGTTGATTTCTCATCCATAAGATTTGAGAACAACAGCTTCCAGCGGCTACGTATTCAGCTTCAGCTGTGGAAGTGGACACAGAATTTTGCTTCTTGCTTGTCCAACTTACCAGCTTTCCTCCCAAGAGTTGACATCCACCAGTGGTACTCTTTCTGTCAAGTTTACATCCTGCAAAATCACTATCAGAATAACCAGTTAGATCGAACCCTGAGTCTTTGGGATACCAAAGACCGAGGTTAGGAGTTCCTTTCAGATATCTGAAAATTCGCTTTACAGCGATCAGATGGGATTCCTTGGGTTCAGATTGATAGCGTGCACATAAACAAGTAGAGTACATGATGTCAGGTCGGCTTGCTGTGAGATACAACAGAGAGCCTATCATTCCTCTATAGGTAGTGACATTAACAGGTTTTCCAGAAGGATCTTTGTTAAGTGTCAGGGGTGGTGCCATAGGAGTTTTCATCGCTGAAGTTTGAGTAAGATCAAACTTCTTCAGCATATCTTTAACATATTTACCTTGGCTGATAAAAGTACCTTTGTCAGATTGTTTAATCTGAAGACCAAGAAAATATGTCAGCTCACCCATCATACTCATTTTATATTCTTTCTTCATTCTTTCAGCGAAGCGAGTACACAGAGATGGGTTAGTAGAACCAAATATTATGTCATCGACATATATTTGTACAAGAATTATATGACCTTTTATCTTTCTAAAAAATAACGTATTATCAATCTTGCCACGTTCAAAATTTTCAGAGATAAGAAAAGATGAGAGAGTGTCATACCAAGCACGAGGGGCTTGTTTTAGACCATAGAGAGCCTTATCCAATTTATAAACATAATTTGGATGTTTAGGGTCATAGAACCCTGGTGGTTGTTCTACATAGACTTCTTCATTCAGCTTTCCATTTAGAAACACTGATTTTACATCCATTTGATACACGATGAAGTCTTTATAGACTGCATAAGCTAAGAATAGTCGAATTGCTTCGAGCCTGGCCACAGGGGCAAAGGTTTCATCATAGTCTATGCCTTCCTCTTGTCTGTATCCCTGAGCAACAAGTCGAGCCTTGTTGCGGGTTACAGTTCCATGTTCATCTAACTTGTTTCTAAACACCCATTTGGTGCCTATTACAGTTTTATCAGATGGTCTAGGAATGAGATTCCAAACTTTGTTTCGAGAAAATTCAGTCAGCTCTTCTTGCATAGCGCTGACCCAGTTTGGATCTCTGAGGGCATCATCAGTCTTCTTTGGTTCTATTAAGGAGAGAAAGTTTACAAAGAGACAGATATTACCTGAGCTTTGTCGTGTCTGAATACCTGCATCTGGATCACCAAGAATTTGATCTATTGGGTGATCTTTGGTCCATCGCTGAGCAGAAGCATTATTGCTTAACTCAGAGGTTGGATCAACAATTTGAATGTTTACTGATGAGGACGATTGAGGTTCATCAGCGATTAACTGTTGAGTACTGGAGAGGTTTTCAGACGAAGGCATATTTGATGGTAGGAGTGTGTTTAGAGGTTCGGCTGAAACCCATGATTTGGATTCAGCGGTAGGATGTATAATGTTTGGATCATCATCAGCGACTGGGGGATCTGAATGCTGATGGTTTGAGAAGAAAGGTTCAGTTTCTCTGTAGTGAGAAAGCATTTAACTCTTCATTGTCAGCGATTGGTTTGGAGTTCGCTGAGCGAGTTTCATCAAAAGTGACGTGAATTGTTTCTTCTACGGTTTGTCTTCTCTTGTTGAAGACTCTGTAGGCTTTGGAGATGGAGGAATATCCTAGAAATATTCCATCATCAGCTTTTGGGTCGAACTTTCCAAGTTGATCTCTGTTGTTTAAGATAAAGCACTGACAACCCAAAGATATGAAGAAAGCTGATAGAAGGCTTCCTTCCAACAAAAAGTTCATAAGTTGTCTTCCTAAATCGCTTTATTATCAGCGATCTGTTTTGAGTAAAACATGCAGTGTTTACAGCTTCAGCCCAAAATTGAGTAGGGAGATGAGAATCGCTGAGCATTGATCTAGCAGATTCTATGATCGTTCTGTTTCTTCTTTCAGCGACTCCGTTTTGCTGAGGTGTTCTTACTGAAGAGAAGTTGTGAGAGATTCCCTTGTTCTCAAAGAAATTGTTCAGGGAACTATTTTTGAATTCAGTTCCATGATCACTTCTTATTGAACGAACAGTAAGATTGTTCAGCACTTCCATCTTTTTCACAAAAGATATTAGTTCTTCTGGAGTATCACTCTTACAGCGAAGAAAGATAACCCAGGTGTAGCGAGAATATTCATCTACAATGACAAGTGTATATTTCTTTCCAGCTATTGATTGGATGTTGACAGGGCCAAACAGATCCATATGCAAGAGCTGAAGATGACTTGTCACTGAGGAAACTTGTTTCGATTTGAAACTTGCTTTTGTTTGTTTTCCTTTTTCACATGCTGAGCAGAGAGATTCTTTAGCATATGAGTGCTGAGGAAGACCAGAAACCAGTTCCTTAGATGAGAGAGAATTCAGGGTTTTGAAATTTATATGAGAGAGCCTTTTATGCCATAGCCAGTTGACATCAGAAGAGGCTTTAGATAAAAAACATAAGTTTTCAGTGATAGTAGAGTCCATATCTATTACATAGACATTTTCTCTGCGATGACCACTGAGAGCAAGTTTTCCTTTCTCATTTAACACTGAACATGCTTTCTTAGTAAAGCGTACTTCATAGTCTTTATCACATAGTTGACTGATGCTTAGAAGATTGTGCTTCAGTTCATCTACATAAGCGACTCTTCGAAAGGTAGTTGTCCCATTGCTGAGGACACCAAACCCTCGGGTAAATCCTTTACCATTCCCACCAAAGGTCACAGAGGGACCTTTCTCTTCCTTGTATTCAGTGAGCAGGTCTCTTTGTCCAGTCATATGACGAGAACATCCACTATCAAGATACCAGATGCCCTTTGATCCCTGCACACATAAGGAAGATTAAGCGTTGTTTGGTACCCACTTTTCAATGGGTCCTTCAGAGTTAGTGGATAAGGTAAGTTCAGTAGTATTTTCAGCTGATGAAGATTCAGCTTCAGTGGTGATCTTCACTTTGGTTAATTTCTTAACCTTAGTGGTATTTTTCACCTTGGTTGATTTTTCAGCCTTGGTGACCTTAGCTTTAGAAACATTTTTCTTCACTTTAGCTATTTTATCAGCTTCAGTGGCAGTTGGACATTTACTTGCAATATAATCAGTAAAACCACAGTGATAACATTTTCTATATCTGAAAATGGTTTTAGGATCAGAAGTAGAAGGTTTTGCAAGTTTAAGATGAGTAGGGCCAGGTCCAAGAAGACTTTTCTCTTGAGATCTGGGAGGAATTTTCATTTCTTCAGATCTCGAGGTTTTAAGATCAATCTTCAGCTTTGGAGGACAGAGATCAAAGATTTCTATCACAGAGCTAGAGGATTGCTTAGCTGAAGGTTTAGAAGGAACTTTCAGCTTTGCTTTCCTGGTTGCCTTCTGAGGAAGGAGAATGGACTTTCCTTTATTCGTAGACTTAGTATCTTTGTAATTTTCCTCAGGGATGTGATTTGAAGAAGAACAGGGATAGAATTGATTATAAGAAGTGTCAAAGAAAGAGGTGACAAAAGTTCCAAACTTAAGCGAGGAACTCTCTTTCTTAGGATCGTCCTGAGGTGTCCAAAAACCAAGACCAATTTTATCACTATCAGGAGTTTGAGCATTAATTATCTCAAAGATCTTTGTTGATGATTTGCACCATTTTTCAACATGAGCCTTTTCTGTTTTTAGAGCAGCGATGACTTGTTCGCGTTCAATACTGATGATTTCATTTATAATGACTTGATCTTTCAACTTTTCTTCTAAAAGATTTAGTTCTTTGATCTTTTCATGACATTTTTCCAGCTCTTGAGTTAAATGAACATTTTTATTCTCAGCTTGAGTTTTGTCGTTTAGGGCATTATAAAGGTCAATCGTCAGCACATCAACAGCGCGACTTCTCTCAGCTTCAGGTAGAGAGGGATTTGTAGAGATAGATACCTGAGATGATATGTAGCTCATAGAAGGTTCAGATGGTTCTTCCACTTCTTCTTTAATCTCAGCCATAAGGCAAAGATTAGCGACTTCTTCTTCATCAGAAGATGATTCTTCTGATTCAGCCCAGTCGTGTTCTTCAGCGATGAGACCTTTACCTTTTCGCTGATAGCTTTTCAGCTTTTGATATTTGTTCTTCACCTTATGGTATTTGTCATCACTGGATCTTCTTGAGGTAGAAGGTTTGAAGACCTTTTTCGACCTGTACTCACTAGCAAAATGTCCAATCTTTTCACAGTTATAGCAAGTGGCAGTAGCCTTATCAATCGGAGTTGATTTTGGCTTTTCAGTAAGAGAGAGAGGTTTACTTCTTCGGAAGTTACTCTTTCTTGCAAATCTCTTAAAAGAGTTTGTCAAGAGTGCTAAGGACTCGTCAAACTCTGAAAGATCAGGGTCTGATAGATCCTCAGATTCAGAATCTAACTCAGTGATGGTGAGAGTAGATCGCTGAGATGGAATTATCTCTGAAGAGACTAAAGCAACAGGAGTACTTTTGGAGTCTTTAGAATATTTTACAAGATTTTTCTTCAGAAGATTTGATTGCTCATAGTTGAGAAATATTCCATACAGAGTGCTTAAAGAGAGAGTATGTAAGTCTTTTGTCAGCTTAAGACATATTGAATAACTGTCCCAGCTTTCAGGAAGACTTTCCAAGAATTTTGTTAGGACCTCAGAATTAGAATAGGTCCTTCCAACAGTTCTTAGGTCAATGATTAGGCAGTTAAACCGCTGATGAATGTCAGAAAGAGATTCATTCTTACCAGCGATGAAACTTTCATACTGTCTTACCAAGTTAATCTTTCGAGTCTCTTGGATTTCAGTGGTGCCCTCATATTGAACACATATGGTTTCCCACATTTCTTTAGAAGTTTTCAGATGCATGATGGAATGGAAAACTTCATCAGGCAGAGCCATTGAAATAATGGTCTTTGCTTTTGCATCTATGCCTACCTTCTTTTTATCTTCATCACTCCACTGTCTTATTTCCTTAACGACATATCGTTCAGGGACAGCTTCAGTGGTGGCAGTAGCGGGAACCGCAGCTATAATTCTAACAGGTTCATAGGGTCCGTTTTCTATATATTCAGGTATAGTAGGATCCGCACCTTCAAGAAATAGCATCATTCGATTTTTCCATAGAGAAAAGTTATCTCTGCTAAATCGAGGAGGTTTAGAAAGTGAACCATTATCATAGTAGTTTGTGTTTGTGTTTAATGCCATTTTAGAATAGCAAGGAAGAGTATATAGCAAGATTTTGTTTATTAGATTTAAACAAACCGCTCTGATACCACTTGTTGGTCCCGAAGGTGCTAAACAAGTTTGTAGAAGGGGGGGGTTGAATACAAACACAGAATTTAAAGTTTAATAAATTGTTTATTGATAAATCAAAATACAATTTACAAGTTTGTTGCGGAATAAGATTAAGACAGACTCAATCTAAACAAACTTAAGAAACACTAAGATAATTGCACAAGAAATTCAGAGAGAGAGGGGATTAAGAGATATAGAAAACAAGGGTTTCTATATTGAGTTCAAGGATGAAGCACACCTTCAGATGAAGGGGTGAACTTCCTATTTATACCCTATGCATTAAATGCATGGTAGGATACTTTACACGTGACGTTCACTGATAAGCTTTGGGAGTCTGACTTTTGGGAGACATGCTTTCGGTCGGGTCATGAACAGTGTAGTTGACAGAGTTGTTGTACGAATGGTTGCAGAGACTTGTCCGTTCTGACACATCGTACTAGGTTGTGCAAGGATAGACAAAAGGAGACTTGAGGCATAAGCTTTGTGATCGATTGATCGCTGAGTATCTCTAAGTTCAGAGATAAAGAGGTTCAGCTATCGCTGAAGCTTTTTCTCATGTTCCTTCACATATAAGTAGAGTTATCTTTGCTTCACTGATGTCCGCATCAGATCACTAGTAGACTTCTCTTTGTTCAGCAGCTTCGTCTTTGATTCAGCTATGAACATCTGATGACGCGAGACTTGTCTTCAGGGATTACGTTGGCTATTTACTTTAGGAACTATTAGTGATAACTGAACAGACTCAGTTTGATCACTGATAGTGAAACACTAATACATAGAAATGTATAAGAAAGACTATCAGCGATAACTGAACAGACTCAGTCTGATCGCTGATGGTGAAACACTAATACATATTAAAACGTAATTTTCACTAAGTATAGAAGAGGGTCGTTATCAAATCACTGAGAGAGTTTGGATCAACAACTCGCATAGTGAGACTTGTGAGTTTCTACTTCTTGCACAACAAGTCTTGCGTGCTCTTCATTCTTTTTGCGAGTTTAAGCCTTTGTGTGTTCTTCACTATGATGTTTGCGTGTTCTTTGAATCCAGCGCGTTCTTGAGTTTTCGAACAAAAACTTCACTTTTTCACTAGAATTCGATCTAAATCTTCACGAAATCCTCTGAAACTTTGCAGAAATCTCCTAATACATCACTCAAATGTAATACAATTGAAAGATTTTAAACTAAAACACTAGAGATTACAAATTCGATCTAATACAGTGAAATACAAACTCGAACAAGAACTTTACACCAAATCAAAATTCACATTAATCTATTGTGAATTGGACTCTGTATATCAAACTAAATTTGTTCTAGATACAAAAACGAATCTAAAACAACCAATATAAATCCAAAAACAACATTGAATTTCGAAAAACGAATTCACACAGATCGACTTGTGAGTTCGTGTAAAATCAACCAAAAATCTTAAATTCGATCAAGTTTCTGAATTCTTTCTTTACTCTGATACCAATTGTGTGTCCCACAATTAGTGTAAATCAATAAAGACAACTCAATTTCCATTTCTATTTCAATCTCAGAAATTGAATACACAGATGCTCTAAATATATTTCTCTCTCTAGAACATACGCGCACAGTACACTCTCTTAGTCTAATGATTCTACAAACAACAAATCTTATATACTTAAAACACTCACACCACTAAACACTCACAACAAACTAACTAAACATTGACTTTTGACTTTATTACAAATGACTTTGACTTTCTGCTTGAAGGGCTTTGACTTGAGCTTTTAACCTTGACTTTCAGTCTTCAGTCTTCATGATCTTGTATCCAACATATTTGTGTACTAACAACTCGTGTATTGATGGTCATAAACTCTTGAAATGGTGCCATCTTGGTTATATGTGGATTTCACAATATTTTGGGGATTTACTTGTTAAAAGTGGATTTGGAAGGTTATATACTTGGATTTCACTTTATGTTTGTACTAATACAGAGCATTGTGGAGTATTGATAACTTTGGAAAAATTATCCATTTAGGAAACGATTCATATTTGGATATGTATAATGAGAACGATATGTGCGATTATAGTTTTGTCACTAATGTAATAGTGACAATCCTTAGGCTATTAGTAAAGGATTCACAGGTATAGAGTCGCTTAACATTGGGTTAATTCCCGTTTGTAGCTAGTCGAGACATTGGACCCTAGGAAGGCAACTTGGTACGGTTATATGGGACCGGATACTAGTCGTGGGTCGTAAATGTAATCCTACCGAATGAGCATGATTAGGATCATTAGGTACCCTCCCCCACATCTGAGTGCGAGCTGACGAGTTCGTGGCCTTGATCCTAGTATGGTGAGCTCAATAACTTGGAGAGTGGCCTACTTTTGTGTTTCACCACAATCTTTGGAAATCGGGTCTCCCCCGTCATCGCAAGATGTTTTGGACCTTTGGGTCGTATGGAGTGTTTTTGGAAAATAAATTGCTTACTTTAATTATAAACCATTCCTTATCAAACTATACTTTTGTTGATTTATATAAACTGTTTGTTCTCACTAGGCGTTAAGCCTAACACTTTTTATCAAATGACATGTATAACAAGTTCTGTTAGCAGTGGGGTTCCTAAGAATTGAGGGACGAGTGTTGGCCATTTTGGCATCTTTTGGAGACATACCTTTTGGACATTGGCGTACAGAAAAGGATAGAGATTTTTGGGAGAATTGGGTTGAAAACCACCATAATCTAGATTTAATGATTTAGATTAGTTTGTTGTTAATTTGTTGTCCATTCATAGCATTTGCATACGCTACACTACAGTTTCCCCTTTTTGGGTCATTAGTTTCTATTTAAGATGTTATTTGTAGTCTTATACAGGTTTAAATTTACCCCTATTTTTAGGGTGTTACAGTTGTTATTTTATTCTCTTTAGTTTAGTACACATATTGATATATATATATATATATATATATATATATATATATATATATGTATGTATGTGTGTGAAGGATCGTATGAGAAGTTGAGTTAATGGTGAGAAGCGTGAGAAGTGGATCTGAACCGTTGATCTCTTTTAATCTCAAGCCCTCCCCTGAATCGCGGCTTAGAAGGGAATTGATATGGTGTATATCGGTACATCTTATCTCGGTGCATCTATTTCTCATCCAACGGTTGATAACCACTTCTCACGCTTCTCACCGTTAACTCAACTTCTCACCGGAACCCAACCCAACCCTATATATATATATATATATATATATATATATATATATATATATATATATATATATATATATATATAGAGAGAGAGAGAGAGAGAGATGAGTTGCATGGGTTGCATCATGTAAAAGGTTGTATTTGATCACTCCTCTCTCTCTCTCTCTCTCTCTCTCTCTCTCTCTCTCTCTATATATATATATATATATATATATATATATATATATAGGGTCCCCTTCATTTTTTAACCACCCAATTGGTACTAACTGTGTTAACAAACCACTACCGTAGATGCATCAGATCAATGGCTAAGATTAATAAGGGTAGTTTTAGTAAGTTACACGCTCTTTGCACTTTGTGCATATGCGCATAAGGGTTGTTTTATCAAAACACAATAATCATAAACATGGCAAATGTTATCCATGGTAACTAGTTCCCAAAACAATAACTTTGTGCATGCATGAACAAATTCAAATAAAATATCTATCAAATTTAAAAAAAGAAAAAAAAATATGGAAACAATACATGGAGGGAATCTTGAATTTGTACATACATGAACAAATTCAAAACCAGACATTAAACCATTACTTGAAATTCGTAAATAAAAAAATAAATTAATACATAATATCAAAACTTAATTTGTGCATACATGCACAAATTCAAAAACATACATTAAACCATTTACATAATTTGTGCATACATGAAGAAATTCAAATGAAATTACTACCAAAATATAAAACAGAGAAAAATATAGAAACAATACGTTGAAGGAATCTTGAATTTGTGCATACATGAACAAATTCAAAAACTGATATTAGATACAGTTAGATGGTTAAACATTTGTGTATTTGTGCATATTTGCATTTGTGTGTATATGTGTATATGTGCATGTGTGCATATGTGCACATGTGCATTTGAAGTAAAAAAACGTATTAATTAGTTAAAACGTCTATTTGATCGATATCTTCTTTGATATTAAAAAATTATTTTAAATAAAATAGATTTCTAAAAACAAGATAAACACAAATTTTATCTTCTTCGATTGCAGAAAAAACACATGTTTTTCAATTTCAGTTATGAAAAAACAAATGCAGGTTTAATAAATTTTATTTTTGATATTGATCCATTAACTTATTAAGAAACAATAATTACAATATAATATAATATAATTCGATAACTATCAAATTAAAATATGAGAAAATTATGGAAACTATTTAATCAATATTATAATCAACTGAAATACCAAAAATACCCTTTATAAAATCACTAGGCGTGAAATGGACATAAATCTTTGGTGGAATTTGATTGATTAGAATTTGGTTAGCACGGTTAACACTAATGGAATGGTTAACAAAAGAATGAGGCTCTCTCTATATATAATATTGGAGTTAAATCATATGAGAACCAAAAAAAGATTGAGAACTGTGAGAACCGATCTAAGCCGTATTTTGACTTTGATCCTATGGTTTTAATTAAAAGTTGTTTCACCACATGAAAAATGCATAATCATCATTTTGGTAACATGTTTCACCAGATGAAACACACAAATTCATTCATCAGATGAAATACACAGATTCACCATATGAAACACACATATTCTCCTTATTCATCACATGATATAAATCACAATTTTCATAAATATGCTATTTCACCTGATGAAATCCAAACATGAGTTCATGTATATCTTAATTTATCACATGAAATCAAACATAAATTTCATCTATAATCTCTTTTCACCTAATGAAATCAAATACAGTTTATGACTATAATCAAATACAATCAAATTGCCCTATTGTTCTAGGTCCTTCAGTGGGGCCCACATTTGTGCCGGTACTTTATCATCATCCTCTCTTTCTTTTTCTCTCAATAAGCTCTAATAGAAAATATCAAATCCATCAAGAACTCCATTTCAAGAAAACCAAATCATCAAGAACTCAATTTTAACCTTTAATCCTCATATTTTCCCCCATTTTCTCTATCTCCTCCCCCAAAATTCACCCCAGAAAACACCAATAATCATTAGCAACCTCCACACGCATGCTCTTCTTCACTCTCTTGCTGACTTCGATTCTATGTTTCGTAGCAATCAATCCATTTCTATAACACACCGTAGGTCTCCATAATCGCTCATCCGGCTTCCTACTCACCTCTTTTTCTTACCTCATTGTCCTGTGTCTTTCAAGACCCAAGTGCTGCTAATAACAATGATGCTCTTATAAGTATCTCCTCTGTTGTTGTCGCCTCGTACGGTGGACGGAATTTCATTGGAGTTTTGGCAGCATCCGGATGGAGAAGGATTTAGACCGTGTTTGGATTTTAGTTTGAAATATCAGAGGAGATCTCGTAAGACTTCTAATGAGAAGAAGAGGTTCTTATTGGTTGTGGTTTCAGGATGATTGTTTCAGATTAGGAATCAGATTGTTGATATTGTAGTTATGGCTAGAATTCTCGAACTGCTCTGGTTTCCATTTTTATAAGGAGACGAAAGGTAAACAGTAATCGTAACCTAATTGATCTTAGGGTTTACGAATTTATGATTGTGTTCTTAATTGTTGGTTTAGGGTTCATAATTGCTGCATAAATGGAAAATATGGTGAGGTTTGGGTGGTTGTGTAACGCCCGGAATTTTCAGTAAGCTTTTTATCTTTTTCCCCAATGCCTCAATTTGCCTTCCTGTACCAATTATGTGTATCTTCCATGTGATTGTTGTTCGTATACGTCGGGGTCTGTTTCGTGTTCGAAAACAGTGGAAAATTCGGAGCCCGAGAGGTATCGGCGACAGTGACATGGTCACTATCGCCGGTGTCTTAATCGACGACGCCCAACAGGTTATGGTACAAGTGGGGCGACAGTGCCCGACGATTCTTCTCGGGTCACTGTCGCAGTGGCAATCTAAAGGAATCGGTACTGCAAGCCTCCTATAGCAGGCGACTATGCCCGGGGCATAGTCGCGAGTCACTATCGCCATCGGTCCCTGAGTGTTTAAAAATCGGATTTTGACCTCTTTTCTCATTTAATACATATGCAACTCATTCATTACTCTCTCTAGAAGCTCTCTCTTCGTCAATACCGAATCTAGGGTTTCTCCAAACCCTATTTTCTTCATTTATTGCTAAGATCAAAGTGTACCAACCAAGGAATCAAGCTAGGAGCATTTAACCACCACCTCCATTACCATCTACTCCAAGAAGACAAGCTAGGGTTTTGGGTTTTCATCAAAACCCACTTTGTGAGTCCCTCTTCCATATTAAATGTAGATATATATTTGGAACTATAAAAGCCTTTTCCTTTACACTACTTGATGGCTTATACAAAATCTCTAATATTGAGGATTTGAACTAGTGGGTCAAAATCTAGGGTTTGACATTCTTGGAATATTTTGTAATATGGGGTTGTATTACATTTATACTTTTGTGTTTGTATGTTGTTTACTTAAAGGTTATGGATTATTGGAACCCAAATGAGTAAGGTGATTTATTTGTATTTATAAATAAGGAAGTAAGGTTAAGAATTCATGAAATTATATCCATTATTAACACTTTAGTACATGGACTAAGATGTTGCTAGTCTTACATTTTGGGTAAGCTTATATGATGTGAAATGATGGTATTATGATGATTGGGGTGATCTTGTGATATCATAATGAAATATGAGGTTTGCATGTTGGGTGTTGTTACTAAATGCAAATTGTTATGTTGGTAAATTATGAAGCTTTGGGAATGGTGAGGTCCCAAGGTAAAGATCCATGGATAGGGTTGAACTTGGTGATTATTTGGGGTAAAGACTTGGATAGAGTTGAACCCATATTTACATTGAACTAAAGACTTGGATAGAGTTGACGTCGGTAAGTAACCATTCTGACTAAGTGCTTCCTATGAGTTGTGGCCTACTTTCGTGTTCCGTCACAACCTATGGTGGAACGGGTCTCCCCCATCTTGCATAAGGTTCAAACGTTGGAAGATTTATTTATTATTATTACTCTAATTGTTGTTAGATGTTCACTAATGTATTGTTCTTCTTTGCACTTATATTTTGGATGTTCTCACTAGGCTCCAAGCCTAACACTTATTTGCTTTGGTGTGAAGCAGGTTCTGTTAGCGGTGGGGTAGTGAAGCCTTGAGCGGAGAGTTGAGTCCTGTCGTGGACAATCTTTTGGATAAATAGAAATTGTTGGGACATAGCGTGCATAATACTTGATGATATTTTTGGGAAATGATGACGGCACCCGATTTTAATTTAAACTAGAATTGTTTAGATTAGTAGGTTCTTGGTCCTCGTCTCCATTTTTATAATTTAAAATGTAAACGCTTATACTATCTCCTTTTTGGGTGATTTCATTCTTGGATGTTTAATCCTTGCCCCTTTAAATCGTTCGATTTATAAACATTCTATGGCAAAATTTCAAGTTTTAAATTTACCTAGTTTTTAGGGTGTTACAGGTTGAGTGAATGGTGATGAAGTAAGCGGTGGAGGTTTAGGTGAGAAAAGGTGGATGAGAATTTTGTAGCGTATGGAAGAAGATAGGATGGGAGTGGCTTAAATTACAATCTTACCTTTAAAACTTCAAAACTTTCTTTAATATTACAACAAATGGCATAATTGTTAATCACCAACCTTGATTAAAACCCTTAAATGATTGATATTAGTCCTCACGATCCTCAACTTTTTTACGATTCTTATTTGATTACCGTCCTCTCTCTCTCTCTCTCTCTATATATATATATATATATATATAATATATATATAATATATAGGCGAAGGAAGTTCAGTTAACAGTGATAAGCGTGAGAAGTGGATCTGAACCGTTGATCTCTTTTAATCTCAAGCCCTCCTATGAATTGTGGCTTAGAAGGGAATTGATCTAATGCATCTCGGTGTATCACATCCTAATGTGCGTCCATTTCTCATCCAGCGGTCGATAACAACTTCTCACCATTAACTCAACTTCTCACCGGAACACAATATATAGGTGGGTTCAAACGAGAACGCTAATTATTTAAGAAAACACGAGAACGGTGGTTAATGTATAAAATCATACATGATTCACGTACAAAATCATATATGATTGACGCGACTTTTCCCATGACTTAAGTCACGGCCAAAGTCACCCGTGTCCATTTTTTACCCTTAATGTAAAATCACATGTGATTTTGTACATGATTTGTTGTTTTTTGTTTTCTTAAATAGTTAGCGTTCTCATTTGAATATTTCTCTCTCTCTCTCTCTCTTTCTATATATATATATATATATATTCAAATTTTTAACTGAATTTTCAAATTTTCAATCATAAGTATATTCATATAATATTTTTATAATAACACTTCATACTAAATACGTACAACTTATTAACACGTTAGAACTTTATAAACTGACTCATAATCAACTTATCAACATGTTTAAATATTAAATAAGTGTTGAATCCTATTAATGCACCAAAATACTCCATAAATCTAATACCCAACTAAGACCCTCTCGTTTAAAAACGACACAAATTCATAAAATAAAACTGAAAGGGACAAAATAGAAATGTATTTACCATGGTATTACAAGAACATATTTCTAATGAATATATAATATTTTTTGTAGTATTTTGATGATCCATTTATATTTATGCATTACATATATGATAAGTTTATTAATAATATATTTTAGTTTTTTTGTTAAACTATATCATTAATACAAGTAGTTCTTTTATGTTTGACAAAAATGGGCATTAAGTAAAGGTGTAATGTTAATTTTCATTCAAATAAAAATAAAATAAGGGGGTGTTTGGTTCGCAGAATGTTTTTGGATGGAATGAAATCTGTCAAAGGAATTTGACTTTGAAAGAATTGGAATGGAATGTTGTCAGGTTTGACCACTTGGTTGACAGAATTGGAATGAAATCTGTTAAATGAATTGGAATTTTTCTGTTTGGTTCATAGATTGTAGCTTTAAAATTGAAATGGAATTTTGGTAAATGACCAAAATACCCTTTTTGTTTATTTTAATTTTTTTTAACAAAAATTAATTTAATTAAATAGTTTAATTTTTAACAAAAATTGTTTTGATTATTTTAGCACACGAATGATGATGAGAGGGAGAGAGAGAGAGAGGAGAGAGGAGAGGAGAGATAGAGGAGAGAGAGAGTAAAGAGAGAGGAGAGAGAGAGGAGAGGATAGGAGAGAGAGGACAGAGAGAGGAGAGGAGAGAGAGGAGAGAGAGATGATAGATTGAGAGAGAGTAGAGAGAGATTTAGAGAGGAAAGAGAGGATAGATTGAGAGAGAGATTAGAGAGAGGGGAGAGAGAGAGAGTTGGTGTCTGCTAATAATGTTGAACAGTAGTGGTGGGCGATGGTGGTGATTGTCGGTGGCGGAGGTGGCCGATGGCGGTGGACGGAGGTGGTGGTGGCTGATGGCGGTGGCCGGAGGTGGTGGTGGTGGCCGAAGGTGGTCGATGATGGACGGAGGTGGTGGTGGCCGATGGCGGTGGCCGAAGGTGGTGGTGGTGGTGGCCGGAGGTGGTCGATGATGGCCGGAGGTGGTGGCCGGTGTTGCTAGCCGGAGGTGGTGGCCGGTGTTGCTAGCCGGAGGTGGTGGTGGCGGTGGCCGGAGGCAGTGGCCGATGGTGGTGGCCGGAGGTGGTGGTGCATATTAGGATGAGGGGCGATTTTGTCCAGAAAAAAATATGACATTCTATTCCAATGAAATACCACCTCCCCCCAAGGAATGTTGAATTCCTTCATTTGTGGAATTCATTGGAATTCACCATTCCAATTCCTTAAAAAGAATGAACCAAACGATGTAATGGAATCTAACAATGTAATGGAATCTGGTCAACGGAATTCAACATTCTAATTCCATCAGATTATGCGAACCAAATGCCCCCTAATTATTTTCACATGTAATTTGATAGATATCTATGACTAACCATTAATTAACATTTTATAAGGCAAAATCGAATAAAAATCGCAGACGATAATTAATCTTCTTCAATATCATATAGGTATTGTTTGATACATTGATATGATTGAACCGTACATGACATGACGAAATATGTCAAAATAAATAAATAAATAAATAAATTATATTACGTTTTAAGACATGAAATATTTTTCTAGCTTTATGTGTTTCTCTAACCTTTTTCGTCTCTCAAACTTCACATATAAATAAGTTACACAATCATTTAAACTGTATTTTTTCAAAGTTTAACTCTCAATTTGCTTCTTCATTATAAACTTAAACTGATGGACTACCATGCCATAAAATACATTGATGGTGGTAGAATTTGTTTTGTCAAAATAAATTTAAGTCACGTTTGGTTTGCAGTATTCCATTTACATCTGAAGGAATTAGAATGACTAATTCAATTGATCAAATACATTCAGTTGTTTGGTTTGCGCATAAAATAGAATTGAGTTCCATAGATTCCAACGTTCGTGGATTTCATCGTTCCATCACATATTTCGCATTTAAAAAAAAAGACAAAACTAACAAAAAAAATCCTAAATCACCACCACCCCACCCACTCCCATCACCTCCACCGTGCTACAGTTGTCACGGTCGCAGTCGCCACCAACCCACACACCACCACTATCGCCTTAACTATGTCACTACCGACGTCATCACAGCCGCCACCCTAGCACCACCCCAGCCCACCCTCTCATGCATCACCACCACTACCGTCGGCGTCATGGTCACCACCCACCCCCGTTTTCTCCACCATGGGACTATCATCTCGCCGTCACAACCGCCACCCACGCACCATGACCATCGCCTCCACCATGCCACTAATGTCACTGTCATAGACGCCACCCACCTTACCCACCCAACTCCAATTCTAACGCTATATTATGCCAACCAAACATGCAGATTCCAATTTATTTAGAGATTATGTTCCAATTTCTACTAACCAAAAACTACGTCAAATTCCATTCCAGTTCCTCAAAGTCAAATTTGTTTTATGGATTCCAATTCCACCAAATTTCATTCTGCTAACTAAGCATTGCATGTAGAAATATTTTGTTTTCCTATAGATCTTTGATGACAAATAAACATTGTGAATAAATGAAATACAAGGTTATATTTTTATTACTGTCATCTTTTAACTCTTATACAATTTAGGTATACGTCATCTTCCTTAGAATAATCGGTACCCATTTTGAAGTTGGTCTTAAGCTCCTTGAAAGTTGTCTTCTTATTATAACTTGTCCAACTTTGTCTAACCGGGCCAATAGAGAGTATCGTGTTTCAACGCACATAACTTTTGTTACGGTGCTTCATTTCAGGCCTACTATATGCAAAAATGAAGCTATAAACAAGAAGTATCCCATGGCTAGATTTTTTATCCCAAAAAGTGGGACACTTACGTTTTTTTAGTCATTTTCTCTTTTATGTTTGGGATTTTATATTTGGCCCTCACCTTTTTCTGGCTTGTTTAAGCCTAAAACTTGGTATTCGTAGAATGAACAAGCTTTAGAAGAGGCTTTTCCCATGTATACGTAGAATCAATGGGACCACTCTTTGCCATCGATTGTCTTACGTTGCATCATTGTCCTAATAATAATTATTTCGTAAGGATAAAAACGTGTTAGGTTGTTTAAATTTCTCCTAATAACTTATTGTATTGTCTTTGTATAAGAGATGTACAGTTGTTTGTTATATAAATTCTAAATCTGATTAAGTACTTTGTTAGGACGGTTATAGGCGATCTAACAGACAAACTTTTTGTTGTAGTGGTATCTTATTATATTATGAAACATAACGTAACATTAAATTTCGTTGTCTGCTTTCATGTCGTATCATACCACTTCATGTTGTTTCATATCCCTTTTCTACAGTACTATTGTACCATTTGTACTATCTTGTGCTATATCATAATGGTTGTTACTATTTTATGCGATTATCGATTATCGTACAATTTCATAATGTCTCCTACAATGTTGTATCATATAACATTTGAGTTAATGTTTTAAAAAGTAAGTGTAAATTTCGAGTAAAAAAAAGTTATCATATTTGCAATTATCGTCTTAAAAGATATATTGATGTGATGATGATCGTCATGAATCGTTCTCACAGGAGACATAAAATAATTATTGTGCTTACTTATTATCCTTGGTTTATTTAAACAACTTTTGTTTATATTATTATGTTGTTTGTTTGATAGTAGTTCATAACATCGTTACATTAATTTGTCTTTAAAACTTAACATGTCAAATGAATCGAATTTACTTTGATCAGATTGCTTTTTGTCATCTTTATTGTAAAAATGCACTCTTAATTAGAGAGGATCATTTGTGGGTTTGGATCGAACATGAGTTGGGGGCTCAATTTAATTTTTGTTCCAAAGACAATATAGCAAAAGCAAACCTTTCTAAACTTGTTAGTCTGCTTACTCACATACTAACACGTTAAATCTTACCTTTAAAAAAAACATAACTTATATAAAAGTATTTGAAATACCACTACAAGAAAAGGGGTTTTTAGAGAAGGAAGTGTTTAGAGAAGGATTTGGAATCGTATGTAAAGGTAATTTTAGAGAAGGAACTACGTGACAAAAGTGAAAAATGAAACTAAATGTAAGATTACTTTCAGAGAAGGATTTAGAACCAAATTATACGCTATAGTATCCATCTCTAAAGCTTTTAGAGACACTTTTTACGAAAAATGTCCCTAAAAGTCGGAATTTGAAGCTTTAGCGACGCTTTTCAAACTGTCACTAAAGAATATTTTTTTTATTTTTCAACTAATAAAAACTTTCAGTTCCACTTATAATTTTTTTTAAACATATCTAAAGGGTTTTTTATTTTTAATTTTTTATATAAATAAAAAATGATAAAATAAGATATTATTAGAAATCAACGGAGAGTTCTCAAGGGAGTGCGATTTCCACCATCTCTCTAGCGTGAATTAGGGTTCTGCTGAGTTCTTTGATTCCACAATCTCTCTTTCATTTTGATCTTCGATTTCGATTCTCGACTGTTGTTATCTTTGACGGTTCCTGGAAGGGAGAATCGAGAAGGAATCATTTCAAACGGTTCGAAGTTGATGGCATTTGTTACGAACTGCTGAGTCATTACTATTGTTTATGATATTGCCCTATCTGATTTCATAAACTGAAAACTTAGATTTTCTTTTTGAATTATTCATGTGAACAGCTTTTGAATGCAATGATTTTGTTGAAATGGTGCTATAACTTGCAGATCCGATTGAAATGTTTCTCTGATGATCGTTTATTTGGTGATTTATTAATAGAATCAGAGAAAATAACTAGTGTTTGTGGTTCAATAGCTTTGTGAATCTTCTTTTGCTTAGTAACCTTCATATTCAGAAAATGATATGGATTTTTGTTGCGGATTTGATACAGAACTTGTAATTAGTTTAATGTCGTTAGAATTTGTTTTTCAATGTTTCAGAATCAAATCACATTGGAAACGTAGGGAAACGTATTTGCATTAATTGATGATTATTGATTTGTTAAATGGAACTTATTAACGTTTTTTTTAGGATGGAGTAGGAGGGTTTTGAAATTTTAATGGAAGAAATGGCGGCAAAATCTAACCCTCCTTGTAATCCTTCCAAACGAACCAGAGCTGCAGAGGTTCATAATTTGTCAGAAAAGGTTGGCTTCCATCTTTAATTTGTGGATCATGTTTGTGTTCTTCATGATTTGGAGTTTGATTTTCTTAATTGTGTACTGGACAGAGGAGGAGGAGCCGGATAAATGAGAAAATGAAGGCATTGTAGAAACTAATCCCCAATTCAAATAAGGTTAGGGGAATTGGGTATTTTCATTCAACAATTAAGATTCTTATTACACAAACGATTGTATTGTATATTTTGTATTAATAATGATGTGCATCATTTCTTGTTCTTGATTGGGGCTTTTGATTTGTGGTTTTGATTGATAGTCGGATAAGGCTTCCATGTTGGATGAAGCCATTGAATTGCTCAAGCAGTGTTGTTCCAGTTTCAAGCTCTTAATAGACACACACAATTAATCATGAAGTCATATTCATTGATCTTTTAGTATTACAATGCATACAATGAATAATCTCTCTCTGTGTACAATTTCTCTCTCTACAATCTCACGTATGTGTGTATGTGTGTCTCTGATCTGTTTTCGTACATACTCTCTACAAAAACACTAACTATTTATATGGTCAACATTACCCATTGACTTTACAACCAATTACAAACTAAACACCTAAACATTACAAACAATTACACTTTAGACCCTCTTTTAATCTTGAATACAATTCTGACTCAACATTCTCCCCCTTTGGATTCAAGATTAAAAAAAATTGACACTAATCTTCAGGTATTCTTTCTTCAGATTCAACAAACAATCTTTCACAGCTTTGACATCTTCAAATATTTAACACTTTGATCAATCTTTGATAGCGCTTTAAGTAAATCTCCCCCTTTGGATTTCCTAACAACTTTAGCACTTTCTTCAGTCTTCCCCTTTGATTACAAAAAGTAATAATCTCTTCAGAAAATCTCTTTAACACAACAAGTTGAAATACAAACATCTTCAACTTTTCAACTTTCTCTTGACACTAACTACTTCTTTGAATCATTACTTTGACAAATTTCTTTTCCTTTTGAATAATCAACAATTTTGACTTTACTTTCTCCTCCTTGTACTCTCCCCCTTGTAAACTAATCAATCATCTGACTTTGAAATCTTGAAGTTCTCCCCCTTTTTGATGAATTATGAGAATCAGAATCATCAAAACGTTTCAAGGTCAACTCTGTCTTTGAAATATCTCCCCCTTTGATCAAATAAGCACAGTCTTCATAAGTAACAGAAACAATCTCCCCATGTAGGAAAATAGACAATCTCCCCCAAAAGAATTTTATTAACATTCTCCGTTTGATCTGATACCAAATGTGATCCCAGATTCAAGCTATTAATCAACACGCAAATTATCAAGAAACACTTTCTTTTATTGAATTACACAACCAAAATCAAGTCATATCCCTATTTAGTGCGTATTACAATAAGCTTTGTGTGTGTTTTCTAAGGTGTTCTTACCAAAACGTGTGTATGTGTTCTTATGACATACAACACCTTGACCTGCTATTTATATGGTCAACATGACCTTAGCACATGGTCAACTACTCTTACAATTACAAATACACACTCACACTTTTACAATACTTACAATATAGACCCTCATTTTAATCTTGAATACAATTTATCTCTAACAAGCAGCTTCAGGTCCGAGTACAGGTATGCAAGTTCCTGAAACTCATATTTGAGCTTATTATGGAATATAGTTGGTTTGCAGCCAAGTGTGAAAAAGACGTCTAGCCTCAATTGGAGGGGGGTGTTGGAGTCCTAAGTTGGATCTATGTGAAGAGAATGAAATTGTATATAAAGTTAGATTATTTTTGTTTGGATCCACTAGATATATTATTGACAACAACATAGGAATTCATTCTTCTCAAGAAACCTTATAAACCCCACCAACCCCCCCCCCTATCCTATCTTCTCTCCCTATGAAAAGTTCTTTCTGATTGATGGACCAAGCGCATATTATAGCTTATATTGGTTTATCATTAATCCAACCAATATGTTATCAACCTTACCTTATAACAATATTATCACCCGTCAGTTTGTTGGACTTGACTTATCAATGAAATACATTATTTTTAAATTGTTGATAGCAGCAAACTCAAAAATAGATAATGCAGGGTGTAAGCACTGGATTGACCAATAACTATCCCAAGTCAAGACCATTCAAAGCCTTTAGAACCCTTCAAACACATATGATGGGTCAAATCAGAACACAATAACACAAATCACATTCAAAAGAAGTCCCAATACCATTTGACGAAGAACTAGCCTCCATTTTAGAACTACTAGATTTGTAGACATTCATGAATCCAATACGATGCACGCCATCATTTCTACCGTTACCCTCATATCCAAGGTTCAAATCTACATCCATAGGAATATGTCCATAGGAATATGATTAGAACCAGAACCCTGTATACTCATTTACCCATTGCTCCTACCAAAACTATCACACAGTTGGCCATTTGATGAATCAAGTTGTCGTTCTTTAAATCTTGAATCATTGGTGCCAATTGTAGAGGACCAATTTTGTTCCAGTTTTAAACCATCATTAACTACTTGGTCTTGTTGATTGGTCTAGAGCTTGATTCGCCTACATCCCAACTACTAAAACATCGAGAGTTGTGATTGAAATTTAGCTCACTGAAAGATCAGCACTTTCGGTGGGAGACAAACTGCTATTGCATTCATTAGACTCATCGAAAGCCTTATGTAGATGTTCGGACATCTTTAATGCCTTTTATCTGCCTTAAACATTGGACACTTGCTAATTGATATGTAAACAACATGCCTAGGGTAGGGACAATCTCTTGTGTCATATTTATTATTCTAATTTGCACTAGTGTTTTGATTGATATTAGCTATCTAATTGTGGCAATGAGACTAGAAGTTTTGTGGAGTTTGGGACTTGCCTGTCTTGATATTCATGCTCTGTAGGTAAAGAAAGATATGCAGAGTCAAATCTTATTAAACCTTGTCATTGTTGGTGATTGGGTACGTACGTATATACTTTTACTTTTCAAGATTTATAATAAGTTTGATCACCTTAAAGTTTTTTTCAATTACATAATAGAGGAATGTTTAGGGACTCAAATCAAGTTTTATGTTCCGAATGTTGAAGATTTGTAACAATTTGTAAGGTGTCTAACTCTCTATTACCATATGTAGAGCCACCTGGAGGAGCAATTGGCTTGACAGACTGGAATGAGTCTCACATGAGCAGGTGTGAATTCATCTTCTGTACATTTTAGTTTTGAAGATAACCTGTATAACTTGGTCAAGTTTGTTAAGCTATAGCCTGGTAAATCATCACAATACACCAACCAACATCAACAATAAGTATCACTTTATGCATCTGCAAACGAAGAGCAAAGCCTTTTTAAATAGAATACCAGAATCAGAAACAAGGGCAACTAGCATCAATTGTAAGAAAGCACAAGGTTCTAAGTAAACTACCTCTGAACTCGAAATCTTTGTTGTTTCTTTCCATGCAGCAGAAACTTAATGAGATAAACACCAATTAGAGCTCTAAGTAGAACAAGAAAAGTTTGGTTAATGTTATGCTTCCAAATGCTCTTGTCCTTGAATTCTCATCTATAAATTTAGATAGATTTCATAACATTGTTTGCATTGCGTAACATTTAGATCTAGCACCATGTTACTAGTGTTTTTTATTATTATATTTGAATGGGTTATACAACTTTTATGTGATATATGAATTTTTTTTTTCTACAAGACTTCAATGCCAAAATTTTAATCTTAATAATAACTTATTGTTCTTACCTCCATCTCAAAACTTGCAACTCGCCAAATTAACATTGGTGGATCCATAACCAAAAACCTAAATCTGTCTCCTGAGGGATTGCTCAAACTCATTAAGTTGAAATCAACTTATTCTACAAGTGTAACAATAGCATTGCCTACTTGCAGCTATTTATTTGAATCGATAACTTTCCAATTGTTGTGTATCAGTTATTTGCTAAGATGAGTATATCCAGACACCTAGTGCAAGTTATGCAAATTAATGGCAGTTTTGTTCCATGAATTCTAATTTAACAAAAGCCAACTTTATGAAATATGTTCACATGTAGGGAGATAATCTTCAACAGGCAGTAAACGAACAAAACCAACCTAGTTTTTTTTTTTTGTTCTCAGTTGTACACACAAATGAGAATCCTAGGGTTTAGGATTTTTACATGCAAAATGCTAATTTTGTGGCACATTCAGATTATTGTTTTTGCTTGTTTTAGTTGTTCTAGTTATTGCTATCAGTTTGAAAATGTCATCCACTGTTTTCGGTTGTTCTAGTTACTGTTTTCAGTTGTTCTAGATACTATTGTCTGTTGAAAATGTCATCTAGCTACTGTTTTCTGTTTTTGGTTTTCAGTTTTATCCGTTTTAAGTTGTAGTGAGCCATCATATCTATTGACATCCTTTAGTCTATTCCGACTAAAACAAACTGTTAGTGTTGTTGAGTTTTCAGTTTTCAATTTTCTAATCTTCTCTGCTATCCTATGACTTGTTGCAGATAAAGAGAGAAATTGGCACATTAGCAGTTGACTTGCAATTATTGCATCATGGTAACTACCTCTGCAAACACCTTGTCATCCATTCAAGGGAACAAACTTGGTCCTACTCGAGAAGACGATATAAAACAAAAGTTAGAAAATTGAAGGGAGGTAATAGGTTGAGTGTCAAGTTTTGCGAGGAGTTTAGGCACACTATTAGATAACAGTGTATGAATTGATTGAACATTTCGGATTAATTGTTTTGATAAATGTATAAAATTTTATTGCTTTGGGTTTTTTATTTTTGCTTTTCTTGATTACTATTATTATTTATAAATATATTAATTATATATAAATATAGAGCAATAAATATAATTATATGGATGAAAATAATTATAATATACTCTTTATAGAAGGAACTATATTTTTAAAAGTGTATCTAAAGGTAACCTTTAGAGAAGGTTTCGATTATTTGTATATAAAGATGACCTTTTCGAGAAGGTTTGGAAAGTGTAACTAAAGGACATCTTTATAAAAGATTTAAGTAAAATGTCACTAAAGCCAATACCTTTAGAGAAGCTTTTTTGTAAACCTTCTCTGAGGTACTTTTAGAGACGTTTGTAAACCGTCACAAATGCTTGAAAAACGTCGCTACTACTCACTTTTAGAGAAACTCTTCGAAAAAAAATAACATTTAGAGAAGCTTTAAAAATGTATATATAGCCCAAAAAACGTCTCTAAAAGTTAACATAAACGTACGCTTTGAAAATCATCCCTAAAACATTTAGCTACCTTATATAGGGAAGTTTTTTGATGGAATTGAAATACTTCTCTAAAGCCTATAGAGAAGCTTTTTGCACTTTTAAGTACAAAAATAAACCTTCTCTCTTAAGGCCCTTTTTCTTGTAGTGTACATCATTCTCTTTCAAACTTAAAATAAAACTTAATTGGTGTGTAACTTTTTTCTTCGGATAGCTAAAAAATATAGTTTCGTAGAGTTTTTTATTTTTTTATTTTATATATATAGAAAAGGTATTAATTAGGGTAAGACGTACAATGTAAGCTTCTAAGATTTTTTATTAAAAAGATATTGATTATAAATTTTAAGTAATTATATTTTGTATTTTTTTTTAAAAGGGTAAAAAATTAATTTGCATTGCTCATGTTCGTCCATTAATTTTAATGCCACCTTATCTTTCAAAAATGATTGTTGAGTCCCGCTTTGCTAGTAGGCCAGGTTAGTAAGTCCTCTTATCTGTAAAACCTCTACTGATAACCGATCCAAAATTACCAAATTAGGGCATTCTCCATCGTTAATTTTTTTACGTTTTGCTTACTTGGAGTGGATATCAGCCTCCCTAGTCAACCTATTTGTATCTTTATCAAATCATTGTAATTATTTTGTTTGAGAGATCCAATTCATTATTGTTGACATTTATTTTACCTTTAAACATACATTACAACAAAGTGATTGTGCTAGAATGCTCAACTAAGGGTGAACATGAGTAAGATTGATTGGGTTGAAGACATTTAAACATCCAATACATGAACCTAACGTTTGTGGTTTGAAAAATCTCAACTCAACCTAATCCAAATAAAAGTACAACCTAACCTAACCTAACCCAAATCATGCGGGTTGGATTAGTCAGGTTGAAACTTTGGTACAACAAATTATTCTTGTATATTTCTTACCTTGAATATGGTGTTTTCACTACTTTTAATTCATTTATTCATCATCAATTGATTTGTAGAACTTATCCATACTCATTCTTACGCACATCACATGTAACTGCTTTTCTTAATTTGCATATGTATGATCACATTTACTGAACATGTACACGAAAACAAATACAAAAACTATACAGAGATGAGAAGAGATATAAAGTATATGTATATGAAGAGAGTGATGGTCTTACAGGCTAATGTACATAAGAATAAAAGACTTAACAATCATGTTAAATTCAAGGAAAAAAAAAGGAGTATCGGGTTTACATAATGACTGTAAACCAATACCTAAGGTTTGAAAATTTTACAGTTCGATAAGACATCGGGTTATTTTGAGTTGAGTTGGGTTGGCTGGGTTAGTCGGGTTGTTGGGTTTTTATGTGCACCCCCACGCTCAACCATTATAATAGAGTATTTAAGAAGAATTTGAAGTTCGTAACAATAATAAGTGTACGACTTATACAAAAACATTATAATAAGTCAGGACGAAATTGGACAATATTATTTTAAAAGTAAATCATTTAATTCTCATTTTTACAAGACAATTCTTGAAAAGTCTTTTACAAAACATTTTTTAACAAATTGTTCTATAAAACATTTATAAAAAATCATACTCCTATCCCAAAACAAGTGTACATATTTTTATTTATGTTTGTCTTAAAATAAATGTCATCTTTCAAATATAGATAACTAAATTCTCAAATATACCTTAATTAATGCATTAATATTGAAGAGTTATAAAGAGAGAAAATTTTAATAAGGGTAAAATTGTCTTTTGGTTAACTAAAAGTGTAATAATTCTGAATATCTAAAAGTGTATGTCATTTCAATTGTTGACACTTATTTTAGGATGGAGTGAGTATAAGACAATTTATCATTTAAGTAGGTAGTCCATCATAAATATAGAACTTGCTTATTAGGTCGTATAATAAACAAGTCTAAAGCTTTTGTGTTTAAAAAGTCTTATAAAATTGTGAACGGGCATATCTGTTAAGTCTTACACTTGAAAAATCTTGAACTCGTTAGAGCCATAGATGTAAGCCCATTGTGAAGGGTGAGGGCTAAGAGAGCCTTGGGAGTGGAAGAGATGGATAAATGGACTAGTGATGATATTGCATTTTGAGTGCTTCAGTTTGAAAAGCTAGTGAATTTTAGATTCTGAAGCATTAGATCGTGAGATTTTCTAATAACTCTAGTAGTGAGCCGTCCATTTCAATGCTCCTTGAGTTAGAGGTTTGGGCGATTATTTGCATCCGAGTTGTGTGGAACTCTTGGGATGCCATGTTTTTAACCGTTGTTGAAAGGTGGTAGGATCGGTGGATGAGTTTTTGTGAATAAAATATTTGTTTTGTGGTTCAAATCATTATGTGATATTAGGCATCAAATTTTGATTTCGAGGCCAAGGTTCGTTGAAGTACTAGGAGTACTATCGTTGAATCCTAAGCGAGTAGTAGTGAATAAGATTTCCTTGATTGGTAATGACGTTAGATATTAGATGATCGTTTCTTGGATGTGTTATGGGAGTTGTGCAATGGATGGGTTTGAGAATAATTGATTCCTTATAAAGCCTGTTTTCATGTTTTGAGATGTAATGCCAGTCAATAGCAAGAATGGTTGGGTAAGGAATTTTGTAAATTCCTTGTGGTGGCCATGTCTTGTGACAGTTTGGAGTACAAATTTAGAGCATGTTGGTCTGGACCAAGCTATTTGTTGGCAAATTTCGTCAAGGAAAGGACGATGAATATTTATAGCACTGATTTTTGGAGAATTTAGTGAGAATGTCGAAATAAACCGTATGTGGAAGTATATTAATGAGGGGACTTTTTTATCAAGGTTAAATTATCGACGTGTTAGTGAGTACATCCTTTGAAGGGGACAAGTCCAGTAGTAGTCAGATAAGTTTTTGCGGAAAAACATCGAATTGTTGAATGCAAAAGAGAAGAGCGTTACAGTTGATAGAGGTAGTTAAGGTTATTTAAGCGTGAAGTCGTCTTGAGCAGTGTTGTAGGTTTTATGCAACCTCAAAATGCGTGCAAATAAATCTTAATGCAAGTATATATCTTGATTTATTATCGTTTTGTAACAAGTTATAAAGGTATAAATTACCGAATATCGATCCACAGGAAGCGTGTAAAGTTCCTCTTGAAATCTAGTCTTTAAAAATTAGTTTCAGATGGCGAAGTCGGAGAAAATCTTTTGTTGGGAGTTTGGTTTAACAACTACTCTGAAAAATTAATTATAAAAGCAAGCATAAGGTATAAAAATCCATTAGGGTAAAACAAGTGATTGGGTAAAAAAGATGACATAGCATTCCTTTGTTATCTCAAAGTCGATATTTTATGTAACTTAAAGAAGCCTTCATACAACGAACCAGTTGTCAATTGACTAATTGTAATTAGATATAAAATATAACTTTGATTTAAATGACTTCGGACAATCATGCTACATGAGACACCTTATTACCCTTTCACTGTCCTAATTTCACTTTATACCATAAGCTATGAAGGTTAGCCCATCATTGCTCGGTTTCCAATTATAAGAGATGTAATGACTTTAAAAACAAATAATGGAGATGGAAAATGCATCAAGTAAACTACAATATTTCAAATTAAGAAACAGAAACTTCTCGCGCAAATAACTAATTATAAAAAGAAATGTGAATATTAAATTGATCGAATTAAACAACAATAAATAAAGTGCCAAGTAAATTGCGGGAAATTAAATTGCATAAAGTAAAGTGCTGAAATTAAATTCCTTAAAGTAAATACAATAAAATAAAGCAAGAATTATAAAACTAAAAATAAAAGATGGAATCGGATATTTGCGTGGAAACTCTTGTCCCAAATGTTGAATTATTGTATGAATTGCTTAAGGAATGCATGCTTTGGATTAGTAAGGAAAATAATCATTGTGTATTATTGATCTCAATCATTATACTATGGTGAATACTTCCTTTAAAAACCAAAGAATTAACAAGAAAATATTAATTAAATAAAAGCGTCGTAAAATAATTTTTAAACACTTGAACTTTCAACAATTCTACCATGGCAATATAAACCTTGAACCATACTTGGATTTCGGCCCAATGTGATGATTCGGATTTTGGGTTTATTTTGCAAGTAAAATTGAGAAATGTCGAATGTGTAAAAACCGTGAGAAATGTAGAGTAGCGAGAGAAATACAAAAATAATTCGTAAATGAAAATTGAAATTGAAATAATAACAAGGAACTTTGGGTACCAGAAGCGTCAAATACTGTAGAAGAAATCTTCAAGCGATGAAACCTAAAACCAAAAGCTTTGTTAGTGCATAAATATGTTGGATACAAGATCATAGAAGACTGAAGACTGAAGTCAAGCCAAGTCAAAGCTCAAGTCAAACTCTCAAGCATAGTCAAAGTCAATTGTAATAAAAGTTCAAAGTCAAAGTGTATGTAGTGTGAGTGTTTAGGTATATAAGTGTTTTGTTTTTCAAATAGGGATACGGCTAATTGTAATCGGTGTGCATATTGTTAGAAAGAGAAATACTTTGAGAGCCTTCTGTATATTCAAATTTGAGATTGAAATAAAGTTGTTCAAATTCATAATTGTGATTGTCATCTCGATTTACACTGATTGTGGGACACACAATCTTAAAGCTTCCAAAATAGAGAGAGAGTACTAAGACATGAGAGTAAAAACTATTTGTTCCTCCAAATGAGAAATGGAGTTTCTAATGCATAACCAAGGCAGTGTATTTATAGGAGCAAATGTAAGCTTGGGGATCAAGATGTACGAAAATGGGGCTCCAAGATCTAATTAACTAAGCCCAAAATGATGGTTGCCAAGCCCAAAAATGTAGTCCATGATCTGGCCCAAAATCAGCTCCAAGCCCAAGTCTCAAAAACCTGTTGCATGGTCCCATAGGAGTCCATTCAGCATTAAAAATCAACCTTGTAGGACCACATTTAAACCATTTTTACTTTTTGGCATATTTTCATGAAAAAGAGGTTAAGTTCATACTATATGTATTGAACTCCTTTATTTATGCAAATATGTAATATTACTTAAGAAAATACTCAATGGGGAAATGAAGATTAGTTCAAAACTAAAAGAAAAATGATGTAAATAGGGTTAATATATTAACCCTATCACACCCTCAAACTTGAATCGTTGCTTGTCCCTAAGCAACTTAAAATGAGAAACACAAAAGACCCAAGAGAAAAAAAATTGAGCTAATCCTATCTCTTGCAAAAAAAAAAACTGAGTTTGTTTTCATTATGACCATATTAGGCTCCATTTTTTCTTTTCTTTTTATTTTTTGTACTTTTGAAATTTTTGCTACTAGACTAAGAGGTATGTAGTGATAGCCCTTCATAAACTGTTTTATTTCAACTTTTGCTAAAAACATATCAATCCATAAGCTAGCCTAACCTTTCTTTACCTAATTAGAATCATTAATGCAAAATGGTGTTTTTGGTGGTATGCCTCTTTCATGCATAGTAATGCAATTCTTCTCATTGGCACAATTTTTCTGCCATGTTTTCTTTTTGAGGTATGCATGTGGACCCATTGGTCTTTTAGTGTCTTTGACACTTTTCCTTTTATGCACAAAAGCAACAATGGAGCTATGCTCCTTGTCTTTGGTTAGTTTTCACTTTTGTGCATGTTTTTTATATTTTTGTGTGTATGAGGCTCATGAAAAGAAGAATGTGCATTATAGTGGCCTTTTTGTGTATTTGGAATGATATGGGTATGAATGGCCATATCCTCCCCCAAACTTGGAGGATTCAATGTCCTCATTGAATGTGGATCAAACCGAATTGGGAAGGCAATTAATGAGAGATGGACAAAGTGTTTGGTTTTTGCAATGATTCTAACAAAAAATTAGGAGGCAAAGAAAAAGTGGGACTAGTTCTAGTGATGGTTTGAAAACAAAAATGAGAGACAAACAATTTATTAAGGCTATCATATAATAGACTAGACTAGCAACAACTTATTGACTTATTGATGTGCATAATAGGTATAAATGATAACAAGCATAATTTTAAACAAAAACTGGCCCAGACTCAAAGATTAGAAAACATTCAATCAAAGTAATGAAAATTAAGTACTAAAAATTTAAAGGGGGAAGAAAGAGTATGGAACCTGGCCTACTCTGAACGAGTAGGTGGGCGCTCAACCGGCTGCCATAACAGGTGAATGAGGAATGGGGGGAGTCCTTTCATCAGCTGGGGATGTTCTTTCATTTAGACAGATCACATCAAATTATCACGTGCTTTCTCATATTTCAACCAAATCAACCTCTCCTCCTTCAACTCTTTAAAACTCTTCCTCAAGTCTTTGAGTTGTTCAAACAGCTTAAAAGTTGCATGGCAATGTAGTCTAGCGGTACCAGATAGCTTAAAAGTCGGAATTTTAGCCATTTATCTTCATTTCTTCACATCTCTCTCATTTCTACTCCATTTTTGGTGATTCAAGTTGCTATGGTTTTGTTTTTGAGAGCTCTTCAAGGATATATGGTGAGTGTTGATATTTATTGGAAGATCAAAGAGTATTTTATGGTGGTAAGCTATGTATCTCTTTCGATTTTAAGTTAGGGTTTGATGTGTTCTTCATTTTCTCGTTTTTTTCTCTCCATTTTGCCTTAGGTTTTGGATCTTTGGAGATGAAAGAAACACTTTGCAAGTGTTGGATCTAATAGTTAGGAGGTGTTGCTTGTAGATTCAAGTTTTCATCAAGAAAACTCAAGTTTAGGGTAAAACATAGATTTAGCCTAAATGTAGCAAGGTGAGTTCAAGTTGCTTTGTGAAAATTGTGTACATGCCAAAAACGTCTATTTTGATGCATTGAAAAATGATATGTCCCAACCAATGATGGGTTTTGTTAAGTCTGATTTTATAGTAATCATTGTATTTATAGACTTGGTCTTATACTGTGTTTAGAGTCGTATACTGTGTTGTATTGACCAAGGGTATTTAAGTTCCTTTGGTCCTTGTGTCTTATAAAAAAAACTCACGCTCATTCAATACATTTTGTTACTCTGCGCTTACTTGCTCTCTCTCTCTCTCTACTTTCTCTCTCTAAGATTTAGAGATATTTGGATTATCAATTGGTATCAGAGCCAATCTAGATCTTGAAAGAATTGAGAGAATTGATTTTCGATACTGATTTTGTGATATAATCTGAAAATTTGATTGATTTTCTTGAATTTTTCAAGAAAAATCTCATTTTTAGATTTTTCATCAAATTCAGAAGTGTTTTTGAACGAATTCTTGTAAAAATTGGTTTGTTGGATTCAATTTAGATTGTTAAACACTTTTACTTCACATCAATTTTCAAGAAATTCAAGTTTTGATTGTAGATTTTGAGATTTTTGAGGTTTCTGGAAAAACGGTTTTAACGCACTGTTCAAATTTTGAAATCTCGATTTTAAAGTTTTTAATCGAAAAAGTTTGATAGAAAAGTGTTAGAATGTTGTTTTCGATCATATCTGTGGAAGAATACATCTGAAAATTCATGGCTATAATCGATTTTTGTGATTTTTACTGATTTTCAGGTGGTTTGCGCCAGATTTGAACTTTGGGCGAGTTCATCCTAGTTTGCGCGAGTTCATCTGATTTGCGTGAGTTCATCCTGTTCTTCAAAGGTTTGCGCCAATAATTGTTCAAGAAAAGTTCAAGTTTTCTTGGTCCTCGTCATCCTTTCATCACGCAAAGATCAGTTCGCGTTTTCTCTTTATCATGAAAAGTCTGTTTTACGTCTCCAATTGCTCACGCAAAGTAAGCTTTGCGCTATATTAAGCTCGCGAGAAGTTACATTTGCGTCTCAAGTATCTAACGCAAAGTCAGATTCTCGCTAGACCTTGATCACTCAAATCATAGTTTGTGCCACGGTCTCCTCACGCAAATCACAGTTTGTGTCTTACATTACTTGCGAGAATTTTAGTTTGCGCCTTCTAGCTTCTCACGCAAACCTCTAGTTTGCGCCAGCTCTTTCCAGACTTAGATTTTTCTGAAGCTTGTCATCTATGGATTCGGCAAAGTTTGCTTTTCAAGCTAAGTTCTACACAAGTGACCTCATGATGTCTTTAGGCACAGAAACTCGTCCTCCGGTTCTTGTCGATGAAAACGAATTCACTCAATGGCAAGATCGGTTCCTGAACTTTATCGAGCGTCAAGCTAATGGAGATAACATGATGAAATCTCTCACTAAAGGACCTTTCGTAAAGCCTAATAAAGAGACTCCTCCAACAACTGAAGAGGCCTCACGAATGAAAGCAGATCGAGAATTAAAAGCTAATCTGATGCTAGATTTACCAAACTCTATCTACAACCGGGTTGATCATTTCAAGGATTATCCAAATATGTTGTGGGTACAGTTAGAAAAGATCATGTTTGGATCTTCAGTTGCGACTCAACTTCGACATACACGGTTCATGAACAACTTTGAGGAGTTCAAGGCCAAAGAAAGTGAGTCTCTAAATAGTGTTTTCGACAAATTCTGTACAGTGCTGAATGATCTGCGAAAGATAAATGTGAACAAGACAGAGCTTGAGACGAATCTGAAATTCCTCAATGCTCTTATGGAACAAATCTTGTCACAGACTGAGGAACGATGTTCGGGTCTCCACTATGCAGATTCAGGAATTATATGAGATTCTGATGACTGATGAGAGCTTGGTGCTAGAGAAGAAAGCAAAGCTTGAAAAGAAGAACAAAAAGTCAGTGGACCCGGTTGCTCTCCTCACGAAACAATTGACAGAACAAGCATTGTCTGATAATGTTTACGACGGGTCAACTGATGATGATGGCGAGGCACTGCAAAAAGCTATGATCCTTCTTTCTCAACATTATCAAAAGAAGTTCCAACCACGGTCGGGTTCAAACAATCTTCGATTCACTTCTGGTTCTAAGACTGTACAAATGCCCGAGCCAAAGACTGCTGCATGCTACAACTGTGGAAAGTCGGGTCACATATCTAAGGAGTGTAGAGTGAAGAAAGTTAGGGACTCAACTTACTATCGAAAGAAACTGTAACTTACTGAGAAGAGAGAGAGTGGAACAACTTTGCTAGCCGAAGAAGAATTTTGGCTGGATCACTCCGATGATGAAGCTGCAAATGTAGAGATTGCTCAAATGTGCTTCATTGGAGATGATCAATCAGATGATGATGAAACTGATGAAGATGAGGTACATTCTGATTTTGATTACACTTTCATTTCTTCACAGATGGATGTTATAATTACTGCTTTACATGATTTACGGTTGAAGTTATTATCTGAAAAGAACTTAAATGCAGAAAAGTCAGATTTGATTGACAAACTAAAAATTTCTTTGAAAGATGAAAAATCTATTTTGGTTCATACTAAAGAAATCTTTCAAAAGAAATTGGATGATTTGGAAAATTCAAATAAGACTTATCTTGAGTCTTTGACTGAAATGACCAATTTAAAAGACATTTTTTCGGATAAAATAAATAAATTAGAAGAAAAGTTATATCGAAGGAACCAATCTGAGCAAACAATTTTTATGAATAAACCAATGAGTGATGAAGCTTTAAAATAAAAATGGGGACTTGGTTTTGAAAATCCTCATTGTTTAAACAATGCGATTGAAAATTCCCCTACTTTATACAAATACGATTATCTAACACTTGCTCAATATGCTCCTCAATTTAAAATTGATTGGATGAATGAAAAACAAGTATTAGAAATCGAAAATGAGAAAAGAATGAAAAACACGCACAAGGAAATTCCTTTTGTTTATACGTATGAAAATGCAAAATATTTTCCTGATAAATCAAGGAAAGGCAGAAAAGGTTTTAATGAAATATCTCTTGTCAAGTCTTTAGTATCTGATGATTTTGTTGATATTTTTGCCAATAAATCTGATAAAGAAAATATTTCTCCAATCATTTATGATTCTAAGAAATTTACTCCTCCTTTAATTTTAGAAGGCAAAATCATTGATCTTGAAGATAAGATGGAAGATCAAAATATTTTAAAAGAAATTGAATCTGATATTATTCTTTTTTTCATGACTTCTAGTCTTGAAGAAAAATTATTTTCTCAAAAACAAGATTCTATTTCTAGTCTTTCTTCTGATTGTCAAGTAAACAAAATGGAAGTTTCTAAATTTGATATATTATCTCAAAGTTATTCTGACTCCGATGTAAGTTCATATTTATTGTCTGATCATATTGGTTGTTTAAGAAAAATTATTTCTTCTGATTTAAATATTAATTCGAAAATTCTTGATGAATCTTTTACGCTAAATGATCAGTATTATAAACCAAAGCGTAAAAGAAGAAGGTCAAAGAAGTCAAAGAAACAAGATAATATCATTACTGAGAGTTCTAATACTTCCAATTCAAATTTTACAGATAGGACTTTGAGCGATTCATCAAGGCAGATTTGTATAATCAAGCGGACATCTACTGATTGTAAGACTGATGAGGATAGATGTGTAGACAAAATTTATAAAAGTGATTCATTTGCTACTTGTAATAAAATTTCAAAATACTCTATAAAGCAAATGATTCTAATGATTGTGCTTATTATTCTGATGATCTTTCTCGTGCTTTATATGTTAAATCTAACAAGTTTATCCCCATAAGAACTGCAACTAACTTTCATGGGCCCAAATTCAAGTGGGTACCAAAATCTCAATCTGACTCAAAGTTGCAGGCACCTCATGTCAAGGGGGAGTAGAGAAATTTGGCTTCTGAGTATCTCAACTCAGAACCCGTGCTTCAAAGACAATTCCTACTAAACAATTCAGTTTAGAACTCGTTCTTCAAAGATTTAGCTTCTGACTAATGAGAAACTGTGAGTACATCTACTTTATTTCGCTGCTTTTATCTCTGAAAATGATGTTGTTCCAGTTTTCTCAAATGTTTTTAAAGAATCTGAGCAATCTTATTCAAACCCTGATTTTGTTCAACCCAAAATTTTTCAAAAGAGACACAAATTTCATTTTACATTATGTGGAAGATGATATTATTGAATTATATTTTGTTTCAACTGAATATAAACTTGCCGATTTTATTCTATCAAATGTTTCTATTTTCAAATCTCGGCATATTAAATTTAAAATTTTAAACCTTCACAAATTTTATTCTATAAAGTAAAATTTTACAATTTTTCTTTCTTTTGAATAAAATGTGTGTCTAGGATAAATTTTCAAGTTGCTTTGTTTATATTAAAGTTTTTATATGTTCAAATTTCAACTCTAACAAAAGTCGAAAAGTCAGCAACATGTTTGTAACTTTTGATATTGCTTTAAAGTTGTGTGATTTGGAATATTTATAGTTTACAATGCTTAGAAAACCTAAAAAGTCGAAATTTTGGATCGTAATGAAAATATGGGCTAAGCACTTAGACGTAAAACCCTGTGTTTGAGATGATTATTAAATTCTTATAAATCAGAAATCTCTAAGTTTAAGTTTGTACATGTGACCTTTCTATTTTGGGAAAGTAAGTTATGTGGGATGTTTGTCATCTGGTCCCCTAAGGTCATTTGATCTGGGAGTGATCGAACCCAAATCCTTCAATAGAATCAGATCGAAAGTCATGTTCTACTGGTATGAATGGGTTTAGGATGTGTCGATGTAGCCTTTCTGATCTGGGAAAGTAAGTTCCAAGGGGTGCTTGACACCTAGTCCCCTAAGGCCAACTGGTCTAGGAGCGGTTGACCCAAATCCTGCAATAGGGTCAGATAGAAAGTTACGTTTACGACATGTTCTTTACTTATCGAACTTTTTGATTAAAAAAAAAGATGCCTAGTGCACATTCTTAAAATATGCCAAAGAGCACACTCATGTGAAGATGCCATAGTGCACAATGCTAAAAGATGCCAATGAGCACACATCTCATGATACTTGGTGATATGTTTGAGTTGCAATAAACCTGTATATTTATGAAAGTTTGAATTCTTGATAGATTAGTGTGGTTACATGCAAAGTTCTCTATTATATTTTTAGAATTGCATTTTCTTGAAGCTAATCGAAGTTCCCATGCGAGCACACTGAATAGATTGATGAAAGTTTTTGAAACTGAACATGTCTTAACTTGATATGCAATAAAACTTGTTTCTATATCCAAAAGCATACATTTGATATCAACTGATTGATAAATTTGTGATATTTTTACTGATTAGAATTTTATTTGTTTATGTTTAAATTTTTATATATTTAGTCGTTTCAAAATATATATTCAGTTTATTTTTCTTTCTACATTGATGTTTCAATTCTTGTGTTCTCATATTTTTATAAATGGGTTTGTGCATTATTCAAGGGGCGTGAATAAGGAGAACTTTCTTAATGATCTTATCTGTTTTCGAGGGGGAGTATCTGATTCTCTATGCAAATGCTAACTTGAATTGCCATATTTTAGTGCATTTGTGTAGGGGGAGTCAAAGAGCTTATCAGGTAAAATTTTCAGAGTATAAGTCATGTTTGTGCCACAAGTTGGTAGAGCAAAGCTTAGTTTGCGCCAACAGCTTCAAGCGCAAAACTAGCTCTGCGCCTCCTTCGGCTAGCGCAAAACAAGCTTTGCGCTTCCTTCTGTTAGCGCAAATCAAACTTTGCGCCACCAGTGTGTAGCGCAAATCTTCCCTCTTTCTCCTTTACTCTGATTTTGCAGATCTTAAGTTGTCTCGTCTCCAACATTTGCATGACCAAATTGTTCCAGATCATCAAGGTCATGAGGGGGAGAAGTTAAGGAGAAGTTAAAGAGCTCAAACATTTATCTGTTGATCAAGATTCGCTCAAGATTCTATTTTTCTTAGCCATACTAGTCTTTTGCTGTTCCAGCTCCGATCACCATAGTTCATTCAAGTTTATTTGAAAGTGGTGAATCGTTTAGAGCACAAGCTGATGAACCAATTGTTCTTTCAAGCGAATTACAAACTGGTCCAGTCTTGTCAAGACAACAAAGACAACTCAATCTGAAAGATGATGAGAAGAAAAAAAATTTAAGTCAAAAAGCTGCTTCGCAAAGTCGCTTAGATGGTCCATGCTGATTTAGAAGATTGTTTTTGAAGACCACAACGCCAATGATTACTAAGGGGGAGATTGTTAAGTCTGATTTTATAGTAATCATTGTATTTATAGGCTTGGTCTTATACTGTGTTTAGAGTCGTATACTGTGTTGTATTGACCAAGGGTATTTAAGTTCCTTTGGTCCTTGTGTCTTGTAAAAAAACTCACGCTCATTCAATACATTTTGTTACTTTGCGCTTACTTGCTCCCTCTCTCTACTTTCTCTCTCTAATATTTAGAGATCTTTGGATTATCAGGTTTTTGAGTTGAGCATGTTTTTAGAGCATGTGTTTTGTATGAACGTTGGTTAAATACATTTTTATCGCTTGTGATGACTTTTTTTGAACAATCACTTGAATTGTTGAGTTTTTGGCTTGGTTTTGACTCAAATGAGTTTCATGGACATTTGTTTGGTTTCATTTGCTTAATGTTAAGCTTTGAATGTTATATGCAGTTATGGAATATTTACTGAAAATTACATGTTTTGAGTGTGTTATTCATTCAATTGGAGTCATGTAATTTAGACTGTAATGCAATTGATCCATAGGTATAGGAGTCTGATTGTTGTTTTTTAAATGGGATCTTTATCCCTGCCATATAGCTAGAAATATTTAGGATTAGCGGGGGACTCAAGGTATAGACCGTGGGTGGTTGAACTTGATAATCGTGTGATCCATAACGGAGGACTCAAGGTACAGACCGTGGATGGTTGAACTTGATGACCGTGTGAGTCATAGCAGATGATTCAAAGCTATAGACTGTGGGTCGTTAAACTTGATGACCATTAGGCCATAGTGATTATTATTTCTAGCAAACGAGTATATCTATGATCAGCAGAGGACTCAAACTATAGATCGTGGGTGGTTGAACTTGATGATCGTGTGATTCATGATGGGACTCATTAACATTGTTAGTCCAAGATTCAAGCAAATCAATACAATTTAGATCACAAGATTAAGCACACAATGAGAGAATTTCTACAGAGATAAATCTTGTGTCATATATCTCTTGAAGTCACATATTACACACTCATATTACACTCACAACTCTCATTACATATTGACTAAGGAACAAAAACAAAGGAATAAAGGCTTATATATGGGTCAAACAAGCCTTGACCTCATATAAAGCAAACCTTAAAAAAGTCAAACTTTTACGATACAAATGATCTAAACAAAATACACTAACAAACATAGATATGCGACTTACTTTGTGTTTCGCCATATTCTATGGATATGGGTCTCCCCCGTCACATAAATGTGTTATTTTTAGATAATGTATTATCCATGTTATCCATGTTTTCGGTGTCATTTTGAGTATGGAGTGTGTCCATAATTTATGATAATGAATAATGAACCTTATTCATGTGCTGGTATTTTGGATAATAGAGTTTTATCTATGTTTTCCATATTTGGTTATTTAACTTTATACAATGTTTGGGTGAGTATTGAGCTTTGCTTTTATGATAAAATAGGTGCTTGATCACCGAGTCTTCATCATGGAAATGATGGGTTTTGGGGAAAGATGTTTTTACATTAAATATTTTTCATTTTGGGAAATTGGAATTTAAATAACATTTTTTCAGTTTTGTCGTTTTATATTTAATATGAAAACTCTTGAACTCGCTAGGCGTTAAGCCGAACGTTTTTTATTTGTCGGCCTGTGCATCAGTTCCTAGTTGGGGAAAGGTACTAGCGACATTTTGAAGAGTTGAGTGCTAGTTAGATGTATGAAAAGAAATTAGTTATTGGAGATAGCGAACAATGTTGAGTTTTAGTAACACTCGTCCCTAATTATAGACTTGTGTAAGCTTTGGTATATCATGTATTATTGATGTTGAATCTTAGATTGCCATCATAGGTAATCAAATATTGCCTTTTAGATGGAGATTTAATTCTTATTTGATGTATTATTAGAAAATTTTAAATTAGTCGCTATTTTCATATTTGAGGGTGTTACAATGTAGTTATCTCCTGTGAGCAATTGTGATACCAAAATTAAGCCAGGATTATCCGAATGGTGAATGAACAAGGGATCGTTAATCGTTATTTGTTGAACCGATGGATCTGGTGGATTATTACTCATCATTTGTTGAACTGTTGGTTCCGGCATCGTTGATTCACTAAGAGATAATGAAGAAATCGAGAAACTGATTGATGAAATCAAGAATAGTGAGGTTGTCGATCACATAAATCAGGAAGAAATTGCTCGAAATAGAGCGATGAAATCTAAGAAAACCAATGGAATCGAGAATTGAAATTGCTCTGAATCGAGAATTTGAAGACGTGATTTTCTGAGAAAGATTGGAAGAAATGATTGAGAATGAACAGATTGTCGATCGCTCTGATACCATTTTGCAACTCACACAAAAACAGAGAGATGAAAAGTGAGTGAGTTTTCTCGTATTGAATTGAAAGAAACAGTAGTACAAGAATAGATTTATATAAGCTGAGATAATGGAAAAATCTAATTGGCCCACAACTAATAACCCACATCTAACTAGTAAAAATTAATTACTTAACTAATAGTATAAAACAGATAAATACGAAGGATCGTGTATATAACCGGAGCCACTAAGGGTATGTTTAGTTTGCAGACTTGGTGGGATGAGACGGGACAAAAACTCACTATCCCACGTTTGGTGTGACATTGGACAGGACAAAAATTCACTATCCCACGTTTGGTGCGACATGAGATAGGGACAAATACTGGACAGGGTGGGACAAGATGGGACAAAAAAAGGTATTTTCTTGTTCCACCAAAATAAGGGGAACAACATGGGACAAAAGTGAGACATAAACTAAAATCATTGATCTACCGCCATTTGATATATAATCCTAACATGGTATTAGTCTTAAGGTTCACCACTATCCATCGCCGCCGCTACCACCATCGATGGCCACTAGTAGCCACCGCTAACCACCGTCGGCCACCTCTACATATTTGTCCACCATAACAAACTCTTCCACCACCTCCACAACCATCAGCCATCGCCACCACCACTACCATCGTCGACCACTTCTACTAACACCTATCACCACCACCTATGGTCACCACCACAATCATCAACGGCCACCAGTAGCCACCACCAACCATCGTCGACCACTTCCACCTCTTCCTCGACTACTACAAAAACTTCCTCCACCACCTCCACAACCACCGCCTATTGCAGCTCTACCGATCACCACCACCCATTGTCGTCGCCACCAACCACTGTCGCTCACCGTCAACCATCGTCGATGACCTCCGCCTTTTCCTCCACTACAATAACCTCTATTACCACTGTCCACCACCACCACCACTACCATCGTCGACCACCTATACCTCTACCACATCAACCACAACAACCTCCTACACCACCACTATCCACTATCTTTCACGTTCTTCACAACTACCGTCCTACATCGGCCACCCATCACTTTTATCCTTACCTGTCGCTGCAAATATGCATTCGCAATTCATTAAGATTTTCCAAATTGAATCAAATATTATATTTTATTTATATGAATCGGATTTTTTTGAACTACAATCAATTATTTCAGATTCTTCGTTCAAATTTCCTATCATTGTTTTTGTATGCATTTATATGTATTAAAGTTGTGTAAAAAAATAAAAATGTTTTTAATTAAATTATTTAAAGATATATTTTATTTGTGTTATTTATAACTATTATATGACATATAAAATCATCAAACAACTTTTAGGAAAATTTGTCCAGACCTGTCTTAGTCGTACCGAACACAAGACAAACATTTGTCTTGTCCAGTCCACACTACAAGAAAATTGCTAATCAGTGACGAAAATTTTTTGGTCGCTAACTACACAAAATTGGTCACTGAGGCACTTTAGTGACTAAAATTTGGGTGGTCACTTTTCATCACTAAAGCTCCGTCATTAATTTGTGTTAGTGACCAAAAACGAAAATGGTCACTAATTAGTGACAAAAATAGAGTGGTCATTGTGTTTGTGACAACTAATTTGGTCACTAAATATCGTCACTAAACGGTGAAAGACGTCACTAACTTGACTAAATTAGTGACCAAGTTTGTGACCACCACAAAGTACGTCACTACTGGGTTCAAGATAACGATTCCGTTAACGTCCGTTAATACCATTAGTGACCAAATATGTGGTCACTGGCATTAATTGATATTAGTGACCAAAAAAAGTGGTCACTAAATATAAAATGTGAACAAAAAAAATTTGCCACTAATTTCTATTACAATTATATTGCAATAAAATTAAAACCTACTAATTTGTAATAATAAAAATATAAATTCTATTTGCCTGACATAAAATTCAAAGAAATGGTAACAGATTCTATACAACAGATCTTACTGAGAGTTCTTGATCTCGTGAAGGAATTAAGAAAGTGCTGAATTAGCTTGCTGCCGGATATCAAGGCTGGAATCACTTAGCATATTAAATAAACCTGAGAGCTAGTCATGTCAGTGGCAGTAGCAGCCTATTAACTCTGATATAATATCATTTACCATCAAGAAAATCATGAAGAAAATGCAGCATATCGATGTCTGAAACACTGTCTAGCACTGTGATCAACGCATAAACAATAAGCTTGGATGAGGGGGCAAGTCTCATGTACCAGAGTATGTTGTCTGAAAGATCAACCAATCTTGTTTCTATTCATATGAACTAGGTGAAAACATCCCAGAGGAACGACATTAGGCAATGTTGACGGCCCTTCACTAATACCACAAACTTGAGAGGGAGATTAGATTTGAGATTCATGTTTATTCTAATATTCCCTCTGTCCCAAAATAAGCGTCCACGTTTCTATTTTAGTTTGTCCCATAATAAGTGTCCATTTTCAGAAGTGCTTAATTTCCAATCATTACTCCCTAAAGGTAAAACTGTCATTTAATTCATTGAAAAGTGTAATAATTACACATTTCTAAAACTTTATGCATTTCTCATTATGGACATTTTATTTTGGGATGGAGTGAGAGTAAATAAGATATAAGTAATAATTACACTCGATTATCTTTCTTACGAGCATACAATAGCTCTTCATGAACACCTAAGTATGTTGATTCATTGCCATAAATTAATGTTGATCAACAGTGAATTATTAGCAATATAACTCCTGATCTACATGTACATTGTGCATTGTAAATTATATATATATATATATATATATATATATATATATCAACATATGTTTCCTTTCAACTCGATATACAAGTGATGTTTAAAGGGTGGGACTATTTTTCCATTTATTCGAAGTACTCTTGATGCCACTTGAACTACTAAAACAGGAAACAACAAGTGGATCTAAAAGAGAGGTCAAATTTGTTGCAGTCGTATGATTTGAAGCATATTAGGTCAAGTAATCTTTAAACACATTAGTCTTTGCATTAGCTATTATAACACTCTGAATCCATAAGCAAAACAAACACTAACAAAATCCAAGAGATAATAAGTATATAACACACCTTCAGTTTGCTTAACCACGTCTGCGTGAGATTAACAAAATCTTTGCATACTCTTGATCCATCTTGAGTTTTCAGAGACTTCTCTGTAATCTCGTCAGGTCCCTAAATATTAATAAATTGAGTAAGATAAGTGATGAAAATTGTAGGGTAACATCAAAGTTTATATAGGAGCTTCTTGGCTACACAACTAAAGTTACAGTGGTACTTTCATATTTACAAAGTGAAAGTAATTAGAAAATCCATCTTAGTGTGATATACCAATATAATCCTAGTTGAGAAATAAATCAAGACAGACACTGGTGTAACTTAAAGCAATGAAAAAGAACAAAAATCTCCATGACATCAATAGTTCTGACATGTACAACTGACAATAAATGCTTCTGGTTTATAAATATTCCCCTCATACACCTTGACATCCTTAAAGAGTAAAAAAAAGCTCTCCTTCCTCTGTCACTTAATATGGAATTGTTCTAAACACAAAAAATGTGTTAAAAAATTGTTGACTAAGAAAAAATCTTAGCAACTTGTCAAGTCAACCATTTTGTGACTTAGCCTCACAAAACACTTGAAATGCACAAGCACATGATGGATGGTAAAAGGTAAATATACCGATCAAACCCACATTTTTGAAAGACATGAATGAATTAACATCAGGTGCCCTCAACGACTAATAATTCAAATTCCCATCAAACTTTATGTATGTGATTCAATTTTCTGATTGTGATTGATCTAAACTTGTACTTCGCAAAACACTGGGAAAACATATAGATAAATCCATCCTGAGATATAGATGAATCAAATTTAACACAAATGGAATTAATCTCATCAATTACTTCTGAAACCTTATGTCCCTTGAATTTCCATATATAAAAGAAGTTCCAATCAGCTTTTAGCTACTTCTTGTATTAATTTAAATCATTCTGCTCAATGGATAAAAGGCATATATGGATTTCAGACCAACAGTCAGACACTAATCTCAATCCCAGATAGATTGTATGTCTATATATCTTCTCTTGAAACATATATATGAATGATAGCAGTGTCAATTAAGAATGACCAGGGAAGAAAGTAACTATAAAATTAATTGCAGATGAAAATTTAACTTTCACTGATAAAAATGGTTGTATATGGCACCAACCATGAACGAGCTGACAAAATCATGAGAATGAGTTCCACGGAGTGGTATTCCGAATAATTTTCTAACTGCACAATTGCTATCATCACACAACAACAAAAATAATGAGTTGCATTGTTAAAAAAACATGTGGAGTAATAGATCATTAGAATGATGAGAATTAAAATCTATAGATGTCCAGAAGGTGCATATATAATTCCTTAACATAATCTAGACACATCCATGATAGTTATTCAAAAAATGACACCCCTTACGCCTGTAGCAGTGGATTAAGACAAAGGTGTATAGAGAAACAAATTAATCAACAGATCGTATTTAACATTACATTCAATTGAAAGCAAAGTACTCTGTCAAGACAAAGGTCAGTTGCTTATACTCCTTGAATATGATACAGTTGCTTCTTTATTGTCATTTATTCTTTGTTTTATTAGGTTAGAGTAGATTTTAACAGGATATCTTCTAAAGGAGTAAAGAACTGTGTGACTTACAATTATTGTTGCCATTGACACAAGGTCACAAAGATATATGTCATGGTTGGAAAACTATGGTTCTTTTCCAGCTTCCTTACTTTTAGGCAGGTGGAGGGGTAGTATTTGCAGAACCAAACCTTTAATTAGTAGTCTAGTCTCAAGCTACGTAACCAAGCAGGTAGTAGATTTATACTACCATCTTATGCTGGTTTAACACTTGAACAAATTCTGGAATTTCTTTCAAATAGATGAAGAAATCATATACATCTTGAGATCAATTCAAATGAAGAATTAAACTCACTTCAATTCTGGACATCCCATCTCCCAAGAAAGCACAAGCATTCTTGACATGAGCAATGTAGTAAGTATCACACAACCTACACTTATTGCAAAAAGAACAACAATCTTGTAAACTCAATTCTTACTTACTAGCAAAAAGATCATAGAACTACTAAAAACCATGAACATTACATAAGTACTGAAGTAAAGTCATCATTTTTTTAAAATTAAAATGTTATAAAGATTAGAAAGGACCCGCACTAGTCTTTAGCTTGATAGGTGCCGCCAGGAGGTATTCTGAAAAAGTTCCCGCAAATCAACATTTGATTTCTAAGCAAATTAACGAATTAAACACAAGAACAATGAAGAATCGAATCAAACCTGGTCCATTTTTTAGCAACAATATCATACGAATGAACAAAATTCGTCACCCCTGCTAATCCTGAAATCAAAAAAATCAACAGAACATTTATCATTTTTGCAGACATTATAAGAAATTAATCGATTATATACAACAAGTTAACAAAAAGGAAGGGGTGATTACGCATGTGCCAGGAGAAGAATAACTGATTTCAAGATTGTTGTGAGAGGGAGTGATTGTAGGAAACTTGGGGAAGGAGGGGACGTGGGGAGAAAAATTAGGCTTTCCAAGAAACTGATAAACCGTATTAGAATTTTAATAATATAGTAGAGATAACTAATATGGCCCATATGATCTCAGTAGAAATTAAATTAACAAACAAGTTTTAGGATTTGAAAGTTCTGGGATTTGAAATAGACCTGGCAAACGTGTCATGTCGGGTCGGGTTCAAAGTTAAACGGGTTGAAAGTGTCTAACCCTAACCCGACCCGTTTAATAAACGGGTCAGAAAATCCCAACCCTAACCCGACCCGCCTAACCAGCCACGACCCGCCTAACCCGTTTAACATTTATAAGATTAAAATTAAAAATCGAAAATTCACAAAAAAATACAAATACAAAATTCAAATTAAAGCATTAGAAATCCAAAATTTATAGTTCAAAATTATAATCAAATCCAAAACAATAAAAGTCCAAAGCATTAAAAGGAAAACTTAAATATATATATATATATATATATATATATATATATATATATATATATAGAGGGGTGTTCAAATGCAAATTTTTTAATGGTGCAAACTCATGCAACCCATTTATCTACCACATATTTTATTTTCCCATTTTTTTATTAAAAGGTAAAAACAAAACATGTGGTAGATAAGTGAGTTGCATGGTTTGCACCAGTAAAAAGTTTGTATTTGAAGGTGTCTCTCTCTCTCTCTCTCTCTCTCTCTCTCTATATATATATATATATATATATATATATATAAACGGGTTATTCGGGTCATTTTCGAGTTGAAATTTTTGACCCTGACCTTACCCGTTTAATTTTCGTGTCGTGTCGTGTCAACCCGTTTACTTAAACGGGTTGAAATGCATTACCCAAACCCGTTTATTTCGTGTCGAGTTTGTGTCGGGTTAGCGTGTCGTGTCAGTTTTTGCCAGGTCTAATTTGAAAGGCATGCATAAAAAGGCACAACTAATTAACAAAAAATGTTCTTCCTCTGTGGTAATTTTCAGGTTCATTTCTACAAACCATATAAATGGTACCATATTGTGGCATAAAATTACTCACCCATCAACTAAATCTAAAAGACTTAAACAAAGCAACAATGGGACAGTAGAATGTGTGACAGAAAAAAAGAAAAAACATTAATGGTATAGTGGCAAGAGGAACAAGCTAAGAAGATGTAAGGCTGATCCAAGTTTGAATATCGACAAACCACCATGTTGAGGGTTAACCCCTGCTCCTATGCCATCTATTCCAATGATCTTTCATTCGTTCTGTTGTGTTGTGGGATTACAATTGGTTATAATGTTACAGGCTTGTAAGTTTTGATGCATCAAAGGAAAACTATTCAAGACATGAGAATTATCCTAAAAAATATGTTTACGTTTTTTGGTAAAGAGATCAGGAAATGAAAAGTGATAATGTAACACCCTGGATTTTCATTATACATTTATCGTTGTAAATCTTGTGTATAACTCTTGTTGTTATCACCGTAATTAGTTTATCGTTCGAATTTATGTTGTTTGGTAAAGTTGGAACCTTCCAGTGACTTCCGCGAGTTGCTCGCGACTTGAAGTCGCGGCATTAGTCGCGATGTCCGTTGTTGGTTTTGGGGTTTGAGAACACGGGCGAGTTCCACCGTGACTTGGAGTCGCGGCATAACCCGCGACACCCCCTGGACCGACTTAAGGGTTTCAACCTCAAATATCTCATTTGGGTTTCTTTATCTGAAATCTCAGATTTCTCTCTAAATCGATTCTCTCTCTCTCTCTCTAAGTTTGGTAGTTAATATTTGGTGTTCGATCCGATGTTTCGGTGTAGAAAGCTTCGTCTTATCAAGAGGGTCGATATCTGGTTCTTCGGGTTTTCGTATAAACCTATTGGGTGAGTTCCTACTACCTTTCTAAAACTTTATACATGTCAAAATGGTTACAGATTTAAGATTTCTATATATTTGATATAAGTTGAGTTTTGGGAGATTTTAGGGTTCCGATCATTTTATGATGGATTCTATCTTCTTTGAAGTAAAAATATGTTTTACTTGCACATTATGTTGGATATGTGAAAGAAAGTTTATGAACTCATTTTAATGATTTTCATTCTTACCAGAAGTTGAACCGGATATAACATTTTGTTTATGAAAATGTTTTTATACCATATGATTATTTATGGTTGGTCACATATGTTGTTGTGACGAGTCTGTACCATTACTAGCAGATCCCTAGGTTTTGAGTTGACTATATTATTGGGATGTCATACTCCCCAATTTTGTAGCTATGGATGCATATGATCCTTGGGGGCAACTTGGTACGGTTATGTGAGGTCGGATACTAGCCATGGTTCATAGTGATCCTAGTGAAGGAATATACATTGGTTTTGCTTGGGGGCGCGATCTCACATCGTAGCACGGACCTATGTGTTCGTATCCATGGATTCCAAGTGTTTAGCTCATAACTCGTATTGTGGCCTACTTTGTGTTACGCCACTATACTTGGTAAAATATTTTATCGTTGGTCAATTGATGACGAGTTTTATAACGGAAAAGCCTGATTGTGGCAAAGGTATCATTTCTAAGATTTAACCTTTTTGGAAATATTATCTCATGATTCAAATGTTTATATCTTTTGAGCTTTATAAACTGTAAGTTCTCACCAGGCTTTAAGCCTGACACTTTTTCTCAAATGATATGTATAACAGGTTTCCCTTAGCGGTGGGATGCACTGGGTTTTGAGAGACGAGTTGGGTCTCGAGGCATTTTGAGATGACTAAAGTGTTGATAGTTGGGCATTGTTAAGTCCCATTTTTTTTGATGAATTTTGGATTGTCAACTGATGTAATCTAGATAGTTATGTTTAGATTAGTTTGTTGATGAATTCTAAGTCCATACAGGTTTTTGTAAAGTCTTAAGGACTGATTCACTTTTTGAGAAGTTTATATCAATGCAGATGTCATATTGCCTAATTTATGAAGTTTTAAAATTACTCTGAATTTTAGGATGTTACAAGTTGGTATCAGATCTCTAGTTTAAGTGATCTAGGAATGAATGTAAGATGTCTAGACTTAGACTGAGCATGCTAAGTATTGATTCGTGAGTTTGGGTAGAACTTCTAAGATGGGTTAGTCTTAGAGTCGACGGAAATTATAGTTGTCGAACGTTGTGGCGATGGTGACAAGAACCTTTATGTATTGTATGTTCATAATTTCACTTAGCTAATGTTATTATGAGAATATTTATATGTAACTGTGCTTGAAATGCCGTTACTGTGACAATTGATAATGTGATAGTACGTTTCTTGTGTTAACCCGTTGATCTATCTCTTACTCTTTCTCATGCTTGTGTAGCAACCATCCTTTAGTATGGTGAACACTCGTGGTCGTCCACTGGGTGACGGAGATCTACGCGATGTTAGTTCGCGTGAGCCTAATCAAGTGGTAAGAACGTCCGCAGTCGTTCCTCCGGGCATGCCACCAATATTTACTGGGGGAGTGGAGCCAGAGCGAAGAGTGGAGTTGGCGTCCACCGATCCCATTGTTTCAGTGGCAAACCCTAAAGTTGATATGATGGCCAGTGTCATGCTAATGGTGACGTCGGCCATGGAGAAACAGCAAGAGGCATTCCTAAAGATGTTAGAGGATCGAGATCCGAGCTTCAAGAGGCCTGAGGCAGTGGCAGAAAATGTGGTAGTTGCCTCTGGAGGTGTCGAGAACAGAGTCAGATCCGAGGAGCATAGGGTCGTCGGCGTTTCGAAAAGTGGGAAGAGTTGTTCCTACAAGTCTTTTCTGGGTTGCGGACCACCAGAGTTTTCTGGTTCCGAAGACCCGGTTGCATGTGTTAGGTGGATCCGAGCGGTCGAGCAGGCCTTCGGTTCATCTGAGTGTGGTGATGACCAGCGGGTGAGATTCGGTACACAACTGCTCAGGGATACCGCACTGACTTGGTGGAATGTTATCCAGTCCACTCTCTCTCCTACTGTTCTTGCCCAACTGACTTGGGGCGAGTTCAAAACGAAATTATTGGAGGAATATTGCAATGAAATGGCTATGGATCGTATCGAGGCAGAATTCCGAGCTCTTGTGAAAGGGAATCTGAAGGTGAGGGAGTATACCCGTCAATTCATGGAGAAGCTGGGGTTAGTGGAGCATGTGGCCTCCACTGAGAAAGAGAAGATTAAGGCCTATCTGAAAGGTCTACCGTCGGACATGATGACTATGGTCCGAAACTCGAAGGCTTCTAACCTTCGGGAAACAATTGAAGAAGCACAGTTTATGGAGGAGGTCTACGCTAAGAGTAAACCGGAGAAGGTCGTGGCTGTAATCGATAAGAGAAAGTGGGAGAGCAATTCTGCTCATCCCAAGAGATCACGACCTTTTGGCAGAAACCGAAACTTCAACAATCAGCAGGAAGCTAGGTGGTGCCACAAGTGTCGAACTAAACACCACGGTGACTGTAACACCACTTCTCAAACTTGTTATAAGTGTGGGAAGCCTGGTCACACTATCAGAGATTGCCCGGTCAGAGGACTTGTCTGTTATGAGTGCAAGACACCGGGGGACGTGAAAAGAAATTGCCCGAAGCTTATGTCGGGTAGCACGCCAGCAAGGAAGGAGGACCCTCCTAGGGTTCCGGATCGAGCATTTCAGATGACGGCCGATGAGGCCAAGGCATCCGCTGATGTGGTATCGGGTACATTTCTTATAATCTCTGTACCTGCTCGTGTTTTATTCGATACGGGTGCCAGTTTCTCTTTCATATTTGAGTTGTTCCGTCAAAAGATTGTTATGCCCACTACTAGTCTCGAAGATGCATTAGTAGTAGAGATAGATAATGGTAGTCAAGTTCTGATCCGTGATGTCTTGAAGAAATGTGCTCTCGGAATCGAAGGGAAAGAATTCTCGATTGATTTGCTGCCTATGTTAATCGGAGGTTTCGACGTGGTCGTCGGTATGGATTGGTTGGCAAACAATAATGCCGAGATCATGTGTTCTAAGAAGCTAATTCGACTTCCCAATTCCTGTGGCGAAGTCGTTATGATCTATGGTTTGTCATTAACACTTTTAATTTAGTGACCACCTTTCTTTGGTCACTAACTCATCCAATTTAATTATAGTTAATGATTCCCACTTAGTGACCACTATTTTTTGGTCGCTAATACTTTCAATTTAATGACCATCTTTTTTTGTCACTAATCCATCCAACTCAATACAATCCTCGACTAATGAATCCCACTTAGTAACCACTATTTTTTTGGTCACAAGCACATTCAATTTAGTGACCACTATTTTTTGGTCACTTCCACTTTCATATTAGTGACCACCATTGTTTGTCACTAACATTTCCTTATACCACCAACTAGTTAGTGACCACTATTTTTGGTCATTAATCCTTGAAATTAGTAACTACTTATTTTTTGGTCACTAAATTTTCTAATTTAGTGACCACTATTTTCTGGTCACTAACATTTTCAACTCAGTGACCATTTTTACCGTCACAAAACATATGGATTTATAATATTAGTGATGAAAAACATAGTCGTCACAAATATGGTCATTAAATTAGATTGATATTAATAATTTTATTTTAGCCATGAGAATTAGTAACCACTTTAGTGACCAAATTTTAGTTTTTGTCACTATATTCATATTAGCTACCAACTTTTAGTGACGACCTTTTATTATTGTCACTAAAGTTGCAATTAGTGACCGAAAAATAGGTGGTCACTAAAATTTTGGTCACTAACTAACGTTTTTCTTGTAGTGCCGGTCCAATCCTAGTCCTAGCCCTTGTCCTGTCATGTCCAGTTCCATCCAATCATGTTTGCGTATCAAACGCTACCTAAGGGGCCAAGGGTGCAATGCCCACCCTCAAATTCTATTTTTTTTAAATAAAAAATACCACTAAATACATAAAAATTAGTTTATATATTAGTAATATACTTTAGTTTAAAATTAATAAACTATTTACATTGAAATATTTTGGTCTTTAACTGCTAATTTAATATAAATAATTTGTTTCACACAAATGAAACTTGTCAATTACTATGTTTCAACCAATCTTGATAATGCAATGTAATAACTTACTTTATTATTTTGCTTATTTTGTTTCCTTACTCATGCAATTAATTTGTCCTTCAAAATTTTTTAATATAACCACTGCTTCAAATTATGTCTTTTGTATGGTTTTCATTTGAATAAATAAACATGAACTTTTGATGAAAAACAAAGTTTTTATGATAATTTTCAAAAGATTTTTCTTGTTTATCTTAATTATTTATTCACACATGTAAACATATCTTACTTTTGTTTATCTAAATATGGACATAGTTATGTATTTTGCATTGTAACTCTTTTTTAACAAAAAAAAGCCAACCTCAAAGCATTAATTTTCTTAATCTAAGGCTCTCGCTAGATTAATTTCTTGGCTCCGTCCCTCATACCGTGAGAAGAAAAATTAAGGTGAGAAGGTAAGAATGGATCTAGATCTGTAATCACTTTTAATCCCACGTACCCTCACCCAATGAATCGCAGTTGATATGAGAATTGATCTTATGCATCTTATCCTATTGTGCATCCAAGAGTGATGTTCCCTTCTTACACCTTTCTTACTATAACTTTAATTCTCACCACTATATATATATATATATATATATATATATATATATATATATATATATATGCGAAGGATCGTGTGAGAAGTTGAGTTAACGGTGAGAAGCGTGAGAAGTGGATCTGATCATCTGAAACATTGATCTTTTTTAATCTCAAGCTCTCCCATGAATTGCGACTTAGAAAGAAATTGATCTGATGCATCTTATCTCGTTGCGTCTCATCCTAATGTGCGTCCATTTCTCATCCAACGGGCGATAACCACTTCTCAAGCTTCTTACCGTTAACTCAACTTCTCACCGAAACTCAACCCTATATATATATATATGGTTGAGTTATTTTGTTAACCTTGTAATTGTTATTAACTTTGTGAACCAATCCTCACCATTGATTGATGAGATTGGATGGATGATATTAATTTAATTAATATGCATTTAAAGTGTTTTATTTAAATGACCAATATATTGAACCAACGTGAAAAAGGGTATTTTTGGAAAAATATTTCACCAATATTTTGAGACATAAAGCATGGCTCATTAATTACTCTCAATCAAAATCGAAACCGATGTACGTTGGATGTTCATGAATGTTCATATTATTATTGTTTGTGAATGTTCATTGACATACATTGTTATTGTTCATGAATGTTCATATGTTTGAATGCTCAAATTATTAGTGTTCATGAATGTTCATATTATTATTGTTCATGGATGATAATTTTTGTAACTCCTCATTAATGAGGCTAAAAAAAACTACATGAAATATCAACTCTACCTTTAAGCATTTAATTAATGAGTTTAATCAACCAAAGATTTGAAGCTTTCTTATTGGTCAATGATGATTAGCATAGTTAATAACATTTTATTGGTTAACAAAATAACCTACCCCCCTCTCTCTCTATATATCTCTACTATACTATATAAAAAAACTAATATGACTATTGTACAAACTTTTGTACAATAACACTTATCACGCTTATAATGTTACATTTACCACGCTTATAATTACTTATTTAATTCATTTTATATCCCTTATTTTTTTCATTTTACACCATTATCATATTAACACAAATAATCGTATATAAACAAAAATGCAACGAAAAAATATGTTTCTTTTTTTACAAATTATATCATTATACTCGTCTCGTCAATACCTTCAAAATGAGCCCGATATTGAATATTTTTTAATTTAACCGTACTATTAAATATCATGAATATCTACTACTATATAAAAAACTAATACGTATAAACTTTTGTACAATAACACTTATCACCCTAAACTTTTGTACAATAACACTTGTCACCCTTATAATGTTACATTTACCACCCTTACAATTACTTATTTAATTCATTTTATATTCCTTTTTTTTTCATTTTTCATTTTACGCCATTATCATATTAACACAAATAATCGTATATAAACAAAAATGCAACGAAAAAATATGTTTCTTTTTTTACAAATTATATCATTAATCATTATAATCGTCTCGTCAATAACTTCAAAACGAGCCCAATATTAAATATTTTTTAATTTAACTGTACTATTAAATATCCTGAATATCTACGAACTAATTTGTTTTCTATCTATACGTTTTATTTTTTTTCACCGTTCGCACATTAAAAATACATAATCGTAAAATATGTTTCATTCTTATTATAAATTATATCATTATAATTTTTTTGTCAATAATTGTAATATAAACTAATTATTGAATATCTTTATGGGTTTAGAGTTTAGGGTTTCATAAATTGTGATTTTTAGGTCATGGTTGATTGTTGATGACATGTGTCTATAAGAAAGTAGCATTAATTGTTCGTTATTTACTTAAATTCCGCTGCATCGCGCGAGTATATGCCTAGTATATATATATAGTTGTAGCAATATAAGGCAATTAATTAAAGGCCAAATAATTAATAAATAAAGTTAATAATTAAATAGTTAAAAAAGAAGAAATAATTAATTTATTGAAGGCAATAAATTATTAAATGTTGGTGTTGTCTGAAGAGCAACCCATTTGGTCTTCATCTTCTTCTTCAAATGACCACACTGTGCTCACCAGACACGCACACTTATTTCTTCTAACTGTTTGATTCCCCTGCTCTATCTGCTACCGCATTTACTACCTCCTGCCTGCCCCTATCCTATCCCCATCCCTGCATATATACACATATACATATATACATTAATACATATATATATATATATATATATATATATATAAATAAGTGTCCAAACAAGAACAACACCTTTTTATAAAAACACTAGAACATATAATACTATAGGCCATTATATTTATGATACTATACGGGAGGAAAGTGCGACAGTCTAAGTCGTTTGACATTATAATCTAATATAGTATCACATGTGATAACCTATAATATCATATATGATTAAAGTGTTCTTGCGTTTTCCTAAAAAGATGGTATTCCAAGTATGTACATTGTTCAATATGTGTTTAGTCATGTATAATTAAGTGAGCTTATCACGTGTAGACATATATCATCTTGAAACTTCTCATAAATTGACCTTCTTATTGTGTGAATCTGATCGATAACTCAACTTCTCACACGATCATTCACCTATATATATATATAGAGAGAGAGAGGGGTGTTCAAATGCAACCCCTATATATGGTGCAACCCCATACAACCCCTCTATCCACGAGAGAGAGAGAGAGGGTCATTCAAGGGAGAACTTGTTTGTTTGTGATAACCGTGAGATCTAATCTCAACTACAAATCAATGAATAAATTAGGAAATTATTAATTTTGATAATTTTAATTTATGATTTTAATTAAATGGCAACTTAGTTATTTTAAAAATAGCCTCTCTCCACCTTCCTCTCTCTTCTCTCCGGCGAACTTTTTCCCGGCAAAAACATGATGCACACTGTGATACCCTTAATAAAATAACGAAAAGATATAGTGTGATACACTTATTAAAACAAAACACTACCTGATACTATGTGATACACTTCATAAAACAAGAAAAATACATTGTAATACCCAATAACTTTTAACAGTAAAGCATTACAATGACTATGATACATATTGTGATACCCAAATAACTTTGAACAGTAAGGCATTAAATTACTATGATACATGTGATACCCAAGAACTTATAACAGTAACACATTAAATGACTATGATACACACTGTAATACCCAATAATTTGTAGCAGCAAGGCATTATCTATACTATATTATAAAGATTGCATAAAAAAACTCTTAATTACAACTCACTAATCTTTATGTACTATCATTTAAAGCTATCTACTTAAAATCTCTTAAAAATAATTACTAAAACCTAATATACTACCTGTAAAGCTTTTAACCATAATTAATATATTTCATCCTTATCCCCAAAATTCTTATCTCTAATCTCCAAATCTTAAAATTATGAAATTTGAATTATGATAAACATAATCAAAACAAGATAAACATCTCAATTTAAATATAAAAAATTTAAAATATATAAGATAATTAATAAATTTTAACAAACTACTTAGTTTTTTTTTATATAAAAAACATTATATTGTTAAACCTAAATTAAGCAAATTTATATATAAAAAATCATTATCATTCAATAAAAACCATCCAAAATCGTTCTTTAAATCAATAAAAAACAAAAAATAAAAATAAACATTAAAATCGTGATGTATTAAGCATTATGTACTATTATTTAATGCTAATCTACTTAAAATCTCTTAAAAAATAATTAATGAAGCAATATGTATTACTTTTAAATGATTTTAACTCTAATTAATATATTTCATCCTTATCCCCCAAAATCTTTATCTCTAATCCACAAATCCTAAAATTATGAAATTTGAATTCTGATAAACATAATCAAAACAGGATAAACATCTCAATTTAAATATAAAAAATTTAAAATATATAAGATAATTAATGAATTTTAACAAACTACTTAATTTTTTTATATAAAAAACATTATATTGTTAAGCCTAAATTAAACAAATTTATGTATAAAAAAATCATTATCACTCAATAAAAACATCCAAAATTGTACCGTAAATCAATAAAAAACAAAAAATAAAAATAAACATTAAAATCGTGATGTATCTCGCTGCATTGCGCGAGTACGCTTCTAGTATGACTATGATACACAGTATGATACCCAATAGATTATGGCCGGCGGTTAGGTTTAAATTAATAAATTACGGTAAATTGAAATTATTTAAATTTGGAATGAGTCAAATAAGGAATTGATTTTTTTATTAAAAGAAATTCAAATTATCAATTTACCAAATTATCCTTTTACATTATTTTAAAAACAAAATTAATTATATTAAATGAGTGACTCACATTGGATCTCATGATTACCACAAACTATCTATTTCTCATTTGATTAGGCCATATATATATATATATATATATATATATATATATATGTTTAGAGTTAATTCCATGCATAATAATGCATTGCATGCAGATGCTAACATATGATGGAGAACTCTTTTATAGATGCTTTATATATATGTGTATGATTATAGATGCTTTATATATCTATATGAAAGAAAATTTAACTGAGAATCATAAATATTTAAAAAACAAATTATTTCATGTATTATTGATGATGAAATAATCAAAGTATTCATGAATATTATTTAGTATATCATTCATTTTTGTTATTAATAATGTTCATGATAGATATCTATCATAACATTTATTATTAATAATATATGAATATTCGTTTATTAGATTCTCAAAATAATTACGATTATCATTTGAATTTGTTGACATGTATGTGTATGCATGTATAGCGATCAAATGGAAACCACTCTAATTTTGAAAACCGTGGAAACCCTTGATTTCATTGGTTAAGTTAATGAAATTGTTTCATGAAATTGTTTAATTTGATGAAATTGTTTCATATAATTCTTTTATTGATAAATCGTTGCATATATTTGTGTTTTTTATGTAAAAATGGAAAAGTTTCATCAGACTACAAAAATACATGAAACAATTTTATTAGAATGAGAAAAATAGATGAAACTATATAAAAACACAAATATATGAAACAATTTCATTAACAAAAGAATTACATGAAACAACTTGATCATATTAAACAACTTTATGAACCAATTTCATTAATTTAACCAATGAAATTGACGGTTTGCAAAGTTTCCAATCTAATATGGTTTCCAATTGAAACCACCTCTCTCTCTCTCTCTCTCTCTATATATATATATATATATATATATATATATATATATATATATATAGGGGTGGTATCAATTGGAAACCAAGTTTCATTGGAAACTAAATTTCAACCATTGATTTTTATAATCAATGGTTAAGATTCATTTGAATTATATATGGTAGTAAATTAATTAATTTATTAATAATAAATAAAAATAATAGATGAAAAGGGTAAATATGTCTTTTGATTTTGTGTCTCAAATATGGCAAAAAGGTTTATTTTATTTAGATTACTTGAAATCAAAATAAAATTTTCTACGCAATCTAAATTTTGTAATTTTTTTTACTATGAAAACGAGGAGCATTTGTCTTTTCATCAAAAAAATTATTTTTCTTTTAAAATGTAAGAATTTTTTTTAATTTCATTTTATTATAAAATTTCCCATGTGATGAAACAGAATGAATTTGTGGATTACAGATTTCATTGGATTACAGATTTCATCAGGTTCATCGTGGTAACATTATTGTTTCATAATGAAACATTATGAATTTGTGTCATTTTTGTTAACTTCTCATTTTTGTTTAATTACCTGTTCAGTTGCATATCCGTATATGAAAATAGATTCATTAGGTTCATCGTGTTAGCTTTATTGTTTCATAATGAAAATAGATTCATCAGATTAATCGTGTTAGCATTATTGTTTCATTATTACCATATATAAGCTAAATTAAAATTAAATAATTTACCTAAATTAAATATCTCATTTTTAAATTAATCAATGATTATTATTACCATATATAAGCTAAATTAAAATTAAATAATTATTAATATAATAATAATAACAGCTACCATATATATTATGAAATAGTGTAAAAGATAAAAATAACTTTTTCAATTAAAAATAAAAATAAAAAAAAGAAATTCACTGATTGGTTGATTTCGATTTCCAAAGTTTTCAATGTAATACTGGTTTCCAATTGATCGCTCCCCTATATATATATATATATATATATATGGGAAAAGGAAGAAGATGGATCATGTGAGGAAAAGAGTTTAGGTGAGAAACATAAGAAATGATTTGGGACCCTTTCTCACTTTTAATTTCACCCCACCTATGAATTGTGTTTCCCACGAGAATTGAATTGGTTACATTTCATTTGTGTTGATCTTCAGTTAGGATTGATCCAAGGATCCAGATCCCATTTACGTTTCTCATCATAACTTATCTTCTCACCGGAACCCAACCCTATAAAAGAAACCGTGATATATATGCATGTATGAATGATGTATCAATATATGTAGGGTTAGGTTCTGCTGAGAATGAAAGTCACGATGAGAAGGGTAAAAAGGGATATTCACCCTTGGATGCACACTAAGATGAGATGCACCGGTTCAATTCTCGTATCAATCATAATTCATGGGTGGGTTTGAGATTAAAAGTTATTAAGACTCCAGATATCTTCTTACCTTCTCTCCCTAACTCTTTTTTTTCACACAATTATTCGTTTATATGAATATATGTTTTATATATGAGATTGATTATTTAAATATAGTTAGGGAGGGGAGGGGAGGGGAGGGGAAGGGAAGGGAATGGAATGGATGTTAATAAATGCGGTAGTTCGATGAATGAATAATAATGAATAAGAGAGAAGGGAGAGAGATTCCCGTAGCATTTATGAAAAAGGGTTACAAGTTTGGTAGGACAGCGAGTATCACGATCATGGGCGATACGTTAATTTTGTGTTGTTGTGAGCCACCCCACCCCACCCCACACTTGTCTTTCTTCACCCATACCCTCTTGCTCAAATTACATTTATATCCTGGGTTTTCGATCCCTGATAGCGACTTGCCTACCTTGTTTGCTAGTGCTTTTTCGACAATTCCTCATTTATTTTCGTCATCTTCGTTTTATTATTTCATCATATTATAAGATGAATGAATTATGTAGATTAAGCATTTGATGGTCAGTCCTTAATTTGTCTTATTAATCTTTAAGTAATGACTGGAAATTGTTAATCGATGGATAATAAATCATGTATTTATTATTCACATTCAGTCATTTTATTCTAGACATGTTTTAATATAAAGAAAACAAACAAGTACCCCAAATATTTAATAAATGACTGTGTATGACAAGTCATCGGCATGACAAGTTTATTCAAGGTCTTGTCTCATTATGTTTACATGAGGCGCTTGCCAAAGCGTGTTGCTATATGCACATTTTTTGACTTAAAAATAATACATTGAAAAGGTGAAAAAAAGTGCTTGACGTTGATACGTTTAAACGGGAAATTAGTAGAAAGGTGTGTATTTAGAATCACACGTAAAAATTGGAACAAGATAATGACTCTTTTGATCAGAGTAAAGGGATAGTAAGTAAGGTAATTTCATATTTACTCTGAAAAAATCAAAGTTGTTGTGAAAACTTTATTACTTCTTTTTCATATTTGATTTTTACTTTTTAAAAAAATTTTGAAGTTCAGAATCACAATTAGTTTTACAAAATCATCCAAATACACATAGCCTATTAGTACTCTCATGGTGTTCCTACAAAGTGCATAGGATGTCTTAAATATAGATTTAGAAAAATGCAACATTCTATACGTCGAATATACAAATTCAAAACTCATATCTCAGCAACTCGGAATGTAAGACACAAGAATTTGCGCACAATTTTGGTAAGAATGATTCTAAATGAAGAAAATATTGAAGAAAATTTGGCATCTAGTTTGGATTGCCTAGATGGTTTTTAATCTATTTTTAACACTGGTGATACCCAGATTCGAGACTCGTAAGGTTTAAGTCATGTTTTTCTTTATTTTTATTTAATCATCAATTATTTTCTATATTTTATTTTTAGTTTTATTAGTCACATCCTTTTGGTTTTAAAAAGAATTATTAACTATACATATTTTAATATGGGAATTTAATTAAAATACCCAAACATTAAAAATCAATACCCAAAATGCCTAAAATCTTGAAGTTTTTGTCAAAATACCCAATAACCCCGTGTTTTTGGGTTGTGTAAATGGGAAAACGCGGGGTTGAGAGAATGGGGCCGTGTATTTGAAGAAAACGCAGGAAGAACACGGGGTAATTCGATTTTAGTCCGCATATGGAGAAAAACACGGGGTTGGGGTGGATAAACGCCGGGTTGGTTTGTTTTCCACGGATTTTTAATATATATTTACATTTTATACCCCTATAACTATTTAGTTAGTTTACTTTATAGCTTTTACTTTTCTATTTTTCATTTTTCATTTTCATCATATTAACACATAAAATCGTATATTAACTAAAATACGTTAAAAAAATACGTTTTAATTTTAACAAGTTACACCATTATAATCATCTCTTCGAAACCTTCGAAATGAGCCCAATATTGAATATTTTTGGATTTAATTATATATCACATGTACTACATAAAACGTATGAAACGTATGAATCTGTTATTTTTCTTTTTACCATAAAACATAAAACGTATTATATATCATATATGTATATTTTTGGACAAGTTATTCATAATTTATGTTATTCTTCTTTTTACCATTTTACTAATAACGATATTTTTCATTTGCTACTGTTGAAACGTATGAAACATGTCTAATAATTTCATACGTTTCAACATGAAAATATTGTTTATTAGTAATACGTATCATATTCATATTCATATTCATACTGTTGAAACGTATGTTATATGTTTCATACGTTTCAACATGAAAAATACTGTCACTGATACTTGTCCCTCGCTAATTCGTCGCTAATCCGTTGCTGATAGCATCAGCTACGCCTATTTGAGCGACGGACTATCAGCGATGAATCAGCGACGGATTTGAGCTTTAGTTAGAGATTAGCGACGGATTTTTCCCTCACTGATAATGGTCATTTTTGTAGTAAGATTAATTGAGAAGTAATTAAGAACAAAATTGAAAATTTGAATCGGCGCATAACATGTTTGACTTTTTTTAATTAATTTTTTTTACCCCCTTAAACTTTAAAATAATTTATCTTAAAAATTACTAATATTTTAATCAAACAAATTACATCAAAAAAACGAGAATAATATATGAATGACTTGTGAAGGTGTAGACACATGACGCACTCTCTTATGTTTCCCAATTCACAACCGAAATTTGGTTTAATTCATTATGAATATGTATGAGCATCCCCGGGTGTCCCACATTCAGTATGAATAACAAATGTGAACGTTCATTCATTATTCATGATGAATAATATAATATTCAGGATAAATTACACATCATTCATGATGAATAATACACGAATTCATGAATCGAGAATTATTCACCCTGAATGTTGTATTATTCATCCTGAATTATACATGATTCATGATTAATAATACATGAATGACCTGTGAAGATGTGGAGACGTGACACACTCTCTTTTGTTTCCCGGTTTACAACAGAATTCATCGATATGTTCTCGATTCGTTTTGATGGGTGTTGGGTTACGGTGCTGAAAAAACGCGATGTCTTACGACGTTGAAGAAAGTGTTAAAGAAGGTGATGTCGAGTTACATACTTACAGTGTCGAGGGGTTGTACAAACTTGAACGTACATAAATATTTATAATGAATATAACACATATATAGCGTTTCACGTAAAAAAACGGTTAAAAAAAACTATATCGAGATGAAATGTCATATCGAATAGCACGAAATTCTCGTTTTTTTGATGTAATTTGTTTGATTAAAATATTAGTAATTTTTAAGATAATTTATTTTAAACTTTAATTGGGTAAAAGTTTTAAATTAAAAAAGAAAATAAAAAGTCAAATATGGTAGACGTGAGTTTAAATTATCTTCCATTTTTACCCCTAAATATTTTAAAATTAAAAACTTTATTTAATATGAGTTGTTAGATCAAAAGAGATGGAGTGACTGAGATTTGTCTTCACATACACAATGAAAATTGAGTTTTCATTTGAAATTATATATATATATATATATATATATATATATATATATACTAGAAGCGTACTCGTGCAATGCAGCGAGATACATCACGATTTTAATGTCTGCATAAAAGGAAGAATCTGTACATACCAAATTGGTGGGTGTTAGAAGTCTGCAGTAGTAATATGTATCTTGTGCTTTGATACTTGTAAGTTAAGAGATTTTTAATATCTTGTATAAAATGATGGTACCTTATGCCTAATAATTTGTATTTAAAATTTTTTTATCCGTATTTTATAATATACTAGAAGTTAGCCTAAGGGATGAAATAGCAATAAATTGCATACAATAGGAATGAAAAACCATAATTTAGAAACCACATAAACAAAATCCGCAATTTTTGACAAACCATAGGGACAAAAAACATAATTTACTCTTTTTTATGATGTTTCTGACTTGTACCCGCTGGAGCTTTTTTTCTTTTTATCAAAAGTGACTAGAAGCGTAATCACGCAATGCAGCGAGATACATCACGATTTTAATGTTTATTTTTATTTTTTGTTTTTTATTGATTTACAGTACGATTTTGGATGATTTTTATTGAGTGATAATGATTTTTTTATATATAAATTTGTTTAATTTAGGCTTAACAATATAATGTTTTTTATATAAAAAAATTAAGTAGTTTGTTAAAATTCATTAATTATCTTATATATTTTAAATTTTTTATATTTAAATTGAGATGTTTATTCTGTTTTGATTATGTTTATCAGAATTCAAATTTCATAATTTTAGAATTTGGGATTAGAGATAAGGATTTTGGGGGATAAGGATGAAATTTATTAATTAGGGTTAAAATCATTTAAAAGTAGTACATATTGTTTCATTAATTATTTTTTAAGAGATTTTAAGTAGATTATCATTAAATAATAGTACATAATGTTTAAATTGAGATGTTTATCCTGTTTTGATTATGTTTATCAGAATTCAAATTTCATAATTTTAGAATTTGTGATTAGAGATAAGGATTTTGGGGGATAATGATGAAATTTATTAATTATGGTTAAAATCATTTAAAAGTAGTACATATTGCTTCATTAATTATTTTTTAAGAGATTTTAAGTAGATTAACATTAAATAATAATACATAATGCTTAATACATCACGATTTTAATGTTTATTATTATTTTTTGTTTTTTATTGATTTACAGTACGATTTTGGATGGTTTTTATTGAGTGATAATGGTTTTTTATATATAAATTTGTTTAATTTAGGCTTAACAATATAATGTTTTTTATATAAAAAAAATTAAGTAGTTTGTTAAAATTCATTAATTATCTTATATATTTTAAAAATTTTATATTTAAATTGAGATGTTTATCCTGTTTTGATTATGTTTATCATAATTCAAATTTCATAATTTTAGGGTTTGGAGATTAGAGATAAGAATTTTGGGGGATAAGGATGAAATATATTAATTAGGGTTAAAAGCTTTATAGGTAGTACATTAGGTTTTAGTAGTTATTTTTAAGAGATTTTAAGTAGATAGTTTTAAATGATAGTACATAAAGCTTAGTGAGTTGTAATTAAGAGTTTTTTATATCATCTTTATAATATAGATATAGATTATATTATTACAATTGACGTCATTTATACTATATTTTGTAAATTACTGAAAGTAATGGTTCATTTGATAAAAATGCATTTTGGGTTTTAGTTGACACTATGGAATAAAATATTTATATATCTTCAACAGATGTTGCATAATTTTTTTCGTTTTTTATCTCCGAAAATTCTTAATAATTTACTCATCACCACTCAAATTTCCTCTCTCAAAGTCTTATGAGACTTGTGACAACTAACATGAATTACATCATTCACATTAATTAACATCTTATTTCAAAACCTTCAATCAACAAGCTATTTAAATTCATTTTTTTTAAAGGGTGTCCTGGGCCTATGGCCCGGACTAATCCCTTGGCAAAGCAACCGACTGTGAAAGCATGCAGCCCTGAGATTAAACCCAGTGGCCACAGGATGCGTACGCTTGGATTCGAACCTGGGGTGGATGGGACACCCTTCCCAACAACCGTCTGGATTCAAACCTGGATTCGAACCTGGATTCGAACGGCGGCAAAAACTTGATAGGTCGGGTTTACACCCTTCCCAACAACCGCAAGTGTACGGTGTCGAATCAAGTAATAAGTACGGAAGTACGAGTATCGAACCGTGGGAACTTGGTATTAATTACCACAAATCTATATCAATTATTAACTAGACTTAACATAAAAATGGTTGTTGGTGAATTGTTTTAAGAGGATTTTCTCTTATAAGATTAGCAAAGAATGAGCAATGAACAACTAGATAACAACAATGTTAAAAGAAGTTGAGGGTTGGTTTAATAAAAGGACTTGTACTGAAAACCTGGTTTGAATTGAATAAGATGTTGATATAATTCAATGAAAATTTAATAAAGTGACTGTTACTCTTTTTCAAGCAATAACAATACTAGCAAACAACAATGACATTTCATTTCTCAAACCCAATAATCAAGTTGGGTTGCTTATAAGGAAAAGAGTCAAGATCTATGGAGGAAATGGTATATCTCTATCTTATTCTCTCCATAGGCATACAACAAACACATCTAATCACCTTTCTCTCCTCTCGAAGAGTTAAGTAATCAAGAAATATCCACATAGCTGATCAGACTATAAAGATTCTATTCAAAATTAGTCATATGCTTCATTGAAATTAAAATAAAATCCATCGGTCTACAATTCAAACCATAAGTTTAAAGAACAACACACATTAATTCACCAACCCCTAACATGAGAAGTTTAGCTCATGTTGGGGTCTATGAAAATGATAAAGGAAATGAAAGAATACTCAGATCTAAACATTGTTCTTAAGAAAAACAAAATATCTTCAAAAGTTAAAACTCCCTGAGATCTTTAATCTGCAGCAGGTTTGTAACAAGATCCGGGATCCGTTTCCACTGAGTTTTCCCACCTTTTTGTCACGCTCGTGTCTTCGTTTTCTCTTCCAAAATCGCCTTCTGTCGCCGCCGTCAGTCCTCTGCTATTCGATAATCCTTAACCCTAGCAGCAACAAGTGAATAAACGACCACAGGGCCTTTCGCGTCTTATGCCACGAGTTAGGGTCGCGGCATAAGTCGCCCGTGTTTCCTACTCCACAGACTGCTTGTTTTGTCTTTTTTTTTCCAACCACACGTGAACCGGCTCTTGGATCGAGGCTTTCATCTCTTTTCACTGCTAGCCTTAAACTGACATTTTCTTAATAAAAACGTTAAAAATTACCATTATTTTACTAAAAAACTTGCAATATCAACTAAATTTAAGAGAATAAATAATGTCAATTATGACATTATCATAACCCCAAACCAAGCGTTGCTTGTCCCCAAGCAAAATAGCGATAAATTAAGATAAACCAAAGCAGAATAATCTTGGCACACTACATGAGTGGTTAAGATACATGCGTTCCATAAAAATTTTGGGTGTGAGCTAACAAAAATGGTCCACTAATCTTCCAGAAACTCGATAATGCACAAAAAGAAGTGTAGTTATCAATTGGGACAGTCATGCAAAAGGTAACTTCACATCGATTCCGACTTAAGTCTGACATGATTCAGGAGGATTTCGCTTCGACCCTACCTTACTGGATTCTCTCTTCACTCTCGAGCCCTAGGTTATTACACATGTTGCTCATGACTGTGGAGTTTATGTACAAAAATTCACAAGATAATTGCATGAACAACTTGACAGGAAAAACGCACAATTGTCCAAAGAAATGATCTCGGAAAGAATCGAGCAACAAGACTAGGACTATTAGTACGACTTCATCTATCCTCCTACACTTTCCAAAAGATCATCCAGGTCTTTGTAAAGGTTGTAATGGGTCTAGGCTTATGGCTAAGAACTGAAGATAAACGGATCAAAATCCTCGATGTGACATTGAATGAACAACCAATCCCACTTATCCTTGCTGACCAGTTTCCTTCTTTCTACTGTGATTCCCACCTTGTTTACTTCCATTGGTTTTTTTTTAAGAACTAATGCAAATGGGTGTAATCCTGGTTGCCTACCCATATTATATCAGCATCTCTTTCGGTTCTTTGGTCACCCCAAGATGTAATTTTTGCTGTCACATTTTGATCTTTTTGCTATTTCTATAACTGGCCTTGTATACATCCAAAAATTTTCGCTATTATGCCCCTTTCCACTTTTCCCACCAATTGTTCATTCATGACACACGTTCGGACAAGGGTAGGCTAACAATTAGGCTGGGGTTAAATGAAGGGTTACAAATGAAATAAACATTGTATGGCTGCAAACAGGGTTTAGGTGCACACAATAGAAAGGTAAGAAAGATAAAAGAATTATAGGATTAAAGAACACACAATGCCTGGAATCACCTCTTAAGGTCCGTAACTCAGATATGATGGAAGTTAGCACTCAATATCCTTATGGTCGTCTTTGTTACTCAATGCAATATTATAGTAAGATCCAACTATAATCATGACAAGGAATCTGACAGGTGTATATGATAAAAGTGTAATTCTCTCGCAACGAATTGTACGCTTATTAGGCTCAACATTCTCCCAGGTGGTCTCTACTAATGTCCCAAATCGTAGTCATCTCTTATGTTTTCCTCTTTGTTGGGCTAACTCTTACTTGTCCAGTCTCAATGATTGGATTCTAACTATTAAGTGCCTACCAATTTCCTTCAATTAGTCTGGACCAATAATCATTAACATCACAAAAATATAAGAACATAATTCTAGAACGCATGCAATCTATATTCCTACATCACCCCAAACCAAATTTTTCACATCGTCCCGATGTGATTCATCATAACAAAATGTCAGTTGTGATGATGTAGCTGCAGTTAGAGTAGTAGTGTGCATTGATTATTACAGTCATCCATAACAAGATTTTAAAAGTCAAGCAAAAAGCAAGAGAAAAAAAGTTTTCAAAATGCTTCAACAAACCGATCAATCACGAGCGACGTGGACGTCCTCGGGTCCTTCGGGCTGGCTGTGCGGTAGACGGTCCTGCACCGTTGTCCAGTGGTGGTGCTGTTTCTCCTCTTCTTGCTCTTAAAAGCTCCCGAAATCCTTGTCTCATTTCGCTCCTCATGTTGCTAAGATGCTCATTCATTTGCGATGCCCAAACTGGTGGATTTCCTGGAAGAGTTACTTCATCTGGATCATAGTCGTCATCCTCCGCGTCATCATCGTTCGCTTCACTCGGAATTTGCATCTCCTCTTCATCTAAAGCTTGGCTCCTCAACCAGTTCTGATGTGCGTGAGCTGGTACTGATAAGTACGTCTTCCAAGCAGGTTTGGTGGTCGAAACGTCTGACCAACCCGTACTCCTGCATCACGACATAGTTGGGTTATCAAACAAGGGAAAGGAAGGACCTTCACCGTAACATCCTCCCCAGCATCTGTCATCTCGAGCTGAATAATGTGACCCACATCCAAAGGAAGATTGTTTTGGATACATAAAAGGATGTGCGCAACTAGAGGATCAACTTAGGTATTGTGCTTAGATGGTAACAGGTTTGTCTTGACAAAAAACATCCATATGGCCAACTCTGGGTCTAATTCGCTCTTTCTGATCTCTGCGACACGATCTCACCATTCGTTCCTTCCATTCACTCGTAATGACGCCGCTATCAATCCATTGTGTCGGTCTTCATTGTCGACCCCTGGAATTGGTGACACCCCATAATGCAATCCAAGATGGTCGGGTCTTGGAATTCTGTAATAATTGCAGATGTCCTCCATTGAGAATCGAACGGTCACACCTCTAATGACTATCGTATACTCATTAAACGTTGGTGGAATCATAGAAGCATAAAATTACAGGACCAACTCCGGGTCATATGGTTGCAAGTTACGGCAATATGGAATCCAGTTTCTTTGACGGGCTGTCTCTAAAATTCCATTGGGGAGTTCTTCAAAACGAATTCTTCTTTCAGGACATATAGATCTCTCCTTGAAGCTTTCCATCCTTTGATCCTTGCTTGGGTGAAAAGCACGACTCATCCGCTCCCGTTGAGCTCTAGGGAGCTGAAAGTAGGTTCCCCATCTTCCAGTTTGCTCAGGATTACTCCTCATCCTACAATCAACATTTACAAATGTGAAAACCATGGATTTACTACAAACCCCAAACCTAGTCCAAATACTAGGTTGCACAATTTATGGGAAAAATGAATTAGAGTTAATTATAAGTCTCCAGCCAAAAGACTAGCGGCTTTCAGCATGGTATTTCATTAACTCTCCAACCAACTACACCTAAATTCACAACAAGATAGGGTAACATAATGCAATTAGATTCCACTCTTTCGTGAATCTCCCTATTTATTGAAATAGGCCTGATTAACATAGCCCTAATCATACAAACTACACAAAATAAGGCTATGAAAATCACTCCAAATCCCCAATTCATAAAAAAATTAATCTCAAATAATCAGTTGAGGAGATTTATACCATTGACAATAATCATTCATGAGATGAACAGTGCATCCATTACAATCAACTTTCACAAGAAATCCATGAGTAACTTTATCAATGAAATCCCTTAAACCTATTAGCACTACCCATGGTTAACACAAATGAACCACAATATTACCAAGACTCTCAATCTTCAAAGAGTATCAGATAAGTATTTAACTCATCATTTTAATGGTACTCACACAGAAAATATGTACAAAAAATAGTGCACCATTGTTTAAGAAATACTTACCCAAGAACACTACAAAGCAAAATGGAAGAGAGACTTACTTCTTAGGTTCAATATATTCAGAAAAACAGAGTTTATTGAACAAAGGATGAGCCACACTTTTTCTTCTTCAATCGTTTGAAACAATGGTCTCCAATAGCTTCTTACTTTGGTGCGATAATGGGGTAAAAACGAGAGTAGAAAATGAAATTATGGAGGCTAGGGTTTCAAATCAGCGACCTCTTGTATTTATACCCAAGAATAGAACGGGCGGGTTATGCCACGGGTAAAGCTCGCGAGCAACCCGCGAGGCCCACTGGACTTTTATTAAACCACAGAGACATTTGCGGCTTATGCCACTGGTTGAGTCGCGGTTAAACTCGCGAAACCACTGGAATTTCAACCAACAGTGTATCCTGCGGCTTATGCCGTGGGTATTAATCACCACAACTCGCAAAACTTACTGGAGTATCAAGCAAACAGTGAATCCCGCGGCTTATGCCGCGGGTACTACTCATTCCCAACTTGCGAAAACCACTGTCTCCCTTTTTTTTACCTGCAAAAACTTAAAAAACTCTAGGGAGTGAAAAACGCAACAAAAAATCACAAAAACTAATGAAAGACAAACTACCTAATTGAATTAAAACGGAAACAAACCTACGGTGGGTTGCCTCCCACCCAACGTTTTGTTTAGGGTCACAGCTCGACCTTCTCACTTCTTCACTCCTTCGGCTCGTCTAGGTAGAAGCTTGATGCTTCTATTGGTTCTCCTCCTATATACGGTTTTACCCGTTGTCCATTTACCTTCAAAGTGGAACCATCTTTTCCGATCAGCTCTACTGCGCCATATGGAAAGACCTCCTTAACGGTGAAAGGACCCGACCACTTAGACTTCAGTTTTCCTGGGAATAAACGAAGTCGTGAGTTAAACAGTAGTACTTTCATGTTAGGAACAATTACCTTTTTGTGCAGCCGGCTATCATGAAATCTCTTTGTGCGCTCCTTGTAAATGGCAGCATTCTCGAAGGCATCTTGTCTAATTTCTTCTAACTCATTAAGTTGGAGAAACCGACGTTGCCCAGCAGCTTGTAGATTCATGTTCAAGTGCTTAATCGCCCAGAAAGCCTTATGCTCGAGTTCTACTGGGAGGTGACATGACTTGCCGAATACCAACCTGTAGGGAGTAGTTCCAAGTGGAGTCTTATACGCTGTTCGATACGCCCAAAGTGCGTCATCTAGCTTAGATGACCAATCTTTTCGTGAGGCGCTAACTGTCTTTTCCAAGATCTGCTTAAGTTCCCAATTGGAAACCTCGGCTAGACCGTTAGCCTGTCGATGATAAGGTGTTGTGACCTTGTGCTTGACAGAGTACTTTTTCAATACTGCTCAAGGTACCGGTTGCAAAAATGACTCCCCCCGTCACTAATCAAAGCTCTTGGAACCCCAAACCGAGTAAAGATATTCTTCTGCAAGAATTTTATCACCACCTTGGAATCATTAGTAGGAGTTTCTATTACCTCCACCCACTTTGACACATAGTCGACTGCAACCAAGATGTATTCATTCCGATTAGAGCTTGGGAAAGGTCCCATAAAGACTATGCCCCACACATCGAATAGTTCAACCTCCATGATTTTCATGGGCATCTCATACTTCCTTGTAATATTTCCCATTCTCTGACATTTATCACAACTAGATATGAATTCCCTTGCGTCTTTAAACATGGAAGGCCAAAAGAAACCGGACTGAAGGATTTTGGCAACTGTTCTATCTGCGCTAAAATGTCCACCGCATTCCAACTCATGACAGTGAGTCAAAATATGGACTTTTTCTTCTTCAGCTATACATCGCCTTATCATACCATCGGCACACCGCTTGTATAGAAAAGGCTCATCCCAATAGTAATATTTCACATCCGAAAGGAATTTCTTCCTTTGATGTGAATTCAACCTGTATGGCATGATCGATCCCACTAAATAATTAACAATATCGGCATACCATGGCTCTGAATGGTTCACCTTGAATAGCTGCTCGTCTGGAAAAGAATCATTTATATCAGTCTTATCTGTCTCTCTAGAATTTTCAAGTCGAGATAGGTGATCGGCGACCGTATTTTCAGAGCCCTTTTTGTCCAATATCTCTAGATCGAACTCTTGAAGCAGTAATACCCAGCGAGTTAGTCTCGGCTTGGCATCTTTCTTTGTCATTAAATACTTCAGAGCTGAATGGTCTGTATACACAATCACCTTGGCTCCAACTAGATAAGACCGAAATTTTTCGCATGCATAAACAATAGCAAGAAGCTCCTTCTCGGTGGTAGCATAATTGATCTGAGCCTAATCTAATGTTTTACTGGCATAGTAGATAACATGCATCCTCTTATCTTTTTTCTGGCCTAGAACTGCTCCTACAGCAATATCACTCGCGTCACACATCTGAATAAAAGGCAGACTCCAATCAGATGCAGTGAGAATTGGTGCCGAAATCAACTCTGTCTTTAACCTGTCAAAAGCAGCAATACATGCATCAGTAAACTCAAATTTCACATCTTTATCAAGTAAGGAGCATAAAGGTTTAGAGATTTTAGAAAAGTCCTTTATAAATCGCCGATAAAACCCGGCGTGACCCAAGAAACTTCTTACTCCCTTAACCGAATTAGGATATGGCAAATTTTCTATTACTGCTACTTTCGCCTTGTCGACTTCTATTCCAGCCTTTGAGATTTTATGACCAAGCACCACACCTTCGGTCAACATAAAGTGACACTTCTCCCAATTAAGCACAAGAAATGACTCTTTACATCTCCTTAAAACAAATTCCAAATTTGACAAACATAGATCAAAAGAACTCCCAAACACCGAGAAATCATCCATAAAAATTTCAATGCTCCTCTCCACCATATCTGAGAAGATAGCCATCATACACCTCTGAAAGGTCGCAGGGGCGTTACACAACCCAAATGGCATCCTTCTATACGTAAAAGTACCGTAGGGGCATGTAAAAGTAGTATTTGCCTGATCTTCCGGTGCAATTGGTATCTGGTTGTATCCTAAGTACCCGTCAAGGAAACAATGATATTCGTGACCTGACAGCCGCTCAAGCATATGATCAATGAACGGGAGTGGAAAGTGATCTTTCTTGGTGGCATCATTTAACTTCCTATAATCAATACAAACTCTCCATCCAGTAACTGTCCGTGAGGGAATGAGTTCGTTATTGTTGTCTCGAACAACTGTAATTCCACCTTTCTTTGGTACCACCTGAACCGGGCTGACCCATGGACTATCCAGAATTGGATAAATTATTCCAGCATCCAAAAGTTTCAAGATCTCCTTGCGTACCACTTCCTTCATATTGGGATTTAGTCGTCTTTGCGGCTGAACTACCGGTCGGTACCCATCTTCAAGATTGATCCGATGCATGCAAAAAGTTGGACTTAAGCCTTTTAGGTCGGCTATGGTCCACCCAATGGCTGCTTGATGTTCTCGAACTACTCGGAGCAATTTCTCCTTATTCCCGACTGTCAGATGAGCTGAAATAATTACTGGTAGTGTCTCTTTCTCACCCAGATACACATACTCTAAGTGTGATAGTAGCTGCTTCAGTTCCAATTGAGGAGGAACCTTTGAGGATAGCTGATATTTAGGAAGCGGTGTCCCCAGATCCTCCACAGTATGTTTACGAGGCCCCTTGTAATTCGGTAGTGCATTCAATTGCATCACACTTTCACTTTCTGTACTAGAATCGGCGCCTGTAAGAGCATTTTGTAGTGTGTCATCAGATACCACTGCATTTCCCTCTTCACGGATTGTTGCTTCCATGATGTCTACCCGGTAACATTCGTTTACTTCCATCTTCCGTTGGGCTGCATGAAAAACATTGAAAACAACTTCTTCATTACCAACTCTGAGTGTTAACTTTCCTCCTTTGACATCAATCAACGCTCCTCCAATAGCTAAAAATGGTCTACCAAGGATTAATGGTATTTCCTTGTCTTCGTCCATGTCTAGTACTATAAAATCTACTGGGAAGTAGAATTTGTCAACCTTGACCAGTACATCTTCAATCAGACCGTATGGATACTTGATTGATCTATCCGCCAGTTGTAATGTTATATTCGTCGGTTGCACCTCACCGAGCCCAAGTTTCCTAAAAATAGACAAAGGCATTAAATTAATGCTAGCACCCAAATCACACAATGCCTTACTAAACGCAGAAGTGCAAATATGAACAGGGATAATAAAACTCCCTGGATCTTTAAGCTTTGGAGGAAGCTTATGCTGTAATATTGCACTGCACTCTTCAGTGAGTGCAACTGTTGCCTGTTCCTCGAGCTTCCTCTTATTGGAGAGAATATCTTTTAAGAACTTCACATAAGACGACATTTGGGATAGAGCATCTGCAAAAGGGATGTTAATGTGCAATTTTTTAAATACTTCAAGAAACTTAGCAAAATTAACATCATCCTTTTGTGATTTAAGTCTGCCAGGAAACGGCACTCTTGGTGCTACCGGTTTGACTGGTACTTTATCAACCTCTTGCTCTCCTTCTTTCTTTTCATCCTCCGGTTTGTCCATATCGATTTCTTCATCCATTTTCTCTTTGTTCGCTTCTTCCTCCACCACTATCAATTCGGGTTCTTTCTTTTTCGCCTCCACTGGCTCTCTGTTCACATGATTTTCTATCTCTTTACCGCTTCGTAAATTGATCGCATTACAATTTTCTCGTAGTGTTTTTTCTGTTTGACTTGGGAAATGGCCAATATTTCTTGACTGTAAGGCTTCCGCAATCTGGCCTACTTGCCTTTCAAGGATCTGAATGGAGGCAGTATTTTGGTCAGTGGATTCTTTAACCGTACCCACCGTAGAGTCCATCTTTTCCATAAACTTCATCATCATCTCCTCCAGCCCTGTCTTTTTCTCAGTAAGTTGTCCTTCCTCTTGTCTCCTTTGACTGTGACCTGGATGACAATATACGTTATTAGAATTAGATGAAGTAGGGAAATGAGAACTATTACCATAACCTTGTTGATTTCCTGAATTCTCCCTTGAGCCGTATGGTGGTTGACTCCATGAGAAGTTAGGATGCCTTTTCCATCCCTCATTGTAAGTGTTAGAGAAGGGATCATTTTTTGGGCGGTTATGGTTTTGCAAGAAATGAACTTCCTCGGCTGACTTGAACGGTGAGAACTGACCTGTCATCCCATCATTCGGTGGTTGCCCTGAAATAGTAGTGCCCTTCACATGGTTTGTGAATGCAGCCAATTGTGCCTTAATCTGCTTTAAATCATCATTATCATGCACTTGAGCCACTCTCCGAATATCAGCTCTTGGCGTGGCATAACTATGGTCAGCAAGATTTTCAATTAACTCCCACGCCTCCTCATAGGTTTTATTCATTAGGGCACCCCCAGCCGCAACAGTGATATCATTCTTGAATTGAGGATGTAGTCCACCAAAAAAATGTCTGGATCACTACCCATCCATGAAGACTGTGATGAGGGCATCTATTTAGCATTCCTTTGTATCTCTCCCATGCCTCATATAGGGATTCTTGATCCCACTGGGCAAAATGAGTGATTTCAGCTAGTAACTGTGCAGTACGGCCTGGTGGGAAGAATTTATTCAGAAATGCAGTAACCATTTCGGGCTATTAGAGTTTGGTGGTAAACTCTCTTCCCAAGTTGCTGCCCTGTCTCGAAGTGAAAATGGAAACAACCTGAGCTTGATGGCATCTTCAGATACTCCATTCCACTTGAAAGTGTTACACACTTTTTCGAATGCACGGAGATGACCATGAGGGTCTTCAGTTGGCCCCCCTCCGAATTGGTGACTTTGGACTAATTAGATAGTCCCATGATTGATCTCAAATGAATTAGCAGCCACAACTGGATCTTGAACTCCTCTTTGGGCAGTTGCCATTGTTGGAGTGGCCAAGTTCTTCATAGGAATGAGAGGTTGTTGATTTGGAGGAGGAGGTGGTGGTGGGTGATTATTGTTGTTGATAGGTATCTCGTCTTCATTATGGTGATCTCCCATTCTTCTAGCAGTTCGATTTCTCGCTTCGCGTCTTAATTGCCTTGCTGTCCTTTCAATTTCTGGATCAAGAGGCTCGATATCTCCAAAAAGTCTTCTTCTTGGCATAAATCGAAGAAAGACCTGCAATTAAAGCACACGTCTTAGATTCTAAAGATTGAAATAATAATAAAAATGCTGAAAATTAAAAAAAAATCTTATCTAATAATCTTTATAGACTATAGTGATATCAACACTAAACAAGTTCCCCAACAACGGCGCCAAAAACTTGATAGGTCGGGTTTACACCCTTCCCAACAACCGCAAGTGTACGGTGTCGAATCAAGTAATAAGTACGGAAGTACGAGTATCGAACCGTGGGAACTTGGTATTAATTACCACAAATCTATATCAATTATTAACTAGACTTAACATAAAAATGGTTGTTGGTGAATTGTTTTAAGAGGATTTTCTCTTATAAGATTAGCAAAGAATGAGCAATGAACAACTAGATAACAACAATGGTAAAAGAAGTTGAGGGTTGGTTTCATAAAAGGACTTGTACTGAAAACCTGGTTTGAATTGAATAAGATGTTGATATAATTCAATGAAAATTTAATAAAGTGATTGTTACTCTTTTTCAAGCAATAACAATACTAGCAAACAACAATGACATTTCTTTTCTCAAACTCAATAATCAAGTTAGGTTGCTTATAAGGAAAAGAGTCAAGATCTATGGAGGAAATGGTATATCTCTATCTTATTCTCTCCATAGGCATACAACAAACACATCTAATCACCTCTCTCTCCTCTCGAAGAGTTAAGTAATCAAGAAATATCCACATAGCTGATCAGACTATAAAGATTCTATTCAAAATTAGTCATATGCTTCATTGAAATTAAAATAAAAGCCATCGGTCTACAATTCAAACCATAAGTTTAAAGAACAACACCCATTAATTCACCAACCCCCAACATGAGAAGTTTAGCTCATGTTGGGGTCTATGAAAATGATAAAGGAAATGAAAGAATACTCATATCTAAACATTGTTCTTAAGAAAAACAAAATATCTTCAAAAGTTAAAACTCCCTGAGATCTTTAATCTGCAGCAGGTTTGTAACAAGATCCGGGATCCGTTTCCACTGAGTTTTCCCACCTTTTTGTCACGCTCGTGCCTTCTTTTTCTCTTCCAAAATCGCCTTCTATCGCCGCCGTCAGTCCTCTGCTATTCGATAATCCTTAACCCTAGCAACAACAAGTGAATAAACGATCACAGGGCCTTTCGCGGCTTATGCCGCGAGTTAGGGTTGCGGCATAAGTCGCTCGTGTTTCCTACTCCACAGACTGCTTCTTTTGTCTTCTTTTTCCAACCACACGTGAACCGGCTCTTGGATCGAGGCTTTCATCTCTTTTCACTGCTTGCCTTAAACTGACATTTTTCTTAATAAAAACATTAAAAAATACCATTATTTTACTCAAAAACTTGCAATATCAACTTAATTTAAGAGAATAAATAATGTCAATTATGACATTATCAGCCACAAGCCTTGCGGTTTAAATTCATCTTGTTGGACATCTTCTATAAGACCCTCACCCCTAAATCAGAATTCGGCTCCGCCTCTGCCTCCCTGTTAATTTTCTCGGACATCAACCTCAGAACTGAAACATTTATTCTTTTACATTTCCAATGCTCGAAAGTAACCCAAATGGGGTTCATATATATATTAACATTATTTTGGTAACAGTGGTATTTAAGATCATCTCCAACAACTACGTGTAAATTTTGAAAATAGAAAATCTAAGTTCAATAACTCTTAAAAGAGCATCTCCAACAACTATGTTATAGTTTTTCTAAAATAAATTAAAAAAAAATCAAAATCTCTAAATATTTTTTCATCCAACTCCAACAGTATTCTATTTTAGCAATTCTAGTATTAATTATCTTATTAAAATATTCAATATATGGAAAGTTGGGAACAATATTTTAAAAACCGGGTCGACCCGGCCGCTCGAACCGGTTGAACCGGGAACTAGGGGTGTACAGAAAACCGTCAACCCGCGAAACCCGACCAACCCAACCCGCTCCCAACCCGTGAAACCGCTAAACCGCTAATTAGAAGAGTTGAAATTGGGTTAGGAAAACTCAACCCAACCCAAACCGCCAACCCGCCTCTATTTTTTTATAAAATTATATTATCTTATATATATATATATATATATATATAATACGGTTTATTCACAACCCAAATTAACTTTAAGACTTATGGATTTATTTTATATTTAGATTATTATAATTAGGGTTGTAAACAAAGCGAACGTTCAGTAAACCGTTCGTAAACCGTTCGGTGGGAAGCTCATTTATGTTCGTTCATTTATAAATGAACGAACACGAATACATTTTTTTGTTCGTTTAGTTAAAGAACGAACATGAACAACGGTCTCGTTCGTTCATTTATGTTCGTTAATGTTCGTTCGTTTGCATTCGTTTATGTTTGTTTACGTTTGTTTATGTTCGTTTATTATATAAATATATTTATATATTGGTACATTAATATGTAAAATCATTAATTAAATTGAATTTTAGAATTCCTTTTTTATTGTTCATAAGTTTATCCAGTTTTTCATTTTGTTATGTTATTTTTTAGAAACGAAATGATGAGTAATGGTGGTTGTTTTTTATTCATTTATGTTCGTTCGTTTATGTTTGTTTAAGTCCATTTATGTTCGTTCGTTTATGTTTGTTTAAGTCCATTTATGTTCGTTCGTTTATGTTCGTTTAGCATCTTAACGAACGGACATAAATGAACACGAACAAACACATTTTCTGAATGAATGAACATGAACACATAAATTTTCGTCGGTTTACCGTTCGTGTTCGTTTACAGCCCTAATTGTAGTAACTAACAACTTTGTTGAGAATATTTTTAGTTTTATTTATCGTATTTCAATCGACAAATTTATGTATATTACTAACCCGCCAACCCAACCCGTCGTAACCCGCAAGGGTTGGGTTGGGTTCTATTTTTGAATGGGTTGGGTTGGGTTAAGATTTTCCAAACCGCCATAATTGGGTTGGGTTGTAAAAACGTCCCAACCCGCCCAACCCAACCCGCGTACACTGTAATATTCATATCCTAAATTTTTATTAATTTTGGAAGTTGGGTGAAAAGTGAAGCGAGACCCAAAGTACAGGGGGGTTATTTGAAACTTTGGTTTTATATAACCTAAATATCAGATATTTGATTTCATTCAGTCTGATATTTTGTAAGCCGACTTAGAGAGAAAGAGAGAACTCAGAGCAAGAAGCAGAGAGAAAGAGAAAGAGATCTTGAAGGATTGATCGTTTTTGGTCAAATAGAGGTATGATTATAGCTTAATACTTCTATCTGCATGTATTAGTAGGTAAATAGTCTTGTTATTCAAGCTTTTAACCGTGTATTTGATCGATTCAATGATCAAAAAGTTTTCTGGGTTCGAACTGTTGAGTAGCCGACTCTGTATGATCTATGACCGGGAAGATGATGTGGACCGGTAAAGGTATCGGTCGACCGATAGGTGGTAAAGACCGGTAGGTTGTAAGTCCCGGTAAGGGTATTTGACCGATATAAGTTCGACCGGGAACAAGGTCGACCGGTAGTTTGTATTCGACCGGTAGTTTGTATTCGACCAGTAGTTTGTGTTAGTCCCAAAGAAGTAAACAAGTATTGTAGAAGGGGGGGGGGTTGAATACAATAACACAAAATTACTTAATTTTAATTCTTTTATTGATAATGAATATCAAGAATTACACAAAGAGAAAATAACGATTGTTGTGGAATAAGAATAGTTAGGAACTACTCTAAACAATCTAACACTTAGAAGATATTAAGAACACAAAGACTTAAACCTTAAAGAGATAAAAGACAACTATCAACCTGCTTGAAATCTTGTGAATGCCAAAACTTGAGCTGAAAGCGTAAGTAGCAAGGTGCTACTTCCATCCTTTAAATACTATCCAATGTAATGAGTGCAAAGGACAAGTAGGAGTTAAGGCAAGGGTGGTTGAGATATTGTCAATAAATTATAAGATATTTAATGTGACAAGTCATAACACAAAAGCTAACTTTTGTGCTATGAAAGTACAATATCTATTATAAAATATACAAGAGACAATCTTTTTGAAATCAAATAGAAAGTATACGTCTCAATCAAGTTAAGACTAAATGTATATCTTCTCAAGGAAGAAAGAAGCTTCCATTCCCATTGTCAGAAGATCATTGAAAATGAGGAAGTATGTCAAATCATTAGGATTTAACATAAATGCTCTTACAAGATAAAGAAGCAATCTGTAAGAGTAAGATTACCGAAAGAGGAATTCGGTAACTGAGGTATGTGCCGAAAGAGTAGTTCGGCACAAAAGAGAATGAATGCCGAACAACAAATCGGCAAGGATAAGTATTGCCGATTTAGAAATCAGCAAGGGTATGATCTGCCGAATTGAAATCGGCAGACTAGGCTTAGTTCACTTTTGAAGTCCATCTCAATCCGCATTGTAGACTTCCTTCATGTTGAATTCGGTTTATCTTCGACTCACCGATCTGTTAAACTAACTAAGCTATTACAAAGAACCATAAATCAAAATACAAGGTTCAATCATCAATAAAGACTAAGGAGAGGTTATCTTTAAATCTTAGATGACCCAACAATCTCCCCCTATTTGATGATAACATCTCATACAACTTAGAAGTTAATGAATAATGCATTTTGACCCTTTTTCATACTCTTTTGGGTTCTTTTTCACATAGACCATTCTTTTTGTTTATTTTTGGATTTTTTAGAGTATCCGACATTTACAAGTATAAATTAATGAAATAAAGATTTGTACAAACTATTTACGATAATTAATAAAAACTCAATGTATTAATCTTTTTAAGAAGATTACAATACAGAGGAAAACAAAATAAACATAAACATAAAACTACACCGAGTTTATTCAAAAGAAAAATGCGGTTCAGCATCCCTCTTCTTTAGTTCGTCAGTGGTAGCCACATAGAGATCCCTAGCCGATATTTGAATTATTTGAATAATCCTGTGGAGAAAGGTTGTGTCGGTAAAAGGGATTTGGCTTGATCTGAAGAAGGAGATCTGCCCAAGCGCATTGTTGAAGAAGATACCATGAGTCGGCTCAGAAATCACAGTGGTTGAAGGATGAGGAACCGGAATTGGTAATGATAGATCAAGATTTGAAGTATCCGGGACCTTTCCTTCTCTAGCCATTTGGGCAAACACGTCTTCCTTTTTGGATTTCGACTTCGATTTGGGAGGAGGATGACCAGACATTAAATTGTTGATAATCTCTTCTTCGGCAGGAGTATGAACAATGTTGTATCTTTTTCGGTAGGTTCTGAACTTGGTTTGAAGATCTGCAATGAATTTATCAACCTCAGCTTTTGCAGAGCTTTGGCTTTTTAACAAGCAGATACCAATTTCTACCCATTATGATACTCCGAACCGAACAAGAGAGTCCAGTCGATCCATAGACAATGAAGCATCATCCCTGGTAATCTTTAGCCGAATAACATTGCAGGTTGCAGACGGTTTGATTATTTTGACATCTGTGATTTTGGTAGAGATTCAGCGTTTATTGAGAGTTTTGCGGTATCAATCGATACACAAAGACTTTATTTCCTCATATTTCTTCGTCGAATCCTCTAGAGCGCTCATCTGAGTTTTGATTGAGTCGGTAGGATCTTCTTCGGCAGCAATATTCAGCGCTAGCTCGACATCTTTGTGACGAGCAATCTGGGCAAGCTTTGCATCCTCTAGAGCGCTCATCTGAGTTTTGATTGAGTCGGTAGGATCTTCTTCGGCAGCAATCTTCAGCGCTAGCTCGACATCTTTGTGACGAGCAATCTGGGCAAGCTTTGCAGCTTTCAGTTCCTTTTCAGATAAGCCTAGATCAGGAGAGGTAGCCTTTGGAGGAGGAAGATGAAGACCAACACCATCTGCAGCTTTCTTTAATAAAGTATCTTTACGACGCTTTTCTTCAGCAGCTACTTCATCTGGTGACATAATAGCTTTACCCTTATCTATTTTGGGCATTTTCTCCTCCTCAGGATCTTCGACCACCTTGGGGTGATCGGTTCTCTTCTCTTTGGTAGCAGAAGGTTCGGTTGAAGCAGATGGTTCGGTAGTAGCAGCTTCGACAGTAGCAGAGGGTTTTTCCTGACTCGTACTGATATGAACCTAAGAAAGGAGTTGCTCCCCCTCAGCCTGTTTCTCTCCCTCAGTCTGTTTCTCCCCCTTAGTACGAGCCGGGGAAGAAACACCAGATTTAGCCGACACACGGCCTACTCGGCGATCAATACGTTCCAAAACCTTGCGATCGGCAGGAGTGAATGCAGACTCAGTGATATCAATGTCAAGAGACTGAGCACAATACTGAGCCATATCGGCAGGCAGAGAGTCAAGACGCTTATTTATAGTCTGCAAGGCACTGAGAATTGCAGAATTAATAGACTCCTGATCCGAGGACTGCTGCCGTAGACGGATAAGATCTTGATCCCGAGCATCCGAGGTGGCCTTTAGAGCAGCCACCGATAAGGTCAAGGAGGTATTTTGATCATTAAGTCTGACCACCTCCTTGAGAATAGATTCCATAGCTGCTGATAGAGGAGAACGAAGACCATCAATCTACTTATGCATGACATCCAAACACTGAAAGATGTCGCAATTAAGATCGACAACCTCAGAATTTTGCTCCTTGACGAGCTTCAGAAGTTCTTCCAAAGAGATGTTGTTTGCGTTCAGAGAATCGAGGAGCGCTGGTTCAGGCAAAGACTTGCGAAGCTGTTCAAACTGGGTACCGAGCATTCGTACCTGCCGTTTGGAGTCACCAATGTCGGCAAGGAAATCGGCAGATATTGTGATCGGTACCTAGGTAGAAGACCCAGCCATTTTTGCAGGGGAAGGTTTCGATGAGGGAAATCTCTTTGGTGAACGTTTAGGAGAAGGGGATTTCTTCGGCGATGGCTTAAGGGAAGGGGATTTCTTCGGCGATGGCTTAGGGGAAGGGGATTTCATCGGTGAGGAAGTGGGAGAGAAGAGCCTTCGGTACATATCCTGGGATGAAACCCCAGTTTGTGCAATATCAACGGAATTGACCCCGGGTGATAGGCTGTGCTGTGAGGAAGCATAATGTCGGTCTGGAGAGAATACCAACTCATCTTCAACCTCCACACAACAAGGAGGAGGAGAATGAATATTTGGGGGATCCGTTTATACATCCAAATCTTGTTGAGAAGGTTTGGAGGAGGTGGGATTGGGTTTAGCAGATCCCCGTGGCCCTGGAGGGGAAAGTTCAACATCTGTCGATTGTTGAGAATCGGTAGATGGAGTGTGAGATTCGGCCAAAGGTTTCCTATGTTTCTTAGAACGAGACTTAGGAGGGGATTTTGAGCCCCATCGCTTAACAGAAACAGAAGGGTTAATGACCTGGGTAGCCACCGACGGTTTTGTCAGCGGCAGAGTCATAAGAGCAAGTGCGACGTTGCCGGTGGCCTTTTTCTTTTTAATAGCCACCGACTTAGCTCGGGATGATTTTGGGGGAGAAGGGACCACCGATTTGGATGGCTTGGGAGAAGATGAAGGCCTTTCGGATTCACCTTCGGCAAGCGTTGCCCAAATCGGATTGGGAGAAGAAATGAAAGAAAGCATACCTGATGTGAGCGAAGAGTCGGTAGGCTTTGTTTGTTTGAAAATAGTTTGCTTGCTAATTTGAGAAATTGGCAAGTCAAATTTGATCATCGGCTCGGGGAGAGCAGCATCGGCACGTAGTTGTGTAGAAAGCTTGTGGTTGATGATGAGAGAGATGAAGCGAGGAAGAGCCACATTGTGATTCCTGGGAGGAGAGATGGCGGTGATCAAGGAGTCGAAGAATACCTGAGCAAAGTCTATACGCCTCATCAAAATGAGAGCATGAGCCAGTCGTGTAATAGCTACTGGAGATTGATCCCACCCCGAAGTTTTGTGGGAAAGACAATAAAGGAGGTGAGAAAAGAAGTAATTCCATAGTGCACCCATATTCTTTCGTAGGAGAGTGCCGGAACCCTTAGACTTTCCTTCGTGCATAGACTGGAGAGCGGCAACGACCTCATCATGCTCGTGATGAGTAGGAAATGGATCATACACATTGAATTCTGGGATTTGGAGAACTGAGCGAATATCATCCACCCCAAAAGAGAGATTGGGGTGCTCTTTAGAGGATAGAACGGAAGCAGACACCTGGTGAGTAGTAGAGTCATACTTACAGGTTAACCAAAAGTTACCAAGGAGCATTTTGCTCATCTTGGTGGAGGCAGTGAGAGCATGGCAGATTGGAGATCGTTGGAGAAAAATGGATACTTGGTTGAACTCTGGGTGATCAGCATCCGCAGAGAGACGAGCAACTTGGTTACATGAATGAAAGATGAGAGACTCTCGAGTGAGAGAAGTATCCTTGGAAGCCTTTGACGATTTGGACGATTTGGAGAAGTATCCGGATACTTGGTTGCATGAATGAAAGATGAAAGATTCTTTGACGAAAGGAAATCTTCGGTAAGGAGGTACCGTCAAAAAAAAAATTTAACATAAATTTAACATACCTAAGGATCCCACAAGGAAGTTGAATCGTGCCTCATCCAGTGGTTTTGTAAAGAGGTCTGCAAGTTGAAGATCTGTAGGAATGAAGTGAAGTTCAATATCACCTTTAGAGATATGATCCCTTATAAAGTGATACCGAATATCAATGTGTTTAGATCTGGAATGCAGCACTAGATTGTTGGCAATGGCTATGGCACTAGAATTGTCACATAGAATCGGTACATGAGAATAAACTTTGTCATAATCTTGTAGTTGGTTCTTCATCCACAAGATTTGAGCACAACAACTTCCAGCAGCAACATATTCGGCTTCGGCAGTGGAGGTGGATACCGAATTTTGCTTCTTACTGGACCAGCTGACTAAGTTTCCACCTAGTAATCGACAGCTTCCAGTTGTACTTTTTCTGTCAACCTTAGACCCTGCAAAGTCAGAATCTGAATAGCCAATTAGATCAAAACGTGAGTCCTTGGGATACCAAAGACCCAGATTCATGGTACCTTTTAGGTACCGAAAAATACGTTTCACAGCCGCCAAGTGAGATTCCTTGGGATTGGCTTGATAATGTGCACACAGACACGTAGCATACAAGATGTCAGGTCTACTAGCAGTAAGATAAAGGAGAGACCCTATCATTCCTCTATAATTCGTGATATACACCGACTTGCCGGTAGAATTTGCATGAATCTTTAGAGGTGGTACCATTGGAGTTTTCATGGAAGAACAATTTTCAAAATCAAACTTTTTCAAAAGATCCCGAATATATTTATTCTAACAAATGAAAATACCTTCAGAGGATTGTTTAATTTGAAGACCAAGAAAGAAAGTAAGTTCACCCATTATGCTCATCTCATATTTACTTTTCATGAGAGAGGCGAACTCCTGACAAAGATTTTCATCAGTGGCACTGAAAATGATATCATCCACATAGATTTGAACAAGAATGATATTACATTTTGTTTTCTTGAGAAAAAGAGTATTATCAATTTTACCTCTGGTATATTGGTTGGATAGAAGAAATTCAGACAAGGTGTCATACCAAGCACGAGGAGCTTGTTTCAGACCATAGAGAGTTTTGTCAAGTCTGAACACATGGTAAGGATGAGCTGGATCTTCAAAGCCAGGTGGTTGTTTCACATAGACTTCTTCAGCAAGTTCTCCATTGAGAAATGCACTCTTAACATCCATTTGAAAGACCCGGAAGTTTTTGTGAGCAGCATGTGCAAGAAAGATTCTTATTGCTTCAAGTCTAGCAACAGGAGCAAAGGTTTCATCATAATCAATACCTTCCTCCTGCCTATATCCTTGAGCAACAAGCCTGGCTTTATTCCGGATTACAGTACCGACTTCGTCCATTTTGTTTCAGAAAACCCACTTAGTACCTATAATGGTTTTACCGAAAGGTCGTGGCACAAGTCTTCAGACTTTGTTTCTCTCAAATTGAGACAACTATTCTTGCATGGCAGTGACCCAACAAGAATCTGCTAGAGCTTCTTCAATTTTCTTGGGTTCGATAACAGATAGAAAATTCACATAGAGACAGATGTTTCCAACACCTCTTCTAGTTTGGACACCTGCTTGCTGATCTCCGATAATTTGATTTATCGGATGATCTTTGGTCCATTTTATAGCTGGGGGAAGAGGTGCAGAAAATGTGTTTGTCGGTGAAGGATCGGTGGGTATAGGATGCGTGTGATGAATGGGTGAAGAATGTAAGGTAGGTTCAGTGGGAGATGTGGGTTCGGTAGGAGCAATGGGATCGGTAGTAGGAGAGGGAGCTGTCGAACCATGATGTAGGGAAGAAGAAGACACCGAGAATGGTACAAAGGAGGTCCTGAAGTTAGAGTATTTGGATATTCGTCTCCAACACAGGAAATAATCCATTCATGAAGTTCAGTGTCATCACAAGATAGTGAGGACGTCTTGTGATCATCAAACTTCACATGTATTGACTCATCAATACATTTTCTTCTTAGATTATATACTCTGTAGGCTTTAGAGGAGAGAGAATAACCTACAAATATACCTTCATCAGCCTTGGGATCAAATTTCCCAAGATGCTCTCGATCATTCAAGATAAAGCACAAGCAGCCGAAAACATGAAGAAAACCAATGTTTGGTTTTCGGCCATAGAAGACTTCATAGGAAGTCTTGTTGTGTCTTTTCACAATGATAGATCGATTTTGAGTGAAACACGTTGTATTCACAGCCTCAGCCCAAAAATAGGTTGGAAGATTTGATTCATTTAGCATGGATCTTGCAGCTTCACATAGCGTACGATTCTTCCTTTCCACAACACCATTTTGTTGTGGAGATCTTACTGCTGCAAAGTTTTGAGAAATACCTTTGTCATAGAGAAAGGTATCCAAGGTAGCATTTCTAAATTCGGTCCCGTTGTCACTTCTGATAGATCTAACTAGTTGACCGTTGAGAACTTCAGATTTCTTGATGAAGTTGATGATTTCTTCGGATGTATCACTTTTGTATCTGAGAAAGAATACCCAAGTATAACATGTGTATTCATTAATAATTACAAGAATGTACCTTTTTCCACCTAGGTTGGGTGTACTGACAGGCCCACATAGATCCATATGCAGCATCTGTAGAGGGGTAGAAATAGAGAAACACTTTTTGATTTAAAAGAAGATTTTGTCAGTTTGCCTTTCTCACAAGCTGCACAAAGCTTCTCTTTTGAGAAAGAAATTTTCGGCAAGCCGACAACAAGCTCTTTGTTGGAGAGAGCATTTAACGTCTTGAAGTTGAGATGAGAAAGACGTTTATGCCAGAGCCAGTTCTTCTTTTCAGAGTCTTCAGAAATGAAGCAGATGCTTTCATCTTCAGTTGACTTGTCATTCATATTGATGACGTACACATTGTCCTTTCTAAATCCAGATAGGACAGTGTGAAACCGTTTATCAGTGATGAGACAATCAATTTCTCTGAAAATCACATAGTAACCTAAATCACATAGTTGACTAATGCTTAAAAGATTATGCATCAGTCCCTCCACATAGGCAACTTTGTTAAAAGTAATGGAACCGTTAGAAAGAGTTCCATAACCTTTAGTGGAACCGCGAGAGTTATCACCAAAAGTTACAGTTGGTCCATTTTCTTTCACAAAGTTTAGAAGAAGAGATTTGTTCCCAGTCATATGTCGTGAGCATCCGCTATCAAGATACCATGTTTGATGATGCCCATAGACCTGCAGACAAGAACAAATTAGTCCTTTGGAACCCGTTTTGAGGTGGGTCCTTTAGGGTTAGAAGAGGAAGAAGAAGAATTGGTCTGACGATATCTTTCGATACGGTCCTTTGGACAGTCTTTGGCCAAGTGAAATGTATCACCGCAATTGTAACACTTTCGGAAAATAAATTTCTTCGTTGGTTCAAGAGAAGCAGCTTTTACCTTTCCTTGAGGTTTAGATTTAGGAGGTTTGGAAAGGTGAGAGGGAATAGGATAGCTGTACGGAACGTGAGGGTTATGGGGAGCCGGTCCAAGGATTCCTTTGTAAACAGAAGAAGAAGAAATGTTTGAAATTCCTTTGGACTTCTTTATTTTTAGGGCTCTAGGGATGAAGTCTGTTGTGTTCATGGGAGATTTACCTTTTGAAGAAGGTGTAATCTTTCTTTTGTTAGGAGTATTAATGACAACGGATTTTCCTTTAGAGATGAGAGGAGCCTTTTTCGAAGAATGAGAAGAAGAGGAAGAAGAAGAATCGTCGTTTAGATTTAACGACATAAGAAGATCATTTACAGGTTTGACCAACTCATTGGAGTCTTGATCCTCTGTTAGAGAAGGCTTGGAAGATTTAGCCGACACAAAGTAGCCAATCTTTATTGAATCACGAAGATCCATGGAATATACTGAATTAGAATCTTCCGACATAGAATCATCCCACTCAGTAGAATAAGAAGGTAGTTTAGAAGGCAGAGGAATATCATGAGTAGGATTAGATATGTTTTTAGAGGGAGTACACACAACATTCTCTTTCTAGTACCCTAGACCATAAGTTTCACCAACAACTTGATCTTAAAAAAATTTCTCAAGATTTTTGGAAGAGGTGTTCCATTTGTTTAGGGTTTCTTGTTCCTTCTGAAGCTTCTTTAGAAGCTTGTTCTTTTCCTTGGCAAGCACATAGTTTATAGTCTTTAAGTCATCTAACTCAGCTTTTAGTTTGTTAAACTGTTCTAGCTGGGATAGAGAATCATGAAGTTGAGAGGAGAGAGACTTGACTTGAGCATTTGCTCTTTTCTTTGCATCCTTTTCATTGTGAAAAAGTACAGTTAGAGAGTCAAAAGCCTCAATCTTTTCTTCATTAGTGAGAGAGAGAGAGGAAGGGATGTACTTGAGAAAAAGAGGAGGAGCACTCAGCAGTGAAGTCCATCCTAGAGCAGGAGTCTTTAGGTTCTTCATCGAGTTTGGCCATAAGACATTTACTCGAAACTTCTTTCTCACTATCGGAAGTGGGTTCGTCTGCCCAGTCTAGAGTTTCTGCCATCAAGCCTTTGCCTTTTCGTTGAGAGTTGAAATTTCTTTCTTTCTCTCTTTTGTATTTGGCTCTGTATTTGTCGGCTTTGTCGGAAAGCTCTTTGAATGAAGAAGACGGAGAAGGTTTTCTGGGATGCGATCTACCTGTAGAATTAGATCAAAGATTTCTTCTTTTAGAAGAGTTAGAAGAATTAGATTTAGTAATCCTAGAAGGATTACTTCTACACTCAGATGCAAAATGGCCTTTCTTACCACATGCATAGCAATCCTCCTTGGATTTGTTCAAGGAGTTTCTAGAAGAAGAAAAATTTATGTTGCTTTGAAATTTATTATAAGAGTTCTTTCGGAACTTAAAGAAATTTTCAAGCATACCCATCTCCTCTGTCAAATGATTGACAGAGGGATCTTCTCCTTCATCATCAGCTTCACTTAGATAAGCTTCCGAGGAGTGATTCAGATTTTCATGACTTTCTCTATCTGAATCATCAGAAGGATAGGTTATACGAGGAACACACACAAATTTCTTGGAGCCATCACTAATAAGGGCCATAGAGGGGGCTCTTATTTCTTTATAGATGGTTTTCCTTTGAAGGTGGGTTTGTTCGTGATTAAGAAACATACCATAGAGAGAAGTGAGAGGAAGGCTTTCCAAGTCCCTGGAAGTCTTAATACAAGTTGAAAGGGTATTCCAAAAATCTGGAAGACCATCCATGAATTTGCATATGATTTCCTCGTTGTCATAAAGTTTTCCAACAAGTTTTAACTCATTTAAAAGACTGTTAAAACGGTTGTAATAGGAGGGAAGAGATTCTCCTTTTTCATGAGAGAAAAATTTGTATCTACGAACAAGAGAGATCTTTTTAGATTTCTTTACTTCATTTGTACCTTCGTACAAAACACATAGAGTTGACCACATTTCTTTTGCCGTTTTAAGACTGACAAGAGATTGGTACACTTCATCAGGAAGTGATTGAGTAATGATGGTTCGCACTTTGGAATCAAGTCCAATAATGCGCCTATCTTCATCATTATATTCTTTGGTCGTTTTCAAGACATATCGACCAGTGGCAGAAGTTCTTTCCTCCTCTGACGAGTCATCGGAAACTTGAAAAAGATTGTCCTTTTTCTTTTCTTTATCCTTAGGAGTTTTGACAAATCTATCCCAGACTTTTGGGATAAGAGGACCTTCACTAAGAATGGTAAGATACTGACTGTCAGCTCCTTCAAAGAAGAGCATCATCCTACTTTTCCATAAGGAGAAGTTGTTCGAGTTGAACTTAGGAGGTTTAACAGTAGATCCATTGTTAGAGTAAAAAGAATTTTGAGAAGAAGACTCAGGTTTTATAGAAGGAGAAGCCATTACAGATCTGGTTTATTAGATTAAACCAACCGCTCTGATACCACTTGTTAGTCCCAAAGAAGTAAACAAGTATTGTAGAAGGGGGGGGGTTGAATACAATAACACAAAATTACTTAATTTTAATTCTTTTATTGATAATGAATATCAAGAATTACATAAAGAGAAAATAATGATTGTTGCGGAATAAGAATAGTTAGGAACTACTCTAAACAATCTAACACTTAGAAGATATTAAGAACACAAAGACTTAAACCTTAAAGAGATAAAAGACAACTATCAACCTGCTTGAAATCTTGTGAATGCCAAAACTTGAGCTGAAAGCGTAAGTAGCAAGGTGCTACTTCCATCCTTTAAATATTATCCAATGTAATGAGTGCAAAGGACAAGTAGGAGTTAAGGCAAGGGTGGTTGAGATATTGTCAATAAATTATAAGATATTTGATGTGACAAGTCATAACACAAAAGCTAACTTTTGTGCTATGAAAGTACAATATCTATTATAAAATATACAAGAAATAATCTTTTTGAAATCAAATAGAAAGTATACGTCTCAATCAAGTTAAGACTAAATGTATATCTTCTCAAGGAAGAAAGAAGCTTCCATTCCCATTGTCAGAAGATCATTGGAAATGAGGAAGTATGTCAAATCATGAGGATTTAACATAAATGCTCTTACAAGATAAAGAAGCAATCTGTAAGAGTAAGATTACCGAAAGAGGAATTCGGTAACTGAGGTATGTGCCGAAAGAGTAGTTCGGCACAAAAGAGAATGAATGCCGAACAACAAATCGGCAAGGATAAGTATTGCCAATTTAGAAATCGGCAAGGGTATGATCTGCCGAATTGAAATCGGCAGACTAGGCTTAGTTCACTTTTGAAGTCCATCTCAATCCGCATTATAGACTTCCTTCATGTTGAATTCGGTTTATCTTCGACTCACCGATATGTTAAACTAACTAAGCTATTACAAAGAACTATAAATCAAAATACAAGGTTCAATCATCAATAAAGACTAAGGAAAGGTTATCTTTAAATCTTAGATGACCCAATAGTTTGTTGTGACCGGTATTGCTCGACCGGTGTAGTGATCGACCGGTACGTTGTTCATCTGTCCTAAGAGGTTTTGATCAGGATGGTTTCGATCGGGATAGTAGCAGTATGTTGTATTTGATGTGTTTATAGAAGGAAAGGGTGTGAGTCACCAAACACCTTTGTTTTTAATACCATCGTAGGTAGTGTTAATCAGTAGAAGTCATAGTTAATCAAGAAGAATCAGAGGTGAGTCTTTCAAACTAAATCTTTTATGATTTTAGCAGTTATTTGATAAATGTGGGTTTTATAAACTGCGCATTTATAGTATTGAAAGTTATGCAGAATTATTGAAAAATGTTGATTTAATCAGTTTGGCATGTTTATGCTCAGTTTATATAAACTTGTTTTATATACAGTCAGGACTAGGTGTATGCATACATTTGAGTCAGAAGTCTAACCTAAGTCGGGAAGTGTGACCCGCCTGCTCGTACCGGGGAGTGTGGCCCGTTTATGCCATTAGGGTGTGTCCCTAAAGTAAGGCAGTGCGAGACATACATACCGTCTTTGATGGAAATGTTGGTCAGTAGCTTAAGGTACGCTTGCGAAGCGTAAAAAGTGATCAGTGATGGCCAGTAGATTGAGTTATGCATGTGAAACATAAAGTGATTTAAAGTTTGATTAAAAGAGCAGGTTATGTTTTGAAATATAAAGATTTGTTTAAATGTTTTAATTAATATTTGAACTGTTGCAATAGTGATTGGAGGGGACTCACTAGACCATTGGTCTAACCCTCGCTATTTCAAAATTTTAATCTTGTTTCAGGTTATCGAAAGGTAGCAGGTACATATAAGAGTAAGGAGAAGATGTAAGTTATTTCCAGGAGATAGAAGACTTCCTGCAATAGTTTATACTTTTTGAACTCAGTTGTGTAGTAAGAGATAGTTGTAAACCTTGTACTCTGAAATTGTAAGCATGGGGCAGTATTTAGTAAGAAATGTTATTTTATTGTTTATTTAAATGTTCAGGTTGTTACAATTGGTATCAGAGCATTAGTTTAAGGGATCTAGGTGACCAGATGGGCCTACACTTAAACTGAGATAGTAAAAGCACAACTGAGTAGTAGGAAGACCGTAGGAAGATAACATTAAGGTAGTGAGGACTAGCATGTAAGGTAAATTTGGAATTCCATCTGGCCAGTGTAATTGTGAATTTACAAGTACATGCTTGTGCTTAAACTGCCGTAATGTGTAGCATGTTAGATTAAATATTTTTTGTTTCTTTTTATCAGAAGTATGTCTGAGCGAGTGTCAAGGAGTAGGTCTATGCTGAATCCTGAAATGGAACCAGATAATGAAGTCGTTGCCGAAGAGCGAATGACTGCTGTCAACCTGACTGCTATCCAAGGAAAGAGTCGCGGTCGACCTAAAGGTAAGACAGTTCAGAAAGCAGCTACTCAGGCAAGAGTTTCCAATGTAGGAACTCGAGGTGGGAAGACGAGTCGTGGTATTCGTCAGGATGAAAGTGTAGAGGTAAGAGTTGAGCAAGAAACTTCTCATCAAGAAAGTTCGACTTCTGTGAGGGGTCGAAAACAGACAGGAAACCGTGGTGGAGGTAGAACGCAAGGTTTTGTTACACAAGAAACCTTCACTGCAGAAATGGGAAAGTTACAAGAAACGTTGAATGCTTTATTGGCTCAGCGTACTAATAAAGTTTCGTCAAGTAAAGAAAAGAGTGAAGATAAAGTAGTGACTGATGTAGCAGAATCACCAGTAACTGGAGTGGGTAGTCACCCTCAGTCAAACTTTATTGTGTCAGTTAAAGCTGTAGCTGGGAAAGGATGTAGTTTTAAAGAGTTTGCTGCTTGCAAGCCTCCTACTTATAAAGGGGAATGTGATCCTGTGATAGCGTTAAGATGGGTAAAAGGTATGGAACTAGCGTTTGATACGAGTAGGTGTGCGGAAGAAGAAAAAGTAATCTATGCTTTGTCAATGCTGAAAGATGAAGCGGTAATGTGGTGGGATGTGGAATCCGGAGGTCAAAGTTCGGCTGTAGCTAAAGAAATGGCTTAGGGTGAGTTTGTGAAAAGATTTAAAGCACAGTTCTACCCTCTGGCGGCAGTTAAAAAGTTGGAAGAAGAGTTTCTGGGTTTAGAGCAGAAGGGGATGTCAGTTCGAGAATATGCCACAAAGTTTATTGAAAAGTCTCGATTTGCAGGAATTTATGTACCTGATGAAGAAAGACGAGTAGAACGTTTCGTCTTTGGATTGAGAAGTGATATTCGAGAATTTGTCTCGAATAAGGAACCGTCTACTTTTCAAATGGCAGTAAATGCAGCTGAAATGAGAGAGAAAGAAAAGAATAGGCAAGCTACAGAAAGAAGTGGAAATAAAAGAATATGGGAAGGAACAGTTCGTGATTCCAAACCGTTTAAGTCTACAAAGTTTGATCAGCGTTCTGTCAATAAGTTTGGGCATTTGGCTCGGGATTGCCAGAATTTGAGGTATTGTTATCAGTGTGGATCTCCTGATCATATCAGGACCAATTGTCCACATTTGAAAAAGGGATCGGTCGGAGGATATGTAGAAAAGGGAGGTGAGAGAAAGGTGGAGCCAGCTAAAGCGAGGGCTAGAGTTTTCAATATGTCAGCAGAAGAAGCGACAGAGATACCTGATGTAGTGAAAGGTACTTTCTTTATAGATTCGAATTATGCAAAAGTATTGTTTGATTCAGGTGCAAATCGTTCGTTTGTGTCTCCAAATTTTGTGCATAAATTGAATGAGAAACCTAAGAAGCTTAGGCATGAATTGAAATTAGAAGTGGTTGATAATAGTCAAATCTTAGTGGAGGAAGTGTATGATGGGTGTAGTATTGTTATTGATGGACAATCATTTCCACTTCGACTGTACCCGATGGGTATGGGAGAATTTGATGTTATTGTGGGAATGGACTGGTTGGCGTCTAATGATGCTCATATAGTATGCAATAAGATATTGATTTGTATAGCGCAACCAGGAAAAGAAGAGATAGTAGTGTTTGGAGATCGAAGGGATAGAAAGTCATGTTTGATTTCTATGATTAAGGCTAAGAAATGTTTAGTAACAGGGTGTGTGGGTTTTTTAGCTTATGTAATAGATGCTAAGAAAGAAAATAAGGGATTAGATTCAGTTCCGGTAGTCAGTGAATATCCAGAAGTATTTCCGGAAGACCTAACCACTTTGCCTCCAGATCGGCAAGTGGAATTTCGTATTGATTTAGTACCCAGAAGAGCGCCGATTGCAAGAGCACCATATAGAATGGCACCGGCAGAAATGAAAGAAATGATGACTCAGTTGCAGAAGTTGTTAGACAAAGGGTTTATTCTCCCTAGTACCTCACCTTGGGGAGCGCCAGTATTGTTTGTTAAGAAGAAAGACGGGTCTATGAGAATGTGCATAGACTACCGTGAGCTCAATAAGTTGACTGTCAAAAATAAGTATCCGCTTCCCAGGATTGACGATCTTTTTGATCAACTGCAAGGAGCGAGTTACTTTTCGAAAATAGATTTACGAGCTGGGTATCACCAGTTGAAGGTGAGGGAGTAGGATGTGCCTAAGACTGCATTTCGTACGAGGTACGAACATTATGAGTTTCTAGTTATGCCATTTGGTTTGACCAATGCGCCAGCAGCTTTCATGGATCTGATGAATAGAGTGTGTAGTCCGTTTTTAGATAAATGTGTTATCGTCTTTATAGATGATATACTGATCTATTCACGTTCCAAAGAAGATCATGAAACTCATTTAAGAGCGATTTTAGAATTGCTTAAGCGTGAGAAATTGTACGCCAAGTTTTCAAAATGTGAATTTTGGCTAAAAGAAGTCCAGTTTTAGGGCACGTGGTGTCAAAAGATGGGATTAAGGTTGATCTGGCTAAGATTGAAGCCATTAAAGGGTGGGAAGCACCGAAATCACCATCTGAAGTAAGAAGTTTTCTTGGATTGGCTGGTTATTATAGAAAGTTCATCCAGGACTTTTCAAGGATAGCTACGCCACTAACAGCATTAAGTAGAAAGAATGTCAAGTTTGTATGGGTAGAGGCTCATAAAGAAGCTTTCGGTAAATTGAAAGAGAGTTTAAGTAGTGCTCATGTTTTGTCTCTACCCAACGGAACGGAAGGATTCGTAATTTATAGTGATGCTTCAAAGTTGGGTCTGGGATGTGTGTTAATGCAAGAAGGCAAGGTAATTGCTTATGCATCTCGACAGCTGAAAGAACATGAAAAGAATTACCCAACTCATGATTTAGAGTTGGCAGCTGTAGTCTTTGCTTTGAAAATTTGGAGGCATTACTTGTATGGGATCAAGTGTCAGATTTACACAGATCACAAGAGTCTTCAATATCTTTTCAATCAGAAGGAGATTAATATGAGGCAGCGTAGGTGGATGGAGTTGTTAAGCGATTATGACTGTGATATTCTGTACCATCCAGGCAAGGCTAATGTGGTAGCAGATGCTCTAAGTCGTAAGGAACATGGAGAAATAACAGAAGTTGTAGCATTTCGAATTGATGTTGTTTCTAAGTTCTTAGAAGAAGTTATAAAGTATCAAGAAGAAGCAGGGTCAAAAGAAAATTTGAAAAGTGAAAGAATAGTTGGAATTGTTAACTCGTTAGTAGTTGACAATCGCGGAGTAAAGTGCTTTAATAAGAGAGTATGGATTCCAAAAGCAGGAGATCTTAGGCAGAAAGTGTTGGAAGAAGCACATAGATCCCGTTACTCAGTACATCCAGGAACCAACAAGATGTATACAGATCTGAAACAAAGCTATTGGTGGCCAGGTTTAAAGAAAGATATTGCTCACTTCGTTGAACGATGTCTAACATATTTGAAAGTTAAAGTTGAGCATCAGACACCTTATGGGGAACTTCAGTCGTTAGAAATTCCAGTTTGGAAGTGGGACGAGATTACTATGGATCTTGTTACTGGGTTACCGCGATCACCTAAAGGGCATGATGCCATTTGGGTGATAGTGGATAGACTCACAAAGTCAACTCATTTCCTACCGATCAAGGAGACATACTCACTAGAAAAATTGGCTCGATTGTATATCGACGAGATAGTAACCAGACATGGAGTACCATCGTCCATTGTGTCAGACAGAGATGCTCGTTTTACATCAGCTTTCTGGAGAAGTTTGCAAAGGGAATTAGGCTCTCAATTTAAGTTGAGTACGACCTATCATCCGCAAACTGATGGCCAGAGTGAGAGAACTATTCAGACATTGGAAGATATGCTTCGTGCATGTGTTATCGATTTCAAAGGTTCGTGGGAAATTCATTTGCCATTGATTGAATTTTCCTACAACAATAGTTATCATGCTAGCATACAAGCGACCCCGTTTGAAGCTTTGTATGGTCGTAAATGTAGAACGCCTTTATGTTGGAATGAGGTGGGTGAAAGACAACTAGCGGGACCAGAAATAGTATAGGTGACAGCTGATAAAGTCGACCAGATTCGAGCAAGATTAAAGATTGCTCAAGATCATCAGAAAATGTATGCTGATAAGCGAAGGAAACCGATAGAGTTTCAGATAGGAGATAAGGTAATGTTGAAAGTTTCGCCCTGGAAAGGGGTAATCAGATTTGGAAAGAAAGGAAAGTTAAGACCAAAGTTTGTTGGACCATTTATCATCACGGGACGTGTTGGTGAAGTGGCTCACGAACTTGATCTACCAGAAAGTTTGCGTGGGATTCATCCCACATTTAATGTGTCAAACCTGAAGAAGTGTTTGGCAGAAGCAGGTATAGTTGTTCCTTTAGAATATATTCAGGTAGATGAAAAACTAAGTTATATTGAGGAGCCCGTAGAATTACGGACCTCAAAATAAAGAAGTTGAGAAACAAAGAGATTCGATTAGTGAAAGTTCAGTGGAAATTTCACCAAGGACAAGAGTCCACGTGGGAAGTAGAAGCAGATATGAAAGCTCAGTATCCCCATTTGTTTAGCGATAGAATTCCGGGGACGGAATTCTCTTAAGGGGGAAGATTGTAATATTCGGATCCTAAATTTTTATTAATTTTGGAAGTTGGGTGAAAAGTGAAGCGAAACCCAAAGTACAGGGGGTTATTTGAAACTTTGGTTTATATAACCTAAATATCAGATATTTGATTTCATTCAGTCTGATATTTTGTAAGTCAACTTAGAGAGAAAGAGAGAACTCAGAGCAAGAAGCAGAGAGAAAGAGAAAGAGATCTTGAAGGATTGATCGTTTTTGGTCAAATAGAGGTATGATTATAGCTTAATACTTCTATCTGCATGTATTAGTAGGTAAATAGTCTTGTTATTCAAGCTTTTAACCGTGTATTTGATCGATTCAATGATCAAAAAGTTTTCTGGGTTCGAACTGTTGAGTCGTCGACTCTATATGATCTATGACCGGGAAGATGATGTGGACCAGTAAAGGTATCGGTCGACCGATAGGTGGTAAAGACTGGTAGGTTGTAAGGCCTGGTAAGGGTATTTGACCGATATAAGTTCGACCGGGAACAAGGTCGATCGGTAGTTTGTATTCGACCGGTAGTTTGTATTCGACCAGTAGTTTGTTGTGGACCGGTGTAGTGATCGACTGGTACGTTGTTAATCTGTCCTAAGAGGTTTTGATCAGGATGGTTTCGACCGGGATAGTAGCAGTATGTTGTATTTGATGTGTTTATAGAAGGAAAGGGTGTTAGTCAGCAGTTAGCTTACCTTTGTTTTTAATACCATCGTAGGTAGGGTTAATCAGTAGAAGTCAGAGTTAATCAAGAAGAATTAGAGGTGAGTGTTTCAAACTAAATCTTTTATGATTTTAGCAGTTATTTGATAAATGTGGGTTTTATAAACTGCGTATTTATAGTATTGAAAATGTTGAATTAATCAGTTTGGCATGTTTATGCTCAGTTTATATAAACTTGTTTTATATACAGTCAGGACTAGGTGTATGCATACATTTGAGTCAGAAGTCTAACCTAAGTCGGGAAGTGTGACCCGCCTGCTCGTACCGGGGAGTGTGGCCCGTTTATGCCATTAGGGTGTGTCCCTAAAATAAGGCAGTGTGAGACAGACATACCGTCTTTGACGGAAATGTTGGTCAGTAGCTTAAGGTACGCTTGCGAAGCGTAACATGTGGTCAGTGATGGCCAGTTTATTGAGTTATGCATGCGAAACATAAAGTGTTTTAAAGTTTGATTAAAAGAGCAGGTTATGTTTTGAAATATAAAGATTTGTTTAAATGTTTTAATTAATATTTGAACTGTTGCAGTAGTGATTGGAGGGGACTCACTAGACCATTGGTCTAACCCTCGCTATTTCAAAATTTTAATTCTGTTTCAGGTTATCGAAAGGTAGTAGGTGCAGATATGGGTAAGGAGAAGATGTAAGCTATTTCTAGGAGATAGAAGACTTCCTGCAATAGTTTATACTTTTTGAACTCAGGTGTGTAGTAAGAGATAGTTGTAAACCTTGTACTCTGAAATTGTAAGCCTGGGGCAGTATTTAGTAAGAAATGTTATTTTATTGTTTATTTAAATGTTCATGTTGTTACATACACCCCTACCGGGAACCGGTGAAGAGACCGGGTCAATTGCGACCGGGTTGATGCCATTTTATTACCCGGATTGAACCGGCTGGTTCTATTAAAAAACCGGTAACAAAAGTTAAAAACCAATAGTCTAATAGACAATACGTATTAGCGTTAAAAACCAACACTCCAATGTCTCAACATCCATGATTTGGTTTGATCGTTATTTTTCGTTTTGATGTATTTGGATTGATGAAATTTATGATTATGTGTGTTTATTTAATGTTTTTGAATGAATGTAAAACTTGTTGTTATGTGTATTTTTAATGTTTTAACTTGTGGACATCACAATTTTGGTTTTATATATATATATATATATATATATATATATGTGTGTGTGTGTGTGTGTGTGTGTGCAGGAAAATGAAAATTACATAGAAATTCTTGAAACCGGGTTGACCCGGTGGTTGAACCGGTTGAACTGTGACCCGATCACCACACCGGGTCAGCCAAAAAACCGGTTTTTAAAACATTGGTTGGGAGAGGAAAAGTTTGCTTTTTTTTGGGGGGGGGGGGGAGGAAGCTATCTATTTAAAGATTTCTCTAAATTTAGAGATTTTTACAATCTTTTTTTTACAACTTTAGAGCATCTTCAATAGTTTCTCCAAAATGGAGAATCACAAGTCAGAATCTCTAAGAAAAAATTACATTCATCTCCAACAGATTCTCCATTTTGGAGAATGAAACATTGATTATAATATTAAAATATTGCATTCACCTATTAAAATATTATTTCTTTCTCTACATATTCATTTTCAAAGTTTTTATTTGGTCAATTCACTTGGTAATCATTTTTGGGGTGATCTCTATATTTGGAGAAAAAACTTTTCTTTCTCTTACTTTATCTATTTTGGAGATAGTTTTGGGGAAGCAGTTGGGCAAAACATTACCTCAAAATCTCCATTTTCTTCATTTTCTCCAAAATGGAGAAGTTGTTGGAGATGTTCTTAGAGCATCTACAATCATGGACCTTATCAAAAGTCCATAACTTTGTCACATCAGTTTTCTCTTTCTTACACATTTCATAAACCTTTCACTCTCAATCATGAACCGGTCCATAGTTTATATAATAAAATTATAATAATTTAATATAATTAATTAATTTTTAACTTTTTACATACACAAATTAATTACAACTTCGAACATATTTGGTCGTACATATTTGATAAAAATTTAATTAAGGAAGATTGATATAGATTTAAAGATTTCTCTAAATTTAGAGATTTTTACAATCTTTTTTTTACAACTTTAGAGCATCTTCAACAGTTTCTCCAAAATGGAGAATCACAAGTCAGAATCTCTAAGAAAAAATTACATTCATCTCCAACAGATTCTCCATTTTGGAGAATGAAACATTGATTATAATATTAAAATATTGCATTCACCTATTAAAATATTATTTCTTTCTCTACATATTCATTTTCAAAGTTTTCATTTGGTCAATTCACTTGGTAATCATTTTTGGGGTGATCTCTATATTTGGAGAAAAAACTTTTCTTTCTCTTACTTTATCTATTTTGGAGATAGTTTTGGGGAAGCAGTTGGGCAAAACATTACCTCAAAATCTCCATTTTCTTCATTTTCTCCAAAATGGAGAAGTTGTTGGAGATGTTCTTAGAGCATCTACAATCATGGACCTTATCAAAAGTCCATAACTTTGTCACATCAGTTTTCTCTTTCTTACACATTTCATAAACTTTTCACTCTCAATCATTAACCGGTCCATAGTTTATATAATAAAAATATAATAATAATTTACTATTATAATTAAAAGACAATAATTAAAATACCCTTAATAATTAAAAAACAATAATTAAAACTTACACTAACAAGCCATAATAATTAAAAGTTACAATAACTAAAAAATAATTTTAATAAATCTATATCAATCTTCCTTAATTAAATCTTTATCAAATATGTACGACCAAATATGTTCGAAGTTGTAATTAATTTGTGTATGTAAAAAGTTAAAAATTAATTAATTATATTAAATTATTTATTAATTGATTGTTATATTATTTTTTTTATTTAGAAAACTATTTATTTAAATAAAAAATGAAGCATGGACCGCTCCATCTGCATGGAGCGGTTTGCCATGATGGCAATGGCTTTTCAAAAATGAAGGCATGTATCATCTTCCACGTAGGCATGGACTTTTCAAAAACCCACCATTGTGGGTGCCCTTAGCATAAAGGATGACATAACTGTTGGAGCAACAAAAATGCTAAAAGTCCAATATTTTTTATTTTAGCATAGCTGTTGGAGATGCTCTAAAAGAATTACATTGGGCTCAAACATCTACTATATTTTAGCATTAATTATACTATAAATGTACTCGCACAATGCAGCGTGATACATCTCGATTTTATTGTTTGTTTTATTTTTTTGTCTTTGTCGATTTTATTATACGGTTTTGTGTGGTTTTGAGAAAACGACAATGTTTTTTTATAAATTTGTTTAATTTAATTTTCATTATAATTATAATTTAGAGTCTAATTAATAATGATGTAGTTTATTTTTGGTTTAATAATGTAATATTTTTTATAAAATTATAATTAAATATTCTGTTAAAATTTAATGATTATTCAATTTATATTTATATTATTTATATTTAAAATGAGATATTTATATTGATTATGTTTATCAGTTAGTTAAGAATTCAAACATTAAACTTTAAAAAGTTGTAGTCGTGTATCGTTACTTGTAATCTTGAATTTTAAGTAATATGTATCAATAAGCAGTACGAGATGCATAAAAATTTATTTTTTAAACTGTTTTTTAAAATACTTTAATATAAGTATAGATTATTAAAATATTATATAAATTGATTGCCAATACACTTTTAGAAAAACTATAAAGCATTTGACCTCAATGATGGAAAATCTATACATATAATAAATAACTAGAAGAACACGTGTCGCCTTCTGGTAAGTTCATTTTTTCATTTTCTCGCCTAAACATGTATTTGGACGCATTTTACATTATAAGTTCATTTAACACATCCACATTCATTCCTCTTTAAACTTTTCCTTAATTCAATTTTTTAAATTTTACCTTATATTTACTACCCTTATAATTAGGTATGTAGTTAATTTTAATCCCTTACTTTTTTATTTTTCATTTTAGACTTTTATTATACAAACATAAATAATATATATTAACTAAAATGCATTAAAAAACATTTTTGTTTTTTTACAAGTTATACCATTGTAATCGATTCGTCAATACCTTCGAAATGAGTCCAATATTGAACAATTTTGGATTTAATTATATTATTAAATATCATAAATATATACGAATTAATGTGTCTGATTAGTATGAGATTTGTTAAAATTAGTATGAGATTTGATACGAATAATCACTAAATTGTCGTGATTTTCTTTTTGCAATTTCATATCAATTTTAACTATGTATCTTTCCATAATTTCATTTACGTTCTATTATAAATTTTGTTTTATAAATTCTTTATATTTATTCATATTTTTTATTAATTTTTTGCAAAACATCTTTTGTGAAAACTGCCTAAAAAAGGACATTTTGTAACCAACTGCAAAAAAAAAAAAAAAACTCTAAATGGAAAAAAACTTAGAAAAGTAACATCGTACTTTCGATGATCATTCATATCTGTAAGATAAGTTTTCTGACATGATTTAAAATTTTAAATTACCTCGTGTAATACACGGGGTCGAACCTAGTTAAGGTAATATATATCATCTTCTAGATATTAGGTTTTAGAGATTTTTCCACTTTGAAAATTTTCTAACTTCTGTTTTTTTTTTCTCTATTTTAATATTCAATTTAACTAAGTTGTTGGAGTTTTTTTTAATCTCGAAAATCTCTACATTAGAATAGCCTCTAACATTACAAGAAAAATGACCTTTAGAGAAGGTTTTGTTTTGTAATTAAAGGTTCAAAAGCTTCTCTAAATATTTTAGAGAAACTTTTCAATTCCGTCAATAAGTTTCTCTATATAACGGTAGCTAAAGGTTTTAGGGAGGGTTTTGAAATGGTGTGCATTTGTTAACTTTTAGAGACAGTTTTTCAGAGCTTCATATAGGCTTTAAAAGCTTCTCTAAAAGTTAATAGATTTTTTCTCAAAAGCTTCTCTAAAAGTATTTTTTAGTGACACTTTCCAAGTATTTGTGATAGTTTATGAGTGTTACTAAAAGTATCTTTCAGAGAAGGTATATAAAAAAGCTTATCTAAAGATATTGGCTTTAGTTACACTCACTACTACAAAAATAGATTTATTACACGCCTATTTTTACACGGTTTAAAAAAACCGTGTAAAAATGTACCCGCATCTTTTAAAATATTTTTTAGACGTTTTTTTTTGGTAAAAGAACCGTGTAAAAAGGCTTGAATACCTTTTTACACGGTTGTTTCCAAAACCGTGTTCAAAAGTGTAATTATCTTACACGGTTATTTGAGAAAAATCGTTTAAAAATGTCTCGAAACTTTTTTACACGGTTTTTTTAAAATAACCGTATAAAATGTGTAATCATTTTTATGCGGTTATTTGAGAAAAACCGTTTAAAAAAATCTTGAATCTTTTTTTACACGGTTTTTTAAAATAACCGTGTAAAATTGTGTAATCATTCTTACACGGTTATTTGAAAAAAACCGTTTAAAAAGGTGTCGAAACTTTTTTACACGGGTTTTTAAAATAACCGTCTAAAAACATATAAATTATTACACGGTTTTAGAAAAAGATCCGTGTAAAAAGACCAAAAGTCCTTTTACACAAATATTTTTCCAAAAACTGTGTAAAAAATATACTATTTTAGAGTTTATTTTTATACACAATTTTAAACTTTTTAACACTGTTTTAAATCTATTTATACGGTTGTCCTTTAAAAACCGTGTAAAAACATATAGTTTTTATTTATTTGTATATGACTAGCAGTGTACCCGTGCAATGCATCGGGGTGAACAATTGTAAATGGAAATAAAAAATTAATGTAATAGCTTATCAGAAAAAAAAGAAAAAAGATATATATGGAGTAAATCATATATTTATAATTTATGTAGCATTAGTAGTGATAAACACATAACTTGAGTTTTTTCAATCATGAAGCATTAAGAAATTATATTAAAGTAATCGTTAAATGTATATTTGAATTTTAAAAACATGTATTAATCAGCGATATCTAACGAATTATAATATTTTTTCAAAATACTGAAATATAGAATAGGTAAAAATAACAAATATAATGTTGGATAGTATTATTTTGTATCTAAACGTATATATAGGTTCATTATTAGTTAGTTTTATAGAATTCAAAAGGCTTTAAAAAATTGTATACATGAAGAAAATACATGTACAATCATAATTAAAGAAATATGTTAATTTGAGCAAGTAATAATAACTTTTCTTCTTTTGGAGAAACCCCAAATGGAAGGGAAAAAACTTGAATATGGAAGGTAGTGAAAAAGTAATGTTTGAATTTATTTTCAAATGAGTTGTACCTTATGCATACTAAGTTGTGATTAAGAGATTTTTGAAATGTATGCATAAAATGGTGGTACCTTATGTTTTATAAGTAGTAATTAAGAGTTTTTTATTCCGTCTTTATAATATAGTATAGATATCTTAATTTAGTGGGGTAAAAATGTTCGATAACAATTTCTATAAATTAACCACAAGGGTTGTGGTGTGGTGGTAAGAGCTTGGGGACTTCATAGCGATTGCCCGGGTTCGAGCCCCACTCGCAGCGTTTGTGGCCACTGAGGATAAACTCAGGGTTGCACGTTTTAGCAGCTGAGCCAAATGCTCTAATTGTCGGGGATTAATCTGGGCCAAAGGCCCATGATACCCTTTCCAAAAAAAACTATTTCTATAAATTAGATAATAGGTAGGTATATCTTTTTTTTAAAGAATATATATAATTATCTTTTTGAATATATATGATTATTTAAAAGATGAAAAAAATGTAAATATAATGATATATATGGTACTTGCCGTAAAAAAATAATATCCCATTTTTCAAATATATTAATATATATGGTATGAAATATATCAATAGCATTTTTTAAAGAATATATACATATATATGGTAAAGGGATCTAATGAAGTTTTAAAATAAATACAATTAAATATGGTAAATGGAGTTAATGAAGTTTTTATAAATTAAATATTAACTTTTTTATTATTAACCAGTAAGGTAATGAACTCGTTGACAATATCACCATTTTTTGAATTAAAATAATATTTTAAAACTTTAAAATTTCATTCTCCTTTGATTTCCTTTAAATTTTTTGTTTCCCTCTTTTTATATCCTATATTTACATGCGACTACATAGACGAAACCCTAATTCATTTTCCTCTCTTAATTTAAAACTTCAATTCGTCTCTCTTCCATTTTACTCATTGGTGCTGCAAGTTTTCACACCGGTGTCACCCCTCTCTTCTCATCGGTGTTGCAGGTTTGTTTTTACTAGTGGTTTGTTTTCAAAACATTGATCCAAAGATGATTCAACCTTTTCTGTTTTATAGGTTCTTAGATCTATGCTAATTTTTCTTGTCATTCACTATTTATGAAAGCATATATTTGTTCCTAATGTTTTTAATTTATGTTTATTCTTAAGAAAATTTAATGTATAGTGTTTCTTTGTAGGGATGAAATGATTGCAGATGTTGCTTACGGTAAATCTCAGTTTGTTCAAGATATAATGATCAACATTTGATGAAAAATGCTTATTGGATGTTGTGGAATGCAAAAGGGATTTGTGGACTCATTGGGTGTTGATGTACATAGAATGGATGCTTTCACAATGACCATTCAAGTGGAAATTAGAGTTTGAAGTGTATCTAAAGACGGTTGGATTTTATTTTGGCCAAGTCTATTGATTAGAATTTTGGTTTCATTTTTGTTTCTGTCTTCATTGTAATTATTTGAGACAACATAATTGATTTCTCTACATGTTTAATAAAGTTAATTTAATATGAATCTAATTTTACTTCTATTCCTTATCTTTTATATTGTCTTTGATTGTATCGTGTTGCATTGTACGTGTATGCAACTATTATAAATAATATGCTTTATACAAATAGGAGAACAAGAAAATGAATTATTATATTTCTAAAAGAAATTTTTTTACCGACGGATATACATCAGTAATAAGTGTCATCAGTGACCCGTCGACAATATCTTATCGTTAGTGATCCATCGGTGAAGTTGGTCTCGGTAAAGTTTTGATTTTTTTACACTGTTTTGGCTAAAAACCGTGTAAAAAAGTGTGACATTTTTATACGGTTTTAACAAACAACCGTGTATAAAGTTCCTATTTTTACACGTTTCTGCCTAACAACCGTATAAAATTGAGATTTTTACACGTTTTTTCTCACGGTTTTACACGGTTTGGAACCGTGTAAAAAAGGGTTGGTCTTTTTACACGGTTTTGCCAAGCAACCGTGTAAAAATGTCCTATCTTTTTACACGGTTCGGACTAATAACTGTGTAAAATTGAGTTCTTTTTACACGGTTTTGTCACCTTTTTATACGGTTTTGGAACCGTGTAAAAAAGGGACATTTTTACACGGTTCAAAAAACGTGTAAAAAGGTCTCGTACTTTCTTACACGGCGGGCTTTTACACGGTTCCAAAACCGTGTAAAAAGCACTTTACAACCGTGTAAAAAGCTCATTTCTGTAGTAGTGACTTTTCAAAAACTTTCTCTAAATGTACCTTTTAGTTACATTTCTAAAACCTTCTTTAAAAACTAACTTTAGATACACATACTCAAAACTTTCTCTAAAAAGTAAAAATTATATTTAGATAATTTTTAAAACATTAATTCATTCTCTAAAGAATATATTTTTATGTTAATTACATCCAATCAACTCAACAATTATATATAATTATATATATTATAATAAAATGAAATAATTAATTAATATTAGTATTAATCAAGTACAACTTCATAAAAATCCTAAAACAATACAATTTCATAGATATCCCAAAACAATAAATTTCATAGACTTATCATATAAAAGACAAAAACTCTTTTAAAACAAACCTTAAAGCTATCCATCCAAATTTATCCAAAAAAAATCCAAAATCAAAATCCGAAACCGACGTCCCGAGATGACCGTTACTCGGACCGATGCTAAGGCAGAAGTTGTTCACCATCCTCTGTGTTAGATTCATCACAATCTTCTTACCATCAGCTGATGGAATCACTGACAAAAGCGCCAAAAAGATCAAAGATCGTAAACGTTTTGATACGAGAATTAAGAATCCGAATCGTTAAAGATCACAAAAAATCGATGAACATACCTCCTCCAAGTTCACGAACCGAAGTGTTAGAATTCGTCACTATTTGGAAAACAATTCTTTCGCATGATCTTTGAAGACAAGCGACCCATCGTTCGGCTCCAAACACCAAACCACTGTAAAACAGATCTCTATAAAACTTGTGGACTCTAGTTTTCTCTTCAATTTCAAAATGCTCAATCCGCATAACTTGTTTTGATCAACACATGATAGAAAGAAGCCATAAAAAACGAAAATTTTAAATTGACCCAGACTCGTATGTGAATAAATGTGAATTCTAATTACTAGTTGCAACGAGCCATTTTGGTTGCCAAACAATCCAGATGCGATCACTTCGATCGTTGATGCTTTCGACACGATTTTGGGAAATAGAGCCCATTTGGTCTGCCCGGATAAAAGATTCATCCCGAATTATGATCGAAATTTTTGAAGAAACAATAGCATAAAAAAAAAAGATACTTAACCGAATTAGTGAACATATCCACCAGTTGCAAACTGTGCATCATCACATCACCAAAGCCCTCATAAAATGTGGATTCTTGATGGATGTATTTGATCAAAAATTAAGGAACTCCAAGTGCAGAATTAAAACTAAACCAAAAGAACTTAGTAAATCCCACATGGACTATAATCTGGGGAGGCTAAAATGTACACATACATTTCCTCAACCCCAAAGGGCAAAGATGTTTCCGTGACATGTGCAGAACTAACAGAAATGTAATCAAAATAGCAAAATTAAGTGTAGCTAAAATTTTTTCAGGAATGCACAAGGAACCTGAGTTCGCGCAATGCTGGTCCATCTTATTCGTTTTTCAAGCTCCACTTCATTGATGCCAAATCGTGAAGGGTCTCTTCTCACAACATAAATTGTATTCTCTAATTCACCTACCTTCCTCAGGAAAAAATCTTTTACGGGACAGAACAAAATGTTTTTTTATTGAAAATGTAAACTAAGAGGGCAAATAAAAGATGATAACATTACAAAGGAGGTGAGGAATATATAGTGTACAAGACTGGGCCAACATCCAAGAAATTTAGGGGGCGTTTGGTTCACAGATTCTGATGGAATCTGATGGAATTGGAATGTTGAATTTCGTTGACCAGATTCCATTACATCGTTTAGTTCATTCTTTTTAAGGAATTGGAATGTTGAATTCCAATGAATTCCACAAATGAAGGAATTCAACATTCCTTGGGGGGGGGGGGGGGGGAGGTGGTATTTCATTAGAATGGAATGCCATATTTTTTTTGTGGACAAAATTGCCCCTTATCCTAATATGCACCACCACCTCCGCCCACCACTTCCGGCCACCATTGACCACCACCTCCAGCCACCATCGACCACCTCCGACCACCACCTCCGGCCACCATTGACTACCACCGACCACCACCTCTGGCCTCCGCCATTGGCCACCACCACCTCCGGCCACTGCCTCCGGCAACCACCACCACCGTTCAACATTATTAGCAGACACCAACTCTCTCTCTCCTCTTCCTCTCTCCCTCTCTCTCTCCTCTCTCTCTACTCACTCTTTCAATCTATCCTCTTTCTCTCCTCTCTTTCCTCTCTCTCCTCTCTTCTCTCTCTCTTAATCTATCCTCTCTCTCTCCTCTCCCTCCCTCTCTCCTCTCTCTCTCTTCTCATCTCTCTCTCCTCTCTATCTCTCTCTCTCTCTCATCATTCGTGTGCTAAAATAATCAAAGCAATTTTAGTTAAAAATTATCTATTTAATGACTATTTCATTAAAGTAATTTTTGTTGAAAAAAATTAAAATAAACAAAAAGGGTATTTTGGTCATTTACCAAAATTCCATTCCAATTCTAAAGCCACAATCTATGAACCAAACAGAATAATTCCAATTCATTTAACAGATTCCATTCCAATTCTGTCAACCAAACAGGTGGTCAAAACTGAAAACATTTTATTCCAATTCCTTTGACAGATTTCATTCCATCCAAAAGCATTCTGCGAACCAAACGCCCCCTAAACCTATGTAAATCATATACGCAACCTATATGATTAACAATATAATAATAATAATAATAATAATAATAATAATAATAATAATAATAATAATAATAATAATAACAACAACTAATAGTCGTAGAAGTATTTCCCAGAATGAATAGTGCTGAAGGAAGGGGCTTCTCCACACAAAGCACGTATGGTGTTTATCACTATTTAGGGAAAGTTTTTGAGGCATTCCTATTTTTGACAATTGTAGGTATTCCCCACTATTCATCATGAGTGTTACCTCATATAATACTTCCATTGATATTGATGATGATGAGATTAGAAAACAAAAAAAAGACTCCCATTGCGGAAGGTCTGTAAATGTTTTATGTTTGCTATAGATCAACTAAAGTAAGAGGGCAAGTTCATTCATAAATTATATAAACAAAGTAAATGAATCAACATAAAAGTAGAAGAAAATGCTTCCATCAATTTCAAAACAAAAAATCTAAACAAATGTATGAAAGTAAACTTATACCTGCCACTCAATGCTCTCACAATTCTCTATGAGTTCCTTTGTAAGATGTAAGTGCTTTTCACTGTTGACATGAACGTTTTCCCATTGGTGAAAAATGAATTGTAACTTATCAATCTATTAAACCACAAATTTCATGGTCAGATTGTTATTCAATCCTCAATTGTTGGTGACTTAGAAGCATAAACAGAGCATAACTGAAATCAAGGCAAGGGTACGTGAAGGTATGGAACAGGGAAAATAAACGTGTAAGTATAGGGTTTGTAGTCCCCCTTCTAAAAAATGTGTAAAAAGAACGTATGATTAACTTATCTCATGGTTAGTTCAATAGAAAAATACATGGGATAAAAATATAAAGACGGAAAGGTGTGCAAGTCTCCAATAACCTAACACACATAGACGTGGGCGAGATAACATACAACTCCTTGAGCACCAAAAAGCTACGACAAAAAAGATCAAGGTATTTTAATATACAACTCCTTGACCACCTTTTGTGGAAATGTTTCCATGCCCCACCAACTTGGTGGAAAAAGTTATAAAAGAAAATGAGTAGGAGGTCAACATCGATCAACTGACACCTTAAAACCTTATAAACCACTAAGGATGGAGCAAAGCGTGATTAAGCATGTTGTCTATATCCTTTTTTCTAGAAACAAAATAAAATGTATCAGAGATCGTTTGCAATTGTTTAATTAAGGTTCATGCATGTGGCAATTTGGTTTAGCAACAATCAAGTAGGGTGACAAGTTCTTCTATCATGCCAGTAAGAGGCTTTACAGGAAGACCATAGTACAGAAAATTGCAGTGTATGCTTCTAGATTGAACACATAGTTTGATCAAACTCTAAGGTGGGAGATCTGCTGTTGGTCAGACCAAGAGGGATTTGCATGTTTAATCATGAACATGTCAGGACGATGTGTGGAAGGTAAGTGGTTGAAGATAAATTATGGCAGTATCCTGGCTCCTATTCAATTTGGAATGTCTCGCTGAAATTACTTTATTGAGAGGAGTTGGAATGAAGTCATCTCATACTTTGAATGTAGTTGTATTAGAAAAAAAAATTAGACAGCTGTCAAACAAAAATCAAAGAATAACGGATCTTAAAGTTTATTAATGGTGGTAATGGATTAGTATTCATCTATGGCTCGATGTAGGCAAAATAATCTATCATGTATTGGTTAGTTATGATTACAAACAAAAATTTCAAAGTAAATCGACCCAAACCTGTTTGATTTGAAGCTCGTTTAATTCATCGCTTCTTGTTGTTCGAGTGAAAGGGGAGACAAGATCGTTTTGAGAGTGACGATAACAAGAACGTAAGAAGATTGTGCACACTTGAAAACTTATAGACATTGAAAACTTCTGTAATAAATTACCTATTCGTGAGAGTGACGATGGTGAAAACGGACCGCAAGAGACAAGAAGGACCGAGAGAGATTAGAGAGATTAGGGCTTCAAATTCTATTATGAGAAATGGGAATGCCCGCTTAATACTGCATCTCTCTTTTTCCACAAACTGTATCGTACAAATCTTTCATTGAACTATACACGGAATTGATCATCATCACCTTTACTGGTGTTTGATTAAGTAGAAGACAAAAGGAAGAAGATATTTGGTACAAGCTATATCTCGAACTAAAATAAAATAGTGTAATAGGAGATAAACCTTATAAATTCATGGATATTGGCTAGGCTTGCTGCTTGAATGATCTTAGCTTCTGTTGCATTCTCTTTCCCATATTCAATATTTTCTTTTACTATTCTTGCAAATAGGGTGGGTTACTGTCCAACCCATGCAATAAATGACCGTAATGGTTTGAGGTGATAACATTTGATGTCAATCCCATCCACTTCCAAAGATCCTTCTATAGGGTCATAGAATCTCTAAATCATTCCAATAATTTTTAGGGAGTGTACTAATCAAACATACATTATGTATCTTTGGAGGTGCTAACCGAATTTTCATCATGGGAAATAGGCATGTATGCTACTTTAGAGGTGCAAATCGAATATCATAAATGAATATCAGTCAATTCAATGAGAACTCACACTTCCTAAAACTTTCTAAACTACTATCATACTTTGGTATGGTAATTCCAAATGCAGACTGTCAATGAATAGAAATTTGCTTCACTTGTAGTACATTTACCTCTAAGTAACTGCACTTTTATATACATAGAAATCCTGCTGACTGCAAAACTTGCCTAATCAAGATGACCATTTGCATTCACATGTTCGGATACCATAAAAACCAAAATTTTAATCATCATATTTGGTTTCCTTTGCCTCTTTGCTACAGAATATGCAACTTGACCATGACTTAAATGCCTAAATTTAGTAACCAAAAGATCTTAATTGAGCACAAAATCGGTGCTTTAGCCATATGCATGGAAATTAAACTAAAAAATTAAACATAAAAACTTTTGAACTCAAATTTGGCTTGTGATAGATGTACTCCTTACTGGATCCACTGAATAAGAAGGAGTACAAGTTTAATTTAGTCATAATTGTTGTTGCTCCTACATTTAAATAGAAAAACCCAGACAAGCATTACAAGTAGCTAAAAGTCATAGGGTATTATTACCTTTCTTCAACGATTATTCAACTAACTCTGTAACAAACAAAAAGAAACTTTGGTTATAACTAAACTAGCTTTTTTGTGATACTTACTAATTGTCCGTATCTGCTACAAACGTAGATTCACTCGGTATACAGTCAAACAATTAAGAAATTTCAAAATTAGATTGGAATTAACTAAACTAACACAAATAAGAATCACAAAAACTGATCCTAACTTTGTAAATTTCAAATTAATTGGCAACATGTGAATACAGTACCTCAAGAAATCGAACAATGATTATAGAGCAGAGGAGGAGAGGATGATGAGATATGAAAGAAATGCAATATTGGGAGAGCACGACGATATGAAGATGATATGAACTCGAAGTTGACATCGAAGACCTGCCACAAGAATCAAAATCGTGAAATCAAAGAGAACTCTTGCAAAACCATAATTCAAAGAGAAATCATCGAAGCCGTTGGACTCGGTTGATTTATGATAATAATTTTTTATATAATTTTGATTATTTAAAAAAGAAAAATCCTTTTAGACACGCTTTTGAAAAATTACAAAAGTGTAACTGAATATTTTATTAATTTAGAAATAAAAATAAAAATCATTTTATTTTTTAGAGACGTTTTGAAAAGTGTTGCTAAAGCTTCACACTAGACTTTTAGAGACGATTTTCCTAAAAAAACGTCTCTAAAAGCTTTAGAGATGGTTTTCGTAATGTATGATTTGGTTCCAAATCCTTATCTGAAAGTCGTCTTACATTTAGTTACACTTCTCAATTTTGTCATATAGTTCATTCTCTAAAAATCACCTTTAGATATGCTTCTAAATACTTCTCTAAAACTTCCTTCTCTAAAAGCCCTATCCCTTGTAGTGTAACACGGTTAACCAAAAATTTCAACCCCCTTCCCTTTTTCGAAGATTTTCTGACTCTACTACTTGACACGTCTCTTAAACAGCTCGACAACACTTCATTGTGTTTTAAATCAAACATGATACGATACTTGACGAGACACCAAAAGAAGCAACATAACAATAGTAATTAAACGAAATTCGTTAGGATCGAAAACTATGTACAATATTAGGTTTACACCAAGTTAACCAAACGTATCGAATAATATATAGTGATTATGGATGAAGAGAAATTAAGGAATATAAAATTAAATGCAGTGGCCCCTTTTTTGTGGCTCGGTAGCCAGGGATCATTAATGCTCCGATCTCTCCTTATTAAATAGCTACGACATTCCCACCCTCCCTATTCACCACCATCTCCTTTTCTTTTCTCTTAGCTACCATGAAACTGTTAGCTATGATATTGGCCTGGTTCACTCAGATGTATATCCAAACTACTCTTAATTTGGACGATCTGATTGAGCCGTGCCAATATCTTAGTTCAATTTCATTTTTGTTTATGAAAAGTCGCTAAAATCAACGAATCAAAGGTAATCCCGCCTTTTGGTATGTGTTTTGATTAGTTTCTTTTATGTGTAAAAAGCTTAATTTTCATGCACATTTGGTCGTAATTTTACAAGTGGTTGATGCAATATTTTCTTTCTTTATTGATTAGGGTTTGGTCTCAATCTACATGTGGTGAATGCATTTTCTTTCTTTATTGATTAGGGTTTCCTTCTACAGGTCAAGATCTTTCGTTATAAGAAATGCTAATTAACTTCTTGAAAACACACACACATATATATACGGGGTTGGGTTCCGGAGAGAAGTTGAGATTAAGGTGAGAAACGTGAGAAGTGATTATCAACCGTTCGATGAGAAATCGATGCACATTAAGATGAGATGCACTGAGATAAGAAGCACCGCAGATCAATTCCTTTCTAAACCGCAATTCATCATAGGACATTTGATTAAAAGTGATCAACGGTTCAGATCCACTTATTACGCTTCTCACGTTAACCTCAACTTCTCACATGATCTTTCGCATATATATATATATATATATATAGAGAGAGAGAGAGAGAGAGAGAGAGAAAAAGGATTATGCAAGAAGCTAAACATTTTGCGAGAAAACGAGAACTGTTATATCATATATGATTACACGGCCTGTAAGTGTGCTTAGTCATATATGATTAAACGTCTATTTATTGCCAATTAATATACCATGTGTTTAATCATATATGATTAATTAAGTTTGTGTATTATATATGATTAAACACTTTTCGCATTTTTGTAAAATGTTTAGCTTTTCGTTTGAACCTGCCCTTATATATCTCCACAACTTTTAGGTTGTGAGTTTGTAGTTTTTTTGTTTATCATTTAAAAAAGTGTTTATTTTGACTATTAAAATCAAAATGTATATCTATCAAAACGGTTTTTTTTTTGAAGAAATTAAATTGACTAACGTTGTAGTTTTTTACATGTTTTTTTTAAAAAAAAAGAGAGAGGATATAGAGAGGGTAGCAGGAATCGAACCTGCATCGATAACTTGGAAGGCTAGGGTTATAGTCGACATCGATTCGTAACGTCGATCTAATTCAAAAGCAAACAAGAAATTTTAGTTTTATTGGTCTCCTTAATCTTTGTAAATAATATAAAAATGTGACAAAAAATACAGATTTATTAAATCCGGTCTGATTTTTTTTTTTTTTGTATTTGAAGGGGCTTGGACAGGCCCCAAATCGTATACAAAATTTGTCTCTCCATATATATTTGATCCCCTTGTATGTGTGAGGGTTATAACGTTTGATTGGGTACGTAGTTTTAAACACTAATAAAATTAGGTTTTATAGGACGTAATTTTTTTTTTAAGTGTTATAATGACCGTTTTATAAGACTTCATTTATAGACCAAATAAATAAAGTATCATATTTAAAGCCGTTGTAATAAGTTTATACAATGTTTTTGGGTGTCACAACAAGTTTTTTAGGACATTTTTATTAAAAAAAACATCGTGTTAGTTATTTCATAGGACACTATTTGAAAAAATATTATATAAAACAAATGTTCTATAAAAAGATGGGTTGATAGGATACTTTCTCAAAATTGTTCTATAAAATAACTAATTCGACACTTTGTATTAAATGTGTCATAAAGAACTTGTTAAGAGATCCAAAAACGTCATGCAACTTATCACAAGACCTTATATATAGATATGACGTTTTATTTTTTGGTCACATAAATTAAGTCTTATAAAGCAGTCTATTAGGATGCTTAGAAATTAGTGGTATAAACTCAAATTTGTAGTGAAAGTTTCGTTTGATTATAAGTTTGATATTTGGATTGTTCAGTATAATAGAATCAGGTTATAGGGTGTAAAAAATGTCTAAATCTCCTAATAGACACTTTTATAGGACTTGTGTTTATAGGACAAACCAATAAAATGTTATCTCACTATAAATGTTTTAGTAGGTTTTTTACGACAATAATAAAATACGAGTAAATTACATTTTTAGTCCCTATGGTTTGTTGAAATTTTCTATTTTCATCCTTGTGGTTTTGAAATTACAACTTTCATCCCTATAGTTTATAATTCATTACTTTTTTCGTCCTTATGTTTTAAATTGTATTACTTTTTTCATCCCTATGGTTTACACTTCATTTCTATTTTAGTCCTTCATACTTTAAAAGTAGTGTTTTGGCCTCAGGGACAAAAATAAAAATGAATTACAACCCATAGGGACCAAAACCGAAAATTTGAAACCACAGGGACGAAATCCACAATTTTTAACAAACCACAGGGACAAAAATGTAATTTAATCTTCAAATAAAGTATCATATCAGTTATTTTATACGACACATTTGAGAAATGTTGTAGGAACACACCTATTTATAGGAACACTTGTTTTTAAAAGACATTTTTTTCAAAAAGTGTCATAAAAAAATAATAGGATACTTTATTTCAAAAGTGTACTAGAAAATTTGATAAGATGTAAACAACCTATAAACTTAGGGGGCGTTTGGTTCGTTTTAAGGAATAAGAATGAAAATGGGAATCAATATATTAAGAAAAGGGAATGGAATATATTCATTACAATATATTACAATCCATTGTATTTCTTTGTATTGTTAATGTTTGTTTTATGAAAATATTATCAATGGCATTCACCAACATAACATCTCCATTAACAAATAGATCTGCATCTTCCTTAGCAAGAGACCAACAATAACCAACTTCTCCATCACCAAGAATTAATTTCCAAGACATCATCTCCATCACCATTTCCATTATCAAACATATCTGCATCTTTCTTAACAAGAGACCAACATTAACCAACTTCTCCATCACCAAGAAATCATCTTCCAAGACATCATCTCCATCACCAAGACGGAAAAAAACCCAGATCTGCTTCTCGGTGTTACATAAGTCAAAACCGGAGCAAAATAACATATCGATCTGATAAATCGAAGAGAAATCTTCAATCTGAGATGAAGAAAAACCTTCGATCTAATGGAGAAAAATCTTCAAAAAACTTAAGGATAACATGAGGTGTAGAAAGATGGATGATGAAGGTAAGGAAAGATGGAGAAAACCCTAACTGAAAATGGAGAAAATCTTAAAAAAAAAGCTTGAGGAAAAATTGAGGTGTATAAAGATAGATGAAGATATGGTAGGGAAGACGAGGAGACAACCTGATGGATATTTCTATTCCTCCCAAATTAGAGAGGGATGGTTTTTCCCCAAATCTATTATAATCATTAATTAATTTTTTGAAACCAAACACCTTTTTTCATTCCATTTGCATTCCTTATTTGAACCAAACATGATTAATGATTATCATTCCCATTAATTACCTTCTAATACCCCTAACCAAACATCCCCTTATTTTAATATTTTTAGATATGACACTTTATTGTTTGATTATATAAACTTGGGGGGGGGGGGGGTTGGTTCGTCTTAAGGAATGAAAATGAAAATGAGAATCAATATGTCAAGGAATAGGAATAAATATAGACATTTCATTCCATTATATTGCATTCTTGATGTTTGGTTTACTATATAATCCAATAGTTGGGGTTTCTTTTTTCTTGGTCCAAACTCCATCATCCCTATTGAAGAAATCGAAATTACAGATGAATGAACATATGAAAAAAAATCAAACAAATGAAGATGTAGATCAAAATTATTGATGCATTCTTGATGTTCAAATCAATTTCCACATTAAACAAATATGTTCCTCCCTAAACCTAAAGAAAATCGAACATGAAGATGAAGATGAAGATGAAGATGTTGATCGAAAATCAAAAATCAAAAATCAAAAATCAAAAATCAAAAATCAAAAATCAAAAATCAAAAATCAAAAATCAAAATCTGGAAGATGAAAATCTTGAAGATGAAGATGCAGATTGAAAATCTTGAAGATGAAGATGCGAAGATGAAAATCTCTCTTGAAAATCTTGGGAAGATACAAACGAAAATCAAAAATCAAAATTTGGAAGTTGAATGAACATATGAAAAAAATATCAAACAAATGAATAAAACAGACAAGCGTGTTCAGATCTATTTCCACATTAAACAAATATGTTCCTCCCTAAACTTAACGAAAATCGAAAATCAATATGAAGATGTAGATCGAAAATCAAAAATCAAAAATCAAAAATCAAAATCTGGAAGATGAAGATGCAGATCGAAGATGAAATCTCTCATGAAAATGTTGTGAAGAAGCAGACGAAAATCGAAAATCTGGAAGATGAAGATGAAAACCTCTCGTGAAGATCTCTCGAAAAGATTTCTTGATGCTTTCTTGAAGATGAAGAACTGGATGAGGATGAAGGCTTTCTTTCTTGATTTCTATTTGCATTCTCTTGTTTTTTTGGAAAAGATTTCATCAAATTTCGTGATTGCTTTCTATTCTCCTCAATTTGGGGAGGAACGGATTTTAAGCAAATCTATTATAATGATTCATTATATTTTTTAAACCAAACACTATTTTTCATTCCATTTCTATTCCTTATTTGAACCAAACACCATCAATTATTATCATTTCCATTTATTACCTTTTAATACTCCCAACCAAACACCCCCTTAAATTGTATAAAGTAGTCAGATAAGACACAAACTTTTAATAAACCCAATTTTATTGTAGCGCCTGCTCAAGTGACAGAATACGATGATGACATTATGGATTATAAAAGCCAAAGGCATGATGGATACGGAGATAAACATTTTTTTTTGGGAGTATCTTAGTTGAACAAAAAGAGAAAAATTAAGCCTATCGAGTTTCAATACACGTATGAGATGAGGAAGTCCAAAAGAAAACCAATATGGTCCATGATAGCTCGATATCAAATGAATTGTTAAAATTTTGTTATCTAGATCTTACAGTGAGACTTGTTGTTACTAGTAATAAAAGGAAAAAAAAATCACCTCCTCGATTTACGAATTTGAGGTGATTTTTTGGACGAGTCTTGATAAAGAAAATATGTATTTGGTTAAAGCAAATTGCATAGAAAATATAACGTCCTTTTATTTTATTCTTATATTAGAAAACATATTTTCGAAATATACTTTTTTAAGGTATATAGTTTAATTCTATGCCAATTAATTTTGAAGAAATTTTTAAATATCGGTTATTACAAATTCCAAGAGCCTATAAAGAACCGGTGTGGGACCATTTCTAAGAATTGTGTACCACGTCGTATGTATACAAAAACTATGAGTTCTTTATAGGCCATTCATAGAATGTATGCGAATTAGGGTTTGGGATTAATTAGAGGATGGATACTTCATCAGGGGGTAGTTTTATTTTTGTTACAAATTAATTTAGAAAGAAAAAGTTTGTTAGTTACTTTTACGATTGAATACCAACTGTGACAGAACTGATAACGTAAAACCATATGCAGTATTGATGTACATAATCACACGGCTGGAATGCAGCTAACTCGAGTTAATTGGAAGTGAGGAGCTGAAGTTGGTGAGCTCGAACCACGACCTGAAGCCGTGCAAGTGTGTGCATGCATTCTAAAGCTATACGAGACTGCTTCCTCACGTACGCTCCACGTACCAATGCTTGCAACTTCACCAAGCTCTTCAATGCCTTACGTGCTCTCCGTGCCTACATGAATGATCATAAGTTTCTCGTAAATCATAATCCAAATACCAGTAATAAAAGAACTTGTTTTCAAAAGTATACATGTATCTATCAATTAAATAAATTAAATTTTTAATTAAAATATGAAAATTTATTGTTCGAGATCTACCCCAATTGTGAAACTCCATTATAATATTGTTCAAAAGAACTTCTGAGGAGAGAACAGAGATTCCAACAAATATTAAGCAAAAATGGTTAAATTTTAACAAATAAATAAACCATAACGCATATATAAACATACAAGGTGACATCGAAAGCATGCTTGGATTTTCATGGCAGCAACAATCTCTTTGACCGACCGTGGGGTGTCACAGACATATTCTTCGGTTGTAGTGGTGGTTGAAGGAGGTGGCCGTGGCGGTGGTGGTTCATCAGAGAATGTAGTATTCATGGTGCCGAGGACCACAATGGATTCAGAACGACATGGATATGACCGGAGAAACTTTCTTCGGACAACTCCGAACCAACTTTTATGGGTTTTTGCCATTCGAAATCCCAAGCCCGATTTAAATTTGAGGTAAGTGGTTTACTATAAAATGATTGATAAAATATCAGTTTTTAAAGGATTAAATATGAAAGTAGTACAAGTAGATGGAAAGGGTGGATGAGATGTGGTGAGCATATAGATTTTGGGCATAGTTGTTAGCGTGTAGGAGAGAACGTGAGGGGATGATCATAACAAAGAAAGCGATATATGGTGTACTTTTGAAACATTTCCATTTTTTGAAAGTCAAATAGATATTTTCATTTAGAAAAAGTCAAAATTCTATGAAAATTGAATGGAAGCTGTTGTGGATTGGTTTGTATTTTAATATTTTTATTAAGATTTTAGTTTGGATAATGTAAATTTCATTATAATAAAATTGGTTTTATATTACTTTAAAATGTTTAAGAGTCCAAATAACTTATTTTATATAATATAAGTTTATAGGACAAAAATATAAAGCGTTACAATGGGTTTATATGATGTTTTTAGGTGTTTTTACAAAAATTTTAAGGTGTTTTTAAAGTTTAGTGTCCTATTAATAATTTTATAGGACACTTCGATTGTATCAATTCAATTGATTGTATTGAATTGAACAAACTTGAAACTCTCCCAACAATTTCGAGAATGTTGGCTCTCCTCACAAGTGTTTACAAATTCGATACCAACTACTCTCATCACTCTTCTATTTATAGTCTACTTTCAACCTTCTAACTATTACAACAATAGCTATAACCGACTAATCAATATTCTAACAACTTTGGGACATGTAGCAAAAGGACTCAAATACCCTTGCTTATTCTTCTTCCTTCTAGAATATACTATCCCAAAGTGATTCTCATCAGTGTCCTATAGAATTGTCTTATAAACCTATATTTTTATAAGACATTTGTGTTTATAAGACAAATTTTCAAATAGTGTCATATAAAATAGTTAATACGATATTTTACTTTAAAAACATTGTAACAAAACTTGTTAAAAGGCCTAAAAGTGTTTTATAAACTTATTGTAACACTTTTAGATATGATGTTTTTTGGTTTGGTCCCATAAACTTAAGTCTTATAAATTATTTTTTAGAACGCTTAGACATTTTATACGACCAATAAAACAAATTTTGTTGTGGAAAATTGACTAAAATAGCCTATCCTATCAAACAAATTTATCCATTTCCCAGAGTTTTTTTTCCCAAAATAGTCAAATCTTTAGGCAGATGTTTTACGCATTAAAGACTGATTTCTGGAAAAAGAAATAAAGAAAAAAAAATTGTACGCATATGTGTAAGGTTTCTTTACGCAAAAATTTGAATCCTTGTGCAAAAATTTGAATCCTTACACAAAAAATAAGAATCTTCACGCAATTTTTTTAATCTGAAAATCGAGTTTACGCAAATGGATAAGACATTTACACATAAACTCTAAGGCGTTGTTTGTTTTTTTTTTTAAATCTCTTAATGACTCTTAAGTTTGAATCGTTCAGACCTTTTTACATTTAAACCGTTTTTTTTCCAGTTTTCTGAACCTCTTAACTCTTAAATACGTCTTAAATAAGAAGTAGTGATCTAACTTCTTAAAACCTCTTATCGTCACCTCAATTCATATGATCTTCTTTATCTCAAGACGCCTCTAGACATTATAGAAACATACAATCTTGTTGATTCAGATTTCAGACTTCAGCACCACATCTTATTAATTAGAAGTATAATAAAACTTCAGATCTCTTAAAAACAAACTGCACCTAACTTAAATGTTCAATTAAACAATTGGCTAAAAAGTAAAGTTAGTTGCAAAGATTGACTACTTTTAGTCAATTTCTCTTTTGTTGTAGTACGTTACTTTTGATAACTAAGGGGCGGTTTACTAAAAACTTACCCGGGTAAGTGTTTATCGGTATCACTTATTTTACGGTCCTTACCTATTGAGCTTGAAAACTACCTAGAATCTTACCTGATAAGAACCATAACAAGAACCTAGAGTTGTTAGGTCCATTGAGATCATGATTGGATTGATGATAAAGAATAACAAGGATTAAGGGAAGAAATCAGTAGTTTATTGATACTGAAAGTAAAACTACAACTACTAGGGAGAGAACAGCCGTATGTCTACATTTCAAATGAAAATGCTTAACCTAAAACTAGGCTACATGATTCCTATTTATACCCCTATATCCTTGTATACGTTTTAAGCCCAAACCCATATACAAGGCCCAATACATTTATATTGATTACTTTACTAAACTTCTAAAGTGAACATATTTATATTCTAACATTCTCCCCCTAAGTTTTGTAAAGTAATCATTCTCTGATCAGCTCCAGCTTCAGCTCCTCTCCCCCTTGATTTCTTTATAAAACTTAGAGCTGCATAAACTTCAAAGCTCCTCTAGCCCCCCTAGAATGTAGCTCTTATCCTTGGAGTTTCAACTGAAATATCAGATCTGATGTAGACCATAACCTCGACTAAGTGCACATAAAGACAACTTTTGACTCTTGTAAACCCAACACATTCCGTATGCCCACAAGAATGATATGTGTGGATTATGGAGTGACACCCAAAGTGCATCTTCAGTGGATAACATCTGATCTGTCTTTGAACCACGAGTTGACGTAAGAAGTCAACTTAAGAACTTCATCTGATAAGCTTACGGGTGACAACATCCGGTAGCAACACTACAAGGCAAGGGTTAGAAGGCAAGCAATATTCAACAACTGATAGAAGACGCTCATTTTCTGACTGCTTTCTAGAAGACTGAATAATCAAACCCAGAACTCCTTTCTTCACGAATCAACTGGATGATTATAAGCACTACTGATTCTAAATTACAACTCAAGCATCAGAACAATGATTGCAGTCGCTCACACTACTGAGTGATCAGTTCAGAAGAATGATAAAGTGCTCTCAACGGTCTAACAACTCAAGAAGCTTTCCAGACTGATGATTGCAGATGCTCAAGCAGCTAACTCAATCCAAGCAGAGACCAAATCATCAAATCCAGAATCTGAAAATCTTGAAAGACATGAGCACTCGTGAAATGTAGGTCAGTTGCTAAAGATATGTGACCAACATATGATAAGAGTGATGTCACATATGCATTCCGCGTAAAAAGCTCAGGAACAGGGCAAACTTGTATCGGAATGGCTTCAGAACAGTCAGAATTCTCAAAAAGCACAAAACTTTCGCAAAACACCATCAATTCGCAGATCACTATTCACATTTGAGCATGATTCGCAAGATAGACTAAGCTGAAAACCACAATTCTCATAGGCTTACATTGCGAATCCTTACTTTTCGTAAGGGCCTTATCTGCGAATTCCTCTCCTTTCGCAGATCACATACCTGCGAATCCTCATAAATCATATCACACATGCTTGCGAAATCTCAACTTTCGCAACACTCTAGCATGCGAATCCTTGACTTGGAACATTTTTCATATTTGGAAGCCACTTTTCGCATAGACAAATTCTGCGAAATCTTAACATTTCATATCTGGTGGCCTGCAAATTCCTAAGAACTCGCACACAACTAATGCACAGTAGTCTGCGAATTCCTCACAATTCGCAACATGACTACTTGCGAAATCCACACTTGTAAAATTTTGTTGTGTCCAATAAATGTTCCATGTGAATCCTTCAAAAAATATCTTCATTCTGCGAATTCTATCAAACATCTTGCGAATTCTTCGACTTTTGCGAGTTCTTAAAAAATCCTGCGAATTCTTTTGGATCTGGAACGATTTTCAACTTTCTTCCAACAAAACCTTCAAAACATCGAATCTCGAGTTGAGCTTTTATACACAGGTTCGAAACCACCTTTTGAGCACAATTGTAGTTGATCATCTTGTCTAATTTCGACTCTAAACATCAATTCGATCCAACCACAGTGATATATTATTTTCGAACAAGAAATGCTCAAAATCGACAGATTCGACTTTCTGGAATGAAATTGTTACAAGTAATTGATTCAGTAATAATCTACAATAACTTCTGAATCAATTTGGCAACAAATAACAATCAATCAAGCATCAAATCCAGAAATCGAAATTTTCAAACATCGACTGTTCTATCAAACCAATCAGATCTCAATCGTGCAAAGAATTATATCTCTGTTAGGCTCTGATACCACTTGTTAGGTCCATTGAGATCATGATTGGATTGATTGAATGATAGCCAAGGAATCATAGGGAATAGAAATCAGTAGTTTATTGATACTGAAAGTAAAACTACACTACAGAGAACAAGGCAGCCGAATGTCTACATGGTGAATGAATATGCTTAACCTAAAACTAGGCAACATGATTCCTATTTATACCCCCATATCCTTGTATACATTTTAAACCCAAACCCATATACAAGGCCTGATACATTTATATTGATTACTTTACTAAACTTCTAAAGTGAACATATTTATGTTCTAACAAAATCCCAAGGACTCCTCTAGTCCCTTAATTGCAACTCCTTTCACGATAGGGGTTTTAAATCTATAGCCCTAATGAGTTCAAGTTTTTTCAACCAGTATGCCAATTTGAAATTTATAAAACTTTCAAATACATAAGTTTTATAACAATTAATTGTGCGGTAAAAATACACTACCGTTCATTCGATAGGTTTCAAAATTGATCACCAACACTACGCATATAAAACCATTTTGAAAACTCATTTGATCAGTACTTACGTTAATAAAAACGGTAACAAAAGATGCGCAACAAAATTTTCAAAAGGACTACCATGGTCCTAGTATGCATCAATTTATACTATGTATATGAAAAATAATTTTCCGTACTATAACCAGTGCAACAAACTGTTTGTCCATTCCAAAAAAGAAATTCACAATTTCAACTTCAAAATCTTCTCCTTTAAAAACACAAAACGTCGGAAGATAAAATCCCCAACAAGGCCCATTTACGTCCGTTTATTTCCCCAAATTTAGCAACACGATAGGAACGTAAATAAATTTTAAATCGAGTTTAAAACTTTGAGCCGCACAGATAAAACATACTTGACCAAAATAGTAACTACAACGACATGAATACCGATAATTCATTTAATGCATTGCGGAAAATTTCTAACAGTAAAATCAACAACTGAAACATGTTCTGAGCAAAAGTTCTATCTGAAACAACATAAATCTTTTATACGTTTACTCACACCAACAACATAATTTAATCCAAATACGAATAGTATACAACGATGAACACTTGTATAAAGTCCAAAGATAAATCACATGATATTGAAACTTCCCCAAAATAACATATGGGTTGACATCTATTAACAAAACCCATAAATTAACGCACACGATAATCCATGTACACATGTTCCAAAGTTTATCTCCGCGACGCAAAAAGTCGTACGATAAGACACCATAAAACCCAACTGAATTTTCATAAAACTCATTAACGCTAAAATCAAGCGGTGTCAAAATTTTCATTTCCTAACATAAAAAGCATAAAACGACAATAAGTCTAAAAATGTTAAAATTCTAAAACCACAACGTACGAATAAGTGACCCTTTTCAACAAAACTTTCATGAGACACAACGCCCAATAAGCTCGTAAATTTACACGCAATAAAATTAAAACCCACGCATCTCCAAGTACCACTCACGCTCCCAAAACGTCGCAAAACTCTACTCCATAAAATTCAACACGACTCATAAAGACCAAAATTCCCAAGAAAATTCCAACTCAAGAACTTGGGAACAACTCTTCCTTTAAGACCTTAACATACGTGGAGGAGATCCAATGTCAAGGTCAAAAATTCCACAGTTACTTGTCCAATACCCCAAATGACATTAAACACGGATCTTATAATATCCAAAAATAGCGTTAAACACAAAACGTCGACGAAGAGATTTTCAATATAAATTTGCAATCGCGTGCAACAATCATGCCTGTTTAAGCTCACGGTTTAAAATATGATGAGTGCTAAATTCTTTACCAAGACTTTGTAACATAACTCACTTTATACTTTGAAAACATGAGAAACAATTTATGCAAACTTTTCTAGAAATAAATTTCGTGCATGAATTTTGGTTGGCTCTCGGCATCCTAGGTCCACGCTTCCCAATTTCCTAGCCACGCTATCGACAACCGGATGCATCAAACATCCCTAAGCATTAATCACACCAATCTGATTAACTTACAATATTTTCTTGAAATAGAGTCTCTTTATCAAAGCCTATGGTTCTAATTTCAACCAATAACTCCGACACCAAAATGGTCAACTTAATGCATTCGTCGGGCTTAACTATCACTCCAGAGTGACAATGCTATAAACATCAACTCTTCCTTAGACTACTCGCTTACAAACTTCTTTACTACCCCAACAGTTATCCCACCAAGGTAGTACAAGTACACACATGTAGTATGTAGGTTCACCGTGACACTGGCCAGGAGTCATTATGAACGTACCGTACATGATCATCTTTGCTATCCTCGACAAGTTTCCCGTTTCTAGTGACTCGATCGATCCCCAAAATATCTTATCTTAAGGTACCTAATGTGCAATTTCACTTACAATCACTTATAAGAACGCTAGTTTGAGTTTAGGCATCCAAAAATAAATACCTAATTTTCTCAAACTTAAGCTCTGATACCAACTTATAACACCCTCAATTCTGTAAATAGCAACTAATTTAAAATTTTCTAAATACATCGATAATTGATTCATCTACAATCACAATTTAAGATTGAACCTCAATACACACATTCCATTCCATACATACAGACTATAATAAGGACGGGTGCTACTAAAACCCAATAACAGTCACTATCTCCAAACTGCGGAAGACTTCACCAACTACTTACACTAGGCTCAACTCTTCATAGTAGTGCTAGAACCAAAACCCCCAACTGGAACCTGATGCACATGCCGACAAATAAAAAGGGTTAGGCTTAACGCCTAGTGAGTTCAAGAGTTTTCAACATTTATAAATGAATCGTTAAAGAGGAAGAATGCAAATTAAAATCATAATCTTTCACAATGATATGCTTCAATCATGAAAACGACTCGTTTACTAATAATTATGCATTTTAAACGAAAGAGACACCAATGTAATCGTTAACCAAACCAAACTGTTTTAAAGGCTAAGATCCCAATATAAAACGTTCTTTCGTAAACTTAGATTTAACCCAAAACTTGCTCAAAATGAGAATAGAGAGAGGACTCACAATTGTATAAAATGTGTGTAAAATGTTATATCTCGAAATACCCAAAACACGGGTGGGACATGAGACACAACTCATAAACCATAGATAAAAACCCATATAAATAAATATCGCAGTGAACACGGACATTAGACCCAAAACTCACGCAACCATAAAATGGGACGAAATCAAATACCGAAACGTGGGAATGTCGTATTTCATTCAAGCCTTAATATACGCGGGGGAAACCCAATATTAAGGCCATCATTTGCCGCCGACCCCACAAAATCCAAAGTTGAAGATACGACATTAACATTTAAAATACCCCGTATCGACGACGGGGAGACACGTATACGTTGAGAGTAGAGAAACACACGAGTAGACCACCCATACAACGTACTCGCATGTCATCTCAACGTTTCCATCTTGGGTGGCGAGAACACGTGAATGGATCCACCCGTGATGTTATTGGATTTCACCACATATCCCGGACCTAGTTCCCATGCCATACCAGACATCACAATCCTCGAACCGTTTATTGCCTCTAGCCATACTCCGTCGAGTTCCACCCCAAGGACTTACGAAGATGGGTGCCTATCCAATCTAGACGAGTTTCAACTCAGAGGCTTGAGCCGCCTATTGCCTACTCGCTAGCGAACCCAAGCAGTCAATGGTCAACAACCAACCTTACCCGCTTTCCCAAAACAGACAGACTTACGTGCCTATGGATCCATTACAACACTGTCTAACATTACATAACTCCAAATGAAAGACCAAAGCTCCCAAAACATGTAACTCTCAAATGACACGAAAATTGCACCATCATACTCAAAACCCCACAATGGTTATTAATTCGGACAAATGTCCTCAAGGCTCAATTTAGTCAAAACCGAACCAAAAGCCCAACAATTTACGTAAACCCCAAATGAAAGCCAGTAATAAACATTGAAACACGCTTGACCAACTATCATGCAAACACAACGACCAAAGGTATGATTAACTCAAATCTCATCATTGGTTGAGGCAAACCATTTTCCAAATGAACTCATACCCTTATATTTCCAAAATATCTCATAACACGATGATATGCATTTTCCGAAAAAGGTTTATAAGATCAAATACACAAAATGACACTTACGTCAAATGAACTCTAATTATATATGTAAAATCATCAAAGAAACATTTCAACATCATTTATTTACCAAAATTCTCAAAGATCCCAAAATGGGTGTTTCACCATGTTTATAAAACTAAACATTTCAAAATAACCAAAACTTATCAGGTGATCAGCAGTTAACAATTTCATGTAAAACACAAAACACTATAAAATGAACATTTTGGCATGTACACCATTTTCACAAATCAACTTGAACTCACCTCGCTAGATTTAGGCTAAATCTAGATTTTACCCCACTTTGAGCTCATTTGAAGAAACTTGAATCTTCAAGGTCAAAACCTCCATAAACTAAGATACACAAATTTCACCCATAAATGATCACATTCAACCATTTAGAATCAATCTCCAAACACATGACATCAAAATCTCCATTTTGGTCAAAACCTTCCAAAATCTTACAAACCGAAACTGAAAGAATCAAACAATAGAAAATCATCAATGAAGCATTTACATCACCTATTAAGGTTTAGAAAAGGAGGGGATAAACTTACCACTTAGGTTTTGGTGAAAACTTAGAAAACCCCAAATTTCTTGAAGATGGAGGTGATGATGATGAGCTCTTGACCTTTGCTTCCAATCTACCACAAAATATTATTGTATATTCCCAAAAACAACAATCTAACATTGAAAATCTCTCAAAAACGAAACCATAGCAACTTGAATCGCCAAAAATGGAGTTGAAATGAGAGAGTTATGAAGAAATGAAGAATGGGGCTGAAAATCCGACTTTTAACAAGTCTGGTACTAGTGTGCTACAATGACATGCGACTTTGACATGTCATTGTCGCATTTCATAGTCGCTCAAATGGTCTAGAAGGCTCTCCCTTGGCTGCTACTTTGCCAGTGCGACTATGATCATGTCATGATCGCCGGGCATTGTAGCCGGACCCGTACCAAGCCACGGAACTCGACATTTTCTATGACAACACTCCCGAAACTCTTAAGGACTTAAAGTAATGTTTTGTCAACATAAATCCCACCATATAAAAGTTACAAAAACGTCCGGGTGACCTTTACTCACCGAAAATTACGGGTGTTACAAAGGCACGTCAATTACACTTACTGTTATGATTTCCAGCTTGCCATCGAAACCAATCAGAAAAGGGTGAACATGACAAAGCCTAACTTGGATTATGAAAACTTGGAGGATTATGATCTATTCAAAGTCATTGATCATCCTGAGCTTGGAGTTGTATACAAGAATGGTGAGAACAAGAAAAGGTTCATGAGGATATCAGAGTTATCAAAGTTTTCAGATGGAACAATGAAGGTTGTCAGACTCCATCTTAACAGGAAGTTTAAAGAGAATGAAGAGAAAGTCAATAAAGGAGAGAAAGGTCTTGGTAAACTTGACAGACTTGCTTTGATCCGAGTGTTGGATGCTTTAGATATGATAAACTTCATTTCAGAAGGGGGATAAGGATTTTTGAATCATTGCTTGGGATCAGACAAGGAAGTTATTCTCGTTGGGACAGGCCTATTATAAATACTTGATCTAAAAGGGGGAGAATGTTAATGTATTGTTTGGATCAAGTGTTTTACTTTTGTAATGTTTGACTTTGTCTGTCTATGTCTTTGCTAGTTTTAGTATCTTGAGAGTTTGTGTGAGATATAAATAGAGTAGTGCTTTGAGTGAATCATGTAAATGAGAGTATTGAGCGCACACTATTGTAATCATTTGACACTAATATACATATGACTGTTTCTCTCTCCAGATTCTCTCTCTATACATTTTGATTTGAATTGTGTTGTATTGATTGATAATGGCTTGATTTGGACTTACAGTTCCTAAAGACTTTGCCCAGTACACTTATGAGCAGAAAAGTCGATTTAAAGCTGATAAACAAGCTAGATCTCTATTACTACATCTCTATTACTACAGAGCATTCCGAATGAGATATACATAAAGATCGACAACTACAAAGAAAATGCCAAAAAGATGTGGGATCAACTGCAGAAAATGATGATGGGTTCTAAGGTCGGAAACCAAATGAAAGTAGCGAACTGCATCAATAGCTATGAAGAATTTAAGGCGAAAAAAAATGAAATCCTTGAGGACACCTATGAGAGATTTGTACTTCTTCTAAATGAGCTTTCAAAGAACAAGGTTAAGAAGAAACAAATCGAGAACAACATAAAGTTCCTCAACATACTGCAGCCCGAGTGGAAAAAGCACACTCGCAGGATGAAACAAATGAAAGACCTGAGTGACATACCCCTCCACGAAGTTTATGAGACATTAAGGAAAAACGAGGAGGAGGTTGAAGAGAAAAGGAGTGAGAAGAAGAAAGTTGAGAAGGTTCAGATCCCATTGCTTTGGTAGCTGTCCAGAAAGATAAGGAGAAAGAGAAGAAAGAAAAGAAAAAGAAGAAGAAGATAGTACTTCCAAGCTCAGATGATTCGGCAGATTCAGATTCTGATACTGACGATGGCGAAAACCTAAAACAATCCATGTTGCTATCGACCCGTGCCTTTCAGAAGAAGTTTTATAAGAAACCGGGTTCAAACTCTCAGCGATATTCATCTTCTGGATCAAAGAATCATGAGCACAGAGAACGGGTCAAAGTAAGAAGGTATGAGGAGAAGAGATTTGGTGAAAGAAAGACGGAAGAGAAGAAGAATATTGTGAATGATTATGGCACTGAGAAGAAGACCGAGGAGATGGTTAAGTGTTATAATTGTGGAAAAGTTGGCCACTTTGCAAAGGACTGTCGGAAGCCAACTGTCAGAAATTCTGAATATTACAAGTAGAAGATGTTACTTGCTACACAGAAGGAAGCGGGGAAAGCCCTAATGGCGGAAGACGAGTTTTGGCTAGACCATTCCGAGAATGAACAAGAAGAGACAGTACACATGTGCTTGATGGGAAATGAGATAAAGTTTGATGAATCTGATGAAGAGACATCTGATGAGGTATTGAACTTTTCTGAAAATGATTTTCTAACCAAAATGGAAGCCATGATGGTTGAACTTCAAGACCTACAATCTAAACTGAAAAAGGAAAAGAACAGAGTTGCAAAGAAAAGTCAAAAGATATTTGAACTTAACAAGGAACTTGTTGGGAACAAAGATTTGATTGATTCTCTGAACAAATCTACTTCTAATCTTAAATTGCAAAAATATGGTTTTGAAAGTAAGATTTCTTATTTTATGTCTAAATTGTCTAAGTCTGATCTTGAAAGGCAAGAATGTGTTCTAAAAGCTCATATTTTGCAGGTAGAAAACAAGAACTTAGAGAAAAAGGTAAATGGTTTGGAAGCGAAATTATATGCTAGAGGTCAAACAGATCAAACCATTTTCTTAAATATACGCAATGAGGAGGCTGATTTTAAAGAGAAGTGGGGACTCGGTTACGATAACCCCCACTACTTAAAGAAAGCCATCAGAAAACAACCAACATTGTATAATTTTGATTTTCTTTTTGCTGCTGGTAAATATCATCATTTAAAACCCAAATTTGTCACCAAGTCATCTGATGAGGTTGAAGCCAAAGAAGATGAGTGTTAGGTCCAAGAGATCATAGATTGATTGAATGATAAAGAATTAACAAGGAATTAGGGAACATAATCTGTAGTTTTATTGAACAAACAAATCTAAACTACATAGAGCGTTTACAAGTCGTATGTCTACATTTCTGAAATGAAACTTACAAAACTAAACACAATACAGACTCTATTTATACCCCATATCCCTTGTTACACATTTAAGCCCAAACCCATTACAAGGCCCAATACATATTAAGGTTGATTACTTTACTAAACTTCTAATAAGAACATAAATTATGTTCTAACATTGAGAAAATAAAGAATTTAAAGAAAATGCAACTACCATTCTGCTATCAAAAGCTGAATGATAGTTATCTTTCAAAAAAAAATCAAAACGTCTTTCAAACGATTATTTTGCTAGCTATTCTACTACTGAGATGGAGGCACAACCGATTAAAGCTAAAATTTATGTTCCTCCACTCATTCTAGAAAGCAAAATAGTTGATTTTGAAAATGCTTTATCAAATGAAAGAATTTTGATTGATATTGAACAAAATGTGTTTTCAACTGTAATGAAGAACACTGTTTTCAAAGCTGAATCTCAAAAGTGTTCTAACTCTTCTAAGGCACCTCAAACCTCTGAAACTGATTTTGATGACTTATTTGCGTCTACAAATGATTTTTTAAATTCTGATGATGGGTGTGTTGATGAGATTGATATGTTTGACTTTAATGCTCAACTTCCAGATCATTCTACTTTTATCATTAATAATGAAGCTTTAACCAAGTGTGAATGAAATTGGTGAATCATCTACTAAGGTTGGCGAACCAGTTTCTATGAGTACATCTACTATCAGACAGGTAATGTTAAGTCTAATTTTGTAGTAATCATTGTATTAATTTTCTAGCCTATACTGTGCTTATTGTTCATATCTGTATTGTAAAGGCTAGGGGTATTTAAGTCCCCTTAGATCCTTTGTTTTGTAATTTTGGCACTCACATTTTAATACATCTGATTACTTTGGGCTTCACTACTTTCTCTCTCTAAAGATTTAGATATTCTTGGAATCTCAATTGGAATCAGAGCATACTAGATCTTGAGAGGATTGAGAGAAATCGTTTTTTAGTTACTGAATTTGTAGATTAAGCAGAAAATTTGATTGATTTTCTTGATTTTTCAAGAAAATCTCGTTTTTTGCTTGATTCATCAAATTTGGATAGGTTTCTGGTTAATCTTGTGCGAATTTGATTTGTTTAGATTCATTTTGTGTAATCGATCATTCTTGATTCATATATTTTTGCATAAAAAACATGATTTGATCATCGATTTTGTGTTTTTGTGATTTTCTGGAAAATAGAAGTTCACGTATTGTTCCATTCAAAGTTTTTGAGTTTCAGTGTGATTTAATCGAAATTGTAAGATGAATTGTGTAAGAAAGTTGTTTTCGATCATCATTGTGTGAATTACTTGTTTGAATTTCAGTGTTTTAATCGATCTTACGTGTTATATTTGATTTTCTGTGGTTTGCGTTTCATTCTTGTAAGTTTGCGCTTCATTCATATAGATTTGCGCTTCATTCATTTTGATTTGCGTAAGTTCTCTGTTCTTCTAATCAGTTAGTGTATTTCAGGTTTTCGCATCAAGATACATACGCAAGACTTATTATGCGCATCAAGTTAGAAGTGAAAAGTTTACTTCTCTTCAATTTGCGGCTCAAGCTTAATACGCAAAGCATAGTTTGCGTATTCTGTTAGAAACGCAAACCTCAGATCGCGCACACTTGGTGATCCGAAAATCTCATCTTGCGTGTCCTCAGTGATCCAAAAACCTCATCTTGCGTGTCTTCAGTGATCCGAAAACTTCAAGTTCTCGTATCACTCAGTTTGCGTTCCCCACTGCATACGCAAAACCTTCTTTGCGTTCCTCTCTGCAAACGCAAACCTTCAGTTTGCGCAAGCTCAAGACTTGGATTTTTTTTTCTGAATTTTCTGATTTTCTCGAAAGATGTCTTTGCAAGCACAAATATACAAAAATGACCTCATGATGTCATTGGGGTCTGATACACGTCCACCAGTACTGATCAATGAGAACGAATTCGAACAATGGAAGGATCGGTTTATTAACTTCATTGAAAGACAACCAAATGGGGAGAACATGATGAAATCACTGACTCAGGGTCCTATGGAAACACCAAGGAAAGTTGTTCCAGCTACTGCAACTACTGCTGCTACCACTGTTGAGAAAGCTTTAAGGGAATATGATGCTGATGAGATGTTACGACATCAAGTTGATAGCCAGGCCAAATCAAATCTGATTCTTGCTCTACCCAATTCCATATACAACAGAATTGACTGTTTCAAACAGAATCCTATGCTGATGTGGACTCAACTGGAAAAGATAATGCTTGGTACAACAATGTCAACTCAGTTGCACCAAACAAGGTATATGAATAATTTCGAAGAGTTCAAGGCTAAGGATGGGGAAAGCTTGAAGAGTGTATTTGATCGATTTTGGGTTGTCATAAATGATTTGTACAAGATCAAAGTTAAAAAGACTGAATTGGAGGCTAATTTGAAGTTTCTGAATGCACTACAACCAGAATGGAACAAGTCATGCCATAGAATGAGAAATGATGTTCGAATATCTACCATGCCAATTCAGGAGTTACACGAGATCTTGATGACAGATGAGTCAATGGTGATTGAAAAGAAGGCAAAGCTGGATAAGAAGAATAAGCCTAAGCCAGTGGATCCAATTGCACTTCTTTCAAGTCAACTGGCTGAGCAAGCATTAACTGAATCAGCTTATGATGGATCAACGGATGATGATGGCGAAGCTCTAGAAAAGGCCATGATACTTTTGACTCAGCACTATCAGAAAAGATTCAAGCACAGATCTGGTTCAAACAACTTGCGGTTTACTTCTGGTTCTAAGAAGATAGAACCTGGTGCTCCTTCAAAGACATACACTCCAAAGTATGAACCGGCTAAGGTTGTTGACCAAAAGAAAGATGACAAAAAGGCGATGAACTGTTTTAACTGTGGGAAGCCTGGGCATATGGTTAAGGATTGCAGAGTCAAAGTGGTAAAGGATGCTGCTTTTTACCGAAAGAAGTTGGCTCTAGCTGAAAAGAAGGAAAGTGGAACCATCCTGTTGGCCGAAGAAGAATACTGGTTGGATCATTCGGACAACGAGGCTGAAAATGAGAAAACTGCGGCTATATGCTTTATAGGTGATGACAAATCTGATGATGAGGAAGAGGATACCTCATCTGATGGTTCTGAGGTAATATCAGAGTTTAACTATAATTTCTTTTTATCTCAAATGAATGTTTTTATCACTGCTTTGCATGATTTGCGCTCAAAGTTCGTTTCTGAAAAGTTTAAAAATCAAGAAAAGTCTGATTTAATGGATAAACTGCAAATTTCTTTAAAAGATGAAAAGTCAATTTTAATTGATACAAAAGAGAAATTTCAAAAGCAGTTGGTCGAGTTAGAAAATTCAAATCAGACTTATCGTGATTCGTTGACTGAACTGACTTCTTCAAATCAAAATCTTTCTGAGAAAATAATTGTTTTAGAAAGGAAATTATATAAAAGAGAACAATCTGAGCAAACTATTTACATGAACAAACCAAGGAGTGAAGAAGCTATAAAGGAAAATTGGGGACTTGGTTTCGAAAATCCGCATTTTTTAAATCATGCCAAAAATGAAGTTCCTACTTTATATGAATATGATTACTTTACTCTTGCAAGATATGCTCCTCAGTTTAAATTCTTTTGGACAACTGAGAAACAAATTTTGGAAGATGAAAATGTGAAAAGGATGAAAAATAAGAGGATGGAAATGCCATTTGTTTACTCCTCTGAAAATGCAAAGTATTTTCCTGATCAATTTAAGAAATCCAGAAAATTTCAAAATATTTTAAATATCAAATCTTCCAATAAATCTTCATTATCAACAGATTTTGTTGATATTTTTGCTAACACTGATAAGGAAAATGTATCTCCGGTGTCTTATGATACTAAGAAATACATTCCCCCATTAGTGTTAGAAGAAAAAATTGTTGATCTTGAAGATCGATTGGAAGAAAAAAATCTTCAAACTTGTTTAGCAAACGATATATTTCTTTTAATAATAAAAACAAGTTTTGAAGATAAAATTTCTTCTGGATTGTCAAAAGATTCCAAGGAAAATGCTAAAGTTTTACAAAATAATGGCCATTTGCGTTCCACGTTGGAAACGCAAATTGATAGTTTGCGCATGCAGTTGGACGCGCAAAGCTCAGTTTGCGCCTCCAATGGGAAGCGCAAACCTCCTCCAGACTTGCGCAATTTTGAAAATTTTCACTCCGAGGCTAGTTCTTCAATGTCAAATGCTAAGACTGATTTTTTTGATAAAGTTTTTCTTCTGATTCAATTATTGATAAATCTTTACTGCTAAATGCTCAATTTTATAAAAAGAAGCGTAAAAGAAGAAGATCAAAGAAATCAAAGAAACATGATACTATCTTATCTGAAAATTCTAATGTTTCTGATTTTTCTTCTTCAGATCGGACTGTGAGGAAGTCACCAAGGCAGATTTGGAGGATGAAACAGCAAATTTTAGAATTTGAACTGTTAGGAGTTAACTGTGTAGACACTCTTTGTGATACTGATACATTTGCTTCATGTAATAAAAACCCAAAATATTCTTTTCAGCAAATGTTTGATATATCAAAGAATATCTCATATGCTTCTTCTAGTTCTGATTCTGATAATTGTGTTTTATCTTCTATTGATAATTGTTTTCATTCTTGCATGAAAATTAAATCTATGAAAAATAAAAGACATAAATCTAACAAGAGACCCATAAGCATATGGGTACCTAAAAAGGTGTAGTTTCTGTGTGTGCAACTAAGTCAATTATGGTATCTGGACTCGGGATGTTCAAAACATATGACTGGCAACAAATCACTTATGTCTAATTTTAAAGATAAATATTGCGGTCGTGTGAAATTTGGCAACTGTGAGACAACTCCGATTCTTGGTTATGGTGATCTAGTTCAGGGTAACATAACAGTAAAAAGAGTAAGCTACGTCGAGGGTCTAAGTCACAACCTTTTCAGCATAGAACAGTTCTGCGATAAAGACTTTGAAGTTAACTTCAAATCTAAAAGAGTTGCAGTGAAGAATGATAATGGCAAGGATCTTCTGGTGGGAAAAAGACACTCCAATTTGTATACCATTGATCTTTCCAAGATAAAAATTCCTTTAGATATCTGCTTGCTTTCTAAAGCTTCAGTTCAAGAAAGTTGGATTTGGCACAGACGTTTAGCTCACCTCAACTTTAAGTATATGGATCGCCTGGTCAAGAATGATTCAGTGAGAGGTCTTCCAGTTCTCCGTTTCCAGAAAGACCATCTATGCCAGGATTGTGAGAAAGGAAAAATGAAGAAAGCTCCTCACAAGCCTAAACCTGAACACTGCACGTCGGCTATTCTTGTTCTTTTGCATGTTGATTTGTGTGGTCCGATGAAGACGAAGAGTTTAGGACATAAGAAATATGTTTTGGTGATTGTTGATGACTACTCCAGATATACTTGGGTAAAATTTCTGAAGTCAAAATACGAGACTCCTGAAGTACTCATCAACCTCATCAAGACAACTCAGACAAATAAGCAGAAGCAAGTGAAAGTGGTAAGATCTGACAATAGCACTGAATTCAAAAACAGTACTCTTTAGGCATTCTATGAATCTCAAGGAATACAACAACAATTTTCTGCTGCACGTACTCCACAACAGAACTGCGTTGTTGAAAGAAGAAACAGAACGCTTGTTGACTCCGTCAGATCAATGCTCGCTTATTCTGGTCTATCTTTGTCTTACTAGGCTGAAGCAGTATCAACTGCCTGTCATACATAGAACATATCAATTCTGCATCGTCGTTTCAACAAAACACCTTATGAACTTATGAACGGGATCAAACCGAACATGAAGTATTTCAAGTCATTCGGGTGTAAATGCTACGTTCTGAATGACAGGGAGAATCTCAACAAGTTTAGTCCAAAGGCAGACGAGGGTGTATTCGTGGGTTATTCTTCAAACTCTGCCGCTTATAGAGTTTTTCTGATATCTGCAAGAAAGGTCATAGAGAGTGTCAATGTAAACTTTGACGAAGCTGCTGATTTGGTTTCTAGTCACTCAGACTCAGAACCCGCTATTACTGAAAATTCAGTTTCTGAACAAATCAGTTCAGAACCTGCTCTTTCACCGAATAACTAGGATTCTTCTACTCCCTCTCCTAATCTTTCTGATCTTGATTTTCTGTTTGAAAATTTTTATGATGATGTGCCTAGATCTAATTCTGAAAATGTTTCTAATGTTTTGAATCAGGAAACTGAGAGCTCATCTATTCCAAATTCCGCTGCATCTATCTCTGACAATGATGTTGCTCCAGTCTCTCATGTTCAACAAGAACCGGTACAACAAGATTTTGTTCAATCAGACAATATTCAATCGAAAACTGAGCCTATTCATGAAGAACATACTCAAGAAGAGTCTATTCAAGATCAACCTGTTCAAGAGGAATCAATTCAGGAAGAAGTACAGAATGATGTTATTCAACAAACTGTTCCTGAATCTGATTCAGAGATTGTTGAGATACCTCCTCCTCAAGTTGAAACTATTTCTATCTCTTCATCTGATGTAGAAGTTTCTGAACCTCCCTCTCTTCAATTAGAAGTGGTTCAAGATGTAATTAATCCTCTCCCTCATACCACAAAATGGACAAGATCTCATCCAATTCATCAAATTATTGGAGATCCTCAAGCCAGTGTTTCTACACGCTCCAAGTCGGCTTACTTCCAACGAATGTCTCTTCACTTGCTTCCTAAGCAAGATTGTACCTACAAAAGTTTCTGAAGCGTTGGAGGACCCGGATTGGATTATTGCTATGCAAGAGGAACTAAATCAATTTGACGCGCTGAAAGTATGGAGACGTGTACCAAGGCCTAAAGGAAAAAGCATAATTGGTACAAAGTGGATATTCAAGAATAAAAAGGATAAAGATGGTATCGTTGTACGGAACAAAGCAAGATTGGTAGCCAAAGGATATCGACAAGAAGAAGGTATTGACTACGATGAAACATTTGCACCCGTTGCCAGATTGGAAGCTATCCGAATGTTTCTTGCCTTTGCTGCTTATCGCAACTTCACAGAATATCAAATGGACGTCAAGACGACATTTCTCAATGGCAAGCTGAAAGAAGAAGTATATGTATCTCAGCCAAAGGGTTTTGTTGACAAAGATCGTCCAGATTATGTATATTTTCTCGATAAAGCATTGTATGGTTTGAAACAAGCTCCATGGGCGTGGTATGACGAGTTGTCAGCTTTCTTGGTCAAATCCGGCTTCACCAAAGGGTCTATCGATACTACTCTTTTCATTTATAGAACTAATCTTGATATCTTCTTAGTACAAATATACGTAGATGATATTATTTTCGGTGCGACTAACAAATCTTTATGTACTTGGTTTTCTGATTTAATGACCTCTAGATTTTTGATGAGCATGATGGGAGAAATCAACTTCTTCCTCGGCTTACAAGTGAAGCAGCTTCCAGATGGAATCTTCATAAATCAGTCAAAGTACGTATTTGACATTTTGAAGAAATTCAAGATGGACAAATCTACTTCTATCGGCACACCGATGGCTCAAGATGCCAAACTCGGACTCGATCCAGATGGAAAAGTTGTGGATCAAAAGACATACAGAGGGATGATCGGATCGCTGATGTATCTAACTGCCAGTCGCCCGGACATAATGTTCTCCGCGTGCTTGTGTGCCCGATTCCAAGCTAAACCAAAAGAATCTCATCTTTTAGCAGTCAAACGCATTTTTAGATATATTAAAGGAACTCCTTATTTAGGATTATGGTATCCTAAAAGTTCTGACTATAATTTGATTGCTTATTCAGATGCAGATTTTGGTGGTAATCAATTGGACAGGAAGAGTACTTCTGGTCATCTTCAGTTTTTAGGTGACAGACTGATAAGTTGGGCGTCGAAAAAGCAAAACTACGTTTCAATATCAACAGCTGAAGCTGAATACGTCGCTGCAGCTAGTTGCTGTGCTCAAGTGCTTTGGATGAAAACGCAACTTCGCGATTACGGGATGCTATACAACACAGTGCCGATATATTGTGACAGCAAGTCTGCAATTGCGATATCGGTCAATCCAGTCCAACACACCAAGACTAAGCACATAGACATGAGATACTATTTTATAAAGCATCACGTGGAAGAAGGTACTATTGAATTATATTTTGTCCCAACTGAATATCAACTTGCTGATATATTTACAAAAGCTTTAGATGAAAAACGTTTTAACTTTTTGCTTTCAAAAGTAGGCATGTTGAATTTAAAAGTTTAAATCTTTACAAATTTTATTCTATAAAGTAAAATCTTTCAGATTTTCTTTCTTTTGAATAAAATGTGTGTCTAGGATCTTTTACAAGTCGCCTTGTTTATATTAAAGTTTCATATGTTCAATTTTCAAATCTTACAAACATCGAAAAGTCAGCAACATGATTGACGCTTTAGATTCTGCTTTAAAGATATGTGAGTCGGCATATTTATGGTTTACTTTGCTTGAACAACCTAAGTGATCAAAATTGTAGATTGTAATGAAAATATGGGCTAAGCGATTCAATATAGATCTGAGTTATTGAGATGATTAATTTTAAGCTTATAAAATACAAAAATCTCTGGGTTTAAAAGTTTGTACCTGTGACCTTTCTGGTTTGGGAAAGTAAGTTTCGTGGGATGCTTGACATCTGGTCCCCTAAGGTCATTTGGTCTGGGAGTGATCGAACAGAAATCCTTCTATAGAATCAGATCGAAAGTCATGTTTTACTGGTATGAATAGGTTTAGGATATGTCGATGTAGCCTTTCTGATCTGGGAAAGTAAGTTCCAAGGGGTGCTTGACACCTAGTCCCCTAAGGCCAACTGGTCTGGGAGTGGCTGACCCAAATCCTACAATAGGGTCAGATAGAAAGTTACGTTTACGGCATGTTCTTTACTTAACGAACTCTTTGATTAAAAGATGCTAAAGTGCACGCGCTTAAAAGACGCCAAAGAGCACACTCATGGTAAGATGCCAATGAGCACACTGCTAAAAGATGCCAATGAACACACATCTCTTGATAGTTGGTGATATGTTTTGAGTTGCGATAAACCTATAAATTTGTGAAAATCTTAATTCTTGATGACTTAGTGTATGTACATGCAAAGTTCTCCACTTTGTGTTTAGAATTGCATTTTTCTTGAAGCTACTCAGAGATCGCATGCGAGCACACTGAATAGATACCTGCAAGTGTTTAAAACTGAACATGTCTTAACTTGATATGAAATGAAACTTGTTCCTGTATCCAACAACCCTCGTCTGATTTCAACTGATTGATAAATCTGGGATATTTTACTGAGTAGACTTTAATTTGTTTAGTGTTTAAAAGTTTATATATTCAGTTGTTACAAAATATATATTCAATATGATCATCTTTCATACTGATGTCTTTACTTTTGAGTATTTGTGTTTTTGTATATGGTCTGTGCATTTTTCAAGGGGGAGAGAACATTTGCTTGTCAAATCTGACAACATTCTATTTTTGAGGGGGAGTGCTCATAACTGATAAAATTTATCTCGTTCTAATCAGAAATTTATTAGGTAAGTTTTCTGATATTCCTACACATTTGTTATACTGATATGTTAATTTTTTATGCATTTGTGTAGGGGGAGTAAAGGAACCTGTCAGGTAAAATTTTCATTTAGCTGTATTTTTTTTAAGAATATTTTTTAGGAATATTATTTTTTTAAGTGTATTTTTTTAGTGTTATTTTTTTTAAGTTTAGTATAAATAGATGTTAGTATATGAATATTCACTTTTATTGCTTCTTTTATTTTTTTTGAATTTTGAAGTACTGTTCATCTTCTTCCCTACAACTCTCTGTGCGCCGAACTCCATTGATTTTAGATTGTTGTTCATTTTCGATCAGGTATGTGTTCTTCTTTTATTTTGATTTGTTGTTATGATTACATTAGTATTGTTCTATTTCTGTTTTTGATTTCGTGTTTGTTTTCGTACTGAATGGTTCTCGTTTCTTTACTGTTCATATGTTCTAAATCTTCAGATTCGACCTGTATTAGTTCGAATTAGGTATTGGGTTTTGCTTAGAACTGATAATCGATCATCAGGTATACCTCTTTTACCTTTAATTTCTTGTATTCTTGCTTTAATTTTGTTTTTTTTGTGGTTTTCGGTTTATTTCTCGCGAAAACTAGGTTTTTGTACAAGTATGATAGACCCGCAAAGTGAACTTTGCGCGTCTAACTAGAAACGCAAAGTGAACTTTGCGCGTCTAATTAGAAACGCAAAGTGAACTTTGCGCGTCTAACTAGAAACGCAATGTCTACTTTGCGCTTCTAACTTGGCACGCAAACAATACTTAGAATTTTTTTTTCATTTTTGTCTAATTCTTTTTCATTTTGTTTTCCAGGTCTATGTCTTCTAAAACCAATACAGATCCAATGATTCAAGACGAGAATGTCGTTCTCGATGATCCGTCTGATCGAGCTTCCCATGAGACTCCCATGCCGTCTCACCCTTCTGTTGGGGCCGATCTTTCTGCTTCTCGTCCCACACCAAATGATGTGTTCCCAACCATCATGTATATGCCTTATAAGCCGAACAACTATTTTGTGGACTTTGATAGAATAAAGATCCATCCGGTTATTCGATCTATTATTCGAGGACATCCAATTGCTCAAGCTCTGTCTTCTGTTGCTGAAGTTCTGGAGGTCTACATTCAACAGGCTTGGCATTCTATAACAAAGAATGAAATGGCTCGTCCGCATCACTTTGATCTTCAAATCGATCAATTTGAATATTTCCTTTCCTACAAGCGACTGAGATTGATACTGGAGCTTCCTGAGCCGAACTCCAGACCAGGTCGTACTACCTATGACAGTTTTCCATCTGAAGAGGAAGTATTTGAGGGAATCAAACAACTTGGATATGTTGGTCAACTAAACAAAGTTATAGACTTTGACAAGTCTAATCAACCTCCAGTATGGTATGCACTGTTCTCAGTTATCATCAGGCGCCTGACATCGAAGCATTCTGGCACAGACAGTGCAAGTCTAATGTATCTCCGATTGTTCCATGCAGTCGTCTATGACTTGCATGTCGACTACACTTTTATTTTTTGGACCAAACTCTCGGAGGTGGTACATGACAAGTTCACCAACAAGAAACGGAAGTTCATTCCGTTCATTAGATTTCTGAAACTTATTGTTCGAAGCATGCTCCGCAGCAATCCAGCCATTCCTCGCAGGTTATCTTGGCCTCAGGTTCTAGACACCGAAATGACTTATATTCAGAAGCAGAAGAGGTCTTTCAACTATTCTATGAACATTCCGTATGCTCTTTTTGCCAACTACGCTGATGTTACAGATGAGAATGTCATAGAATATTGCATGGAGAATGAGTTTATGGAAGTTGCACAGGATGAGCCTTCTCATGACACTCAAGTTGTTGTTGAACATGAAGTTGAAGTTGAAGCAGCTGTTGATCAAGAAATTGAAACAATTGCTGAAACTGAAGTTGATATAGTTGTTAATCAGGAGGTTGAAGTATCTGCCGCACAAGAAGTTGAGGAAACCGTTGGATCTCAACAAATTGGATCTGTTATTGCTGATATTGGTAATGAAGCTACTGATGCTACTGCTTTTGATTTTGAAGATGAAGATGATTCTGCTGCTGATGCTGCTCTTTCTGGTGATAAAGATGGTGAAGATGCATCTGATAATGATGATGATGATGATAGTGATAAACCAAGTCTTAAGGTTTATGAAAGGAAGGTTAGGACACCGGAAGTGGTTGTTTCAACAGAAGTTGTCTCTGAAGATGATTATGTTCCTGTTAATCCTTCTGTTGCACATCTTCAAGTAGATGAATTGGATACAACATTTGATCAAGCATCAACTTCGGTACAAAGTCAAGCTCCAGCAACTTCGCTTGCGGCTATTCAAGTTCCAGCTGTAGAGCTTTCTTCTGATCAAGCTCGGGTATCTTCTAACAAATTCTCTACTTTGAATGATGTTATTCGTCAGTTTTCAGAGAAAATGGATGCTGAAAAGGAAGCGCAAATTCTGAAGTTGAAGACTTTCTTCAAAGGCAAGATGCATGAGATTGATACATCTGTCATTCCTTCAGAGATTCCTTTCAGACGACCAACTGGGGTAGTTCTTCGTGAACCTTCTTCTGTTGTGACTTCAACTACTTCTCCGATTATTTCTCTTCCGTTTCCTTCGGTGGTTTCTATGTCTGCGGGACTCTCTATGTCTGCTCCTTCTGGTACATCTTCAAGGTCTTCTCTTCATGACCTTCCTATTTCTGAGTTGACTGATCTACTATATGCGCGTCTACTGTCTATGTCACCGCCACAACATCAGGATCAAGATCTTCTTTATTTGCTACGGAACTTCCAACCTACGCCGCCTCCAGTTCCTTCTTCTGAATCTGACCGGATTACTACTTTATCTGATGAGTTTCATGCATTCAGATCAGAAGTTCGAACAAGTTTTTCTGATCTCAAATCTTTTATGTCTCAAGCCTTCTCTGATTTATCTTCCAGGCTTGATTTTCATGAACAAAGTTGCAGAACTGAGGCTGGCCCGTCTCTTAAGCGCCGACATGACCAAGATGATCCTGATCATCAAGGCCATGAGGGGGAGATGGCAAAGAGACCGAGAGTTGAAGGATCTTCTGAAGCTAGAGAAGATATTCAAGAAGAAGTGGCTAGTGATAAAGGAAAGAGTGGTGAAACTGTTCAAGACTGCAACATTCAGGAATTAGTGAATGTTATGATTGAAAATGCTGATTTGTCTTCCTTGCATAATGAAGTGAATATTTCTGAGAGCAATATTAACAATAATTTGCAAATTGTTGTTTATATGGATCCAGATGTTTCTGCAAATATTCATGAAGTTGAAGAATCTGAAGCTGCAAATGACATGAGGACATTCTTTGCTAATTTCATAGAGATTAATTTTGATGATGATGAAGATGTCAGATTTGAAAAGATATGTCAAGTCAATGAAGAAGACTGTGATGATATCGTTATCATATCAGATACAGAAGATGACTCAGTGTTCATGGATGCGAAAGATGAAGAAGAAGCAGATTTGTTATATAGTGATCTTCCTGCTCATGATGAGATTCCTGAATCAGCTAAAGACACATCTACTCCTGTTGCTAGTTCAGCTCCGACTACCACTATTCCTTCAAGTTCATTTGAAGTTGGTCAGTCGTCAAGAGCAGAAGCTGATGTTCCACCTTCTGATCCTGTGATTCCACCGTCTATTCTAGAATAAGGACCAACTTTATCTAGACATCAAAGACAAAGAAATTTGCAACGTAGATATTTGGCATCAAGGTAAAGATCAGCCTTTCTAGAAGACACTCAGAGAAATATCTTTGTCTCTAGAATAAGGCCGATTAAAATCTATGCAATCCTTGGAGTAGAGAAAGAGTCAGATGCCTATCAATACGAGTACTTGATGTTCATCAAGTGTCAGCGCAAAAGGAATAATACCGTTTCTTCTCCTCACTTGATTGTTCGAGTCATCAGTGTCACAATCAACAAGTTTGTGAATATCTGGTATCCTTATTTTGTAGTTGAAAGAAGAGATTGTAGGCGGTATACCTTCTCAGAGGTAGACTTTTCTGATCTTTCCATTGATGATATTGAATTCTTATATGATCACTTCAGGAATCTGTATCATAGATCACAGGATATTTCTCAAGCTTTGTTCGTCATTAAAAGATTCATACGACGACAAATCCGATTCTTCAGGGTTTTTTATTTCAAGATGGCCGTCGAAAGTTTTCAGCCAATTGTTAATCTTCTCAGGCCCAACCGAAGCTTACCGAAGTTAGAGTCTTATCCTCTTCTCACCATTGTTGAAGATCCATATGGAGTTGTGTACAAGAATGGCTCTAATGAAAAATGCTTTCTCAAGTTTGAAGAAATTGCTCACTACTCCGATGGAACCTTAAAGGTGATCAAGCTTCAGTTGGAGCAACGTCTGAAGGAGGCTAAAAGAAGATTTTTGGAAACAAGAGCTAATGCATTTCATGTTGATAATGACGAGATTCGACTTCTCCAGAAGACTTTAGATTCAATTCAAGAGAGATTGAATCTCCGCTCAACTCTAAAGACGACTGGAAGTTTTAGTTGGCTTGAATAGACTTCGTCAAAGAGAAGAGCGTCAGTGATTCTCCAAAGTCGCCTGGTTGGTCCATGCTATTTTTGAAGACCACGACGCCAATGATTACTAAGGGGGAGATTGTTAAGTCTAATTTTGTAGTAATCATTGTATTTATTTTCTAGCTTATACTATGCTTATTGTTCATATTTGTATTGTAAAGGCTAGGGGTATTTAAGTCCCCTTAGAGCCTTTGTTTTGTAATTTTGGCACTCACATTTTAATACATCTGATTACTTTGTGCTTCACTACTTTATCTCTCTACTTTCTCTCTCTACTTTCTCTCTCTAAAGATTTAGAGATTCTTGGACTCTCAGGTAAGAAGCATAAGAAACAACGCTCACAGAAATGAACTAACACTGGTAAGCCTAAGAAAAGACAATCTCAGAAATCTGATTTTCCTAACAAATCTAAATCTTTTGTTTCATATTTAAGAAAGAAAAGGTCGGAAGGTCGAACTGAATGGCGACCAAAACAGAAGATAGATGAGAGTTCTGAATCATGTCCTGATGATTGTAATAGATCTACTGGTAGTAATTCTGATGTAATTGGTACTGTTGTTTCAAATAAACAAAACCTTGTAACTTCTTACAAGAGATATACAATAAATAAATTACTCCAATTATCTCGGTCTGCTACTAAGTCTTCTACATATAAACGGACTGATTTTGTTTCTCACCGATATTCTGATGATTGGTTTGGTACTTTTCTTGTTTGTTCTTATAAGCCATATGTTTCAAAGATTTTTCAAAATCTTGTGCTAATCCGATAGGACCCACTTTTAAAAGGGTACCTAAAGTTGTTATTCCGTGATTTCTCTTATGCAGGCCCGTCATATGTGGTACTTGGATTCTGGTTGCTCCAAGCATATGACCGAGCAAAAGGATTTATTCTCTAATTATACAGAGAAATTCTGCGGGAATGTAAGATTCGACAACGACCAGGTTTCACCGATTTTAGGCTACGGTGATGTGATTAATGACAAAGTGACAATTACGAAGGTGAGCTACGTGGAAGGTTTAGGACATAACCTGTTCAGCATTAGACAGTTCTGCGACAAAGATTTAGAGGTAAATTTCAAGGGCAAGCGATGTTCTGTGCGTACTGAAGATGGTAAGGAACTTTTGGTCGGCACCAGAAAGTCTAACCTCTACACGATCAATTTGTCAAAAGTCCAGACTGACAATGAGGTTTGTCTACTATCAAAAGCTTCACTGCAACAAAGTTGGTTATGGCACCAAAGGCTTTCTCACCTGAATTTTCGTTACATCAACAAACTGGTAACGGGTAAGCTGGTCAAAGGACTTCCTGAGCTAAAATACGAAAAAGAACATCTGTGTGCAACATGCGAGAAAGGTAAAATGAAGAGATCTGCTCACAAGCCGAAGCCTGAACAAAGTACAAGCTCTCCACTTGAACTGTTGCATATGGATCTCTACGGTCCTATGCGTACGCAAAGCATTAGCGGCAAGAAGTATGTTTTAGTTATTGTGGACGATTATTCGCGATATACTTGGGTCAAATTTATGAGATCAAAGGATGAGACACTCGAAGTCATCATCAGTTTTTTAAAGACTACCCAAGTTAATCTGCAAAAGCCAGTCAAGCTTCTTAGAACGGATAACGGCACATAATTCAAGAATAAAAATGTTGAAGATTATATCGAATCGGTCGGGATAAAACATCAATATTCTGCTGCCAGAACGCCAGAACAGAACGGAGTTGTAGAAAGACGTAACCGAACGCTAGTTGAGGCCACTCGAACTATGCTGAGTCAATCTGATCTACCTCTGTTTCTATGGGCCGAAGCTGTTTCGACTGCGTGCTATACACAGAATCGATCCATAATACATCGCCAGTTTGGTAAAACACCTTATGCTTTGATAAATAATCGTACACCTAGCATTAAACACTTTCATATTTATGGATGCAGGTGCTTCGTACTAAACGACAGAGAGAGCTTGAACAAGTTCGGACCAAAGACTGATGAAGGCATCTTCATTGGATATTCTCAAACATCTGTTGCATACCTGGTGTACTTAAAGAAATCCAAGACAATAATCGAAAGCGTAAATGTGACATTTGATAAGGATGTGGCTTCTGAACAAAGCAGTTTAGAACCAATACTTACAAGAGTTTTAGCTTATGGACAAATCAGTCCAGAACCTGTGGTTAACGACACTAATTCTGATAAACCCTCAACTTCTACATCACATTTATCAGAATTCTTTTATGATGAGTTTCTTGGATCTAAATTGCCTAAATCTGTTGTGGTTGATAGGTCAGAAGATTCAATGACTAATCATCCAACTACTTCGGATGTATCTACTGAATTAGTTCCCCCGATTCAGGAAGAAACTTCGGTTCAAACAATTACTCCTTCAGTTAAAGTTGTACCTGAAAACGCAGAGACAGAAGTTGCTGATTCGGTTGGTTGTAATGTGATGTCTACTCAACAGCCAGAAATAGTTGTCCCAACTGAAACTTCTGCATCAAATACTTCAACTGAACAACTCCCTGAACAATAAGAAGACAGTGGATACTTAGATGATAATCATGATCAATCTATGTCAAATCCACTCCCTTATGAACACAAGTGGACCAAAGAGCACCCGATAAGCCAAATCATTGGAGATCCATCAAAGCCGGTGCAAACTAGGTCCATTACATTAAACATGTGTATGCTTGACTCCTTTCTGAGCAAGATAGAGACAACACACGTATCAGAAGCTATAGCTGACTCGGATTGGGTAACTACAATGCAAGAGGAGTTGAACCAGTTTGAAGCTTTAAAAGTCTGGAGACTTGTGCCAAGACCAGAAGGTAAATCCATAATCAGCACAAAATGGGTATTCAAGAATAAAAAGGACGAAGATGGTATAGTGATCAGATATAAAGTAAGACTTGTGGCTAAGGGATACCGGCAAGAGGAAGAAATTAATTATGACGAGACTTACGCACTAGTGGCACGCATTGAAGCGATCAGAATGTTACTTGCATACGCTGCCCACAAGAACTTCACTGTCTACCAGATGGACATGAAGACAACCTTTCTTAACGACATTTTAAATGTGGAAGTCTATGTCTCATAGCCTGAAGGCTTTTTCAATCAAGAGAAACCGAATCACATTTATATTCTCGACAAAGCACTTTATGGTCTGAAACAAGCACCTCGAGCCTAGTACGAAGTTTTATCTAAATTCCTAGTCAAGTCGGGCTTCACAAAAGGTAAGATCGATACTACTTTGTTCATCAAAAAGGAAAAAACCGATATCATATTAATTCAGATTTATGTGGATGACATCATATTTGGCTCAACAAATCCAAAATACTGTAAGAATTTTTCTAACCTCATGGTGTCACGTTTTCAGATGAGTATGATGGGAGAGATGAATTTCTTTCTCGGATTACAAGTCAAACAATTTTCAACGGGGATTTTTATAAATCAATCCAAATACATTTTCGATATTCTTAGAAATTTTAAAATGGAAAATTGTACACCTATAGGAACCCCGATGGCACCGGGAACTAAGATCGGCACTGATCCTTCAGGTAAAACTGTCGATGTTAGAATCTACAGAGGGATGATTGGTTCTTTGATGTATTTATCTTCTAGTAGGCCAGATATAATGTTCTCTACATGTCTATGTGCTCGATATCAGGCTAATCCAAAAGAATCCCATTTGTCTGCGGTCAAAAGGATCTTTAGATATCTGAAGGGGACTGCAAATTTTGGTCTGTGGTATCCTAAATATACTAGTTTTAAACTAAAAACCTACTCAAATGCAGATCATGCAGGTTGTATGCTAGATAGGTAAAGTACATCGGGGCACATACATATCCTAGGTGATAAACTCGTTAGTTGGGCATCAAAGAAACAACTTTGTGTTTCCACATCAACGGCTGAGGCAGAGTATGTCGCTGCTGCGAGCTGATGTTCTCAAGTCTTGTGGATGAGAACACAACTACGATATTATGGCTTCAAATTTGACAAGATCCCGATATACTGTGACTCTAAGAGCGCTATTGCAATATATGCCAATCCTGTGCAGCATACAAAGACCAAACACATAGACGTACAATATCACTTTATTAAAGATAATGTTGAAAGAGGTATAATAGAACTTTATTTTGTAAACACTGATTACCAACTTGCAGATTTATTTACCAAGCCTCTCGACGAAAAGAGATTTAATTTCTCGTTTCTAAACTTGGTATGTTAAATCTCAAGACATATTAGTGATTACCTATTAAAGTTTTTGTTATTGTTATTTTTCTTCATTTCTTTATTCTTAATCTGATAGATATCTGCACTTTAAGGTATGTTCATGATTTCAGGGGGAGTGAGAGAAGATTAAAAGATGATCTACATCCAATTGAGGGGGAGTTTATGTGTTTTTCACTGATAAATTTTTCTGATGCATAAATGCAGTGGGAGTAAGAGTACAAGTAAGGAGTACTGGATATGATTTCTGATTACATCTGATCAGAACTCGTACATTCAAAGTTTTACTGCTTTCTGTCATTTACTTTTCAACAAATTTTGTGAATAAAGCTTTGCACTTTGACGACTTTGTGACTTTTTTGCAGAATTGAGAGGAAGCTTAAATGATCATATCATATAAGACCTTGGAGTTGACTTGATGAGATTTAAGACTGAACGACAAAGGTTTATTTCTAAATATTAATCTCATAAGTATTTGAAAGAAGGACAACTTTCAGATATGAAAACATGCTTTTAAATGTTCAAACCACTTCTGATTCTTAAATGATTTCATGAATATAGAAGTGTGATTTTAAATGTTTTTATTTTTACTTGTGCTTAAATGTCAATTAACCGTGTGTTTCCAAAGATATATACTTGTGTATTGTCTTTTCCATATACTGTCAAGAATTCACACACACCGGTTTAATATTTTGTTGAATATGTTCTTACCATGTCTTATAATTGAAACAAAATTTCGATGGTAAGACACCCCGTTTGAACTTCAAAGAATTTTGAGCGTTGATTTCTTTTCGAAACGTTCTTTCAAGAATGTCTATATTTTGGTTCGTATAGACAATTTCCAATTTTTGCTGACCTAAGCCTTAATTGATAAATCATTCCGAATTTGATTATCTTTTTCATACAATGTCAGATTTTCAAACAAGTTTCTTGTATTCATATCATTCATTCAATATACTTGTTTGAAAAATCTTCAATGATTAAAATGTTCAAATCTTCATGATTACATTCATGAGCATACAGACATATGACTTGTATATATTTTGTGCTTTAACTGTAAAATTAAACCATTTTGAGCAACATGTTCTTATAGGACAACATGGGTTCGTTGTGTGAGCTTAAATGAAAACTTCTATGGATTCACGTTAACCAATGTTTCCTACCCAAGAAGTTACTCATTTAGTGATCGAATGTGTGATTGAGTGTGGGTTAAGCGATGACGTAAAATGAAAATGAGAGTTTGGTTATATGTGAGCTTAATGTTTAAAAGAAAGAGGGTGTGAGATCAGAGTAAAAGAATATCAAACTCTGCACCAACTTTTTCTGAGCCGGGCAACCACATTTCTAGTGTTTCACAATTCTTCGTGAACATTATTGAAACAGGAAACTAGCCCATGCCAACTCTTGATAAAAACCCCACCAGCTACTCATTTTCTTCTCAACAAGAAAATGTTTCAATATTTCAAGGGGACTGTTAGAGCATAGATTTGTTGGATTCAAGATCATAAAGATTGAAGACAAAAGTTCAAGAAGTCAAAGCTGAAAAAGTAAACTCTCATGTGAAAGTCAAAGTCTTTTGTAATAAAAGTCAAAGTCTTTGTATGTGTATTTTAGTTTCCTTGTATTTTACTTGTAGGGTATAAATAGTTTTAGTTAGTTGTTTTTGTTAGTAGTCTTGAACAGAATTGAATTCAAAGAGAGAGAATTGTAGAGAGAGAGAGAGATATCTAGAGAGAGAAAGTCAAGAACACTGTTTGTAATCGTTTGGATTAAAGTTGAATCAAACAGGTAGTAATTCAATCTTATTTGTTTGATTGTTTGAATGATTGTGATTAGAAACTAGATTCTAGGACACACAATTGGTATCAGAGCAGATCCAAAAGTGAAATCAATTCAAGAAAATGTTCTACACTGTGTTCTTGAATATCCAGATCGATTTTTGAGTTTTTGTGCAATTTTTGAGTTGTAAACGATTAGAATTTGTATGTTGAGTGAATTCGATCTAGTCTGTATAGTTTAATTTGGCAATTGCACTGTATTTGATCTTGATTTGGTGATTTTGTATGTTTCGAGTTCACGAGTTTCAAATTCACTGTAAATCGAGTCAAAGTGTATCATTTTGTATTTGTTTCTAAAATTCTTGCATTGTAATCTGTTCTAGAGTTGAAGTCGAGGATTTCTGCAAAGTTTCGAAACAATTGAAGAAGATTTGAGTCGAAAATCGATAAAAAAGTGAAGTTTTGGTCGATATTCTGAAGAACGCGCAAGATCTACGAAACGCGCAAGTTCATCTGGAAGAACGCGCAAGTCAAAGGAAATTGATTTTTGGATAAAACACGCAGAGGGTTATCTGCGAGTTCTAGAAACGCGCAGATCGAAGTCTGCGAGTTTGAAGAATTGGGAAATTTTTCAAAGTATTGAAACGCGCACGTAGCCATTAGCGAGTTATACAAACGCGCAAGTCTAAGCTTGTGAGGTTATTCGGAAACAGTGATCTGCGAGTTTGTTCAATCTGCGAGTTTAGAAAACGCGCAAGCTACCATTAGCGAGTTTAAGAGTTAGATTGATCTGCGAGTTTGTTCAAACGCGCATCTAGGCTTCTGCGAGTTTCATAAACACGCACGCTTAAGCCTGCGAGTTTCACTTTGAATAGTGGTTTGCGAGTTTCAGCGCCTGCGAGTTTTAAGCTTTAATAGGGATTTGCGAGTTTCTGTACTTAGTCAAAAAAAATTCAAAACTGTAGTATGACTTTTAATAGTGAAATTTTTTGCGGAGGGGGACATAGTTCTGACTGTGATCAAAATTTCTGAATTTTTATTTCAAGTTTTTCTGTATTCTTGAGATTTCATTTGGATTAACGATCAAGTTCAAGTTCTTTTTGTAACAGATAATTCAAGATGGAATATTTTTCTTCTGATGATGAAAAGAAGATTGAAAAGCTCAAATTTGAGAACAAAAATCTTGCTTCCTCAGTTGACTACTACTCAAAGAGATCACAGAGATACAATGATGAAAGGAAGATACTGAGAGAAGAAGTTAGTGCTTTTAACGACTATTAATGAAGATCTTCTGAAACAGACTTCTGGGCTTAATGAAGAAAAGGTCTTGTTTTTGGAAGCTGAAAACACTGAGTTAAAGAGCAAGATTTCTGAATTAGAAGATCACATTGTCAAGTTTCAGCAAACGGGGTGTTCTAATGAAAGGAAGATCTTTGAATTAGAATTGCAAATTGTTGAAGAAAGATCAGTTTTTGAGAAAGAAAAGAAAGAGTTTGCTAAGAAATTCTCCGAGTTTTCCAAAAAATGTGCTGACGAAAGAAGACAGTTGAGCTAAAATGTTTAAAGCTTTTTCAACAGATTTCTGAGTTTGAGAAAGTAATTATTCTGGAAAGAGAAAAGTTTGCAAATGAAAGAAAGACCATAGAACAGAAGAATGTTGGATTCTTTAAAGAGATATCTGATGGACAAAAGAATGCTGAAACAGATTTCATAAATTGGAAGTGTGATTTTAAATGTTTTCATTTTTATTTTTGTGCTTCAATAGTTTACAAACGTGTGTTTCCAAAGATACATACTTGCGTATTGTCTTTTCAGATACTTTCAAGTATTCACACACACCGGTTTGATTTTTTGTTCAAATAGTTCTTACCATCTCTCATATTGTAACCAATTTTTCGATGGTAAGACACCCCACTTGTATTTCAAAGAATTTTGAGCGATATTTCATTTCTGAACGTCATTTCAAGAATGTCTATATTTTTGTTTCATATGGACAATATATGTTATTTTGACCATAAGCCTTAATTGATATATCATTTCATTTCTGATCATTTTTCATACAATATCATATTTTTAAACAAGTCTCTTGCATTCATGTTCATTCATTCAATTAACTTGTTTGAAATATCTTCAATGTTTTAAAATTCTCATATAAACATCTGACTTGTATTTGAGCTTTACCTGTTCAAGTTTAACCATTTTGAGCAATCTATGCTTTATAGGAAATATGGGTTCTTTGTGCTAGGAATTAACTGAACTTCTATGGAATCACGTTAACCAGTGATTTCTACCCAAAAAGTTAATCCATAGATATTGAGTGTGAGGAGTCTAAAAGAAATGAGTGTGGGTTGTGCGTTGAGGGAAAATGGAAATGAGAGTTTGGTTAGATGTGAGCTTAATGATTAAAAGAAAGAGGGTGTGAGATCAGAGTAAAAGAATATCAGACTCTGCACCAACTACTTTCTGAGCCGAGCAGCCACATTACTAGCGTTTCACAATTCTTGGTAAACATTATTGAAACAGGCAACTAGCCCATGCCAACTCTTGTCTAAACCCCACCAGCTACTCATTTTCTTCTCAAAAAGAAAATGTTTCATATTTTTCTGGGGACGCAGCACATTATCTATCTGGTTTTCATTTGGAAAATATGGATATTGATAAAGAAGGAAGTCTGCCCCACCTTCGCACTTCAATCATGCACATTGAGTCTGTGTTTATCTACTGTTGTCTTAGTAGTTTACACTATGTTGAGCCTTAAAAAGCAATTATTCGTGCTTAATTCTTTCTACACATGCACGAAGACACAAGGAAATTTGTTTTTCTTGTCATAACATTCATAGAAATTACCTTTGTGGTGTTTCGATGATTGGATGGAAGCCCTGGGGGAGTGAACATCAAAAAGCTCCTTTCGAATGTGTATCCGTTACACACAGTGACTTCGTGTTACTGACAGGAGCATTAACTGATTCATTTGTTGATTCATGTGTTACATTCCTATTTTGTCTAGATTTGCAAAGATCTGGATGAATACATTATTCGAATTGGCAACGAATCAGAGGCTCAGTTTGAAAGATCAGTGGTCAGAAAGATTTCAAAGACATTTCTTGGTGAAAGTTTTGATGATATTGATGCTCTAATCAATCAAAAAGGGGGAGAAGATAAAGTTTGAAGAAATGTCCATTACAAGTATTTGTTTCAAGAGATGTTTGAAAAGGAAAGTTTAATTCAAGATATGGGAGAGATGTTCAAGATTTGATTGAACTGAAAGACTTTGAAGATTATTTGCTGAAGCAAGTCGTGCTAAATCTAAAGATATATTCTTTCTGAAGTTTGAAAGAAGTATTGTGATAGTTCTGAAAAGATTATTGAAGATTGTTTCTACCATCTTTGGGAGAGAATTTTTCTGAGCTTATCAAAGAGGAATTTCATAGTGTTAAGGGGGAGATTGTAAATCATGTTTGTATCAAAAGGGAGATTACAAGAGAAGATAAAGGTTGATCAAAGGGGGAGTTATTTCAATCGAGCTTAAATAGAGAAGATTGCATTGATAAATATTTTAGTAATGATCTTGATCCAAAGGGGGAGATTGTTAGAGCACAGATTTGTTGGATTCAAGATCATAAAGATTGAAGACAAAAGTTCAAGAAGTCAAAGTTGGAAAAGTCAACTCTCATGTGAAAGTCAAAGTCTTTTGTAATAAAAGTCAAAGTCTTTGTATTTGTATTTTAGTTTCCTTGTATTTTACTTGTAGGGTATAAATAGTTTTAGTTAATTGTTTTTGTTAGTAGTCTTGAACAAAATTGAATTCAGAGAGAGAGAGAATTGTAGAGAGAGAGAGATATCTAGAGAGAGAAAGTTAAGAACACTGTTTGTAATCGTTTGGATTAAAGTTGAATCAAACAAATAGTAATTCAATCTAATTTGTTTGATTGTTTGAATGATTGTGATTAGAAACTAGATTCTAGGAAACACAGGGACGCAACACATAATCTATCTGATTTTCATTTGGAAAATATGGATATTGAATAAGAAGGAAGTCTGCCCCACCTTCGCACTTCGATCATGCACAATAGAGTTTGTGTTTAACTATTGTTGTCTTAATGGTTTACACAATTTTGAGCCTTATAAAAGCAATCATCTGTGCTTAATTTGTTCAAACACTTGCACGAACACACAAGGAATATGTTTTCTTGTCATAACGTTCATAGAAATTTCTTTGTGGTGTTTCGATGATTGAATGGAAGACCTGGGGGAGTGAACATCACAAAAGCTCATTTCCAATGTGTATTCGTTACACACAGTGACTTCGTGTTACTGATAGGCACTTCTAACTGATTCATTTGTTGATTCAGGTGTTACACTCTTAATTTGTCTGAATTTGTAAAGATTCAGATGATTATCTTTTTGGATCGATGGATGGTCAGCGGCTCAGTTCAAAAGATCAGTGGTCAGATCAGCTTAAAGATATTTCTTGTAAAGAGTTTTGATGATTTCATACTTCATTCATCAAAAAGGGGGAGAAACATTCAAGAAATGTTAGAGATGGAAGAAATGATCAAGAATTTATTGTGAAAGAAAGATGTTAAAGAAAGATTGTTGAAGTTTGTTCAAGGTTGAAAGAGTTCAAAAATTTCAGAAGTGTTGAGGATTTTACTTAAAATTTCTTTGAATATATTTTGCCGAAGTAGATTGAGCGAAACTTGAAGATAATTTCTTTCCAAGTCTAAAAGAGGTTTTTATAAACTTGGGGGAGATTGTTACTTTGTTTGAAGAAAGACTTTGGGGAGAATACAGAAAATTGTGAAGACTGTTTTGAGTATAAAGAGGAGACTGACCTTCGATTCTGCTAAAATTCAACAAAGGGAGATAAAGTTGTTAAAGACTGACAAAGTGGGAGATTGTATTGCAAAATCTTTTAGATATGATCTTGAATCCAAAGGGGGAGATTGTTAGTGCACATATTTGTTGGATACAAGATCATGGAAGCTGAAGATCAAAGTTCAAGAAAGTCAATACTCAAAGTCAACTCTTATTGTGAAGGTCAAAGTCTTTTGTAAATAAGTCAAAGTCAAACTTGTGTTTTGTAAGTTTGTAATCGCGTGTGTTTATTTTTCTGTTTATTAGATAGATGACTAGTAGGTGTGGTAAGCTTGTAACTAGTTTGAGAGATTCATTGTACGTAGACTGTACGTTTAGAGAGAAAGTGTTCTAGAAAGAGAGTTCATTGTTGTATACGAAATCTTTTAAGGAATACAATAACAGGTTGTGTAATCAAACTGTTTGTCATCTTGTTTGTTTGTAATCTTGAATAGAACTTGACAGATTGGGACATTATCAGGAGGGGTCGTTGCTAGGCCAACGACTCTCCGATGCTTAAGTCAATAATCGTTATGAAAAAGATAATTGAAAAGAAAAAAGATAGAATTTAAAAGAAATACTTCTTTAAATTTACCGCATTCCAACTTCGTGGGATATCCTGATTGTCGAGAGTTTGCTGGCGATAAGCACCTTTTCCAACGACTTCAGTTATACGATATGGACCTTCCTACTTGAGGGATAATTTACTTGCGTTTGGCTCTTGATTGTTTTGAAACACTTGTCATAAAACATAATCACCCACCTAAAAGATTTTGCTCTGGACATTTTTGTTGAAGTGTCATTCGAGAAATTGTTTATGAGACGCCATCTTGATTAACGCGGACTCCCTTAATTCTTCCAACGCGTCAAGGTCATAACTTAGGTTGACTAAGTTGTGATCGACCGACGTGTGTTGTAAGGTTTGCAGTCGAGTCTCGAATGGAAAGACCGCCTTGCAATCATAGACCAAAGAGAAAGGGGTTTGTCCAGTAGACGTACGAGGTGTCGTATGGTTGGCCCAAAAAACTTTCGAAAGTTCTTCCACCCATTTGTCTTTAGCTGCCTTGAGTCTATTCTTGATAGAGTTGATGATTGTTTTATTGCTTGACTCGGCATGTCCATTCTGTTAGTGCATAAATATGTTGGATACAAGATCAATAGGGATATGACTTAGTGTAGTGTGTGTGACTTGTAAGAGTATTGTACGCAGATAGATTCTAGAGAGAGAGAAATATTCACAAAACTCTGTATACGAATTCTTGAATAGAATTGGAAAAACAGTTTGATTGTTTGATTGTTCTCATATTGTTATTGTTATTGAACAGTGATAAGAACTTGAATTTTTGGATTAATAATTGGCATCAGAGCAGAGTTCAAATCGAAATCATCAAGAAAATGGAGTTTCACACTGTTTATTGAGTTTTGATCGAATTTTTGAATTTTTGAGTGTAATAGTGTGATTAATCAAGTATAGTGAGTTCGCATCATGTATTAGACAAATCTTTAGTTCTTTTGTAGTGATCTTGTACTGTAATTTTGTTCAAAATTTTGAAATTATACGTATTAGTGAGTTTACGAGTTCGAAATCACTGCATCAGATCAATTTGAGTCTGTAATTGAGTTTCTTTGAAATTCAGCGTTTGTAATAGGTTCGTATAGTTTATTAGATCAAATTGGCAAAGTTTCAAACCATAATTCAAAGATTTGATGGGTTTTTGGGAAGATCAGAGTGATTTTTAGTCGAGATTCGAAGAACTCGCATAAGCCTCAAGAACTCGCATCAAGAACTCGTACCAAGAACTCGCAGATCAAGAGATTTCGCATATTTCTTATCCGAAAATTTCATAAGTATATAATTCGCATATGTGTGTAATGAGAAATCCTCAGAATTCGTACATGCTTGTGTATGAAAAGCCAGAATTCGCATAAGGCCTTTATACGAAAAGTTTCTTTAAAAATTTTCTAAGTTCAAATGTTGTATATGCCTGTGTGCGAGAAGTGAAGAACTCGCATAGTGTAGCATACGAATTCCTGTGTTTCATGCGAATTTCTCAGAATTCGCATAAGAGTGATATACGAATTCATCAGAATTCGCATAAAATGTTTTAAAATTTTCCATGTACAAAATTCGTATGATTATGTTATGCGAAAAGTTGATTTTCAAATGTTTCTAAGTCCAGATTTCGCATAGTGTTGTGTGCGAATTCTTGGAACTCGCATATAACTACGTGCGAATTCTATAGTGTGTGAATTCTGAAGTTTGTTGTTTGTGCGAATTGTGACTTATGAATTTTGTGTATGCGAATTGTGTTTGTCTTAGTGTGGTGTGCGAATTCCATACTTTTGGAAATTTTATTTTCTGAAAAATTCTTTCTAAGTTTTTCTGTATTCTGATTTCAATTGAAGTAACGATCATTTTAAGTTCTTATTGAACAATTCTATTAACATGATGACTTCAAGGGAAGCATTAGCTATTGGAACTGATGTGAAGACACCGGTGCTATTCAAAGGCGAATATGAACAATGGAAGGACCGCTTCCTGGACTTTATTGATCGCAATGATTTGGGTGACTATATCCGACTATCTCTAAAGGAAGGTGTTATGAAAACTCCCACCAAGATTCTGTCTACTGAAGGAGAAAATGGTGAGGAGATTGTCAACAAGGAATACCCACTTGTTAATGTAATAGTTTAGATCAATCATTTGACTTTTGTAATGTTTGACTTTGACTTGTCAAGTCTTTGAGAGTTTATGTATTGTGAGAGTTTAGCTTAATGAGTGTTTTAGCATTTCATATAAATAGCTTGTGTCTTGAGAGAAGCTTGTAACTGTAAGTGACAGTGAGTTGAGCGCACATCATTGTAATCTTGTGACTATTGTGAGATATATGACTTCTACATTCTCTCTCTAGATTCTCTCTACATATTATATTGATTTGTGTGATTTGAATGTCATGGCTTGAAATTGGGAACTTACATTTGGTATCAGAGCCTACCCATTCAATTTCAGACGAATTAATCAAATGGGAACTTACATTTTTTTTCGTGTTACTATTCTGATCAAATTCACATTTGATAATTGGTTTTTGATTGTAAAAATGGTTTAGTAGTGACCGATTAGTGATTTAGGATAACTTATACTCACACTGATTCACGAATCAATCACTAAATCTTCTTGAATTTTGGATTTTAGAAATTTTTGGAAAAAACCATACGAACACTGTATTTTCAATGGATTGCACTGTAATTTTGTATTTTTATACATTAAATTTTGTTAGAAAAGTGTTCTAATCATCATTTCGATCATTGTGTTACAATTCTTGAAAGCTAATTGCAGGTTTATTGGATTTTTGATCGAATCCGTGAGCCTAATTAAAGAACGCGCTAGATCCATAGTTCGCGCTAAGAAAGAACATGCACACCCTGAAGAACACGGATGATGATGATGTTCATGATTTCTGCGAGTTTGTGTTTAGTTCGCGCATAGCATTGTTTGCGAGAATCTAATACGCGCAAAGCAAATGATGCAAATTTCTGTGCTTGTTCTGCGAGTTTCTTGGCCCTTGCGAGTTTACATTCTGCGAGTTCCTACTTTCGTAAAAATTTTCTAAGTATGGAACGCGCATAAGTGATAAGCGAGTTTCCTAGCTTTACGAGTTTGCATTTAGCAAGTTTCAAATTTCTCGAAAAAATTTTAAATACGGAACACACAAAAGCTCTTGCGAGTTTCGATTGATCTGCGAGTTTGCTTTTATTTGCGAGAACCAAAGTTGATCAAAATAATCTAAGTACAGAACATGCAAGTAGTGTCTTGTGAGAAGCTACTTCGCGCATATAAAAATAACCAAAGTTTCAAGTCCCACTTAATGCTTTGAGTGTTCTGGACTTAGAAAATTTTTTAGTTCAAATTTTTTTTTGAAATCTTTAAGATGCTTGAGAGTTCTTACTCTACTACTGCATTTTTGAGAACAAAATCAAAACATCAAGTTTTTTGGTCAATTTTGGTAATTTTTTTTGTATGATGTTGCATTTTGAATCTTGCAATAGTGTGTGCTTATCTTGTGAGCTTAAAAGTACAATCTTTCTATACTTTGATACCGTGTGTATCAAAATGTTTTTCTGAAAACAAGTTTTTGTGCTTATTGTTAACATATTGGATTCTATCCAATACTTTCTTTCCATTTCAGGTATAAAATGGCAGAGAAAATTTCTCATGATCCCATTGTCCAGATGGATAAGAATGATCCTAATGTGTCCAAGGAAACTCCTATGCCATCTTCCAGATCTCCGTTCAGTCAGCAATTGGTGTAGATCCTGATCTTGCTCTCATTCATCCCTCTGAGTATCTGTTGCTCTATCCGAATAACCACCACGTGGATTTTAACGTTTTAAATGTCAATCCACTTGTTATTGAAATTCTAAAGGGTCATCCACTCAGCAAGGCCTTGACAGACACTGCATCAATTCCTTTGTTATACATGCAGCAGGCCTGGAAGACTATCGAGTATGTGGTGGAGAGCAACACGAACAAATTCTTCAAATTCCGGATTGACAACTTCACTTTAATTCTGACTTACCAAAGACTCAGACTTATCCTGGATTTACCCTGAAACAAATTCCAGAGAGAGCAAAAACGCTTTTGACTCATACCTAATTGATTCTGAAGTATTTAAAGGCATCCAAGCCTTAGGGTATGTGGGTCAATTGACAAAGATCAGCGAGTTCAAGAAGACTAATCGACCACCGTTTTACTATCAAATGTTTTCCGTCATCAATCGTTGTTTGACCTCCAGGCACTCAGGCCTTGATAATACAAACATGCATACACTAGGACTCTTTCATGCTATCGTGTACGATCTGCACGTAGACTATTCAGTGGCATTCTGGACAGAATTATATGAAAAGGTCACCAGCAAGAGAACATCCAAGAAACCATTATATGTGCCATACCAGAGGTTTCTTCAATTGATTGTTCGAAGTATGATCCGCTTCAATAGAGATATCCCAAAGTGATCTCATCATGAGCTTGCTCCTGAATTTGAAATGAGGTATCTTCAGAAGAAGAAAAATACTTTTGCTTACTCCATGCCTATTCCAGCAGCTCTACTTTCCTATGTTGATCCAAACTTAGAGTATGTTAAGGAATATAGAGAGTCTATGGGAATGCCAGAACCGGCAATCCCTACCCCAGACTCTAACCTTAGACGAGTGGAGTCAGTGAGGGTTGCTGTGACTAATCTTTTATAGATGATCTTGATCCAAAGGGGGAGATTTTTAGTGCACATATTTTTTGGATACAAGATCATTAATATTGAAGATCAAACTTCAAGCAAGTCAAAGCTCCAAAGTCAACTCTCAAGCAAAGTCAAAGTATTTTGTAATAAAAGTCAAAGTCAAAGTTGTAATAGTGTTTAGTTGTTTAAGTGTTTATGTTTTGTGCGCTTTTCTTGTAATGTGCGCACATTGTGGTGTGAGTGTTTTGTCCCTTGGTTTAAATAGGGATATGGATCTGTGTAATGCGTGTAGCTTAATCAGAGTGTCATACGAGTTTATACTGTAGAGAGAGAAAGTTTGAGAGAGCATTCTGTAATCACATTGTGGATTGAAATAATAATGGAGATTGATTGAATTGATTGTTGTTATCTATTTTACACTCATTTCTAGGATAATAATTTTGATGACGAGACTTCAGATGAGGTAAATGATATGACTGAATCTGATTTTCTTAAACGAATGCAATCCATGATGATTGAACTTCAGGATTTGCAGTCTAAACTTAAACGTGAAAAACGTATCATTGAAAAAAAAATCAAACAATATTGAAACTCAACAAAGACATTGTTGAGAAGACTGTATTGATTAAATCTTTAAATAAAAACATTGATACCTTTGATAAACAAAAGACTGTGATTCAAAATCAATTATCTGAAACATCATCTAAATTTAAAATGTGTGAACGTGAGATGAAAGAGGTTGCTACAAAATGTTTATCTTTAAAAACAACTAATAAAACATTGGTTGCAAAGATCAATGGTTTAGAGGAAAAGCTTTATGCTAGAGGTCAGACCAACCAAACCATTCGTCTTAACAAACCAAAAGAGTTTAAGTTCTTCAACAAGTATTAGGGTATTGGTTACAATAATCCACACTATTTGAAAAAGGGTATTTCTAAAAGGCCTGCTTTATATGATTTGATTTTCTTCAATTAGCCAAGAAACATCCAGAACTTAAAGTCAAATGGACCAACTCATATGACGATGTGGAAGCCAAAGAAGATTCAAACAGGAAAGATAAAACTAAAATGCAACTACCATTCTGTTATGATAAACTGAATGCTAGTTACATAACTAAACAACCAATGTTTCTTTTAAATGATTATTTTCAAAGCTATTCTACTAAAGAAATGGAGGCAAAGCCTATTGAAGGAAAGATTTATGTTCCTACACTCATCTTAGAAAGTAAAATTTCTGAGCTTGAGAACATCTTAGTAGAATAAAGAATTTTGGTTGATTTAGAACAAATTGTGTTTTCAACTGATTTATTGAACACTGACTCAAAGTCTGTTGATAAAGCTGAGGATAACTCAGAATCCGATAGAGTTTGTGAAAACAACACTACTAATTCAAATGCATCATCATGCAAGGCTTTTATGGGAAACCATTTTGGTAAAGTTTCACCAGCAGATTTTGAACAAACTTCCTATCAAAAACAATGTTCTAAAGAATTCAATGATTTTATGTATCCCAAATCTTCTAAAGCTTCTCCATCTATAGATGATGATGATCTGTATGATGATATTGATTTCTTAAACTCTGAGGAATGTTCAGATGAATGCTTGGAACAGTTTGATTTCAATGTAAAACCTCCAGATCATTCTCAATTTGTTGTTAATTCTGATAAGTTACTGAGTGTTGTTGAAAAAGGTGAATCATCAACTAAGGTTGATGAAACAGTTCCTGTAAGCACTTACTATTCAAAAGGTAAGAAAAAAAAGAAGAGACACTCACATAAACGGACCAACACTGGTAAGTCTAGGAAGAAACAATCTAAGAAATCTCATAGTTCTAACATACATAAATCTTATGTTTCAGATTTGAGATTGAGAAGTGTGGCCCAAGAATTACTAGCATAAACACATACAGATTATCACAAAACACTTTGTTTATTAATCACAAGAATTACATCAAGTCATAGATCGAAAAGTGATTAACCTTTCAAGATAGAATGTGTTTGTGTGTGTACTGAATGTGTGCAACTATGTGTTCTCTCTCAACTACCACCAATATTACACCTTCAATTTCACACACTTACTCACTTGCTTACTTACAAACAATACAAGGACTTGCTTATATATAGGTCAACATGACCAAGCAAGGTCAAACCATCTAAGCTCATTACAACACACACACAAACACTAGTTACAACAATGACCCTCATTTAATCTTGAATACAATTTCAGTCTAACAATCTCCCCCTTTTGATTCAAGATTAAAAAAAATTTGGCAATAATCTTCAGGTTTTCATATCTTCAGAATTAACTTCAACTTCACATCTTTTCTGGCTTTGACATCTTGAAAACTTTGATAATTCTTCAAACTTATCTCTCTCTTTGAATTAACTTTTGTATAAACTCTGACTTTCTTTCAAACTCTGACTTTCTTTCACTTTCTCTTTGATAAGCTTTCTTTAACCTTTGACTTTGATCATCTGAAAAATATTTATCTCCTCTGAAATCTTTAACCTTCAATCTGATCTTGAACTTTGATTAATCTCCCCCTTTTTAATGATTTGTAAGAATCAAAATCATTAAAACATTTCAAGGTTAGATTTGTCATTTAATGAACTTCCCAACGTCTGATAAGCACATTCTTCATGAGCTTTCATCTCCTCCTTTTAACAATAGACAATCTCCCCCATATAGAAAAATTATGAATCGCCTCAAAACATGATGTGATAAAAGATGTCGTCTGATCTGAAAGAGCCGTTGAACCATGAATGTATTCATCTGAATCTTTTCAAATTCAAACGAAATAAGAGTTGTAACCCTGAATCAACATATAAAACAGTTAGAAATGTCTGTTAGTAACACGAAGTTACTGTGTACAACGAATGTACAATATAAGGAGCTGGTTTGATGTTGACTCCCCAGGACTTCCATTCAATCATTGAACTCGAATGTATCCTGTAACCTCAGAATTAGCATAACTTACAGTACCGGAAGATTCCTCAACATAATTGTGAAGTAGATGCTTAAATCCTGTCATATGGCGCGAGCATCCTGAATCTATATACCATGTATGTGAGGCTTGCAAAAAGAACAACTCATTTCTGTTTAGGTACCCATATCCAGATGGGTCATTTCTTATTAGCTTTTCGCAACTCATCAACATCATCTACCTTAGCCTTAATTCGCCACTCATAGCGAGGCTTAGGTACCCATTTCCATACCATTTTAACATTAAGCTCATGAAATGTTTTCTTTTTCGAAAAATGATCAATCTTAGCATGAAAAATTTTAGCCTGATGAGTTAAGGATTTTGAAGCTGATTTGACATGAGATGTTTTTCTGGCAGCTTTAGATTTAGGATGAATGGAAGGAATGATAAAAGCATTATCATGACAGTATTTGCAGATAAAATTCTTACGTGCAAATGTCAAAGGCTTAGATTTATCAAATGAAGTATAATCATTCATACAACTTTGACATTTGGAAACGTTTGAATTTTTACACATCAAACTACCACTATCACTGATATTACATTTATTTTTAGCAACTTTATTTTCCTTCACATTCTTCATCCTTTCTCCTTTACCATTTTGCCTTCTTACATCTGAAACAGGAAACAGAATCTTGTTAGTTTTCTTTGAAGAAAATGATTTTGGCTTTGAAGTACAAGAAGCTTCTCCTTTCTCAAAAATACTCGGAGGATATTCAGGAGTAGTAGTATAAACAACTGAAGTTTTAGAATTAACAGTATCAAACTCTAGATTAGAATGAACATTTCAGTTTTTAGAGTCAAACATCTTTTTCTCCTTTAAATTTTGTTGAAACTAATCATTTTTTAAAATATTTAACTCTCTAGAGAGTTCTTTGTTTTCTTCAAAAGACTTGTCAAGTTTGAATTTGAGATCAACATTCTCATCTTCTAACCCTTCAATTGTCTTTTGAAGATCTGTGATTTGTTTCTCAAAATTAGATGCTTGATTCACCTCAGAGTTTGATTCCATCTTTTCTATAATAGGAACAGGATCTGAAGCACTCATCATTTCTGTAAAGATCTCCTCAGTCATAATTTTTGAAAAATCAGAATTAAGGTTTTGATTCATGATATTTTCATCTTTTGATCCATTTGATGAATTAGACGTGAATAAATTAGATAATAACACTTGATTCTCAACATCAGTTTCTAAATTAGATTCATCAAACTGACACTGATATTCAGTATTATTTTCAACAATCTTGGTTGATTCTGTTGGAGAAAATAGAGACGTAAAATCACTAAATTCTATCTTTCTTGTTTTGTAACTTTCATTTAAATCTTTATAAGCAAAACAAACAGATTTTAAACTTGAAATGGAATCAGCGCAAGATAAAGTGTCATCATCATTCACAACTTTACCTTTTACAAAAGTATCATGAATATCAGGTTTTGTAGAAGTAGAGCCCATTTTATCAAAATTATACAAATTTTCTGGTGCTCTTTTCAAAAGAGTATTTGGTTCAAAACCTAAACCTTTTTTCACATTATAAAATCTGACATCTTGGAGTTTGTTTGTTAAAAGATTTAATGTTTGCTCAGTCTGTCCTCTTTTCAGATTTAAATCCTCCAGTTGATTGATTTTACAATATGCCTCGTTTCTTTCTTGAAAACATGCTTCAAATTTTAGTTGAAAATCACCTTTTCAGTATTTAAGTTTACAAGATCTCTTTCAAGCTCAGATATTTTTGAATTTAAAACATCTTTGTCCTTTTTCAAACAATCTTTCTCAGATTCTTTTTCCTTAACAACATCTTTCAACATGGAATTTTCATCACGAAAATTCAACATTGTTTGTCTTTCATGACTAAGTTTGCCTTTTAAAGTTTTAAACTCTTCTTTCATGAATTTAACTTGAGCCTTTAAGGATTGAATACGTACCTCGGAACCACAGTCAGAATGATCAGAAGATGATCCAATGTCCTCATCTACTTTGGCCATCATACACACTTGAGTAAAGTGTGCAGATTCATCATCAGAACTTTTGTAGAGCCAATTCTCTTCTTCCGCCATTAAGTTCTGACCATCTTCCACCTTATTTGCTAACAAAGTTTTCCGAGCATAATATTCCGAATTCTTTGTACGCTTGAACTTGCAATCCTTGGAAAAATGACCTGGTTTTCCACAGTTATAGCATCTTCCATATTTCGGCTCAGTCTCTTCTTTCTTTCCTTCTCTCTTCTCTTCTCGTTTCTCTTCTCGCTTTTCATCTATTTTTTCTCCGCTTTTCTCATACTTCTTTTCAGATCTCGGTTTGAACTTGTCTTTCTTTTAACTCTCATATTTCGGCTTGTACTTGTTCTTTCCAAAGCTTTTAAACTGCTTTGTGAGAAGAGCCAGATTTTCAGCGAATCGTTGCATATACTCATCTGAATTTTCTTCACTTTCAGTAGAAGACTTATCAGTGCTTGAATCAATAACCTCAGTGAGGAGAGCTCTGGATTTCCTTGACTTTGTCTTGTAAGAAGAACTGGACTTGAAACTTGACCCTTTCTTACATTCAGACATTAAGGCTAGAGAATCTTTGACCATCTTCTTTTCAGCACCAAGCTGCTTTACTTCATCCTCATGCTGAGATAAAGCTGTGAAGATATCATTGACGTCTTCTTGTGCCATGTCCTTAGTCATCTGAATGTTGATAGCATAGCTTTTCCATTCTGGGTTCAAGTTCTTGATGAACTTATAATTGATCTCTGATTCTAACTTGTTCATTCCATTTCTCCTTAGATCATTCAATATCACATTGAAGCGATTGTATATTTCCAACAAAGTCTCTCCTTTCGCATGAAAGCCTTCATATGCATTTATACTCTGATTCAGCTTTGTCTGAATTGACTTCTTTGATCCTTGAAACTGTTTCTCCAATTCATCCCATAACTCTTTTGCAGATTCCCTACTATCTACTCGATTGTAGATATCATTAGGGATTGCCATAGTGAGATAGATAAGTGCCTCATCATCTAGCTTGTATCTTGCCTTTTCCACATCAGTAAAGAATTGATATGGTTTTGACACATATCGATCTGGGATAGCTGGAGATGTAGTTGTGGCTGCTTGTCCAGGTACAAACGATTGTGGATTTCTCGGACCATCTATGATAGATGTCATATAATCTATGTTCTTTAGATTTAAGAACTGAATCATTCTTTTCTTCCATTGTGAATAATCTCCGACAGACAAGACCGGAGGCTTCAGATGAGATCCCATAGAAAGAAATTCATTTGTCATGGTTGAAGAATGTATGTACCTTCACAAGATGAAAAAATATTAGCTAGTAAAGATCTTTAAATCCAACAAATCAAGAAAACTAAAACAAATTAGAGATTTTGATTACTCAAAGAACTTTTGTCCCCCTGCGCAGACTTAGTACAACTCAGTGTGAAACGCAAAACGTGTGAACAGTGTGAAACGCAAACCACACTTCGCGTTTGTAGCATGGAACGCAAACCCTAACTTTGTGTTTGCAGTGTGGAACGCAAACCACACTTTACGTTTGTAATGTGAAACGCAAACCTTGACTTTGCGTTTGTGTCGTGAAACGCAAAAGATACTTTGCGTGTGTGCTGAGAAACGCAAACCTTAGCTTTGCGTTTGTAATGTGAGGCGCAAATGCCACTTTGCGTTTGTGCTTTAATGCGCAAACTCTACTTTGCGTTTCAAGTGTGTGATACGCAAACTAACACTTTGCGTTTCTGAAGTAACACAAATAACACTTTGCGTTTGTATGGTGACACGCAAGATACAAATCAAACACAAACTTCGATGACTAAAACGCAAACTAGTATGAACACCCGCAAACTAGGATGAAACAAGCGCAAAGCAGTATGAATCAAACGCAAACCAGGTGAATCAAACGCAAACCTCTAAAATCAATCAAAATCACACCAAAACACATCTAGACTTCGAATTTCGATCTGAAAATTTGACAATATACTCACCAACACATTTCGAACACAATTCTACCAAGTAATTTCGATTAAAAACACACAAATTATCAAATTGAATCAAGAACAGTGCGTGAAACTCGTGAACTTCGAACTCAACAAAAATCACAAATTCATACTCGATTTCAGTGCAATTCTTGAAACAAATTATACAGACATGATCGATTTCACAATGCGCACAAAACCTAATCAGATTCAACTCAAAAATTCCACTAAAAATCAAAAATGATTTTGACTTCGTGAACAGTAACGTGAACAGTGTCTCAAAATATTTTCTTGATTTTCAAACGGATTTGGCTCTGATACCAATTGTGGCCCAAGAATTACTAGCATAAACACATACAAATTATCACAAAACACTTTGTTTATTAATCACAAGAATTACATCAAGTCATAGATCTAAAAGTGATTAACCTTTCAAGATAGAATGTGTTTGTGTGTGTACTCATTGTGTACAACTATGTGTTCTCTCTCAACTACCACCAATATTACACCTTCAATTTCACACACTTACTCACTTGCTTACTTACAAACAATACAAGGACTTGCTTATATATAGGTCAACATGACCAAGCAAGGTCAAACCATCTAAGCTCATTACAACACACACACAAACACTAATTACAACAATGACCCTCATTTAATCTTGAATACAATTTCAGTCTAACAAGAAGAATTGAAGGAAATTTTGTGTGGAGACCGAAGAAAAGTGAGGATTCGGCAAAGTCATTTCCTACTGATGAATATAATAGAACAATAGATGATTGTATGAATGTTGTTGACCAATTTGATTTGAATAAATAAAAACTTGTAGTTCCATGCAAGATTTACACAATAAAGCAATTAATTCAATTATCTCATGATCATATTCTATGTTCTACATGTGGACGAAATGATTTTATTGATTTTCATTATTCTGATAATTGGTTTGGTTCTTATCATATATATCATTCTTTTAATTCAAATGTTTTTCAGAAGAAAAGAGGACCCAAATTCAAATGGGTGCCAAAATCTGAGACTAACCTGCTGAAAGAACCCATGTACAAATGGGTACCTAAACTAATTGGTGCTTGATTTCTTCTATGTAGACCCTTCATATGTGGTACTTTGATTTAGGCTATTCCAAGCATATGATAGGGCAGAAAGATATTTTGTCTAATTATACAGAGAAATTTTGCAGCAATGTGAGATTCGGGAATGACCAGTTTTCACCAATCTTGGGATATGGAGACGTAGTTCAAGAGAACATAACGATCAAGAAGGTGAGTTATGTTGAAGGCCTAGGACACAATCTATTCAGCATTGGTCAGTTTTGTGACAAGGATTTAGAGGTGAACTTCAAATCTAAGAGATGTTGTGTTTTCTGACTGCTTTCCAAAACACTGAACAATCAAACCCATAACTCCTTTCTTCACGAACCAACTAGATAATTATAAGCGCTCAGGATTCTGAGTCACAACTCAAGCATCAGAACAATGATTGCAGTCGTTCACACTACTGAGTGATCAGGTCAGAAGAATGATAAAGTGCTCTCAACAGTCTAACAACAAAAGAAGCTTTCCAGACTGATGATTGCAGATACTCAGGCAGCTAACTCAATCCAATTAGAGACTAAATCCTCAAATCCAATATCTGAAAATCTTGAAAAGCATGAGCACTCGTGAAAGATTTGATCAGTTGCTAAGGATATGTGACCAACATATGATAAGAGTGATGTCACATATGCATTACGCGTAAAAAGCTCGGGAACAGGGCAAACTTGTAGCAAAATGGGTTTAGAACAGTCATTTTTCTCAAAAACATCAAAAAATTTCGCATAAAGGTAACAATTTGCAGATCACTATTCACTGAAGCACAATTCCCATGATGGCATTAGCCGAAAACACCACAATTCACATAGGCCTGCATGCAAATTCTTACTTTTTTGCACGCACCTATGTGCGAAATCATCACTTCTTGCATGACTCACAGGCACGAATTCCTCACAATTCGCATCACTCACACCTGCGAATTCTCTACTTTTCGCATAGCTCTTCTGTACAAATTCTACACTTAACAAAATTTCATCTTCAAAGAATTTAGTCATGCGAATTCTTAAACATTTCGCATATGACTCTTGTGCGAATTCTGAACTTAACAAAATATCATCTTCAAGGTTCATGCAAATTCTGACATGCGAATTCTTCAAACTTTTCAGCATGCGAATTCTTCCAAAATCTTCATTATGCGAATTCTTTCCATCCATCCGAGTTCTTCATCTGATCATGCGAATTTTGTGGGTCTCGAATGTTTTTCCAACTTTTCTTCAAATTAAACTTTTGTACATCAAATTTTGAGATAATCTTTTGAGAGCAGGTTCAAAAATAACTTTGGAGCACATTTTCTGTTGATGATCTTGTCTAAATTCAACTCTAAAACACAATTGATCTCAACCACAGTAATACGAATTTTTCGAACATAACATCCTCAAAATCGATCAATTAACTCGAATTTGATAAAATTACATAAAGTAATTGATTCTATAATGATCGTCTATAACCACAGAATCAATTAAGCATCAAGGAACATCCAAATTAGCACCAAATTAACAAATTTGAATTTTCACAGTGACTATTCTATTCAATCAAACACATCTCGATCGTGCATAGAATTATTCTGCGTTCGGCTCTTATACCACTTGTTAGGTCCAATGAGATCAAAGATTGATTGATTGATAAGATGAACAATGATTATACGGACAAAATGTATAGTTTTATTTAATACTGAAATGTGAAACTACACTACAGAGAGAATTCGTATGATGTCTACATTGTAAAATGAAACTTACCTACAAACTAAACATACAAATTCTATTTATACCCAACATCCCTTGTACACATTAAGCCCAAACCCATTACAAGGCCCAATAACATATACAAGTAGATTACTTTACTAAACTTCCTAAATAGAAAATATTTATGTTCTAACAGAACTCAGAGTGCGTTAGGGATTACAAGGAGTCTATGGGATGGCCAGAACCGGCTATCCCTACCCAAGACTCCAACCTTAGACGAGTAGAGTCAGTGAGGGTTCCCGAGTCTACAGGAGTCCAGGAACGGGAAGAGCAGAGAGAAAATGTTGTGAGGGGTACTGGAGGGGGTCAGACTTCAGAACCTGAAGTTGTGGAAACTCAGGCACTTGATGCCACACATCTTGTAGTTTCCACATCTCAACCTGAGAGAGCTCCTACTCGTCCTTTGAGCCCTCTGGAAGGGATTGCTGATGATGGTCAGGATTTTGAAACAGAGTCGGATCAGCATGCTAGTTCTACAGATTTAGTTCCTTCTGCAACTCCAGGACCACATGAAGGACAAGATGATGATGAGGTCAATAATGACGAATTGGGACACAGTTTTGGTTTTGCTGGATGATGTCTCTTTACATCATGAGGACATGGAAATTGTCGGTCCAACAATACTTTATATCAAGTTTTAGAAACAACACAATATCGATTACCAACCTATATTGATTATAACAACGGTTACAAGGTTGATCAGATTTAAGCTCTAGATGTGTTCTCTGTTTTTCTCTTTTACACCTTTTAGTGTGTGTTTTTGTGTTCTTGATAATATCTGATCTATGAGAGAGTTGTTGAGATACACAATATCTAAACTTAGTGTGTCTAACACACTACCTAACATAATATCTAGATTTAATATCTAGATATTATTTCTAAATAATATAATAACTAAAGTAACTAATAATAACTAAATCTAATAACTAACTAAGTTAACTAATATCTAACAAACTAGATATTAACTTAACTAATAAAATAACAAACAATTACATTGACATTTATTACAAACGACATAGACTTTAATATCGAGAGTCGACGTTTCGCTTTAGCTTCAGATTGCGATCTTCAGTTTGGATGATCTTGAATCCAATAGATATGTGATCTAACAATCTCCCCCTTTGGATCAAGATCATTACGAAAATGATTTTAGCAATTCAGACTTCTCTTTCAGCTCAGAAGATGCAATCTCTTTCTCTAGCTCTGAAATCAACATGCCTTCAGAATACTTGCTTTTGAATAATTCAATCTTGGACATGATTCTTGAAACATGTGATCTTTGCCATTTCTTGTGTAGTCATTCTCCTCCTTTTTGATGATAAGTGTAACGACTTCATCAAAACTTTTTGTAAGAAATGTCAACCACTTGGAGCCACTGATCCGTCAATTCAATAGATATTCACCCAGATCTTTGCAAATCCAGACAAATTAGTCGTGTAACACCTGAATAAACTAATGAATCAGTTAAAATGCTTGTCAGTAACACTAAGTCACTGTGTGTAACGAATACACATTGGAAAGGAGCTGTTTGATGTTGACTCCCCCAGGGCTTCCATTTAATCATCGAAACACCACAAAGGTAATTTCTATAAACGTTATGACAAAGAAACTAATTCCTTGTGTGTTCATGCTTGTGTTTGAAAGAATTAAGCACGGATGATTGCTTATTAGGCTTAAAATTGTGTAAACCACTGAGACAACAATAAGTTAAACACAGACTCAATGTGCATGTTTGAAGTGCGAAGGTGGGGCAGACTTCCTTCTTTTCAATATCCAGATTTTCCAAATGAAAATCAGATAGCAAATGTGTTGCATCCCCTTAGAAAATGTGAAACACTTTCTTGTTGAGAAGAAAATGAGTAGATAGTGAGGTTTGATCAAGAGTTGGCATGGGCTAGTTGCCTGTTTCAATAATGTTCATCAAAGAATTGTGAAACACTAGTAATGTGGTTGCCCGACTCAGAAAAAATTGGTGCAGAGTTGTGATATTCTTATAACTCTGTTCTCACACGCTCTTTCTTTTAAACATTTTTCTTTCTCTAATCACACTCATTTCTTTTCGCCTTGCACACTTAATCACTAAGGATTTAACTTCATGGGTAGAAATCACTGGTTAATGTGATTCCATAGAATTTGTGTTACTTCCTAGCACAATGATTCCTTGTTTTCCTATGATACACGTGATGCTCAGATTGGTTTAACTATTTCAGTTAAATCACAATTTAGAAAACATTTAAAATACACTTCCAATTCATGAATTCGTTTTGAGAATCGGGAAGTGATTTGAACATTAAAAACAATGTTTTCAAATGATTGAAAGTTGTCCTTCTTTCAACCCTATATGAGATGAAGATATAGAATTATACCTTTACGTACGATCTTCCATCTCATGAAGCTAAGCTTAAAGTCATAAACATATGAACTTGTAAGCATCTCTCAAAAATTCTGCAAAAGTCTTATGTCAAGTCAAAGTAAAATTTATTCACTTAAATTGAAAAGACAAAAAGCAGTAAAACTTTTTAAAGTACGAGTTCTAATCAGAAATAATCAGAAGTCATATTCGTACTCCCCTTTTGTCTTGAAGAGCTCCCCCTAAATTCTTGCATTAAAAAAATTTGGCATTAAAAGGTTCATGCAAAATTTTATGAGCTCCCCCTCGAAGTAATATTGACCACTTGTCAAATTCTTCTCATTCTCCCCCTTGGATTATGAACAGAATATAGAAGTGCAGATATCAATCAGAGTTAAGAATGAAGAAATTAAGAAAAGTATACAGTTAGAAAACTTTGATAGGTAATTACTGATTAGATTTTAAGATTTAGTATACCAAGCTTAAAGACAAGAAAGTTAAACCTCTTTTTGTCTAAGGGTTTGGTGAACAAATCGACAAGTTGATAATCAGTTTTTACAAAGAAAAGTTCAATTGTTCCTTTTTCAACATGATCTTTAATAAAATGATACCTGACATCTATGTGTTTGGTCTTGGTGTGTTGAACAGGATTCGCTAATATTGCGATGGAGCTCTTGGAGTCACAGTATATCGGGATCTTGTTGAAGTGGAAACCGTAGTCGCGCAATTGAGTTCTCATCCATAAGACCTGAGAACAGCAGCTACATATTCTGCTTCGGCCGTGGAGGTTGAAACACAAAGTTGCTTCTTCGATGCCCAACTTACGAGTTTGTCACCGAGGAACTGTACATGTCCCGATGTGCTCTTCCTGTCTAACATACAACCTGGATGATCTGCATCTGTGTAGGCTGTTAGTTCAAAACTAGTATCTTTAGGATACCACAAACCAAGATCTGCAGTGCCCTTTAGATACCTAAATATGCGCTTCACAGCAGACATATGGATTTCTTTAGGATTGGCCTGATATCTTGCACATAAGCATGTTGAGAACATTATATCTGGCCTACTAGAAGTAAGATACATTAAAGAACCTATCATCCCTCGATAAGTCCTAACATCAACAGCCTTTCCCGAAGGATCAGTACCAATCTTAGTACCTGGTGCCATTGGGGTACCAATCGGTTTTGAATTTTCCATTTGGAACTTCCGAAGAATATCCCTAATGTATTTTGATTGATTGATAAAAATACACATAGAAAACTGTTTGACTTGCAATCCGAGAAAGAAATTCATCTCTCCCATCATGTTCATCTGAAATCTAGACATCATAAGGTTTGCAAAATTCTTACAGTACTTCGGATTTGTAGAGCCAAAGATAATATCATCTACATAGATTTGAATTAAAATGATATCGCCTTTTTCCTTTTTGATAAACAAAGTGGTAACCATCGTTCCTTTTGAAAACCCAGACTTGACTAGAAAAGTGGAAAGGACATCATACCAGGCTCGAGGTGCTTGTTTCAGTCCGTAGAGTGCTTTGTCGAGAATGTAGACGTGATTCGGTTTCTCTTGATTGACAAAACCCTCTGGCTGAGAGACGTAGACTTCCTCCTTCAGAATTCCATTCAGGAATGCTGTCTTCACGTCCATTTGAAAGACCGTGAAGTTCTTGTGGGCTGCGTAGGCTAGAAACATTCTGATTGCCTCTAATCGCGCCACGGGAGCATATGTCTCATCATAGTTAATTCCTTCCTCTTGTCTGTATCCTTTGGCTACTAGTCTTGCCTTTTTTTGGATAACGGTACCATCTTCGTCTTTCTTTATCTTGAAAACCCACTTCGTACCTATAATTGTTTTACCTTTAGGCTTTGGTACGAATCTCCAGACTTGAAGTGCATCGAACTGATTCAGCTCTTCTTGCATTGAGATCACCCATTCTGGATCAGCAAGTGCCTCTGATACACGTGTTGGCTCAAACTTGCTCAGAAAGGAGTCATGCATGCACATGTTCATTGATACTGACCTAGTTTGCACCGGTTTTGATGGATCGCCAATAATCTGGCTTAGCGGGTGCTCTTTGGTCCATTTATGTTCATGAGGCAGTGGGTTAGATGAATGTATGTCAGTTGTATCATCTACAAATCCACTTGTATCTTCTTCAGCTTGTTCAGGAGGATTGATTATTTCAGTTGAAGTGGTATGTTCAGAAGGCTCAGCAGGTACAGCTTGTTCTGGCTGTAGATTGATCTGAATAGAATCTCCTACTTTTCAGCTACTTCTGTCTATTTATCATTTGTCACTTCTTCAACTGTTGGAGTCGGCATTTGAATTGGAATCTCTTGTTGAATCGGGGCGTTGGATTCAATAGGAACATCTGAACTGGTTGGATGAGTAGTCATTAAGTCTTTCATCCTGTCAACCATAACAGATTTCTTTACATTAGATCCAAGAAATTCATCATAAAATATTTCAAATAATAAATCTAAATCAGATAAATGGTTAGTAGAAGTTGATGCTTCATCTGATTTATTCTATTGAGACGTAGGTTCTAGACTGAGTTGCCCAGAAGCTAGTACTCCTGTTATAACGGGTTCTGAACGTTGTTGTTCGGAAGCCATTTCTTCATCAAACGAGACGTTGATGCTTTCAATCACCGTCTTTGACTTCTTTAGATAAACACGGAATGCAGTTGATGTCGAGGAATAGCCAATGAAGATTCCTTCATCCGTCTTAGCACTGAACTTATTTAGACTCTCTTTATCGTTTAGAACGAAACACTTACACCCAAATATATGGAAATATTTGATTGTCGTTGTTCGGTTGTTGATTAACGCATAAGGAGTATTCTTGAATCTGCGATGTATCATGGATCAAGTCTGTGTGTAGCACGCGGTCGATACAGCTTCTGCCCACAAAAATAGTGGTAAGTCTGATTGACTTAGCATAGTACGAGCAGCCTCGACTAGCGTTCGATTTCTTCTTTCGACCACTCCATTTTGTTGAGGCGTACGAGCAATAGAGTATTGATGTGAAATCCCGACAGATTCGAGATATTCTTCAACTTTATTGTTCTTGAACTCTGTGCCGTTGTCTGTTCGTAGAAACTTGACCGGTTTCTGCAGATTCACCTGGGTCGTCTTTAGGAATGTGATGAGGACATCTGGTGTCTTATCCTTTGAACGTAGAAACTTGACCCATGTGTATCGCGAGTAATCGTCCACGATCACGAGTATGTACTTCTTTCCGCCTAGACTTTGAGTTCGCATCGGACCGCATAGATCCATATGCAATAACTCTAACGGAGCGCTTGTACTTGGTTCAGGCTTTGGTTTATGAGGTGCCCTCTTTATCTTGCCCTTTTCACAAGTTGCACAAAGATGTTCTCTTTCATATTTGAGTTCTGGAAGTCCTTTGACGCTTTCCACTGACCAGATTGTTGATGTACCTGAAGTTGAGATGAGAGAGCCTTCGATGCCATAACCAACTTTGTTGCATCGAGGCTTTCGTCAGTAGACAAACTTGCTTGTCAGCCTGGACATTTGATAAATTGATTGTGTAGAGGTCTGATTCTCGAGTACCGACCAAGAGTTCTTCGCCTTCTTCATTGCGAACTGAACATCTCTTGGCTTTGAAGTTGACCTCTAAGTCTTTGTCACAGAACTGGCCTATACTGAACAAGTTGTGTCGTAAGCCTTCTACATAGCTCACCTTCTTGATCGTGACATTGTCATGTTGTACATCACCATATCCCATGATTGGAGAAAACTGGTCGTTGCCGAATCTGACTGTTCCGCAATATTTGTCTTTAAAATTGGACAGTATCTCTTTTTGCCCTGTCATGTGCTTGGAACATCCGCTGTCCAAGAACCATGTATGACTAGTCTGCATAAGAGAAATTACAAATTTAGATATTCATACGACAACATTGGAATATTCACTTTGATTATCGAAGTGCGGGTCTTGAACTGATTTGTTCAAAAGCCTATTTTGACTTTGATGTTCGGGTTTTGAACTGCATTATCCAAAAACCTATTTTGACATTGAAGAACGAGTCCTGATCTGTACATAATCAGAAGTCGATTTCTCTTTAAGCTTTGTGTGCCTGCAACACAGATTTAGCCTTAGGTACCCACTGGAATTTGGGTCCATCTGTGTTAGCACAAGATTTTGGTACCCATTTCAAATTGGGTCCACTTTTCTTTTGAAATGCATGTGAAGAATTAGTATGAGATGAATGCATATGATAATTGCCAAACCAATCTCCAGAATCTTGACAAGAGATAGAAATATGTTTATCATAAATAGAAGACTTTCTAGCAAATAAAGATAACTGAAATAATTGCTTCATTCTATATTGTTTACAAGAAACAGCAAGTTTTGAGTTCAAAAGAGCAACATCAGCAATTAAGACATCTTTACTTGGCGAAGTCTTACTACAATTAACACTACTAAACGATTTAACAGTCTTGTCAAGCTTCCGTTTGGGTTGCCATTGAGAATTTACTTCTGGTCTTTGCTTGCTCAGATCTGAAACATGTGAAACTAGTGAGTTAGACCTTTGAGCAACAAGCGAATGCTTCTTTTTAGAATTACCAGTAGTGTTTGGTTTCTGTGAATGCTGAGATATATTCTTACCTTTAGCATTTTTAGCTTTCACAGAGACTGAGTTATCAACTTTCATTGATTTTGCACTATTAACAAGCTTACTGGTCTTTCTCAAAGATTTCTTAACAAAAGATGAATGGTTAGGAAGTTTTGAATTAAAGTCAAATTGTTCAGAACAATCATCTAAACCACCGTTAGAAATCAGAAAATCAAGCTCTTTATTTGCTAGACCAGACATGTCCTCAGAGTTTGAAGCTTTAGAAATAACATAATTTGAAAACACAGTTGAAAAAACTTTTTGCTCAATATTCATCAAAAGTCTTTCATCTGATAAAGAATTCTCGAGTTCAGAAATTTTACTTTCTAAAACGAGAGGAGGGACATATAGTTTACCTTGACTAGGTTTCGCCTCCATTTCTTTTTCAGAATAACTTTGAAAGAAATCACTTGAAAGAGTTTTCTTCTTTTGATATATTGGATTTTCATTATAACTATTATTCATCTTCGCATAATAAAATGGAAGATGAACTTTAGATGATTTCAACCGTTTTTCAGTTTCGTTGGCTTCATCCTCTTCCGACAGTTTAGTCCAGAAAGTTTTAAACACCCTTAAATTTGGAAACAACAACTAATTTAAAATTTTCAGTAATACAACAAATAAAGGATAAAATCTCTTTCTACAAATCAGTTTTTGAAATACCTCAAATTAAATTCTAGATTTAACCTCAACAATTATTAACTCAAGTCTTATACAAAGACTAAATAAAGGTCGGGTGTTACTAAACCCGTTACTAATTGTTATCTCCAAAAGTGCGGAAGGCTTCACCCAAAAGTTACACTCTTCGCGTGCATCTAACTTACACTCAACTCTTCACGATGCCGCTAATACCATTCCCCAACAAAGACCTGATGCATATGCCGACAAGTAAAAGGTTAGGCTAACGCCTAGTAAGTTCAAGAAGTTTTCATAATAATTAAATAATAGTAAAACTGAAAGACTGATTATTTAAAACATAACTCCTCATTATGAAATGCATTTATCGTAATAGCAACATCTTTCCAAACCCACTATTTTCATGATGAAAAACACTAAATCAAAATACCCATTTAATATGAATTCAAATCCCAACACTCATTCCAAAGCACAATGGAGTTAGATAACCAAATTCGGAAAACACAGATAAAACTCTATTATCCAAATCAACCAAAAATATGTATAAAACTCAATAATACAAAGCCACAAATCGTGGATACCAATCCATACTCAAAACGTCACCGAAAACATGGATAATACTCAATACCAAAAACAACACCTTTCGGTATCAAGGGGTACCCGTTTCCATAGGACCTGGCGGGAACACATAAGTATGCCACGTATCTAAGTTATCGAACTACACCTCAGATCGATAACTTTAGTGCACGCTCTAATAAGAGTCACCTCAAGCCATCATTGCCTTTAGTATACACATTTGGGTGTCACCTCAAGGATTGAGTACCTCTAGTGTGTACGCCTCGCTGGGCTCCACCTCAAGGATATCCGATCTTAGTGCATGTTCATTCTCTAGTGGAGTCCAACCTCAAGGTTCTCGCTTGACCTTTAGTGTATACTCCCTAGCATTCAAGACAGGAGTCTCGACTCCCTACTTGATAACCCAAGATGCTTAATCCTCATGCATAAGAGTTAGAGCATCAAAACCACCAAACCCACAGTCCCGAAGTTTAACCTATAAAGGTTTATCTCCGCACATCGGGACGACAACAATACCTACTCAGGCATTTTCCCCTAAAGTGATAACATCAATACTCCTCACTATTCAAATATGACTGATTCATATGCCTATGGATTCAATGTGTTACAGTCTAAAACATTACACGACTCCAAATGAATGACTAATGCACTCAAAATATGTAATTCTCAAACAGAATGCAATAAATGCAAATCGTGCCCAAAACTCCACATCAAGCTATTAAAACCGGACAAATGTCCCCAAGACTCATGTGATCCAAATTTAAGTCAAAAGACTCCACGCTTATGTGACAACTCAATAATATTCAAGAAAAGTCAAAATATGTATTTACTCCAAGTTTATGCAAACTCATGCTCGAAATATAATTTAGTCAAAATCTCCCATTGTAGGGATAAATCGTCTCCAAAAGAGGATCAACCAATTTATATTATCAAATAACATCATAAATGTATTAACATCAAATAATATACATAAACACATCAAATCATCAAAATCACACCCTTTATTTTACCTTTATAAAGTGTCTCAATGTCTCAATCTTAATGTTATATAAAATCAAAAGTATAAAAATGCAATATCTTCATAAAATAAACCACATTTGATAAATCTCAAGAAAAAACTTAAGACCCCGAAATAAACATTTGTTGGCATGTACAAAATTTTCATAAAACAACTTGAACTCACCTTGCTAGATTTAGGTTAAATCAAGATTTTACCTCAATCTTAAGCTTCCTTGGAGAAACTTGAATCCACAAGTAATCCTTCCAAATCCTAGATTCATAAGCTCCTAAAACATAAATAAACAAACCCATGTGTTTAGAATCATTCTCAAAACATCTCTGATCAAAATCTCCATTTTAACCAAAACCCTAATTTTGACCTAACTTTTCCAAAATCATCCAAACCGAAATTTGAGAAATAAAAACACATGGAAGTCATAAATGGAGCATATATAACTATAATAAAGATTTATAAAATAGAAGGATGAACTCACCACTTAGGTTTTGAGAAAAAAAACCCCAAAACCTATAAATCTCAAGAAATAGAGATGAACACTTGAATCTAGCACATGAGGTTGTAATCGCAAGCTTTGATGATAAAAGAATACTTTGATTTCTAAGAGAAAATCCCCAAAATCAGTTAGGGTTCGTAATGGGTGTTGGGGAACAATTTGAGAGAGAAAGGAATGAGGTGGGTGAAGTAAAAATGAGAAAGAGAAGAAAAATCACAACATTTAACACTCTACGGGCCGACCGCGACTATGCCTAGTGAGAGTGACAGGGTGTCACAATTGTTGGCATAGTCACCAGACTTGTAACGTGGCCTTCCTCCAGCCCGCGACATTGCCAGCAATTGTGACACCATGTCACTGTCGTGTGGCAAAGTCGTCCCACTCGTACCAAGCCTCAAAAACACACTTTTCTCACCCGAAACACCCTCGATTTTCTTAGGGACTAAAAGCAATGAATTCCTAACTCAAAACCACAACTTAGAAGCCACATAACGCATGGGGTAACCTTTACTTACCAAAAGTTACATGTGTTACATATCCTACCATCAGTGGAATGTTCTATCTAAACCCAAATACATTAATGAAAGTTAAGCAAACTAAGAATCTAGACCTTTTCGATATGAAGTCACATATTTCGAGCTTTTTTTCATGCATAGTTCTTGTATTCATGGGATATCAGAGTCTTGGAAACCAAAGTGGAATGTTCTTTCTATCCGTATTTCTTTTTGAAATTGTGTTACTCAATATTTTCATCATAGCACACATAGTTTATGGGTATTCTTACCATTTTTCTTACATATGATTTGTCTTTTGATTTTGTTAAATATAAACTTTGGATATTAATTTTTTAACAAGTTACAAAAAATACAAACCACTAATGCATAGGTTGGTTTGCTAAAACAATAAATGTTATGGTTTTGAAAACCCCACTATCAATTGAATCTTTTTCAAAAAAAATTGACCATATTGACCTTGAATTTTTTTTATACATCTGGTATGACTTAAAAACGCATAAAACCATAAAATTGACATCGTGTAATGGCGAATCGAACTGAACATGAAACAATATTATTCTTTCGAATTCTCGACTTTAGCTTCGAGAATGATCATCGTATCTAGTTTACTTTAAAGATTTTAACTTTTACTCTTCAAAACGATGATCATTTGAATTTGTAAAACGATTTCTTACGTCAAACCAATTGGAACCTTTTGACTTTTAAAGTCAAAGCTAAAGTTTTTAAAGCGATTCATTAAGTCAAGTGGATCAGAACCGGTCAAGGTTCTTAAATTAGAATTCTACATTTTCAAGAACACATTTTTTTTACTTTTTCATCTCACATTTTTTAGCTCATTAAATTAGAAATCTACGTAAAATTCCACAGTAGTAGTTCTTATAAGAACTCATTTGTAGGTTCTATTTTTTGTGAACATCCATAATTTTATAAAGAAACTATTAAAATGTCAAAAAAAAGTTATATAATATATTAATTAGTTTCGGTAAGAATAATAGTTATAGTCAGAAGGGTAAGAAATGATCTCCACCCTTCTAAGATAATTTATGGGTTATTTTAAGATTTAATATGAACCATTAGATCACCCCTAATTTTAAGATATAATATATTAATTAGTTTCGGTAAAAAACTCTTAAATACAAATTATTAGGCACAAAGTACCATCATTTTATGCAAGATTTTAAATATCTCTTAATTTACAAGTATCAAAGTACAAGATACATATTACTACTGCAGGCTTCTAACACCCACCAATTTGGTATGTGCAGTGATTTCCTTTTATGCAGACCTTTCCGTATATCACTATTAATTAATATATTACTAGAAGCGTACTCGCGTGATGCAGCGAGAAACATCACGATTTTAATGTTTCATTTTATTTTTTATCGATTTACAGTACGATTTTGGATGGTTTTGAGAAAGTGATAATGTTTTTTTTATAAATTTGTTTAATTTAGGCTTAATAATATAATGTTTTTTATATAAAAAATTAAGTATTTTGTTAGAATTAAATGATTATCTTATATATATATTTTAATGACATCTAGAAAAAATAACCAATTACATATTTAATAATATAATTAAAACAAAATTATAGTAATATAATATATTAATTAATAGTGATACATGGAAATGTCGGCATAAAAGGAAGGCCCTGCACATACTAAATTAGTGGGTGTTAGAAGCCTATAGTAGTAATATGTATTTTGTGCTTTGATACTTGTAAATTAAGAGATTTTTAAAATCTTGCATAAAATGATGGTACCTTGTGTCTAATAATTTGTATTTAAGAGTTTTTTATCGGTGCTTTATAATATAGTATAGATATTACTATAAATTTATTTTAATTATATTATTAAATATGTAATTGGTTATTTTTTCTAGATATCATTAAAATATATAAGATAATCATTGAATTCTAACAAAATATTTATTTTTTTATATAAAAAGCGTTATATTATTAAGCCTAAATTAAACAAATTTATAAAAAAAAACATTATCACTTTCTTAAAAACATCCAAAATCGTACTGTAAATCGACAAAAAAACAAAAAATAAAATGAAATATTAAAATCGTGATGTATCTCGCTGCATTGCGCGAGTACGCTTCTAGTATATATATATATATATATATATATATAAGAGACGAAGGATCATGTGAGAAGAAGAGTTAAGGTAAGAAGGGATCTGGACCCTTGATCACTATTAATCTCAAACCAACTTATGAAGCGTGCTTGATACAAGGATTGATTCGGTGCATTTCATCTTAATGTACATCCAAGGGTGGGGAGATCATTCTTACCATAACTTTCATTCTCACCGGAATCCAACCCTATATGGCTATATATCTATTACTACCTTATAATGTATATACACCTATACTCTTAAAAATAAACTCTTATAGCCTTATGTACTACCATTTTATGCAACAAATCTAAAAAACTATGAAGTACAACTTTCAAAACACAATGTACAAACTTATTGATGCATTAATTTTAGTCTCACCGCCCCAGCAAAAAACGACCCTTCAAACTTCTCTTTCTTAGTGCCAGTTTTGTCCTCCCTGTTTCAGCTTCCACTACCCAAAAGCTTTCTTTTTTCGTCCTGATGCTTTAACCCAATTTCAAATTCAAACAAAACTACAGTATCTCAGACCATCCCATATTTGAATTCAAATTTCAAATCTCTACCCTATGGCAAATTCAGATGTTCCTTTGGGCTCATAAAGACTGTCGTCTTCTACACTTAGGTTTCCTCTATGTTCTCATCTCTACATCTTCTCGGAGGTGGAACTTTCACCGGTGGTCTTTTAGAAATCAAGAAAAGAGTATATGATTTGCTGTTAATGAATGAATTTTGATGGATTATAGAGACTTCTCAGTACATTAATAGCTGAAAAATGGCCAATCTATTATGGGTTTTGGGTTCCAAGATCATACATGAGAGTAAGTTGTTAATTGCAATCTTTTGTGTTACCTAACAATTCACAAAGGAGACCTTTTCATTTGTTGGTTCTGTAACTACTCAAAATCCTTGTTCACGGTCCAGATCGTTTCAAAATCTCATGTTAAGAGTTTCTCTATAACATATTGCTTTCGGTAATTAGCCATTTTAATTTGTGTAGGCGTTTTTTGGTTATTTTTCTATTTGTTAATTGTGGTGTTTTAATATGGATACAAATTTGTATTTTTATCAATGCCTCCCCGTTTCTATATGTCATACCTACTATGTGTTGTTTGTTGATGATAGATTGGTGATCTTAGACGAGAATAAACTTTCACACCTGATATTCTTGATAAGATTGATGGATTGATGGGTTACATTCACGTAATGGGAGAGTATAATGTTGTTATTTTCCATGTAAATGATATCGAGTTTAGAATTAAATTGGCCTATTTGGTTTGGAAAAGATATTTATTACTTGATGTTTGTTTATGTTTTTCTTAGTTCTTTTTTTAATGGATACCAAGTGTTTGATAAAAGTTTCCAACGAAAAAGGCCAAAGTTGGAAACTTATGTGTTTTTGGTGTTTGCCACATTTCATATCTCCAAAAGATATAAATCACAACAAGCAAGATAAATATGGCAGATTGACACTCATCCATTGAAAGTGATTTCTGGAATAAGAATAATAGATGAGGACATGATGTACTATATGGCAACAGAAGTGCATAAATTGAGGAAGGGAAAGATGATTCTTTAATCTTTGATGACTCAATTATAGGTGCCAAGATTTCAGAACAGCATATGGTCTCCTCAAATCTGTGAACATCTAAGTTTTTGCTATTTAAAAGTTATTTCTCATTTGTCCCTCTACAGTCACTTTTATTCAACTAGGCTTCTTGTGAAAAAATAATGATTTACCGCATCTGCATTTCATTTAACTTGTGTATTCTTGCATTTGCTTCAAAATAATTTCCCAGTATGATTAGCCTACTAAATAAAAGAGTTGGTTGTCTTATTGTATTTGCTTTAATGATTTTAAGATGCCTTGTCATCCATCCTCTCAAACCTTGCTATAAATTCCTCTTATGGTATAATTATGTAAATGATAATTCAACTTGGTTTTTAATATGGGTTTTTTTTGTTAGTTATTGCAGGGACGGACATAGAGGGTGGTGACGGTGGCACGTGTCACCGTATCATTTCTTCGACGAAGGGTAAAATTTTTACGTTCGTGAAAAGTGCAACCGTATCGTTTTCGAGTGTGCTACCGTATTTATTTTTGAAACTTCAAAGGTTCACCAAATCCTAAAAGCCCAATTCTTCACTTCTATTCTAGCCCAACGTCTGTTAATCAACCAAAAAACAGGAAAAAAAAAATTGAAATCAACCAAAAAAATAGAAAAAATTCATCGGAATCGATAAAAAAAACCCTAAAAATCCATCGAAATCAAGCAAAAAACTTTAAGAAATCCCTCGAAATGATGGAATGAGGCTAAAAACACATCATAAAATATTGAACTTTAAAAAGATGAAGACATGCCGATAAAAACCGTATTTTTTGTAATTATTTTTTGTTTATATCATATGGTGTCACCGTATGAAAAAAAATTTGGGTCCGTCCCTGAGTTATTGTATGTCAACCAATCAATATCAAACTCAAATTCAAGCAAATCCCTTTTATGGTTAGGTTTATGATATATATATATATATATATATATATATATATATATATATATATATATATATATATATATATAGGAACCTAATCAAATGAGAACTGTATAGTTTGTGATAACCGTGAGATCCAATGTAAACCACACATTTGATTTAATTAATTTCATATTTTAATTAATATAAAAGGGTGATTTTCTAATTTCCTAATTTAGATAACTCATGGAATTAAATAATTAATGTATTAATTAATTTTTTTCCTCTCTCTCTCATATAAAGTCGTAACCTCTCCTAATCCCCAAACCAAAATTTGAAGAAAACCCTAGTTTTAATCCACTTCCTCACTACTCTCGCAACCCATCACTGTTCCGTGTAGGATCCGTTTTCCTTGGCTCTTCCATGGCTTCGAAATAGAACCAGGAAGAGAAGAACTGTTCGCCTGAGAAAGTGAAAACGCGTTGCTTTTATGCACGGTGGCGTTGGCGGAGCTTCTCCATGTTGTGGCGGCACTGCTTGGTGATCTTTGGCGGGATGAGACCCGGGCAACTGGTGGTCTTTGGCGGAGCTTCTCCATCTTGTGGCGGCACTGCTTGGTGGTCTTTGGTGGAGCTTTTCCATCAAGCAATCGATTTCCAGATTTGATCGTCGGAATTTCGCCACCGACTCAACCGCGGTCGAGGTCGTCGCTGTCGACAATCGATTTCCAGATTTGGTATCACGGTGGTATCACATGTGATATCACAATGGCATCACATGTGATACCCAAAGTCCTTTTTTCTTGTATTAATATAAAATCACTAATGATTTTGTTAGTTCTCGTGTTCTTTTAAATATGTACTGTTCTCGTTTATATATATATATATATATTGGCTTGATGGAAACTTTTTTTTGTTTTTGGTTGGGATTGTTTTTTTAGAATGTATGGAACGAGACTATGGGGTCGTTTATCATACACTTACCCGGGTAAGCGCTTACCAAATTTCATTACCTTACGGGATGAATATGGCAAGGACCAAGAATCTTACCCGGCAATTCGGTAAGAGTGAAGATAAGGACCAAGAGTCTTACCTGATAAGATGTTTGCTCTTTTCATTTTGCAATTTTGAAGTAGTAGGTAAAAAATTATTTTCTTCTGCATGTGATTATGAATGAGCTAACGCAAATGATATTTATTGATCTTTTAATCCATTACCATATGCAGCATTGCTTCTCCAAAGAATTTTGGATTGCTGTATTCATAGAATTTATTGTTGTTCATGTTTATAATAAGGAATTTTATCATGCCAAGAGTATTTTTTTTTTTTTTTTGAGGAAATGATTTGTGTATGGCAAGTTGCACACGTGTGCTTCAACTTGCAATTATTGCCATATGTCAAAAAAGAATTTTGGGTTTCTTTGGTTTTTCACAAGGCACTGATTTGAGTTATTATTTTTTAGCATAGCAGGACCAATGGTAGCCTTATGGTTCTGTTATATGTTTTTTTTTAATCATTTTCAACAGGATATATTGTGTTTCCATGCAGTTTATTGGTTGGCTATCGAGTAAAGTAAGTAAAGTAAGTAAAGTAAATGACGTGGGTGAGCGTTTAATAAATTGTCCCTCTATTAGATTGGATAATAATTTTATGTACAACCGGATACCATTTACTTTTGGTGGTTTTGTAATATGCATGCATCTACTTTACATTTCTCATATATTTTGGTTTAGCTCTCTTTGGGTTAAGATATATTGGATTTTAAAAGTTCATACATTTTTTCGTCGATTGCTCTAATTGGAACCGTAACTCATATATATTCAAGATGTATTAATTAATATGTAAAGACTAATGGGTCGTTTATCCAAATAAGACTCATCTTTATCATCGCTCTTTATGGGTAAGATTCATGACCGTTGCCAAGTTCATCCAATAGTGTAAACCATATCATCGTAAGCATCTGCTCTAACAAAACGAACAAAGCTTCAAAACCGTTTACATTTATGGCTCCCACCGCATTGTGCGGGTACACTACTATATATATAACTTTTAAATTGTCATTTCAAAAACTCAAAGGATATGAGTGTCTTATAAGAACTCTTTTCAATGTTAGTTCTTATAAGAACCTCCACTTTTTATTCATAAGAACCCCTCATTGGAGATGGTCAACAACCTAAAGGTTTTTAACCACAACTAGTTATTTTTGGCAAAAAAAACAAATCATCAAATAGTACTTTTTAAAAAACATTATCAAGAAATAACCAATAATTCCACAAATTGACTCTATAAATCTCTGCAAAAATCAAATAGTACTTTTTAAAAAAGTGTCTTTCATCTAAGATTATGACTCACCATTCGACTACAACAAAAGATGATTTTGTGAAATTCCTGGCTAGTTTGGTGATCGTTCGAAAAATGACTATTTCTTCAAAAAAAAGCCAAAAATGGCTAGCCTGGTTAAAAACTGTAATCATTTCGATCATTCAACAACAAAAACACGAAGGGAATTTCACCCCACGCAATTTAATTTACTGATAATGAGAGTCGAAACTGTTGTTACAAGAACACATTCTGAAAGATAACATTAGACATCGTTCATTTCATAATTACCATCCGTAATGGGACTGACCAGTAATCATGTACAAGAAAATGCCATTGATTTCCATACAGGGCGATGTTTCTAAACACACGTTAAAGCTGTACATACCGATATATTTGCAGTTTTCGTATTATTTCATCTGTCAGACCATAAAATGCTTCCCCTCTCATCTTTACGACTCCAGCTTCAACTTGTCGAAAGTTGTATTCGTATACGAAAGACCAAATGGAAGGATTCCATGAATATTTCTGGTTTTCGTAGATAAATCAGATGATTTTAGAACACAAGAAATATAATCACGTATCAAAGGGTAATTGACCCAGCAATACCCAGGTGTAAAGCAAGTGAGGTGTGCAATGTGTTAGAGAAGATAGGGCAAAGAAGTCGATCAAGAAACCGGATTTCTTGAGAATCGTGTGAGCTCACTTTCCAAATTGGTATTTCGACCCTATGTCTGGGTTACACGAAATCCAACATGGGATAAGACTCCAGAACACTATCATTTTTAGGCACTGGAGAGTATATGAAGTTTTTTTCAAAATCGCAAGTCCTAAAACATTAGTATATGTGGTATATATACAGTCTCATTCGTAAAAATAGGAAAAATAACTGAAATGGCAATAATGGCAAATTATTAGCAATAATGGTCGGTTACAACCGTTTTAGGTAGGATCATGGGCTGGAAATAACTGAGCAATAAATGTTCAATAACTGCAGGTTCGGATATAGCTAATCCAGAGATACCTACCAGAGGAGAGTGGTCCCGAGATGGCCATCAGAGCCTCTGCAGAGATAGCCACCAAAGGCCTCTGCAGAGATAGCCACCAAAGCCTCTGGTCCAGATTTTCAGAACTAAGTCTGAAAATTACACCTCTTTTGCTTAAGCTCCAAACTGATCAGAACTGAAGTTTTCTTCATTCTAATCGAGTTTTTCCACTGCATTCCAAATCCAAAATTCTGAAGAGCTTTTGGGGCACTGCCCCAAACCACCGCCAGGGGCTCTGCCCCTTGGACCCCGTAAGGGGTGCTGCTCCTTGACCCCACAAGGAGGCGGGGGTCAAGGGTGATCAAACTCGTTTATAACCCATTATAAACTTGTGCACTCTGCATCATCTAACTTGTATTAGATCACAGTTTGAAACCCATTAGCACTCGTGTTATATCCAATTACACTTGAATGACCGGTGACACTAAAATCACCAACAGTGTGCGTGAGTATTTTCTGAATATAAATATCATAATACTTCAGAAAATTTATATCAGCACATCTGAGAGATTGAGAAGTACCCTAGTCCCTACGGTCCCATGAAAATTGCAACATTTGAATGGTAGATCAATAACCAGGGGCGGACTTAACATGAAGGGTGGGGGGATAGGCCCCCACTAATATAATTTTTTCTCTCATTTTCTTAGGTTAAAAATCAAAAAATTTTAACTTTCTACTGTAGATCCCCCCCCCCCCCCCCCCCGGTTTTCTTGTTGTACCCCACCAACAAAAAAATACTTGGAAATCAATCAAAAAACCAAAAAAGTCTCAAAATCGACCAAAAAACCGAAAAGTTCTATCCAAATCGACAAAAAAAAAACTAAAAAATCCCTCAAAATGAACCAAAAAACTTTAAAAATCTCTCGAAAAGATGGAATTAGGCTAAAAACACATTGGTCGACTTTGAAAGCCTTTAATCTACCTTAAAGGTGCCCCCATTAAGCAAAATTGCTGGATCCGCCACTGTCAATAACATAAAAATATTTGTAATAAAAACAATGATCAAATCAGATACTTTACATTGGATGTGTTCTAGATAAAGGGGACGTTTACCTAACACTTACCCGGTAAGCACTTACCGACAATAGTCAACACTTTCACTTAACTTACCAGGTAAGATTTTAGTCCATTAAAACGGCATCGTATGCAACATTTTTATCCGGTAAGCGCTTATCAGGTAAGAGTCGTCACTCTCACTTACTAGGTAAGACTCTCGGTCTTTGTCATCACTCTTATCGGGTAAGATTCTCAATCCTTATCATGTTCATCCGATAGGGTAAAGTGAACCGGTAAGCACTTGTTGGATAAGCGTCAAGTAAACTCCCCCTAAATGTAGCCAAGGAGTTGGGATTTATACACAGCTTCAATTAGCAACTAGTTTCAAAATAATAATTGGGGATTTTAATTGATTTTTATCAACTGGTCTCAACATAGGGGGAACTTTTCCGGTCTTTTTTCCAATAATTGTATCATTGAAATAATTAATAAAATTAGTTATCTAGAAAATGTATTTTTTTATCAAAATAATATAGTATCAAAATTTCACTTCTCATACATTCCAATAATCTAAAGAGATTCATATTATATACATTAATGAACCATTTATGCTTAGGCATTGTTGGTGATTTTAGTGGGTTAGTAGGTGCAGAGTGCACACTTGTGTAACTAAGCTATCTAGAACCCGGGATAGTTGGATGGTGTCATATGGCGGAGTAAAGGGGGTTCCCCCACCCCCCTTGCAGGTCCTGGCAGGGTCAAGGGGAACAAAAACGAAAAGTAAGAGTTGACACTAAGGATTTTAGTGTCATGTGGTGTATCAATGGGATGAAAGTACCTCAGTAAATTTCGTGACACCCAGGCAGATTTGGGTCGAAATATTGCTTAAGGAAAGCAAGCTCTCATGCAATCTCAAGTTTTATCCAAGTGATATCTACATTGTTTCTGCAGACCCAGTTTCCACAACAAGTTTCCCCAACAGGCATAAGCATCTGCTTAATCCCATTTAGGCAACTATGTGTTACAAAGTCACTCGACCGCCTAGCTCTACTTTAAAGCTTTTCAAATTACTAATTGAAAAGTTGCCAAAGAATGAAATGTTGCAATTTCATGGGACTTTGCAAAATGGAATTTATTGCAATTTCGGCAGCAAAAAGAAAATATACAGAAATATGTAAAAAGGTGTAATTATATAATGCAAATGTACCTCAAAATATCCTACAGTTCATTTTTCGTCGAACGTAGCTTCAAAAGTCTGTCTCTCCAAATGGCTGTAGAAACCAGAAATCCACATTGTAAATTTCTATCATACCATAATAAAAATCCTTTGTAGTTCTCCCTCAATCCCAAAACAAGTTAATTTTTTTTTGACTTCCTAGTGTAAAACTAGTTGCTTCTCACTTCAAAATGGATATGTTGTTTCAGTGATGGGGAATATTGATTGCAACCATATACTACACAAAGTAATTTCTAGAATAGGAATTGCAAAATCAAAAGTATATAATAACTTGGTAATTGCAACCATCGTTGATCTTTGCGAATCACGGAAACAACCACTTTACTTTTTGGGGTTGAGGCTAGGTTTGTATACATCCCACCCTCCCCAGACCTCCAAATGGGATATATTAGGCTCGTTTGGTTTGGTTTATTGATCTTTAATGTTTAGAAAACCGATTCTAGTTATGAAACAAAAGGACTAAACAAAGTGTATAACTTTTCGCAAAAACCCATCATTTGTATCGTCTCTAAGTACCTGCATCGCCGTATCTTTCTTCCTTGGCAGCAAGATTCATTTTTGTAACTATATCAAGCTCCTCGGCAAGTACATCTGGACCATCTATGGCACTGTACAATGTAGCAATTCCAGCTTAGAAACATTGAATGATCTTCCCCGAGATAGGTATGGAAGCATAACTTAATAATTCCTCCGTCCAAAATAAATGTCCACTATGAAAAAAGCACAGAGTTCTAGAAATTTGTAATCAACTAAATGACAATTTTACCCTTGATAAGGGAGTAAAGAGTTTCTCATCTCATAATTAAGGATAGAATTGGAAACTAGACACTTGCTTTTAAAAGTGGACACTTATTTGGGACAAACAAAAATAAAAATGAGGATATGTGTTTCGGGATGGAGGGAAGAGCATTGGGGGAAAGGTGCAAGTTATACCTGTCCAAGAATACATCATATGTAGGTTTTTTATCACGTAATTTGCCCATCCCATAGACTATCTTAACAGCATCAGTCAAGACAATTTGTTTACTTACATAAATTGGTGCCTGCATGAACAGTAATTGCCAGTCGATAATCAAAGAAGTGTGCAAATCAAGTAATGCAACCAAAAGCGAGCAACTAAAACAAGAATGTCAGTGTAACGCATGAAAAGTACCAGTGGCACATAATTGGTGGCATCAAATCAAGATAATGTGCAGAAGATCATTTGTTAATCAGAGTATATACAGTAGAACTCGCTAAAGTCATCTCTTTGCAATGGCATTATTAAGCATGTCTCAGCAAGTTATTGTTTTCTGTGAATCCTTCGAAGGGTTTGCAGGAAAATTCAACCCAGGGTACGAATTTCAAAATCACAAGGGAAAGAGAGGAAAATTGAAGGAAAAGAGATTAGGGCCTGAATAAGTATTGAACGTGTAGTAAAAGGCATCTGAACACATCCATATAGCTAGAACAGCTACAGCCACCTGCCCCACACACACACAAACACCAGCATTCTCGATTTTACGAATTTTGAAACTTGAAGTGGGAAAAAGAGTGCTCTCCTATTAGACTATATGGACTTACGTGTAATTAGTGTAATGTAGAAGGCACCTCTATGTAATTAGTATCTCTATATATAGAGATCCCTTGTAATCTGTTAGAATATCAATATACAAAAACCCTCTTGGTTTATCTTGGTATCAGAGTCGCTGCCGTCAAAACCCTAACGACTGCCGCCGGCAGAAACGTAACGGCCGCCGCTCTCCGGCCTCCACCACCCTTCTTTCTTCTCCACGAATTCAATATCAGAGTCATCTCTTGGAGGTTTGGTTGCGTCCCCTTAAAAACCCTAACGGCCGCCATCAGAACCCTAATTTTCTTTTCTTCTCACGCGCAATCTGAACACCCACCAGCATCATGGCTCTCATTGCCTCTTTCACAACAGCAGAGAAACAATCTCACAATTCACACAAGTTTGCTGTTACCCTATCGCCTACAAACTATGGCTATTGGAAAACAATGATTCAACCTTTTCTAGTCACAAATAACTTATTCGGATACATCGATGGCTCAACACCTTGTCCATCCAAACATCTACCATCAACCACAACCACAACCACAACCACAACCACAACCACAACCACCTCTGATCCAAAGACTACCATCGATCCACAAGACAACCCTAATTACCCGATTTGGATTTCTAATGATGCTCACATTCGCATGCTGATTATCTCCACTATCTCTGAAGCCTCTTTCCGACATGTCGAGGGTGAAACCTCCCGTGATCTATGGCTTGACCTAGAAGGAGCCTACGTTCCTCACACATCTTCCCGAGAATATACACTAAAAATCCAACTTCTCAAAGATCCAGATGAGAGGTGATGAAACTCCAGAGGCTTATCTCAATCGTGCATAGGAGTATGCCATGCTCTAACTTCCATTGGCGAACCAGTCAAAGATAAAGACCTCGTTATGCTTGTAATTTCTGGTCTCCGTGAAGAATACAATGGTCTTAAATCCACCATCACTGCACGTCAATTTCCGACTGCCTTCAATGAACTTCATGCCCTTCTCAGTGACCATGACTACATGCTTGGGAAAACTCGTGCCTCTACTCAATCTGTCTCTCAGGTTTTTACTGCTACAACTGGCAATTCTGGTGACTCTATCGGTTCTTCACCATCAGCACCTTCTGGTTTGTTACAACCTTCTGCCTCTCATCATCAACAACTTGCGGCTCAGATTAGTTCCATTGCAACTGTTCTTGGTTATCAGTTGACGCCTGCTACAACTTCAGGCCCTCAATCTTTCTATGGTTCTCGTCAGTCCAACACCTACAACCGTGGACGTGGTGATAGTCGTCGTCGTGGAACTTCTCGTGGCCATAGCCGTGGACGTGGTGATGGTCGCCAGTTTAGCTGGGCATCTAATCAAAACACAGTATACGGAACTGTAACCGTTGTGGTATTGGGAACTTCCCATCACAGTGTCCCAATCGTGATCCATCCACCATTCGTCCTAGACAGACAACTAACTTTGCCAACAGTCGTGCTTCCTCATCTACTGCATCAACTTCATGGTTTCCTGACACGAGAGTAAACAGTCATGTTACGCCTGACTTAGCAAGCATAGATAACTCTGAAGCTTACTATGGTAATGACGCTCTCCATGTTGGTAATGGTAAGGGACTTGCTATACTTCATATTGGCTCAACCATTTACTCACCACACAAAACCTTTTATCTATCTAATATTCTTCACGTCCCAGAAATCACCAAAAATCTTCCCTCTGTCCAGAAATTTTGTTCAGACAACAATGTTTTCTTTGAATTTCACTCATCTTTTTTTGTTGTGAAGGACAAGTCTACATGCACTATCCTACGTACGGGCCCAGTGAGAATGGTCTATACTCTGTTCGTCTACCCGAGAAGTCTTACCAATAAAATCGCTTTTGCTGTTGATTGTGCATTCTCTACCAAATTTGGCATAGGCGACTCGGTCATCCATATCAGCGTCTTTTTCATTTTATGCTTTCTAGATTTTCTATTCCTATTACAAACTTTTTGTAAGTCCTGCCAAATGGGCAAATCATCAAAACATTCATTAGCTATTTCTTCCTTTCGAAGCAATAAAATTTTATATTTGGTTTATTGTGATTTTTAGGGTCCCGCACCTGTTTTATCCTTTGAAGGTCATCGTTACTTCATGTTATTTGTTGATCATCATTCTCGTTATATGTGGGTCTATCCTTTGATTCATAAATCAGATGTCTACAACACCTTTAAATGTTTTCTTACCATGGTCAAAAGACAATTCACTATTGAGGTAAAAAACGTTCAAACTGACTGGGGCGGTGAATTCCGAAATCTATCTTCCTTCTTCTCATCTCTTTGGATTGTTCATCGCCATTCTTGTCCTCACACCAGTGAGCAAGACGGTTTTGTAGAACGACGCAATCGACATGTTATTGAAATTGGTCTCACTCTACTTGCTCAATCCAGCGTCCCTCAACGTTTCTGGCATTACGCCTTCAATACAGCCGTATACCTAATCAATCGCATGCCTTCGCGAACCTCAACAAACAAATCACTGCTCGAACATCTTTTCAACCGCTCTCCTGATTACTCATTCCTTCAAGTATTCGGTTGTCAATGCTTTCCTCACCTTCGACCGTACAACCATCACAAAATGGACTTCCGGTCAGCCCCTTGCGTCTTTCTAGGCTATAGTCCATCTCATCACGGTTATCGTTGCCTTGACCTGTCCACCGAGCGCTTATACATCGCTCGTCATGTTCGCTTCAATGAAGACCATTTCCCCTTTACCTCTCCTTCGGTCCCTCCTTCCTCGTCAACATCATCCTGTCCTTATACCTCCTCGGTATCACCTCACGTGGTATCCGACAACAATCCACCCGTCGCTCCATCTCCTATCATACCTGATCAGCCTAGTTCACCACCTAGTGTCTCGCCTACCCCTAGTTTCTCTCCTACACCCACTTCCTCCTCACAACCAGATTCATATACTAGTGGATCGTCTCTGTCACCACTCACTCCGTCAACTTCACCACCACCATCGCCACCACCTCCGCCTACACGACAACGTCCTTCTAATCTCCGGCCCAACCCCAAACAACGGGCTCCCTTCAGTCCATCGGCTAATCATGCCAACGCTTCTACTCCACCTACTGAACCACTCTCCTTTACCATTGCCAACAAATCTCCCGAGTGGCGTCAAGCTATGGCCGAGGAGTACTCCGCTCTTGTTAAAAACGCTACATGGGCTCTAGTTCCTCGTGTTCTTGATATTAATGTTGTTGATTGTAAGTGGGTTTACAGGATAAAACGAGACAAGACGGGTGCTATTGCTCATGAAAAAGCGAGACTCGTCACAAAAGATTTTCGGCAACAACATGGTATTGATTTTCACGAGACCTTCAGTCCTGTTATCAAGACAACTACCATCAGGGTTGTTTTGTCTCTTGCGGTTTCTCAAAAATGGTCGCTCAGACAACTTGATGTTCAGAATGCCTTTCTTCATGGCTAACTAACTGAAACAGTCTATATGAAGCAGCCTCCTGGCTTCACTGACCCGCAAAGATCAGATCATGTTTGCCTACTCCACAAGTCAATTTACGGCCTCAAACAGGCTCCACGGGCTTGGTTTCGCCGCCTTTCCAAGGCTCTTTACACCCTTGGCTTCGTAGGCTCCAAGACGGATCCTTCATTGTTTATTTTCCGTCATGTTGGCACTCTTTTATACATCTTGGTGTATGTTGACGATATCATAGTCACAGGAAACAATCCTGCTGCCATAGACGCCATCGTTCGCAAACTAGGCTCAACTTTTGCGATAAAGGATCTCGACCCTCTAAACTATTTATTGGGTATTGAAATCGTCCCTCAAGGATCAAACATCATCCTTTCTCAAAAAGGGTACGTTTTGGAGCTCTTGCAACGAGCAGGCCTTTCAGACACCAAGCACATGCCTTCCCCCATGTCCTCATCCAGTTCGCTATCTTTAGCCGACAGTCCTACCTTACCCAGTTAAATATAGATAGATCGTTGGACCTCTAAAATACGTTACTCTTTTTTGACCGGATATCGCTTTTGTTGTTAATAAGGTATGTCAATACATGCATGCTCCTACTCAATTCCACTGGGCTGCAGTCAAACGGATTCTACGCTACCTACGCGGGACGGTCGATTGTGGCTTACTCATTCGTCAAGCATCTACTTTATCTCTCCAAGCCTTCTCTGATGCTACTTCATCTCTCGAAGCCTTCTCCGATGTTGATTGGGTCGGGTGTCTAGATGATCGTCGGTCCACGGGGGGATTTGCCATCTATTTGGGTTCCAACCTTATATCTTGGACCTCTCGCAAACAACATACAGTTTCTCGATCTTCTACCGAATCCGAGTACAAAGCTCTAGCTGATACCGTTGCCAAACTAACCTAACCTGGCTTCAAGCTCTCCTTCAAGAACTTGGCATTCGTGCACCAGCAGCTCCTATCCTATGGTGTGACAATCTAGGTGCCACGTATCTTTCAGCCAACCCGGTCTTTCATGCACGAACAAAACATGTGGAAGTTGATTTTCATTTTATCAGAGAAAAGGTAGCTCAAGGAGGTCTTCGTGTAAAATTCATTTACACAAAAGATCAAATTGCCGATATTTTCACGAAGCCGTTGCCGACTCCTAGATTCCTATTTCTACGATCCAAGCTACAGGTCATTACCCGCCCTTAGCTTGTGGGGGCGTATTAGACTATATGGACTTATGCGTAATTAGTGTAATGTAGATGGCACCTCTATGTAATTAGTATCTCTATATATAGAGATCCCTTGTAATCTATTAGAATATGAATATACAAAAACCCTCTTGGTTTATCTTATCCAGACAACGAGTATCTAGGGATTTGCACACAAAATATCATAAGACACACCAACAATTTCTCAACTGACATTCTCACATGACCATACTATATCAAGTTCCCAGCCCCATTAAAGATTATCTCAAACCATAATCTAACTGTCTAACAACAGTTTTTGTATCATATAAAGGTTGGGATCCCTTCTTATGCTCCTGTCATTCACATGGCACTGTCAAATAAGACTTCTATTAGATGAGATGACATATATACTTAGCGGCTCTAAAATCAACCATCAATGACAACTGCATTGAACTGTAATGGGAGGCTCTGCATATTGAATACATTATGAAAAAATTAGTAAAAATCTTGTCAATTTCATTTAAGCTACTGCACAAACTTATTATTATTATTATTATTGCAATTCCACTTCCTTTACCCAATCAAATTAAGAAACATGTGAATTATTGTGACCCATATTGTGTTGGTGAAAGAATCACACAAACCATCAAAGTAACATCAGCATATGCAATGTATTATGAATCAGTGAGGGACTTCACATTCATTTAGATTCAAAATAAATTATTATCCTTTTTTCTCTTAGGACTTCTATAGATTCTTTCACAAAACCTACAAAATTATAACAAAATAGCAGTAAAAGAGAATATAGATGTATTTAGCTACCCTGCATCGTTTAGCTATATTTATGGCATCTGAAGGACGGGCATCCACTCTAATATCTTCTGTGCCTGGCTGCATGTGAGGAAATTTAATCAAGATCAAAACAAATGTCCAATTTATTTCATCTCTTCATAGTAAATCATAGCCATGCCATATATGTGATACATCCTTCACTTACCTTGTGAAAACATATATTCGCGAAGTATATATTATTCACTCTTTCTTTAATTTGTACCAGTTTTACCTGAAATAAAAAAAAAACAAGAGAAAGAAAAACAATGGCAGCATTAGAGTTCAAAATAGGGTGGTTAACTCTGGAATATCACATTTAGAGAAAACAGGAGGTCTCATGAAAAACTCTTGGTAGCATCCTTAAGAGTAATAACATAAGGAGTTCTCAAGAACTGAAGGCTATTCTCATGGGTTACTCAGAAAAAATGGATATGTTTCCAGTTGCATATTATGAAAAGCATAAAAATGATGCAGCAGTTGCAAAATCTAAGCTAGTGCTTATATAAAGCTTGCAAAGATGACAAGAAGCAACCAGAAAATACATTAAAATAAATAAGGGGAGAGAACAAAAAAATTACAACTTTAAAAAAATCACATGTTTGTTTTTAGAAGCTTTGTCAACAATAATTCTTACAAAGAGGAGGTTCTTTTATAGTATAGAACTAGAAGTTTTATTGCAAAATAATATGTATGATAAAAGTTTTAATAATCCATGATGCTACTTTAAACCTAGTTTGCAGAGGCCAAAAACTCATAAAATATGTACATATTATGCAGGGCTGATCAACTAATGGCAAAATGAAAAATATCAATATCAGTCAACTGTAGACAATGACTTATACTAAACCACGTCCGTCAACTAATGACTTCAGATACAAAGTAGTGTTGCTATCAATCTCTTATTATAGATGTGCAATCAAGAAAGAAACATAAGCATAATAAAAAAATAAAAAATAAAAAAGTTGTATTATATAATGCATGATAAGATCATTTCCATACTTCATAGCCAAGTTTCGCCACAATGTTTCTCACAAGCTGAAACTGGTTGGGGAATCCCTGCAACATCACAACAAAAGAATTATTATGAAAGTTAGATTGAACTTTTCCTCTTCAATCATAAACAATCCAAACCTCATCTTCCAGCGAGGAGCTTATTAGCTTTTCAACAGCATATTCCCCTGCAGTGTTCAAAAATTAATGGTGAATGTTATGAAATCAACACACCCAAATACCCTTAGGAAAGTGGATAGAACCTTGAAAATAGTTGCATGAGAAACTCATCCATGTACCTACGATAATTGGTAGCAAATAGTCCCCATCACAATCACAGGAAATCTTAAGAAATATGGTGGGACTTCGATATTGGCGAAGAAATTCTGGTCCAAGCGTCTGGATATTGGGTCTAGGACTAGGACCTTTTCCTTGACCAGAGAAAGGAAACAACTTTCCAGTAGGCTGCCATTTTATCGCCTCTTGATATCCTTGTATACGCATCTGATAGTGCATTAGAGTTTCTGCACAAAAATAAAGGGAAGCCATAATTCACCGCCATGAAACACTGAACTGGGAAACATATGTGTATTCCTTTCAATAATAAATGTTCATACATATCCATAAAAAAAATACAATTCTTTCAAGAAAAAGTTATCAAAAAGGTAGCATAACATGCTTCAACTAGTTTATTAGCACGATCTGGTTTCACTAAACCATTTTTTTCAGGACTTGCAATAGTTTTCTCTTATGGGTGTGATGAAAATCATGATAAGAGTTTGACCTACCCATATCAACGCAAGGGCATGACTCAGATGTTTTTATTCCAATTTTGATCTGCAGTATTGTATTATATGAAATGATCTTTCTAGCATTAGCAGAACGCGGACTACTCTCATTCATATACACTACACTTCACGCATCACAATCAAAGCGTATTCCTTGCAGAAAATTTTAAACAACGTGTAGAACCCTGGGAGTTTGTACACACCCTTGGTCCAAGTTGAAAGGGATTCTTCGTACATGTTTGGCTAATGTTTCGCACGCCTTAAAGAATCCTAGGGAGGAAGTTAGATGTGCCTTCCAAGCTATGCTTGGTGATTGCATCTTGAATCTTTGAAGTAAGAGGCTAGAAAGTAATTTTAGAAGAAAAACTAGAGATGGCTGTTCATTGTTTTGGCATTTGCTATGATACTTCCTTAGGCTAGCTTGGAGAGTTTTGTGAAATGAGATCCTTTTGACTTGTTGATATATTTGTTGACCATATTCCTAAAGAGCATTTTTTCTACAAGTTTTTCACATAGTATGCATCAATAATTGATGGTTTCTTTCAGAGGTTTGACCTGTATAAAGAATTACCCTAATTCAGAAACTTACAGGCTCGGGTTGGAGCAGCTGCACTATTGCCTGATATGGAACAGTGATCTGTTGATACCAAATAATTATGACAACACATCATCCAAAAATATAGGATCTGACTAGAAACATCAATTGTTACACTTCTACCATCAATCCTCAATCATCCTATACATATGTAATATATAACTAAAGAAAGTATAGCAAACTCAACTTACTAATTTTAACACCAGTAGAAAGAAGTATCATAGGTCTATAACTTCCATTAGTGAACCAGACAGAACCTTTGCATTTATTCCCCTGTTCCAATAAAGATTTGCTAATAACAGATTATTAGATCCATTACCAATTGCTGTTGTAACTTGGTAAACAACCATTGTAATTACAGCTCTAATAAATAACTTCCTTGGCAATTAACATTCATCCTAACAACTGAAATATCATTATCTCTTGGATTTAACACCAAATTTTGGTTGGGGAGAACAATGACTATTTCCTAAGGGTATGCTATTTTAAAATTCTGTTTTAGAGCTTATACTGTTTAATTAAATCAGTAACGGCTTGATTAATAATGCCAAACAATTGCTCGTGCTCAGTTTAAGTGGTAGAGATCTGCTAATTTACTGCAGACCCATTAACTTTAGTCTGCCACGAAGCAGTTCAATTTCCACTAGCCTCTAAAGTAATAGACATTCATGGATTCCAACTAAATACCAATTGGCCATGAGTGCAAAAATCAAAGATTCATCAGAGATGTTGTATTTTGCCAAAGTGGGATCGCAAGTCTCACACGATCACCGACAACAAGCCACCTCCAAGGCTCCTGGTAACAGTTGGATCTGCACAACGGAATAACATGCTCTGATAACATATTAGACCCTCAGGCAGTCAGGCTTCAACTCAAAATTAATTAGCAATGAGTAAAGTAAGAGAAAGTATATACTCCTCATATAAGTAGTACATTCCCAACGGGAGTTCACTGATCTCAAACAAAATCAGTAAATGTTCTTTGTGTGTAGATAGAAATCAGATAACATCAGATATAACTATTTAAACAAGTTCAATTGTAACGAAAAACACAACTTTATCCAATGAGATACCACGACCTACAAAATTAATTCCTAAATTAGGCGAATTTATCTTGAATAAATTAATTTAAAAAACTTAACGATTTCTGATAATTACGCATCTCGACTGTCACAAACAAGCTGGAGTATCAAAATTCTGATGGAAAGAAACAATAATATACCTGTCATGAGTACACCAGCTTCCAAGTAATCATCACCGTCTTCATATTCGTAGCCTTTAGATCTCCGACCACGAGAAGAGTGACAAGAGATGACAACCGGTTTCGACGACCGGCGGTGATAATGCTTTAGTTGAGGTGTAGAATATGAAATTGAAGGTAACGAACGTCCGAGGTGATAATAGAAGAATGTTTGATGATCTGCAAAGTCGCCGGCGCCGGAGCTGACGAAGGAACGAGCAGACAATTGAAGTCGGAGCATTATACAAGAGAGATTCCGATAGTGGGGAGAGATATGCGGGGTGTTGTTGGTGAGTTATAGAAACAAGGTTTCATCAACGTTTTACGATCCATTCGGATCTTTACATAACATGCTTTTCTATCTTTATCTAATCACTATTTGTTATTTGATTTTATTTAATGTTTATTTCATCACAAAATAATCCTCTACTTTACTATTTTAGTTTTCAAAAATAAAAGTTTATTTTCCTATTCTATCTTTAATTATGGTATGGTAAAAAGAATTCTATATAATTAGATGTAAAATTATTCTTTTGTTAATTAAAAGTGTAATAATTATACATTATTAAAATTGTGTACATTTTTTATTGTGGAACGGAGGGAGTAAAACATATACTTTATATACCAATTGATTTATAGGGTCAGGTTCAAGAAAAAACTAAAAAAACGGAAAACTGAAGAACACTCTGATAGTCCTTCATCTAGACGGTATGCATTTGTGCATACAAGTAATTTGTAACATGCATACCCTGATATTCTTTCATCTGGACGGTATGCACTTATGCATACAAGTAATTTGCAACATGAACACGTGCATAAAAACCAAAAACACAACTTAATTTACTTACATGCACAAATGCATATCGTCCAAATCAAGGACTACCAAAATGTTCCTTAGTTTTCCATTTTTTTTTTGAGATTTTCCCTTGAACCTCCCTCTTAATTTATATTATATTACAAAACATCTAGGTTTTATTTTTTTTTAAACCATTAATTTTTCAAACTTCTAAATGTTAATAATATTATGTATAAATCAATAATAAATATAAAATCTTTAGAAATGATTTTATTTTACCCTTCTGTAAACAACGGAAACGAAAACTTTAAATACTTTTGGAAACTCATAGTAACTTTTTGGGAAATTAATTAAAATGGGCGTATTTCAAATCCGTATTACCCAAATGCCCCAAATCTCGTTCAATCGCCGAAATACCCCTTTTGTCCGGGAATAGTGGCCGGGAATCCCGGTTTGGACGCGTTCGGCCGAAATGTGACTCGATGGGGGTTAGGGTCGGGATTCCCGGGGTTATGGCCGGGTTTCCCGGGGTTAGGGTCGGGTTTCCCCGATTTAGGTCGGGTTTCCCGGGGTTAGGCCGGGATTGTTTTAGGGTTTGAGAAAAAATTAGGGTTTGAGAAAATTAGGGTTTTGGGAACTATCATTTTATGTGTTTTCATTGTTTTTCACGTGTTTGTTGTCTGATTTCAATTGTTTTTTTCCACTTTTCATACCATAAACATATACTTGTCATCGAATGTACGATTAACTTTCATCTTTGGCTATAAATTTTGCCTATAAGAGTCAGTATAATTCAAGGTAAATACGTTCATCATCACATCCATTCCATTTTTCTTTCTTCCTTCATTGTTCATACTATTGAAAAAATGAGTTCACCTGTTGTAAAAGCTAAGTTATATTTATGTTTCGATGGTCAGTTGGTTCAAAACAACAATGAGTGGGATTATATTGGGTACACAAAGTGTGGTGTACAGATTCCAGTAATCTATACATATAAGAGGTTTCTTCGTTATGCCATGGAAAAATGTGGAATCGAAGATTCTACTACTTGCAAGTTGGCGTTCAAACGTGCAGATCGCTCACTAGTGGAGCTAAACAACGACGAACTGATACTTGGTTTTATGCAAATTGCAGTCGATTCAGAAAGACCTCTAAAAGTCTTTGTGTATGACGCAACATTGATGTGCGACGAAGGTGATGACGAAGATGATGTCGGAGGTGATGACGAAATCCACGTCGGTGGTAGTCAAAATGAGCCTGATTATCAATTCCAGGCATCATACGACACCACACTTTATGTTGATCATTCATATCGTCCTAACGACTCTTATCCCGATGTTGTTTCGGAGACGCAACTAGAAGAAGAACAACAAGCAGAAGAAGCTGAAGAAGACGAAGAAAGACGGTTTTCTGGAGTTGCTCATGACGAAACCCATGTTTTCACAACGGGTATATCTGATCTGGACAGATCAAATACCGATACTGATGAGGACGAAGAAGAAGAGACATATACCCCTAGCAATAAATCACTTGTTGAGTTAAACGATTATTTTGATATGCCTCCTTCCCTTCCAAACCCGGAGACCAATATACCACCCTACCAACCCGTACCTTACAATCGCGGTACAAGTATACATGAAGGACAGTTATCTGATACGAAGGAGCAAATGTCCATACAGCTCGGAATTAAGTTCTTGGAAGAGGGTTTCGTGTTTAGAACGAAGAAATCCGACAAAAGCAGATATGTGGCTGTCTGTGAGCAAACAAATTGTAAGTGGCGTATGTCGGCGAAGTCCGTGGGCCCTAAAGGAGGGATGTTTGTCGTTAGGAAGTTGAACGATGTACACACTTGTTCGAGGACGCAACTGAATTCTAGACACCGGCAGGCCAACAAAAGGACTTTGGGCCACATATTGAAAGGTAAGTTTATTGACGCTAGCAGGTCATTTCGGCCGAATGACATCGTCGACGATATCAACCAGTAGTACGGACTGAACATTGGTTACCACCAAGGATGGCGCGCGCGATGCAAGGCCCTACTAATGGTGAGAGGCACACCTGAGGAGTCGTACGAACGACTCCCTATGTACTTATATAATTTGGAGCTGAAGAATCCGGGTACATGCACCAGAATAAGGACAGATTCGCACGGACGTTTTGAGTTGTGTTTCGCTGCTCTTGGATGTGCGGTATGTATATCAACACGCCATATATTTACATATTATAAATTATAATATTTACAAAGTTGCTCCACCTACGTTATTTGCAGATCCGCACGTTTTTGGCAAACCTGCGTCCTGTCATCGTAATAGACGCGGCCCATTTAAAGGGACCTTACCTAGGTATGATGTTCTTGGCGGTTGCCATGGACGGAAATAACAACATCGTGCCCTTGGCTTTCGAAGTAGGCAAGTCCGAGACGGGGGAGGAGTGGGGTTGGTTTCTGTCCAGGTTAAAAGAATGTATCGGAGTCCCGGAAGGGTTGGTGTTTATGTCGGACATGTCTCCTTCAATAAGTGCCGCAATTTATGCGGTGTACCCATCGACCCCTCATGCCCTATGTTGTCGACATTTGGAGATGAACGTGAGAAGTGTGGACAGGCGTATTACTACAAACCGCCCAACCTACTGGAAGGCATGCAAAGCATATACGGTTACGGAGTTTGACCGGTACATGGATGCACTACGATATGAAGTAGATCGTGGAGCACAAGTTATGGACGTTGCTGGTAAGGAGATGTAACACTCTAAATTTTCAGAGTAAATTAAAACCTGGAAATAAGGCAACGAGTCATCCATGATGATATTAACTTCCCATAAAGGGGATCAGTCCTTAAGACTATACAAAACTCATACGGATATATAATTTATCAACAATACCAATCTAAACGTAACCGTCTAGACTACAACACTTGACGAACCAGAATTCACTAAAGGATGGGACTTAAACAATGCCCAACACCAAAATACTAGACATCTCAAAATATGCCTCGAGTCCACGCTCGACTCTCAAAGACCCTGTGCAACCCACCGCTAAGGGAAACCTGTTATACATATCATTTGAGAAAAAGTGTCAGACTATAAAGCCTGGTGAGAACATACAGTTTATAAGGCTCAAAAGATATAAACATCAATATCATAAAGAAATCTTTTCATAAAGGTTTAGTTCGTAAAGATAACATTTCGCCACAACCGGGCCTCTTCGGTCCAAAACTCTTAAACGGTGATAAAAGGACCATTTTACCAAGGAGAGTGGTGTAACACAAAGTAGACCACAAATCCGAGTTATGAGCTAAACACTTGGAGTCCTCAGCAATGAACCCAGAGTCCGTGCTACGAGGTGAGATCGCGCTCCCAAGGGAAACCAATGTATACTCCTTCACTAGGATCACCATGAACCATGGCTAGTAACCGGCCTCACATAACCGTACCATAAACTCATCATGGAACATGTGACCCATAGCTACAATTTGGGGAATATAGCTTCCCAACAAAACAGTCTACTCCAAAACCTAGGGATCCACTAGCAATGGTACGGACTCGTCACAACAACATATGTGACCAACCATAAATAAATATATGGTTACAAGTACATTTTATAAACAAAATGCTACTCCCAGTTCAACTTCTGGTAAGAATGAAAATCATTAAAATGAGTTCATAATCATCCTTTTCAAACGACCACACATAATGTGCAAGTAAAATATCATTTTACTTCAATAAGGCGGAACCCGTCATTTTGGTCAAATCTGATCGGGAACCCCGAGATTCACCAAAAACTTCATTTATAACAAAATGTAGATAACATAAAATCATACCGTAGAAATACTTTAGATTTCACAAATAAGAGTTTTGATATGTATAAAGTTTGTAAAATGTAGTAGGAACTCACCAAACAGGTTTATACGAAAACCCGAAAACCAGATATCGACCACGACGAAGAGGTGAAGCTTTATACACCGAAACCCCGAGCAATGCCCTTAATACTAGCGGTTAACGAACTCTTGAATATCCAAATAAACTTTAGAGAGAGAGAGAGAGACTTGAAGAGAGAGAGAGAAACGATTTAGAGAGAGAGAATGAGATTCAGAAATGAGAGATATTTTGGGTGGAAACCCTTAAGTCGGCCAGGAGAGCTTCGCGGGTTATGCCGCGACTTCCACTCACGGCATAACTCGCCCGTGTCCAAAAACCCTAAACCATCCAGTGGGTTTCGCGGGTTATACCGCGACCTCAACCCGTGGCATAACTCGCGTAGTTCACTGTGGTTTGTCCAAAACCACCAAAGGCCAAACTCAAACTTGGTAACAAACGCGGTGCTAACGACAAAAGCTTAACACTAGAATACCAAGGTTACATAACTAAATTCGGGGTGTTATAAGAGAGGTGGTCAAGGGTCCATTTTCCTGCACATCGGTATAATATAATGACCTCTAATAGTGCCGAGTCGGTGAATGCACTGTCCCATTTTGCTCGTAGGTTACCGATTGTCGGGCTTATGGAGTACTTCCGAAATTTTCAACAAGAGTGGTACCTACTTCGACGACAAAAGGGAGGTTGATAAACTATGAAATCTTGAACTTATATGTTATTTGCTCTTCTTTTGTTATTTATAAATCGTAGCATAGTTAACACACACATGTTTGTAGGTGAAATGCGTAATCATCTTACACCAATGGCGGAGGCAAAGATTCTCAAAAGGGCAGGAAAGTCTGCGCAATGGAGGGTTAGAGGGATTGGATATGATAGGTTCGATGTTCAGGATACCCGTGGACACGCCATTGTCGATATGCTTAACCGTGTTTGTGAATGTAAGCAATGGCAATATTCTGGGTTACCATGCGGTCATGCCATCGCAGCTGCAAGGTCTATGAATCGTAGAGATTGCATCGATCTAGCTCTAGGTTACTTCACGTCCCATACTTACCAATCAACATATCAGGAGAGTAATCAATCCGGTTGGACCCCCTCAGTCATGGGTTTTGCCACACGTCCCCCTTTTTCCATGCTATCCACCGTTAATAACCAAGAGACGTGTGGGGAGGCCAAGCAAGAACGATCGGCGTCCATCTCGTGGTGAGGATCCGATACAGAGAACGTGTACTAGGTGTGGAGCAGTAGGACACACTCGTGGTGAATGTCCAACTCCTGCCCCTTCAACCGTGCCCAGGAGCAGAGCTACAAGTAGCCAAAGATTTCGCTCTCAGGGGTCATCGAGCCTAGAACCACATGGAACCCTAAGGCATGATAACATTGACCTTAACATTGACTTCCCTTGATTGTAACGACCTCATCTTGTAGCTTATTTCTCTCTTTATTTTTGTGCAAGTAGTTAAGAAGTAATTTATTTTAGTGCGAAGTGATATGATATTTATGTTCATTGTTGATTTTATATACCTTTTCGTGGTTGTGGAATTATATTGTGTAAAAACAAGTTAAACATTAAATCATCCTTTTATTAAAGCATCGATAAAGTAAACATTAATAAAGAAAACACTAATAAAGAAACGAAAACATTAGACCATCGTTACGGGTAGATTAACCACCCTTTGAGAAACCTACTACGGGTAGATTTCTCGAATGCTCTTGACCCAGCCAACCTTTGCCTTCATCTGCTCCTCCATGCCGGTGTAGTTTTCTTTGATTTCTACCAATTCATCTTCTAATTTTTTTAATCTCCTTTTGCTTCTCCCTAACATCACGCTTCATCAACTCCAAGAACTCCTTCTGCTCCGAAATAATGGCCTCCTTCCCTTTCTGCAATTCCATGTTGCATAGCCAGTTCCTGCCAATATGTCGTATCTCCGCATTTGCCTCATCACACGAGTCTTTCAACTTCGTAGGCAGTACTTGAGACATTGGTAGACTCGGTCCCTAGTTAGATTGATACCTAGGTGGCGATTGTCCCCCATGAGCATTGTAGTATGCCTCTCGTGCAAAATCATACTGCTCCCACTCCTGCGGCGTAATTGGTTCATCATAAGCAGTCATCCCAAACTGCGCCCATTCCTCCGTTGTGTCTGGTACTCCCTAGTCAACCCTAGTAGCTCCATCATTTAATTGTTCGATGTAGGCGGAGCGTGAAGTGCCAGCTCCATTCGCTGACCTTCTCCCCCTTCCACGTGAACCTCCAGCCATTAAGTTATGAAAATGTAGAGAATGTTTGTAAATGACGAAAAGAGTAGAAATGATAGATAGCAAGTTGTGAATTACTACTTCACCGGAGCATCTACTTATAGTCCATGCGAAGATAGGTTTGTGCACATGGTCAAACGATTCCTCTACAAAGACTGAAACGATTCCTCTGCTTAGACTGAAGTGATGCCTCTACAAATCCTGAAAGATGCCTCTGCAAAGACTGAAATGATTCCTCTGCAAAGCCTGAAATGATTCCTCTGCAAAGACTAAAATGATTCCTCTGCAAAGCCTGAAAGATGCCTCTGCAAAGACTGAAATGATTCCTCTGTAAAGCCTGAAATGATGCCTCTGCAAAGCCTGAAAGATTCCTCTGCAAAGACTGAAATGATGCCTCTGCAAAGCCTGAAATGATGCCTCTGCAAAGACTGAAATGATTCATCTGCAAAGCCTGAAATGATTCCTCTGGTCAAACGATTCATTTTTTTTAACAATTGCTCCTTGTGGCTATAAATACCCGTGTTATAGCAACTGTGAAATTCACAACAACCACACACCATTTTCATATCATAAGTCTCTCCTTTCACCAAACACATGGCTGGAAATGCATCATCTTCAAACCCACCATCTTCACAAATAATGCCCTCGAGACTGAAAAAAGCGATAGAGAAAAGTGAAGCAGAGATTGAGCAACTCACTCAAGAGTGGAGGGAAATGATGGCGAAGAAGGACGGACACTTGAGGAGGATCGACGCGGACAAGGAGGAGGTAAAAAGGTTGAAGAGGGAGATCAAGGAGAAAGAAGACCGTATTCGCTACGATAATGAACAAGTCAACAAGATTATGCAAGACTTCGTAACACTGCAAGCGCAGGTAACAGAGAAACAAACTTGGATTGATAAATGTAAAGCACTATATCCTTAGATGGTGTTTGTGGGTTTGGTTTCGTGTTTGGAGTTTCCTATGTTGGTAGTTTGTACCCGGAGTTTATGTGTTGTCGTTTTGTACTTGTACTTTCTATGCTTTTGTTTCATTAATAAAATCGTCTAACGTATTTGGTCTGATGCGTTTATATTTTTATACTACAAAATTATAAATTCATAGAGTAAAAAAACAATTGGTACAATGTGAACAAGACGATGTGAATCTGGAAGGCCTTTTGTTCACTACCTTTGGCTATAAAAATTTTATTACACGTCGACACGAAAAACCTAAGAAAACAATATTAATATATATTAAAATTTTATTACATACATAAAAAAAACAGCAACAACAATCTACTCGTCTAACCGAACAGACAACGCATATAAGGTCTCCGCCATGTAATGCCGCCATTCATTTGCCACATATTCAGTTGCATCCGGTGCAACTGCTGGGTGCATTTCTTCAACAAAATTGGATAAATTACGACACACCCAGACACCGCAATCCCCAAACGCCCCTGCCTGTTGTGGTGCATCATTTTCATACTGATGCTTTAATTTCTTGCTGGCATTTATACGACCCTGCGTGTCGCGGATCTTCTTTAACAACTTTGGCAATTCTTTTTTGAAGATCTTAAGGCGTTCTTCCAAGGGCCTGGTGTACTTGGACGCTCGTAAACTGTCATATATAACCATAGTCATTTCCTTAAGGCACAGAAATGCAAGCACCCAATGGTTGTCCATAATGCAGATTGGGATGTATACCTGAGATTTTACAATAACACACAAATAGTTAGTAACAAACAAGTTAAACAAAAATTATGTAAATCGATTTCCATACCCGCTCGATGTCCTTCCAATCTGGATGGTTTACCATCATTCCATTTCAAGTCTCGTATACGGACTTGTATCCTTGCTTCGGCAGTGTGAGAAACTCAAAAAAATTGCTTACCATCACCGCCCATGTCGCATGTGGAGAGCGGGAGTCTTGGATCATTTTGACCCAAGCGTCGATGTGCTATACACAAAACATAGATTGTTAGACTTGTAACTACAAATGTAGTTGTTTATATGACTATATTTAAATACTAACCAAATCCTCCAAATCACCATTACAACCTACAACAAGCAGTTTCTTGAAAAAAACGGTATCCATTTCAAGGTCGCCATAAAATGGACAACACAGTTTGGGGAGCGGATTGTGTTGACATTGGTCCACGATCTGTGCTGCCGAAACGTGCGTCAATTGTCCCGTTGAAGTCATCGTAGTGGACCCCCCAACCTTCCCCTTACCCTTTCCTCTTACCCTTGGCTTGGTCTTTCTCGGAGGGGCCGGTGTGGTCGAAGGTTGTTGGGTATATGGGGAACGTAAGTTTGTGCCTGCTACAATGTCTCGTCTCCCCCTCCCAAGTGTTACCACCTCCACCTGGTCAAGCATGGGAGCATCATCCTCGAAGTGGCGCTCAATGATATCACTACCCATAGGAGAGCTCAGTCGTACCTGGGTGGTGTCAACCGCCGACCCCATCGAACCCGAGATAGAAGGTCCGAAAAAACCATCCACCATATCGCTAAGGAATGACCTACCCTGATCGAGGTGTGCTGGCGGTGTCACGTACGGCGGTCCTGGCACATTGTCGCTCGTCATCATTTGGGGTATGTAACAATCCGCCTCCGACCTCCGAAACCGGGTGCATAGATTATAAGAATTTTCGATAGTAATAACGAAAATAGAACAATAATGTAAACTCGTATCACTTATATCTTGCGGCAATGAGTGGGTTGCCTGCGTGTGTCCGTAACCAGCCGACGTGTGTCCCCACCCACCCGAAGTCTGTCTGTAACCAGCCGACGTGTGTCCCCACCCACCCGATGTCTGTCTGTAACCAGCCGACGTGTGTCCCCACCCACCCGATGTCTGTTCGTACGTAGCCGACGTGTGTCCGTACCCAGGGGACGTGTAGGTCGGCACGGAGCTCGTTGCCAACTAATACAACTATTAAACGTCATATCAATATATAAACCAATATACAAGTATGGAACGCAATATCCTCAAATTAAGTTAAACACTAACCTGAGTGTGGCGAAGGTGTGCGGTGAGGGCCTCGAGATCTCTTAGGCGTGTCTCGACGGACCCGTGGACGTAATCGTGCAGCGCATCGTAGCGTACTCACCTGTATTGGTATGGGTCGGGAGGCGGTGCTCCATGATGGGAGGAGCTAGGGGGAGCCTGATCTCCCGTGCCATCATCGTCATCTTCATCATCATCGTCCTCATCGTCCTCATCATGATCAGGATCTCTTCATCGGGACCTCTTCGTCGGTCGCCTGGCCTCCTCTCTTTCCAAATAGGCGACGCTGGATAGATACCAACGACTCTGTTGTTCGACAGCCGTAGGAGTGAGGCGCTCGAGAGCCGGATGCCTCACCTAAATATATTGTAAAACATATAAGATTTAATATGCAGGACTAAGTTAAACAATTAATTGTTCACTTTCTAAAATTAGAAACATAGTAAGAGTACGTCTGAAACTGAGTTGAAGATTGCAACGCATGCAACCTTATTTAGTACAATGTCTCGGTCCCATCGAGTTCCCCTAATGGCCCTGTCGGTGCGCTTGGTGAAATGGTGACGGCAGACAGGAAACATCTCCAAGATCCATACCTGGAATTACACAACATAGAGTAGTATGTTTAAAAAAAAAAAAGACGACTTAATATTTAAGTTATAATACTTATCTAACCTTCAGAGCGTGTGCGAACCCACTCAATGTACTCTTGTTGATGTGCTTGTTCTTTTGTGTATGGCGTCTGGTGGTAGCTAAGTGTAAAGAGTTGTATGTGTGGGTCCAGATATGGCTACCCCACGGGTAGCTATCAAATGTCATAAGGTCATCGAAGGCCCTAAGGACAGTGTCAGAAACCACCTGGTTTATCTCACGACCCATGAACATGACTTCCACCATCACTACCAAGCAAACACGCACAACATCCTCATCGGATAGGTCCTGCATGCCGCCTCTCATCGTCTGTACGACGGTTTTCACCTTCAAATGATCGGGGGCGTGATCAGGCCAAAGCCTCCTGACGAAGGACCCTTCCGATATGGCAGGTAGGGAGGGTGTTGGGCCGAAAAGGAGTCCTGTTAAAAGACAAAACTCAAGACGACCAAAGCACATGTGTTTCCCACGGACTTTGAAATACATTTCCTCCGAAGCCGCATTGAGGACGTCGACCTCAAACTGTAAAAACATGTATACTAGGAGGGGGTCCTGTGCAGTATTTGTAAGCTCCAGCCATGGACCAAAAGTAGGGCTGGTAATGGGTAAGGGTAAACCCGTTACCCGTTATGTTTCGACCCGTTGGATAAGGGTATGGATAAAGAAAATTTTATCCATTACCCATTTACCCGAAATTTTAGTGGGTAGGGTATGGATAAACGGTTTTTCGTTATCCATTACCCGTTACCCGTTACGATATAATATATATGTATGTATAATTATATAAAACTAAATGTTAGTATATATACACATAATTATATTAAGTTAATTATTAATATTTTTTTATAATGTTGTCGTATATTAACGTGTACTTTAATTTATTTTTTATATTTAACGAGTAAATGATTTCATTTGATTAAATGGGAAACAAGACAAATTTAGAAAAATAAATAAAACAAAAAGTGTTAATCTTACAATTTTCATATTGTTTTTTAAAATATTATACTATGATTAAATTTAGAGTAATAAAATGTTTACTACAACAAATTAGATATAAAATAATAACTATATTTATGAACTTATGTTTTACTTATATTTTTGAGGTTTAACAATATCAATTGTAGTCCAAAATGAAATTTTATTTTACCATTTATCCATTACCCGTTTCGTTACCCGCAACTTTTAATGGGTAGGGTAGGATACGGATAAGGGTTTTATGAGATGGATAATTACCCGTTTCGTTACCCGCTATTTTAAATGGATTGGATAACGGATTAACCCTTACCCTACCCATACCCTACCCGTTGCCAGCCCTAACCAAAAGGCGTCCGTCCAAATATTTGATGTAAATTTTGTGCCCGTTCAGGTGGACACGCTGCAAAAATATCTCTAATTTCCTTGGCGAAGCCAAGGCGTGCTTTGAAAGACAGATCGACGTAATGAAAATCCTCCTACATAGTAACGAATAAAAGACAACGACTTATGGTTATAGTTAATATTTATGGTTTTTTGCAAAGTTAAGGAGGCCTAAGTTTTGTTGATTTCGTCTAGTGAGAGAGTTTAGAAAAGAAGCCACTCAATCTATTGGACTTCCAGGTAGTAGGAGAATCACGTGGATTGCTTAAATCCCTACAAACCTTAGGGCTATTTACACCCGTTTGACAAAATCCAAATCAATATGTTGTGAATTTACCAAGGTTAAGGGGACTAAATTGTAAAAAACCAAAGTCTAGGGGCCTAAGTTGTAAATTTACCAAAGTTAAGTGGCCTAAGTTGTAATAAACCAAAGACTAGGGGCCTAAGTTGTAACTTATCCAAAGTTAAGGGGCCTAAGTTGTAATAATCCAAAGTTAAGGGGCCTAAGTTGTAATAAACCAAAGTCTAGGGAGCTAAGTTGTAATAAACCAAAGTGTAGGGGCCAAATATTTATAAAAAAACACAAAACTCTAAAAAAAACGTAACACTCTAACATGTTATTAACGCAATCTCTAAAATTAACCAGTCTCCAAAAAATATGCCATCTCTAAAATATTTATAAAATATAACACAACACTCTAAAAAAACGTAACACTCTAACAAGTTATAAACGCAATCTCTAAAATTAACCCAATCTCCAAAAAACATGTCATCTCTAAAATATTTATAAAAAAACACAACACTCTAAAAAAACGTAACACTATAACATGTTATTAACGCAATCTCTAAAATTAACCCAATCTCCAAAAAACATGCCATATCTAAAATATTTATAAAAAAAAACACAACACTCTAAAAAAAACGTAACACTCTAACATGTTATTAACGCAATCTCTAAAATTAACCCAATCTCCAAAAAACATGTCATCTCTAAAATATTTATAAAAAATAACACAACACTCTAAAAAACGTAACACTCTAACATGTTATTAACGCAATCTCTAAAATTAACCCAATCTCCAAAAAACATGTCATCTCTAAAATATTTATAAAAAATAACATATTATCCGACGTAAACATAACACATAATCTCATATATAAAAGCATAATCGAACATATAGTCTAACAAATATACAATAAATATTTTAGAAAATATAAAACTACAATGGGGTTAAGAAAACTTACAGAAGTAAGTAGATGAGACATATCCGAGCGTGATATACACGATTGCAATGAGAGAGTTAGAAATGAGGGAGAGAGTTAGAATGTTGTGTGGGGTGTCAAATGGTCCCCCTCTCCCTTTTATAATCGAACCCAACACTCTATAACCCTAATTCCTTTTAACCCACACTGTTCAAGACCATCGATCACCTCATACCCACTTTTCCCGGCCCCCAACCCCGGGATACCCGGCCATAAACCCGGGATTCCCGGCCACACGTCGACACCCGGGATTTCCGGCCACTATTCCCGGACAAAAGGGGTATTTCGACGATTTGAACGAGATTTGGGGTATTTGGGTAATACGGATTTGAAATACGCCCATTTTAATTAATTTCGCTAACTTTTTCATATGGATCAAGTTTTAAAAATGTATCTGTCTTGTCTGAATTTAAAAATATATATATATATATATATATATATATATAAATTAGGGGAGGCTAATGGTACCCTATACTTTGCTAATAACAACCTTATAAATAGGGAAATTCTACTCCTACCCTGCAAATTTTCTACAAAACCATACCCCCCTTCCCCCTCACAATTGTACTTTTTTTTAAATTCATAATTACAATTTTGGTCCCTGTACTAATTTGATTGATTTAATTTATACCTTTTGATTTTACATTTTACATTTTATATTTTTATTACATTAACACATATAAACGTATATTAGCTAAAATACGTTAAAAAAGTAATTTTTAATTTTAACAAGTTACACCATTATAATCGTCTCGTCAATACCTTCGAAATGAGCCCAATATTGAATATTTTTTGATTTAATTATATTATTATATGTCATATATAATCTTGGTTAATCGATTTTTTTTATTATGCATTTAAATCAACATAGTCACGAGTATTTTTTTAAACGTATTTTAGTTACTATACGATGAATATGGTTAAACGTATTTTACTAATAACAATATTTTTCATTTGCCACTTTTGAAACGTATGAATATGTTTGTTCGTTTTTTTATACCCAAATTGTTACAACAATTGTTCCTCAATCTAATTTGCCACTTTCTAATTATTATATATGGTTTTGTTTTAATATCATTATTATTCTAAAAACTTTTAGATATGGCTTGAAAGGTGCAACCGTATTATTTTAGAAGGTGCAACCATATTATTTTAGAAGTGCAACCGTACCTCGTAATCAACCAAAAAACCAAAAAAAAAACTTTTAAATCAACCAAAAAATACCGAAAAAATCTCTCAAAATCGATAAAAAAAACTTAAAGTCCCTCGAAAAACTTTAAAAGTTCTTCAAAACGGCGGAATTAGGCTAATAACACATCGGACGATATTGAATGTTGGTAAAAAAAATGAAGACATGTCGATAAAACCCATATAAAAAACTATGGTGCCACCGTATGAAAAAGTCCCTGTGTCCGTCCCTAGTTGAACCAAACCGCACCGAACGGTTATCGGATTTTTCAGTTTCAGATTAAACGGTTCGACTCGTTTTCTTGGTTATCCGGTCGAGTGAAAAAATGAAATTGCAATGCAAATAACGTTGAACCATGTCGAGTGAAAAATGTAATTGCAATATACTTCATACCAAAACGTATTTTTAAACGTATTTTTTGACATATTTTAATATATAATAAAATAATTAAATTAAAAAATATTCAATATTGGGCTCATTTCGAAGGTATCGAAGAAAATATTATAATGATGTAATTTGTTAAAATTAAAAGTATTTTTTTAAATATATTTTAGTTAATATATGATTATATGTGTTAATATAATGATGGTGTAAAATGAAAATTAGAAAAGTAAAAGGTATAAAGTAAATTAATCAAAAGGGTTTAAGGACCAAAACTGTAACTATTAATTTATAAAAAAAAACTGTGTGAGAGAGATGATGATGTAAGGGGGTATGGGGGTGTGAGAGAGAGTGATGTAATGGGGTAGCCTTACCAACACCCTATAAATAACTTTCTCCTCACATACATCAACATCAAAACCTGCTTTTTACATTCTCAATGCATGAATTGACCTGATTTTGACATTAATAAGAGTGTCATTAGCATTGCCCATAAATTATTATAGATATAAATAATTTTTTACTTAAACAAATTTTGTAAAAACATGAGTATTTTTTTTATGGATTTTCATAAATATAACATATTTCACTTTGTCAAATGACTTTTTAAATTAGTTAACTTTAAATATATTTAAAGATCAAAATAAAACTATATATATATATAGAGAGAGAGAATTACACTTTTGATCCTTGACATTTGTTGATTTCTTTAAAATTGGAACCTGTACTTCAATAAGTCAAGTTGTAGTCCCTTAGGTTTGGATTTTTCTTTGAAAGAGGGACCTTGTCACTAACTCCGTCAAAAAGCTCCGTTAGAGCCAGGGGTATTTTCGTCCAATCATATTTTCTTATCATTTTGCAATACTTTTTTGTTTTTTCTTGATTTTAAAAAAACCATCAAACTTCAGGACCTGCTATATAATTAACTCTAATATATATATATATATATATATATATATATATATATCTATATCTGTGTGTGTGTGTGCGTGTGTTTTATGTATGTATGTATGTGTGTGTATATATATATATATATATATATATATATATATATAAATACATACACATAAAACACATGTCTCTTCTCCATATCACCAAATCACAGGGATAATTTTTTGTAGTTAACGGTGGTGGTGGGTCACCAAATCACGGGGACGAAGGTGGTGGGTCACGATGGCAAATCACAGGGTCCAAAAACCCATTGTCGGCAAAATCAGATGAACTCCCAAATCTCAGGACCAGCGTATCCCACGGCCACATGAACGAAACCACAGGTGAGTTTTGGGAGGAACCATCGACGGGGACATTATCACAGGGGGGTTTTGGACATCCCCACAGGGACGATCGCAAGGTGGGACAACAACCATCAACGACAAAAACACACACACACATGTCCGATTTATGAGAGGCAGAGGGAGTTTTGGGAGGAAGAAGGATGTGGTGCCGCAGGTTTTTGAGGGACCATCGTGAACCATCATCGTCCATGTGGTGTCTATATCGTTCCTATGTTTCCGAGCATATAGTCCCTGTGATAAACTCCTACCATCGGCCATATTTTAAACATGGACTAATCTTCTCAGACAACATCTCTAAATCTTCGGTGAACGGTGGTATCTCCAACTTCACCTACGAGGATGATGAGTTTGGTGGGTTTTGATGAGAGATTGTAAGTTTGATGGGTTTTGATGAAGATGGAGGCTAGGGGCCGCTTGGTTTAGTGAAGAAGATGAGTTTGGGGTGTCATTTTGGAAGGGGAGGTGGTCCGATGGTCATGGCCAGAGATGTGGAGAGGACATTGGTCCTATAACACCCGGAATTTCGAGTAAGCAGTCACCTCCTTTTATCCTTTAGTCGTTCGTAATTTAGTAGTTCTAAACCTTTTTATTTATGGCCTTGAGTTTGTAGCCTAAGTCTAGAAGTTCCTGCGCGAGAAAGGTAGAAAAAAAAGGTTCGGTACGTACTGGGCGAGAGTGCCCGCGAGAGTGACACCAGTCACAATCGTGGGGTCAAAATCATCGGGCCAGAGGCACCCGCGGTACACTCTCCACGATAGTGCCAAGTGAAAGTGACATCTGTCACAATCGATAGGCACAGTCGCGAGCGAGGGAATGCCCGTGGTACACCCCATGCAAAAGTGTCCCAGCGAGAGTGCCCTGGGCACAATCGTCGGCACTGTCGTCGTCGGGGCCTAGGGTGTTAAAAAACCCATTTTTCCAGAATTCTCATTAACTCTCCAAAACCTACTTCATCTTCTTTTCTCTCAAAAACCTCTCTCACATTTAATATGATTTGGGTTCCTTCAAGTCTAAGATTCAAGAGATTTGAAGTGTTTCCTTGCCATCATTCTAGGGTTTGAGATCGAGAGCTAAAAGTTCATCATCTCTTCACCATTAATCTCAAGAAACACTAGATCTTTGGGAAAATCCTAGGGTTTTGTCAAAACCTAATATTGTGAGTGCATTCTTGATTTCAAAACTTTATACATGTCAAAGTTCCACCTTTTGATCCTAGAATCATCTATTTGTATACCTTTTCATTATTTGGAGGTTTTGACCTAAAAGGGTTTTTGGAGGATTCTAGGGTTTTATCTACACTTTCAAATATATTGTTGGAAACCAATGAAGGTAGCTTATAATGTGTACATTTACATCTTTATGACTAAAAATGTGATTCTAACTATCTTATTTCACTTATTTGGGTTTCACCTAAAATGGAGATGTTCATGGAGGGAATGGTATTTAGGATTTGTTACAAAAATGGAATGGAAAGACTTTCAAATACTAGAGACCTCATTTTGGTGGCTTTTACTTGGATAAATGAAAATGTTCATTTAGGGCCTTACAAAATGATTTCAAATGCAAGGATGAGTTATGTGTAAAAAGTTTTTTATGTAAAACTCCATCGTTGGGAACTATATGTTGATTATAGCTTTGTCATATGTGTACTTATGATGATGCCTTAGTCGTTACCGTTGGATCCATAGGTATTAGAGTTGGCTTATTCGGTGGGATGATTCCCGTTGTTATTAGTTGGTGTATTGGGTCATTGAGGGCAACTTGATACGATTATGTGGAGTCGGTTACTAGCCATTGGCCGTTAATACACATCTGGTGAATGAGTATGATTAGGATCATCGGGGGCCCATATCCACATCTAAAGTGCGAGTCGACGAGCTCGTAGCCATTGATCCTAATATGAGCTCACTAACTTGAACAGTAGCCTACTTTTGTGTTCCGCTACCTTTCTTGGAAATCGGGTCTCCCCTGTCATCGCAAGATGTTTCCTCCTACTTTATGTTCACCACATAAATGGAAAAGATGAATTCCCTACCTTCTTTTATGAGAAATGTTCATGTTACTTTATGATTGTTTATTTATAAGCTGTTTGTCCTCACTAGGCGTAAAACCTAACACTTGTTTTCTTAAATGACATGTATAACAAGTTCCGTTGGTGGCGGGTCTCGGTTAGTTTGAGGGATGAGAGTTCAAATGGATTGTGGCAATTTTTGAAGATAGACTTTTGGAAGTGGGCGTACAGTTTGAATAAACACCATTTTGGGAAATGTTGGTGACAATTGTTTTAATCTAGATGGTAGTAGTCTAGATTAGTGAATTGTCATTAGTAATTTCCATTCATAAAAAGTTGCATACGCTTTAACTATTTCACCTCTTTAGGGTGATTTATTCAATTCTAGTTTGTCATTTTCCGCATTTATTCAGGTTTAAATTAGCCCATATTTTTAGGGTGTTACAAGTTGGTATCAGAGCTCTAGTTTAAGTGAACTAGGTATGAATGTAAGATGTCTAGACTTAAGTTAAGATGATAAGTTATGATCTGTGAGATTTGACTAGAATTTCTAAGATAGGACGGTCTTAGAGTTGACGGAATTACACTAATGTAGAATTGTGATGATGGTAACGAGAATCCTTGTGTACGATATGTTCATAATTTCACGTAGCTAATGCTATTATGAATATATTGTTACGTGAGCATGCTTGATGTACTGTTGTTATGACGATTGATGAATGTAGTAGTACGTTTCCCAATGTCTAAATCTTTTAATCTATTCTCACCTCCATTCTCGTGTATGTGGCAGATTAAGGATGGTTAATATGCGTGGTAGGCCGCGTCCATGTGTCGACGTAGTCGAGGCAACTGCTTCAACGGTCGATCAACCGGAGAGGGTTGAAGCCGTTGCACGTCCACCCATACCTCCGTTGTTGGGCGGAGGGCTGGAGGTGATACCAAGGGTTGAGCTTGCCTCGTCGAACCCGGTCATATGCGAAGTGACCCCTCAGTCGGATATGTTGGCCAATCTGATGTTGGTGATGAATGAGCCCATGGCCAAACAACAGGAATTTCTTCTAAAAGTGATCGAGGACCGGGATGTGAGCAACCGTAGGAATGAAACGGTTGCGAAGAATGTAGTTGTGGCTGGATCCGGGGGTACCGGACATGTGATTCCCACCAGAGAACCTACACCAGTGGATGTAAGGCAAGGTAGGAGAGCTTGCTCTACAAATCCTTCTTGAGTAGCAAGCCACCCGAGTACGCCGGATCAAACGACCCAGTTGCGTGTATGAATTGGATCCTCGAAATTGAGCATGCCTTCGACGTCAATGAGTGTAAGGAAGGCCAAAAGGTTCTCTTCGATTCCCAAATGCTCCGGGGGCTTGCTCTTATTTGGTGAAATGTCACCAAGTCCACCCTCTCGACCACTATTTTGGCTCAGTTGACTTGGGCCTCTTTCAAGGAAAAAGTTATGGAGGAATACTGCAATGAGCGAGCCATGGACCGGATTGAGGAAGATTTCTGAGCTCTTAAGAAAGGGAGTTTGTTGGTGAGAGACTACACTCGGCACTTCATGGAGAAGCTAGGCGTCGTGGGGCATGTGGCCCCGACAAAGAAAGAGAAGGTTAAGGCCTATCTCAAGGGCCTTCCGGCCGACATGATGGCGATGGTGAGAAACTCTAGAGCCATTACCCTTCGTGAAACCATTGAAGAAGTGCAGATCATGGAAGAGGTCTATGCGCGGGGCAAGGAAGAAAGGGTTGTGGTGGGGGAGAAGAGAAAGTGGGAGAGCCACCCGTGCCCTCTCAAGAAATCGCGACCGTTTACTCCAGGAAGAAATTTCAATAATCGCCGGAAGGCGAGGTGGTGTCCTAAGTGTCGAAACAAACACTATAGACCATACAATACCAATCAACTCAACTGCTTCAAGTATGGGATGTCGGATCAGCCAACCAAAGATTGTCCGGTAAGGGGGCTTGTATGATGCGAGTGCAAGGCACCGGGGCATTTCAGAAAGGATTGCCCGAAGCTGAAGTCGGGTGGCGGTCAGGACAAGAAGGAGAACCCTCCCAGAGTACCCGATCGATCCTTCCAAATGACTACCGAGGAGGCTAAAGCGTCAATTGATGTGGTTTCGGGTAGGGGTATTCGCGGTGCGGTTTGGTGTGGTTTGAGGTAAAACCGCAAACCGCACCGCATATGCGGTTTGAGCATTTTCCCAAACCACAAACCGCACCACATATACCTCAAACTGCACCGCAAAATGCGGTGCGTTTTATTCGGTTTGTACCTAATGCACTTTACACCTACAATTCAATAGTTATAAGATTAAAACTTCATTTTAAAATCAACGATAATGTGACCGTAGTCCAAAAAATAAAAATATTCAACATGTTCGATTCCTAAATACATATTACATAAATATTGAAATTATTCTATATATAAATATGTGTGTAATATATAAAATTAAAAATATATACAAATATATAATGTGCGGTGCGGTTTGAACCGCGAGATGATAACTCAAAACCGCAAACCGCACCGCATAGTGTGGTTTGGTAAAAATACAAACTGCAAACCGCACCGCGGAAGTTCTAAACCGCACTTTGCGGTGTGGTGTGGGCAGTTTGTGTGGTTTGGAGGTTTAGATGAACACCCCTAGTTTCGGGTATGTTTCTCATAAACTTCGTATCTGCTCGTGTATTATTCGATTCGGGCGTGGGTTTCTCTTTTGTATCTGATTCCTTTAGCAACAACCTTTTTGTGCCCACTAGTAAGTTAAAGGATGCCTTAGTGGTAGAGATAACCGATGGTGGTTAAGTAGTGATCCATAGGGGTGAGCGTGGGTCGGGTCGGGGTTAAAAAAGGGAAACCCGATCGGGGTTCGGGTAAGGAAATCAATCCCCTAAACAGCATAAACGGGTTGCGGGGGGATCGGGTTTCGGACCACTTCGGTTCGGGTAAAATCGGGTCGGGTGGTCGGGTTTAGTTAAAAAAATGTTTCTTTCTGCTTTGATTTTTCTGTTTGCTGCAAGCTGCATGTTATATAGTATATACTAATTTGTTATATACTAATTAATAGGAGTAATAAAAACGTGAGGCGTGAAGTTGATGAAGTCAAACTGAAATATGGAAACTGTTTTTTTCTTTTGCTTTTATTACTTGAGTTGAGCCTTTGAGGAGTAATAACAACCAATAGGAAGTAGAAACTAGAAAGTAGAAAGGTGGCCAGGTGGATGGGTTTTATTTTATACCAGTTTGAATCTTTGACCGTTGGATAAGTACAATGCATGCTAAGTTGCTAACTATTACACAATAACACAAATAGATGGTTCCACCGTCCAAGTCTATAGTATTATTGATGACGAATTGACGATGGTCGATGAATCAATGGTTTATGGATTCACGAATCACGAATCACGATGACAAAGGATGATAACTAGGTCGTATATTATATATACGTGCGTTTATGGTCACCGACGTATGAGGTATGACTCTGACTTACCAACTATTAGAAGAAAATAAAAGAAGGAAATAGGAAGAAAAAAAGAAAGTATTCTCAATTTCTCATGATCTCATCTCCGTCGGGTTTCGGATGGGTTCGGACCGGGGATTTGAACACCCTAACCGACCCTATTAAATCACTCGGGTACTCGGGTTTCGGGGGTCGGTTTATATCGGGTATTGTGGGTCGGGGATTTTCGGGGATTTCGGTTCGGGGTTTTCGGATTTGTTCGGGTTTTGCACAACCCTAGTGATCCATGATATTCTGAAAGGTTGCACCATAGTGATCGAGGGAAGAGAATTTCCGGTCAATCTATGCCAATGCAATTGGTGGGTTCGATATCATGATCAGGATGGATTGGTTGGCAGAAAACCACGCCGAGATTTTGTGCTCGAAGAAACTGATTTGAATCCCAGTGTCAGATGTTTCCTTTATCTATGGTGAAAAGAGGAGAGGAGACGTTGCAATCATCACCATGGCCAAGGCACGCAAGTGCATGGTGAAAGGGTGCACATACTTTTTGGCGTATGTGATAGACACCAAGCTTGAGAAGAAGAAGCTAGAAGACGTGAAGGTAGTTTGTGAGTTTCCCGATGTTTTCCCAGATGATTTACCTGGTTTACCTCCTGACCGTCAAATGGACTTTCGGATAGATCTAGTCCTGGTAACGGCTCCCATAGCTAGGGCTCCTTATCGACTAGCTTCATCCAAGATGAAAGAGATGATGGCACAACTACAAGATCTTCTCGAGAAAGGATTCGTGAGGCCGATCTCGTCACCTTGGGGAGCTCCGGTTTTGTTCGTTAAGAAGAAAGATGGCACGGTGAGGATGTTCATCGATTACTGAGAATTGAATAAGGCAACCGTGAAGAATAAGTATCCACTTCCGAGGATCGATGACTTGTTCGACCAACTTGTTAGAGCATATATTTGTTGGATACAAGATCATGAAGACTAAAGACTGAAAGTTAAGCAAGTCAAAGCTCAAGTCAACTCTCAAGCAGAAAGTCAAAGTCTCTTTTGTAATAAAAAGTCAAAGCTAGTTGTATGAGTGTTTCTCTTATGTGCGTGTATAGTGTTGTGAGTGTTTTGTCCCTGTGTTTAAATAGAGATGTGGCTTGTTGTGTACGAGAAGTTCTAGAAGTTCAGAGTGAGAGCGCACACATGTGTTAGAGAGAGAAAGTTGAGAGAGCATTCACTATATTGATTTCTTGTTTTTAATATAAATGGAAGTTGATTAATCTGTAATTGTCATCTTGTTTACATTGTTATCTGGGATAACAATTGGTATCAAAGCAGATCGAAATTCAGAAAACAAGGATCGAATTCAAGTTTTTGTTGGTAGTTTTTCACGAACTCGCAAGTCGTCCTGTTCCATTTCGATTTCCCGATTTAGTGGTGTTTTTGACTTGGATTTTGTACTGTTATATTCGAATTGTTGTTTAGAACAAATCTCATGTGTATCGATTAGTACAATTCACATCAGAATTGAGTGAATTTTGAATTTTCTTAAGTCTTGTTCGAAATAGTTCATACGCACTGTAATTAGTTAAAAATTGTAATTTTAGTGTTAGAACTTGAAATTCACTGTTAGAAATCTGTTCGTGGGATGTTCTAAAAGATTCTTGCAAAGTTTCAAGACAATTGGAAAGGGTTTGATTCGACTTCAGTGTGAAAAGTTGAGTTTTTGAAAGAATAAGTCAAGAACTCGCTAGATCTCAAGAACACGCAGAGGAAGAACTTGCATAGACTGAAGAACACGTACGTCAAAGGAAGAAGCAAAGAGATGAAGAACTCGCAAGAAGAGTCGTGCGAGAAGTAGAAACGTGCAAAACCCAGTGTGCGTGTTTCTACTGTTCACTCTTCGTGTCGTGCGCGAAGTTTTCCTGCGAGAAGTGTTTGCGCGTTTCCATTTAGCGAGAAGTTCAAAGTCTAAAATTTTTTTAAGTACCAAGTTGTAACATCCCAAAAATTTCAAAAAAAATTTTAACTTTTAAAAATAACCATTTAATTGCATAAGACACCATTAATAATCCAAATAACCGTTTCGTTTGCAAACTTAAATAATAAACGTTCTCATTTAACTAAGCAACGGAATTAAATTGTTTTTAAGTATAAATTAAATCTCATGACTGCAAAGAGCCCTTCGTACGTGTCAGTGTGTACTGTCACGCCTTGGAGCCAGTAGTACCGGAAACCACAATTTATAGGGAAAGGGTAAGCACAAAGCTTAGCGAATTCAACACCACCTACAACACAATTATATAACATTACCCCTAAACAGATAGATACACATAACCAAGCATGCAAGTCGAAGAACGCATCCTCAATAAGCATACTCACACCAACCCACCTAAACAAGCATCCACCGGTCTCCCCGATGACACACGATAACCATGCACGTATCCCTCGGTCCCACCGAGTTCCTACGCCACTCGTGTACACAATCCTCGGTCCCACCGAGTCCTTGGTCCCACCGATTCCTCGGTCCCATCGAGTTTACACGACACCCAAGGTCCATACTAGACACAACACTATTTAGTACCACACAACAAGTAATACCACTTAGCACATGCGAGCTACAGTAATGTAAATATAACCATAGTTCTTCGTAGTGAGTGAACTCACCTCAAAAGCGATGTAGAAATATCGAACGATCACACGAGCTACCCAACTCCAAATTCACTTCTCGACACCTAAATAAGCGCTATATAGTGTCAATTCGAAACCCGGGACCCTTAATTATAAGCATAAGATTAAACGGGTGATATTTCTTCTTTTTGGCCTAAACTGCAGGTCTTTTCGAGACCTATTTAGCCCCTTCTAGACCCACAAATATAGAGATCAATTTTTACAACCAGATGTGTCTTGGTCTTAGCCTTCCAGGGCATATTATACGCGTTCTAACGATTTTCCTATGATTTTATATGATTTTTCTAAAACTGAAACGTCATTCCGGCAGATTCGGACCTGCTGTAAAAATGGCTATTTTGCACTTAGCTAGGAGCTTAATCAGGTTTTTGCTAAAACACAAAAAATGTGCCCGACACAGAATGTGAACCGTGGGAACTAGTTTTGCCTCAAACCGAGCAACGACAGAAAAGTTATGGCTGACGCAAAACAGTGGCAGATTGCACATTTTCACATAAAATGATAACTTCTTTTTTTTTTTAAACGGTTAAGGGTTTTCGGGTTTGCAACGAGTCCGGGTTTTAGAGTTTGCAAGAGATGGACAAGACCATGCACCATCCTCTGCCACATCCGGTAGTGGTGGTGGTCGTCGTCGGCCACCGACGGTGATGGCGTTTTTCTTGGGTTTTCGACGCCGAAACGAAAAGAAGAGAAGAGAAAGAGAAAAGTACTTCTCTCTCGCGAACAACCCCGCAAAACAACGGTCACAACCTTCCATCACAGCCACCTATTGGTGGTGCACGGAGGCACACCCGTCGACAACCATGGTTGCGGCGGCGGCGGCTTCGCGGTGACAGGATGACGGCGAATGGGAAAACAAGAAGAGAAAAGAAGAAGCCTTACCTCTCGAGAAAACGCAGCAGCAACCGCGACGACTCAACGGCTCCTTATCTTTCTCTCGTTACTCTTGCTCTCGTCGACGACAAACAGCGGCGACGGTGCTGGTGGTTTGGGCGGTTCACGGCACAAGGAAAACGAAAGGAAGAAAAAGGATTACTAGCCAAGTAGGGTTAGACTTGTGCGCCTCGTCCAACAGTATCTGCCGATTCCAACCAGTGAAAGGAACCCAAACTCTACCGTGTCGAGTCAATAACCCTCGACTATCCTGGACAAAATTCGGGATTTCTCCTGAAACCCTCTCACGTTTGGCATTCTCATCTAGTATTGCTACTTCCTGAGCACTACCTATCGACTCGAGAAGAGGTGCAACCACCGTCAAGCGTTGACATAAACCCCGCAGTGGTTCACCAACCGGATGTCGACTAAGTGCGTCCGCGACCACATTCACTTTACCCGGGTAGTAATGTATCTCGCAATCATAGTCTTTTACCACATCGAGCCACCTTCTCTGACACATATTGAGATTCTACTGATCCATCAGGTATTTGAGGCTCTTATGGTCAGTGTAAATCGTACACTTGACACCATACAGATAATGCCTCCAAATCTTTAGAGCAAACACCACCGCTCCCAATTCTAAGTCATGAGTCGGGTAGTTCGCCTCATGAGGCTTCAACTGTCTCGAAGCGTAGGCTATAACCTTACCGCGCTGCATGAGCACGACATCCAAGCCCTGATGGGAAGTGATAGTGCGTGGAATACACCTATAGACGTGTGCTAATTAAACCTCAAAACAAGTATACAATGAGATCTAATATCGTCTTTCAAGTAATAAAACGGTAAAGTACCGAATATCGTCCCACAGAGATTGTCGTAAAAGTATAATAAAAGTGTAAGAAAAGAGATGATTTCAGATGGCGAATTTGAAGACTTTGATTTGGTTTGGTTGGTTAACAGTTGATAACGATACAGAATAATAAAGGTAGCAAGGGTGTAAGACTTTTAGGTGAGACTCAAACACAAATTCCAGCAGACTATGCTGCAGGTATGCTGCAGCATGAGTTCCGCATAACCAGATCCACCATCTATTTTGAGGGTATTCCTCTCGGACTTCAATACTCCCACTACTGTTTAGATTCAACTGAACATATCTCTATACAGTTTCCAACTATTGATAGTGAAAAGTAGAGTCCTCAAAATATATGGATTTACAAATCTCTTCGTAAAAAAAACTACTCTCTCGAGTTAATTCCCATATCATCCAAGTTGGAGTGTTCGAAGGGGTTCATCTCTGAATCCTCTACACTTTAACACTTTTAACAAGCGACCAACCCGTCAAGAATAAATCAAGATGAAAAATAGAGGCGATAAATTTCTTTATCAGTCACTCTCTCAAGTCGGCTTCTCATATCATTCAAGTTGACATGCATATTATGGCTTATCTCTAGGCCATAACACTTTCACACTTTTAAAGTGATCAACTCGTCAAGAAGTGTCATTGGCTTTATAAAACTCGAATGAAATGATGGAGCATTGTTATTGCGAAACAATGTCCACCTTTCTTTGGTTTGAAATCTCACCTATCTATCTTACACCCAAGCTAATGGATTTAGCTACTCATACTTAAATGTAAAGACATAAAGCAATAAATTACATAAATTAAAGACATGAATTTAAATGACGGAAAGATAAGTTACAAGAATTTAAATGACGGTAATGTAAATTACAATAAATATAAATGACTTAAATGTAAATTGCAAGGAAAGTAAATAATTAAGTAAAGAATACTAGAAATAATAAAGCATAAAAGACAAGGGATGATGACTTCAAAAGATTACTTGGAATTAATAAAGTAAACTAAAATCACAAGGTTATTGGTGCCAACCTTTTGATTTTCACTAAGATGAGAGAAAATTAGATAACTACTAGATAATTAAACTAAACTCCAAGCTCCCTTTATATACAAAAAGGGAGTGGCACAAAAGAGTAATTTAGCAACAAACAAGTACCATAAGTACAATTAGGTACAAAAGTTTTAATATCCAATGGTTAATACCTAAGGGTTACAAAATAACAAAAAGGTGATGTCAACTCTCCAAATATTGCAGTGAAGGCTTCTAATGTCAGCAAAAATCCAGTCCCATGCCATCAATCGTCCAACTAACTAATCGATCTCCTAAAAGCTTGTTAACAGCAGCCGATGCTTCCGAAATGTTGCAGCATTAGGTCTGTTATACTCAAAAGCTGCCAAAACACATAAAATTAGCCATTCAAAGTAATAAAACAGATTATCCATTAGCTCTAGCTCCAAGAAACAGATAAATGGTAAAATAAGTAACAAAAAGACTCAAATGTAGGGACACGGAAGAAAGAAAGACTATAAAAACTACTTAAACAAGCCTAGATGGCACTACTAATGAGTGCACATCAGGAAGCGTCACAGTACACCACCAAATCCTCCATGCCCTCGGGCAAGGTTAATATCGGAGCCTCGCATAACCGTCTGCATAGCTCCTCGAAGGCCCTATGTTGCTCCCCACCCCAGCTGAAAGCCGCATATTTCTTTGTCAAACGGGTCAGAGGAAACGCAATCTTGGATAAATCTCCGATAGTACCCCACCAACCCTAGAAAACTCCGTACCTCGGTGGGAGTTTTCGGCACTTCCCACCGCATCACCGCTGAAATCTTGGCCGGATCGACCATAATACCATTCTGATTGACAACATGTCCTAGGAATTGGACCTCTCATAACCAGAATTCGCACTTGGAGAACTTAGCATAAAGCTTCTCCCGCCTCAAAACATCTAAAACCTCTCACAAAGGCATCTCGTGCTCTTCCTTTGTCTTCAAATATACGAGAATATCGTCGATGAACACGATCACTGACCGGTCCAACATCGGGCTACATACCCGGTTCATGAGGTCCATGAACGCTGCTGGTGCATTGGTGAGCCCAAAAGGCATCACCACAAACTCATAATGGCCATAACGCGTGCGAAAGGCCGTCTTCTCCGTATCCTCACTCCTTACCCGCATCTGATAATATCCCAACCTCAAATCAATCTTAGAGAACCACGAGGCTCCCTGAAGTTGGTCGAACAGATCATCATTCCTTGGCAGAGGATAACGATTTTTCACCGTAAGCTTATTCAGCTCGCGGTAGTCTATACACATCCGTTGAGACCCGTCCTTCTTCTTCACAAACAAAATAGGGGCTCCCCACGGTGAACAACTCGTCTTGATGAACTCCTTTTCGAGAAGTTCCTACAACTGAGCGTACAGCTCTTTCATTTCCGGTAGATCCAGGCGGTAAGGTGCCTTGGCCACCGGAGCAGCACCCGGAATCAGATCAATTCGAAACTCTACCTGTCGCTCGGGAGGTATCCCCGACAAATCATCAGGAAACACATCGGTAAACTCATGTACGACTGGCACGTCTTCCACAGTCTTCTTCCCTTCATCAACTCGCGTGTCTATCACATATGCCAAGTATCCTTGCCCACTATGTTGTATATACCTCCGAGCCCTCGCAGCTGAACATATCGCTGAATTCCGTCTAGGCGAGTCTCCCTGAACCAACAGTTCTTCCCCTCTTGGGGTTCGAACTCGCACTTGTTTGTGACGACAAACAATCTCCACATCAAACGTATCAATCCAATCCATGCCCACAACCACACATAGCTCACACATAGCAATCGGAATTAGGTCGATGGGAAACCTTACACCCGAGATTTCCAATGTGCATCCCCGATAGACATCCGAAACCGTCGAGGTCCTGTCATCAGCAACCTCGACTACCATAGGACACCCTAATCGCCCTACAACTCGGCCCAAACTCTCGCTAAAAGTGCGAGACACAAACGAATGAGTAACCCCACTATCAAACATCACTACCGCAGGCACCGAGTTAACTAGGAACGCACCTATCATACAATTTAACCACATAATAAAAAAAACATACCGCAAAGATAGGAATGACAAAAAGGAAAGAGCAATGAAATGTACCTGTCACCACCTTAGGCGTCGTATGTGCCTCTTCCACCTTCAGCTGGTGGACTCTACCTCGGGCTGCCTCCGTCCCCGGCTGACCCGCTCGACCGTCAGTAATACGAGTATGGCATTCGCAAGAGCCCTCTGTGCCCCACTCCCATCAGCTACCCTCGCGTTCGGACAGTTGGCCTTCACGTGACCCGTCTGCTTGTAGTTAAAGTATACCATCAACGACACTTTACAATCTCGAATGAAATGACCGACCTGCCTACACTTGAAGCATCCATCAGTTCTCTTCCCACTACATCCCTAGGCTTAAACCCACCGCTCCTTGGGCTCGAGCGTGAGTCCGTGAACCTTGACTCTTCGGTACAGCAGAGATTGGCGTCACCGCCTGTGCCGCCTTTCTCTTCTTCGCTTGAGTCTCTTACTCGAGTTCCCGTCTCCGGGCAGCCTCCATCATCGCAGTGAGTGAAGCATACTGCACAGTGCTCACAAACTCCCTAATCTCAGTACGTAACATGTCCTTGTACCGAGACATCTTCATGTCCTCCGAAGCAGCATACTGAGGACAGAACAACGCCATTTCTGTGAACTTCCGGTTCATCTCCTTCACAGTCTCTGTCATCTAAGTGAGCTCTAGAAACTCCTTTGCGACCCTCTCCATCCTTACCGGGGGCATGTACTCTGCACGGAACTGGGTGACAAACTCCTCCCAGGTCATAGTAGTATGCTCAGCCAGCGTCAACGCCGTAGCACACCAATCCTTCGCTCCGTCACGTAGTAAGTTCACCGCGAAGCGAACCTTTAAGTTATCGGGGCAACCACTGGTAAAAAATGCGCACTCCATGTCTGATATCCATCGCATACTGATGATCGGATTCGGGTCTCCCTTGAACTCAAGCGGAGCACAAGCAGAGAGATCCCGATACTGAAACTCTCGAGTACGCGGCTGTCCACCTGCCAGTGGTGGAATCGCCGCAATGCGTTCCTCCATCAGAACTACCACCTCGTCACGCATGGCAGTGATAATCTCGGGGATCGCCTCCCCGATCGCATGTGCCACCTCGGCAGCAATCATCCCTCGGATCTGCTCCGCAGTGATCCCGACACCAGTCTCTGGCTCGACAGTGTTGTTTCTCCTTGTGATGGCCATTTCTGGGTAGAAATTACAACGAGTTATTAGTACATAATAACTCATCCTATCAACGCTCACGTTCAACTCCTTGGATTCCTTGTGACTTTTCCCGACTCAAGCATTGATCCTGTGCTTCCGGTAGTAGGAGCTCTACTACTACCTTCCACACCTATCATTGCTCGTTCCGAGTCCCATCCTGAAGTGTCCAAGTAGTTTCTCGCCGATAACTATACCCATATGCCTGCACCAGCATATGTATACACTCTTCCTAGTTTCCTAGGAATTCCATCCCAAAACACTACCCTTGCTATAACGAAATCCCTACTAGTCATAACGAGTTACCTCGCGAATACCCCATCACATGCAGCGCGAAACAAATAGACATTTGAATGCAAGATTCTATCCTAGAACGGTTGGACTCAAACAAGAGATGCGCAATAGAACTAAATCAAATATTCTAAGGCTATGTGATTCTTACTGCATACAACCTATAGGGCATTCACTTAACAACCTACCATGACTAGCATAAATTCCTACTATCAAGCAATGAACATACAACACAGTGCGAATAGCACAAGCAATCTAGCATGCATACCCCTATGATCTAGAAAAACAATAAATACACTAAGTACTGTACCTTTTCCCTTGGCTCCGGCTGACTGTACACAATGCGCCCTCGATCACCGTTTCTTAAACGCATTTTCCTTTCTTTTATTTTCCAAAAAACTTTAAAAAAAAAATTATAGCCGCAAACTTGAGATCAACCACACCGAGATGTGTTTGATTCACTCAAGTTGTGCTCTGATACCAAGTTGTAACATCCCAAAAATTTCAAATTTTTTTTTGAACTTTTAAAAATAACCATTTAATTGCATAAGACACCATTAATAATCCAAATAACCATTTCGTTTGCAAACTTAAATAATAAACGTTCTCATTTAACTAAGCAGCGGAATTAAACTGTTTTTAAGTATAAATTAAATCTCATGACTGCAAAGAGCCCTTCGTACGCGCCAGTGTGTACCGTCACGCCTTGGAGCCACTAGTACCTGAAACCACAATTTATAGGGAAAGGGTAAACACAAAGCTTAGCGAATTCAACACCACGTATAACACAATTATATAACATTACCCCTAAACAGGTAGATACACATAACCAAGCATGCAAGTCGAAGAACGCATCCTCAATAAGCATACTCACACCAACCTACTTAAACAAGCATCCACCGGTCTCCCCGATGACACACGATAACCGTGCACGTATCCCTCGGTCCCACCGAGTTCCTACGCCACTCGTGTACACAATCCTCGGTCCCACCCGAGTCCTCGGTCCCACCGAGTTTACACGACACCCAAGGTCCATACTAGACACAACACTATTTAGTACCACACAACAAATAATACCACTTAGCACATACGAGCTACAGTAATGTAAATATAACCATAGTTCTTCGTAGTGAGTGAACTCACCTCAAAAGCGATGTAGAAATCTCGAACGATCACACGAGCTTGCCAACTCCAAATTCAATTCTCGACACCTAAATAAGCGCTATATAGTGTCAATTCGAAACCCGAGACCCTTAATTATAAGCATAAGATTAAACGGTTGATATTTCTTATTTTTGGCCTAAATTGCAGGTCTGTTCGAGACCTATTTAGCCCCTTCTAGACCCACAAATCTAGAGATCAATTTTTATAACCAGATGTGTCTAGGTCTTAGCCTTCCAGGGACATATTATACGCGTTCTAACGATTTTCCTACGATTTTATATGATTTTTTTTAAAACTGAAACGTCATTCCGGCAGATTCGGACCTGCTGTAAAAATGGCTATTTTGCACTTAGCTAGGAGCTTAATCAGGTTTTCGCTAAAACACGAAAAATGTGTCCGACACAGAATGTGAACTGTGGGAACCAGTTTTGCCTCAAACCGAGCTACGACGGAAAAGTCATGGCCGACGTAAAACAGTGGCAGATTGCACATTTTCACATAAAATGATAACTTCTGTTTTTTTTTTAAAACGGTTAAGGGTTTTCGGGTTTGCAACGAGTCCGGGTTTTAGAGTTTGCAAGAGTTGGCCAAGACCATGCACCATCCTCTGCCACATCCGGCAGTGGTGGTGGTCGGTGGCGGCCACCAGCGGTGATGGCATTTTTCTTGGGTTTTCGACGCCGAAACGAAAAGAAGAGAAGAGAAAGAGAAAAATACTTCTCTCTCGCGAATAACCCCGCAAAACAACGGTCGCAACCTGCCATCACAGCCACCTATTGGTGGTGTACGGTGGCACACCCGTCGGCAGCCATGGCTGCGGCGGCGACGGTGGCTTCACGGTGACAGGATGACGGCGAATGGGAAAACAAGAAGAGAAAAGAAGAAGCCTTACCTCTCGAGAAAATGCAGCAGCAACCGCGACGACTCAACGACTCCTTATCTCTCTCTCGTTACTCTCGCTCTCACCGACGGCAAACAGCGGCGACGACGCTGGTGGTTTGGGCGGTTCACGGCACAAGGAAAACGAAAGGAAGAAAAAGGATTGCTAGCCAAGTAGGGTTTGATTGTTTTTGGTTTAATAATATCAAAGCCATGAAGAACGAGAATGGGCTCGATCCTCATGGGCCGATCCATGCAACATTCACCAAGTGTCAACTTTAGTCCCTCCACTATAAAGCCTTGCCAAAATTGAACCCACCAAATTTTTGGATTTTTATTATTTTAATACTACGAGATCGAAACGATAAACACATTAATTAAATAAAGACATAAAAAAAGGGTTTAAAACCGTACCGGGACACGGGCTTTACAACCAAACTCGCAAAAGGCCTGTGAGAAGTGGTTGCTTTGCGAGTTTTCGTTTAGCGTGAAGTGGAAAATTGAAAAAATTTCTAAGTGCTAAACTCGCAAAAGCCTTGCGTGAAGTATCAAGAATTCACAAGTGGTAGTGTGCAAGAACTAGAAACTCGCACAAGTTTGTTTGCGCGAACCCGAGTTCTCGCATCTTTCATCGTGCGCGAAACCCAAACTCGCACAATCCTGTGTACGAGAAGTTGAGTTCAAGTAGCCTTCTTTGTGCGCGAAGTACAAACGCGCATAAAGAGCTTTGCGCGAAGTTTTGCATTTTTTTGTTATGCGCGTTTTATGCTTAGAATTTTTCTGATTTTTCTGAAATTTGACAAAGTTTGATTTTTGTAGATCCAGTTTATTTCTGAATTTTGACGATCATTCAAAGCAGTGTAAAAGCAAAGATGACTTCCAAAGACACACTCTCTATTGGTACTGATATGAAACCTCCGGTACTGTTCAAAGGGGAATATGAACAGTGGAAAGACCGGTTCCTCGACTTCATTGACAGACATGCCAACAGAGAAAATATTCTGATGTCTATCATGGAAGGTCCGATGGTACCACTCACTATGGAAATACCGGATGACGAGTCTTCTGATAGTGAAGACGGAAATGTAGATTGAGCTCAAAAGACAAAGACTGTTCCGAAAGACCTTTCACAGTATACAGAAGAACAAAAGAACAAATACAAAGCCGATAAGCAAGCTAGATCTCTACTCTTACAAAGCATACCCAATGAGATCTACATCAAAATCGACAGCTACAAGGCAAACGCAAAGAAGATGTGGGATCAACTTCTAAAGATGATGATGGGATCAAAGGTTGGAAACCAAATGAAGGTTGCTAACTGCATAAACAACTACGAGGAGTTTGAGGCCAAGGAGAATGAGAGCCTTGAGGAAACTTACGAGCGATTTGTTCTTCTACTGAATGAGCTTGCAAAGAATAAAGTCATGAAGAAGCTAATCGAGAACAATGTTAAATTCCTCAGCATCCTTCAACCAGAGTGGAAGAAACACACAAGAAGGATGAAACAGATGAAAGACCTCAATAATATCCCTCTGCTTGAAGTGTATGAAACGTTGAGACAGAATGAGGAGGAGGTAGAAGAGACAAGAAGTGAGAAGAAAAAGGCTGAGAAAGTAGTTGATCCCATAGCTTTGGTTATGGCTGAGAAAATGAAGGAGAAAGAGAAGGAAAAGAAGAAGAAAAAGGAAATGGTGGTTACTAGTTCTGATGATTCTATTGATTCTGATTCTGACTCAGATGACGGGGAAAATCTAAAGCAAGTTATGCTACTGTTGACCCGAGCGTTTCAAAAGAAGTTCTACAAGAAGTCAGGTTCAAACACTCAAAGGTACTCGTCAGGGTCAAGAAATCATGAGCATAGAGAACGAGTGGAAGGAAGAAGGTTTGAGGAAAAGAAGGTTGGGGACAGAAAGCCAGAAGAGGAGAAGAAATATGTTAATGATTATGGTGAAAAGAAGACTGATGATCTGATAAAGTGCTACAACTGTGGGAAAGTAGGTCATTTCGCCAAAGATTGTCGGAAGCCTACCATGCAAAACTCAGATTACTACAAGCAGAAGATGCTACTGGCTAAGCAGAAAGAAGTGGGAAAAGCTTTAATGGCCGAAGACGAGTTTTGGCTTGACCACTCCGATGAGGAAGAAAAGGAAGAAACAACACACATGTGTCTAATGGGTAAAGAGGTCAAGTATGATGAGATTGACGAAGAAACATCTGATGAGGTACTAAACTTTTCTGAATCTGATTTTGTAAATAAAATGGAAGTCATGATGATCGAGCTTCAAGATCTTCAAGCCAAATTGAAAAAGGAAAAGAGCAGAGTTGCAAAGAAACGTCAAACTATTTTTGATCTCAACAAGGAATTTGTTGGGAACAAAAGTCTGATTGACTCTCTAAACAAATCTGCTTCTGAATTTAAAATTCAAAAAGATTGTTTTGAAAATAAGATTTCTGAAATTGTTTCTAAACTTTCCATGTCTGATATTGAGAAACAAGAATTTGTGCTAAAAGCTCATAAATTGCAGGTTAAAAACAAGAGTTTAGAGAAAAAGGTAATTGGTTTGGAAGCTAAACTGTATGCTAGAGGACAAACAGATCAAACCATTTTCTTAAACACACCAAATGAGGAATCTGATGTTAAAGAGAAGTGGGGACTCGGTTACGATAACCCTCACTACTTAAAGAAAGCAATCAGAAAACAGCCAGCCTTGTATAATTTTGATTTTCTACAAGCGGCTACCAAATATCCTCATTTGAAACCCAAATTTGTTACCAAATCACCTTATGAGGTAGAGGCCAAAGAAGATGAAAACAGAAAGAAAACAACTAAAATGCAACTACCATTCTGCTATCAAAAGCTGAATGATAGTTATATTTCTGAACAACCAAAATTCCTTTCAAATGATTATTTTGCAAGTTATTCTACACAAGAGTTAGAGGCAAAACCTATTAAAGCAAAAAATTATGTTCCTCCACTTATTTTAGAAAGCAAAATAATTGATCTTGAAAATGTTTTATTTGATGAAAGAATTTTGGTTAATATTGAACAAGTTGTATTTTCTACTGTAATGAAGAACACTGTTTTTAAAACTAAATCCAATGAGTGTTCAAAATCTTCTAAGCCACCTTAAACTTCATAAGATGATTTTGATGACTTATTTGCGTCTGCAAATGATTTTCTAAATTCTGATGATGGGTGTGTTAATGAAATTGATATGTTTGACTTCAATGCTAAACTTCCAGACCATTATGCTTTTATCATTAACTATGAAGCTTTAGCTAGTGTGTATGAAGTAGGTGAATCATCAACAAGGTTGATGAATCAGTTTCTGTGAGTACTACATATTATGAAAAAGGTAAGAAGCAAAAGAAACGGTGCTCACAAAAACGGACTAACACTGGTAAGCTTAAAAAAAGACAAACTCAGAAATCTCATTTTCCTAACAAATCTAAATCTTGTGTTTCAGAGTTGAAAACGAAAAGGTCTGAATAGCGAACTGAGTGGCGACCAAAACAGAAGGTTGATGAGAAAGCAGAATCATGTCCTGATAGTGTTTGTAATAGACAAACTGGTAGTATCTCTGATGTAGTTGGTACTGTTGCTTCTGATAAACAAAAACTTGTAATTCCTTACAAGAAATATACAATAAAGCAATTACAACAATTATCTCGGTCTACTTCTAAGTCATCTAAATATAAACGGAATGATTTTGTTTCTCGCCAATATTCTGATGATTGGTTTGGTTCTTATCATGATTCTAAAGCTTCTCATGTTTTCAAAATAAAAGAGGACCCAAATTTATATGGGTGCCAAAATCTTGCGCTAATCTGATAGGACCCAGATTTAAATGGGTACCTAAAGTTATTGTTCCTTGATTTCTCTTGTGCAAACTCGTCATATGTGGTACTTGGATTCTGGTTGCTCCAAGCATATGATTGGGCAGAAAGATATTTTGTCTAATTATACAGAGAAATACTGCAGGAATGTGCGTTTTGGGAACGACCAGTTTTCACCAATTTTGGGCTATGGTGATGTTATTCAAGACAACGTAACGATTATGAAGGTGAGCTATGTTGAAGTTTTAGGACATAACCTCTTTAGCATTGGACAGTTTTGTGACAAAGACCTAGAGGTTAATTTCAAGGCCAAGAGATGTTCTATGCGTACTAAAGACGGTAAAGAACTCTTGGTTGGGACAAGAAAGTCAAACCTCTACACGATTAATCTGTCAAAAGTCAAGACTGACAATGAGGTGTGTTTACTGTCAAAAGCCTCGCTGCAACAAAGTTGGTTATGGCATCGAAGGCTTTCTCACCTGAATTTTCGTTACATCAATAAACTGTTCACGAGGGAAAATTATTAAAAGGACTTCCAGAGCTTAAGTATGTAAAAGAACATCTGTGCGCAGCGTGTGTGAAGGGCAAGATGAAGAGAGCCGCTCATAAGCCAAAGTCTGAGCCTAGTACAAGTTATCCACTTGAATTGTTGCATATGGATCTCTACGGTCCAATGCATACTCAAAGCATAAACGGCAAGAAATACGTTCTAATGACTGTGGATGATTACTCGCGGTATACTTGGGTCAAATTTCTAAGAACAAAAGATGAGATGCCCGAAGTCATCATCACATTCTTAAAGACTACTCAAGTGAATCTGCAAAAGACAGTCAAGCTTCTACGAACTGACAACGACACATAATTCAAGAACAGAACTGTAGAAGATTATCTCGAATCGGTCGGGATAACACATCAGTTTTCTGCTGCCAGAACGCCTGGACAGAATGGAGTTGTAGAAAGACGTAACAGAACGATAGTCGAGGCCTCTCGAACTATGCTGAGTCAATCGCATCTACCTCTATTTCTATGGGCAGAAGTTGTATCGACTGCTTGCTACACGCAAAATCGATCCATAATCCATCGCTGGTTTGGTAAAACGCCATACGCTTTAATAAATAATCATACACCTAGCATTAAACATTTCCATATTTTTGGATGCAGGTGCTTCGTACTGAACGACAAACAGAACTTGAACAAGTTCAGTCCAAAGGCTGACGAAGGCATTTTCATCGGCTACTCTCAAACGTCTGCTGCCTACAGGGTGTATTTGACGAAGTCAAAGATCGTGGTTGAAAGCGTCAACGTCACATTTGATGAGGAGTTGACTTATGAACAATACAGTTCATAACCCGTACTTACTGGAGTATTAGCTTCTGGACAAATCAGTCCAGAACCTGTGGTTAATGCGACTAGTTGTGATAAACCATCTACTTCTACATCTTATTTATCAGAATTAGATTTATTGTTTGAATTCTTTTACGATGAGTTTCTTGGGTCTAAATTGCCTAAATCTGTTGTGATTGACAGCCCTGAAGATTCAAGCAATCATCATCCAATCACTTCAGATGTGTCTACTGAATTCGTTCCCCCGGTTCAGCAAGAAACTCCGATTCAAACAACTACTCCTTCAATTGAAGTTGTACATGACACTGTCGAGATAGAAGTTGTTGACTTAGTTGGTTACACTATAATGACTAATCAACAGCCAGATAATGTTGTATCAACTGATGCTTCTGCACAAAATCCTTCAACTGAACCCCTCCCTGAACAGGAAGAAGATAGTGGATTCTTAGATGAATATCATGATCAATCTACATCAAATCCACTCCCTCATGAGCACAAGTGGACCAAAGAGCACCCGATACATTAGATCATAGGAGATCCATCTAAACCTGTGCAAACTAGGTCTGCTACACTTAATCAATGTATGCATGACTCATTCCTGAGCAAGATAGAGCCAACACACGTATCTGAAGCTCTAGCTGACTCAGATTGGGTAACTGCGATGCAAGAAGAGCTGAATCAGTTCGAAGCATTAAAAGTTTGGAGACTAGTGCCTAAGCCTAAAGGTAAAACCATTAATGGCACAAAATGGGTGTTCAAGAACAAGAAAGACGAAGATGGTATCGTTATCAGAAATAAAGCAAGACTAGTAGCTAAAGGATATAGGCAAGAGGAAGGTATTGACTATGACGAGACTTATGCTCCAGTGGTGCGCATCGAAGTTATAAGGATGTTTCTAGCATATGCCGCACACAAGAACTTCACTGTCTATCAAATGGACGTGAAGATTGCCTTTCTCAACGACATGTTAAAGGAAGAAGTCTACGTCTCTCAGCCTGAAGGCTTTGTCAATCTAGAAAAGCCGAATCATGTATATATTCTGGACAAAGCTCTTTATGGTCTGAAGCAAGCCCCTCGAGCCTGGTATGAAGTGTTATCCAAATTTTTAGTCAAGTCGGACTTCTCAAAAGGTAAGATCGATACTACTTTTTTTTATCAAAAAGGAAAAAATCGATATCATTTTAATTCAGATTTATGTGGATGATATTATATTTGGCTCAACTAATGCAAAATACTGTAAGAATTTTTCTAACCTCATGGTGTCTAGATTTCATATGAGTATGATGGGAGAGATGAATTTCTTTCTCGGACTACAAGTCAAACAATTTTCAATGGGGATTTTGATCAATCAAGCTAAGTACATTTTTGATATTCTTAGAAAATTTAAAATGAAAAATTGTACACCTATTGGAACCCCGATGACACCTGGAACTAAGATTGGCACTGATCCATCGGGAAAAGCTGTCGATGTTAGAACCTACCGAGGTATGATTGGTTATTTAATGTATTTTACATCTAGTAGGCCAGATATAATGTTCTCTACATGTCTATGTGCTAGATATCATGCTTCTCCAAAAGAATCACATTTGTCTGCAGTTAAACGTATTTTTAGATATCTGAAGGGCACTACAGATCTTGGTCTGTGGTATCCTAAGGCTACAGGTTTTGAACTGACAGCATATTTAGATGCAGACTATGCAGGTTGTATGCTTGACAGGAAAAGTACGTCGGGTCACATACAATTTCTAGGCGATAAACTCGTGAGTTGGGCCTCAAAGAAACAACTCTGTGTATCCACATCAACAGCTGAGGCAGAGTATGTCGTTGTGGCGAGCTGCTGTTCTCAAGTGTTGTGGATGAGAACACAACTCCGAGATTATGGCTTCAAATACAACAAGATCCCGATCTACTGCGATTCGAAGAGCGTAATTGCAATATCTGTGAATCCTGTTCAATATACCAAGACCAAACACATTGATGTCCGATATCACTTTATCAAAGACAATGTGGAAAAAGGTACAATCGAACTTTATTTTGTAAACACAGATTACCAACTTGCTGATTTATTTACCAAGCCTCTTGATGAAAAGAGATTTAATTTTCTCGTTTCAAAACTTGGTATGTTAAATCTCAAGACTTAATCTGTGATTACCTACTAAAGTTCTGTTATTGTTATTTTTCTCTTCATTTCTTTATTCTTATTCTGAAAGATATCTGCACTTAAGTTTGTTCATGATCTCAGGGGGAGTGTGAGATGATACAAGATAAGATGATTTACATGCATTTGAGGGGGAGTTCATAAGTTTTGCATATGTTTATCACTGATAAATTTTCTGATGCATAATTACAGGGGGAGTAAGAGATAAGGAGTACTGAATATGACTTTTGATTACATCTGATCAGAACTCGTATTTTCAAAGTTTTATTGCTTTATGTCATTTACTTTTCAATAAATTTTGTGAATAAAGCTTTGTACTTTGACAGACTTTTTGACTATTGCAGATTTGAGAGGAAGCTTCATGATCATATCATATAAGACTTAGAGCTACCTTGATGAGATTTAAGACTGAGTGAAAAGGTTTATTTCTAATCTTAATCTCATACGTGTCTGAAAGAAGAACAACTTTCAGATATGAAAACATGTTATTAAATGTTCAAACCACTTCTGATTCTTAAAAAGATTTCATGAATATATAAGTGTGATTTTAAATGTTTTCATGTTATATGTGCTTTAATGATTAATAAACCGTGTGTTTCCAAAAATAAATACTTGTGTTTTATCTTTTCCCTATACTTTCAAGTATTCACACACGCCGGTTTAACTTTTTGTTGAATATGTTATCACCATGTCTCAAATTGAACATATTTTTCGATGGTGATACACCACGCTTGATATTCAAATTTTGAGCGTTGATTTCATTTCAAAATATTTCTTTCAAGAGTGTCTATATTTTTTATTCGTATAGACAATATCTAATTTTTTACTGACCTAAGCTTTTCATGGTAAATCATTCCGATTTTGATCTTTTTCATACAATGTCAGATTTTCAAACAAGTTTCTTGTATTCATTTCATTCATTCAATATACTTGCTTGAAATATCTTCAATGTTTAAATATGCTCAAATCTTCATGATTATCTTTATGAGTATACATATATCTTACATGTATTTCACATTGTACTTTAACTACAAAGTTAAACTGTTTGAGCAACATTATGCTTTTAGGACTACATGAGTTCATTGTGTGAGAAATTAATAAAACTTCTATGGATTCACGTTAACCAGTGTTTCCTACCCAAGAAGTTAATCCTTGAGTGGTCGAAAGTGTGAGGAGTCAAAATAACTGAGTGTGGGTATGAGTGATGAGGTAAAATGAAAAGGAGAGTTTGGTTAGAAGCGAGCTCAATGTTAAAAAGAAAGAGAGTGAGAGATCAGAGTAAAAGAATATCAAACTCTGCACCAACTTTTTCTGAGCCGGGCAACCACATTTCTGATTGTTTCATAATTCTTTGGTGAACATCATTGAAACAGGCAACTAGCGCATGCCAACTCTTGATTTAAAACCCCACCAGCTACTCATCTTCTTCTCAACAAGAAGATGTTTCAATTTTTAAAAGGGGATGCATCATATAATCTATCTGATTTTCATTTGAAAAATCTGGATAATTAAAAAAAAAGGAAGTTTTCCCCACCTTCGTATTTCGATCATGCACAATTGAGTCTGTGTTATACTGTTTTGTCTCAATGGTTTACACAATTTTGAGCCTAACAAAAGCAATCATCAAGCTTAAATTCTTTCAAACACAAGCACGTACACACATAAAATTCGCTTTTCTGTCTAAACGTTCATAGAATAAACTTGTGTTATTCGATGATTGAATGGAAGATCTGGGGGAGTGAACATTAAAAATCTCTTTTCCAATGTGTATTCGTTACACACAGTGACTTTGTGTTACTGACAGGTATCTTAACTGATTCATTTGTTGATTTAGGTGTTACATTCATAACTTGTCTGAATTTGAAAAGATTCGGATAAATATCTTATGAATTGACGAAGAATCGGAGGCTCAGTGGAAAAGATCAATGGTAAAATCAGATCAATGACATTTCTTGTGAAAATTTTGATGACTTCAGTGCTTTATTATCAAAAAGGGGGAGAAGTGATAAAGAAATGTTTGAAGTGGATAAGAAAAGTTCAGGAAAGTTAATTTGAAGAAAGATTGTTGAAGATTATTGAAAGCTGAAAGAGAAAGTTCAAAGATTTCAGAATGGTTACTGAATTTTACTGAAATTTTCTTTGAAGACAATTTGCTGAAGCAAACTGAGCTGAATTTGAAGATAATTTATTTTCGATGTCTGAAAGAGATTTTTACAATCTTGGGGGAGATTGTTACTGTTCTGGAAGACACACTTTGGGGAGATTACAAAAGTGTTTGAAGACAAATTTATTCAAGTAAGGGAGATTGTTATTGAGCTTAAAAGAGATTGTGCTTATGTTGCTAAAAGATCAATCAAAGGAGGAGTTTATTTTGTAACCTACGTTAAAGAGGGAGATTGAATTGCAAAATATTTTAGAGATGATCTTGAATCCAAAGGGGGAGATTGTTAGAGCATATATTTGTTGGATACAAGATCATGAAGACTGAAAGTCAAACAAGTCAACTCTCAAGCAGAAAGTCAAAGTCTCTTTTGTAATAAAAAGTCAAAGCTAGTTGTATGAGTGTTTCTCTTATGTGCATGTATAGTGTTGTGAGTGTTTTGTCCCTATGTTTAAATAGGGATGTGACTTGTTGTGTGCGAGAAGTTCTAGAAGTTCAGAGTGAGAGCGCACACTAGTGTTAGAGAGAGAAAGTTGAGAGAGCATTCACTGTATTGATTTCTTGTTTTTAATAGAAATGGAAATTGATTAAATCTGTAATTGTCATCTTGTTTACATTGTTATTTGGGATAACACAACTGCAAGGCACGGGGTGCTTTGCGAAGATAGATCTTCACTTGGGGTATCATCAAATGAGAGTAAAGAAGGATGATATTCCCAAAACAGCTTTTAGGACGCATTACGGTCATTACGAGTTCGTAGTAATGATGTTTGGCTTGACCAACGCACTGGCGGTGTTTATGGACTTGATGAACCGGGTGTGCCGACCTTTTCTTGATAAGTCAGTGATTGTATTCATTGATGACATACTCGTTTGAGCAACACCTACGGGAAGTCCTAGAAGTTCTAAGAAAAGAAAAGTTGTATGTGAAGTTCTCTAAGTGGGACTTTTGGTTAGAAGAGGTCCAGTTTTTGGGTCATGTGGTGACTCAAGACGGGGTGAAGGTGGACCCCTCCAAGATCGAGGCCATGATGAATTGGGAACCTCCCAAGAGTCCTTCAGAAATCTGAAGCTTTTTAGACTTGGTGGGTTATTACTGAAGATTCATACAAGACTTCTCCAAGATTGCTTCCTCCTTGACGGCCTTGACAAGAAAGAACATAAAGTTTGTGTGGATAGAGGCACAAGAGAAAGCATTCCGCACACTACAAAAGAAACTTTGTGAAGCGCCAATATTGTCCCTACCCGAGGGATCTGAAGATTTCGTGGTCTATAGCGAAGCTTCTAAAATGGGCTTAGGCTGCGTTTTGATGCAAAGGGGCAAGGTGATCGCCTACGCGTCAAGACAACTCAAAATTCACGAGAAGAACTACCCCACCCATGATTTGGAGCTAGCGGTGGTAGTGTTCTCCTTGAAGTTGTGGCGACATTACCTTTATGGCACGAAGTGTACCATTTATACAGACCATAAGAGTTTGAAGTATGTGTTTGATCAAAAAGAGTTGAACATGAGGCAAAGGCGATGGCTCGAGTTGCTCAAAGATTACGACTGTGAATTGCTCTACCACCCCGGTAAGACAAATGTGGTGGCCTGACGCTTTGAGTTGTAAGGACTATAGCGGAAGCATTTGCACCACCCTCTCGAGAATAAAGTTAGTGTCGAGCCTTATTGAAAAGATTAAAACATCACAATCTGAAGCCTTGTGGGAAGAGAATCTTAAGGAAGAGGACAACATCTACTCCTATCAGAGGATAGCCGTGGGGTCAAGTTGTTCAAAGGGCGCGTTTGGGTGCCTAAGATAGGAGGTAACCGAGCCTTACTCCTAGAATAGGCTCACAAGTCCAAGTACTTTATCCACCCAGGAAGTACAAAGATGTAAGAGACTTGAAGTTGAACTATTGGTGGCCCGTATTGAAGTTGGATGTAGCAAGTTATGTGGAGCGTTGCATGACATGCTTACAAGTAAAGGCCGAACACCAACGACCTTATGGTAGCCTTCAATCTCTAGAGATTCCCGAGTGGAAGTGGGAGCACATCACAATGGACTTTGTGACCAAGTTGCCGAAGACGTTGAGAGGCCACGATACCATTTGGATGATCATCGATCGTTTGACCAAGAGTACTCATTCCTGGCCATGCGTGAAACGTTACCAATGGACAAATTGGCGAAGTTGTACATTGATTAGGTGATTTCTAGGCACGGGGTGCCCCTATCAATAGTCTCAGATTGTGATAGTCGTTGCACTTCAAATTTTTAGGACGGTCTACAGAAGAAATTGGGTACGAGAGTGAAGTTGACGGCTTATCATCCCCAGACCAATGGTCAGAGCGAGAGAACAATTCAAACCTTGGAGGATATGTTGAGGTCGTGTGTGATTGATTTTGGTGGTAGTTAGAACTCTCACCTACCCTTTGTGGAGTTTGCCTACAATAATAACTACCACTCCGGCATTGGAATGGCACCGTTTGAAGCCTTATATGGGAGGAAGTGTAGAACTCTCGTGTATTGGCTAGAAGCGGGAGATAAGCAATTTGCCAGTTCCGAAATTGTGCAAGAGATGGCCGACAAGGTCAAGGGTATCCGAGAGCACTTGAAGGCGGCTCAAGATTGCCAAAAGAGCTACATTGATAAGAAAAGGCGACCAATGGAATTCCATGTAGGGGTGAGCATTGGAAGTGGGTACCCGCCTTTGGAACCAGAATTGCCGGTTCCGGAACTAGAACCGGTGTGACTGGTTTCGGTTCTGGTTCCTAAAATACTGAACTGATCGGGACCAGTTCCGGTTCTCATTTTTTTGGACCGTTAACCGTTGGGTACCCGTCGGGACCGGGTATCCGGTCCCGACGAGTACCCAGAATCGGAACCGGCAGGTACTCACTATTATTTTAATAAAAATTATTTTATATATTTATAAATACTTAATAATATTAAGTTAATATTAATAAATTTCCATTTAGGGTTTGGTTACATTCTACACACTACACAGTACACACACAACTGCTTCTTCTTCTTCCTCTCTACTACTTGAGCTCCTCCACAACCACATGCAAATCATTGGTAAATCAACTTCTCTAATCGACAACCACCTACTACGTTGTAGCACCGCCCAATCGACTTCTCGTCTTCTCTAATCGAAGATTCAGGACTTCTTTCAATACTTCACAAGTAAATCTTTGGTCTCTCTCTCTCTAAAATTTATTGATTTCCCTCTTTCTCTCGTTGTGATTTACAGTCGATTCCTTACTGTTACAGTGTTACTAGTCTCTCTCTCTCCCTCTCCCTCTCTCTCTCTCTCTCTCTCTCTGCGATTCCTTACCGGAAGAACAAGGACAGTCTACTAAGGGAAAAGATGTTGACTTGGATGACATCAAATTCCACTAGTATATTTTCCAACCTTCTGGTGCAAATGTTTTCCCATGGTCATGTTTAAATTGTTTAAAGTCAAACAAATTTTTTGACTGTAAAGCACAAGTGCCATCAGAAGCATTGGTCCTTTATGACCATTAGATTTTTTCTGGCTTTGAGACACACACTTGTATAGAGGAAAAAATGTCATGGTCCTTTACTAATCTCTCTCTCTCTCTTTGCGATTTACACAGTTGCATACATAATCGGTAGATTTGATTTGACCTTGATTTTACACAGTAGCATCCAAGAGACCAAGATAATAAGGTATGACATTGATTATGATTTTGTTAATCTGCTTTCACAGTCGCATTCATAGAATCTAAATTTTAATGACATTGATTCTGTTAAGGTATGACATTGATTCGGATAAGGTGTGTTGATTCTGTTGAAATTTGAATAGGACCAATATATGCCTCGTATGCTAGAAATATTGAATGATTCTGTTGAACCACCTACTAATATTATTGAGATTTTGGTACATAATAATTTAAGGGTCCAATCTTATTAAATAATGTTATTGTTCAATTTAATGTTGGTGTTTAACAATAATGGTATGTAATTTTTCGATAATGTCAGGTTTAATAATGGAACATCCCATTCTCATAGACGTGAATCGTGAAAGTGATGTTGTTGAGCAAAGCCAAAAACAAATGCCCCAAGTCGGAGACAAAAGGAAATCTAGTATTTGGCACCATTACGAAGACGTTAGAGATCCAAACACGGGCAAGGTTGCAAAGGCAAAATTCAAGTTTTGTTCCAAGTTATTGATAGTAAGCACAAAGAATGGTACATCATCTCTCTCTAAACATCTTGGTACATTTCCAAAATACCCTGCAAATGTGGATAAAAAACAAATGAAAATTAGTACTTTTAGAGCTAGTCAAAGTGATGCTCCCACTGTTTCTAATTGGGAGTTTGATCAGAATTCTATTAGACTTGCTTTAGCTATAAAATGGTTATTGTGGATGAGCAACCATTTTCTATCGTCGAAAATGATGGATTTAGATATGTTTGTAGTGTTGTTGTGCCCCAATTTTGTATTCCATCACGTTTCACGGTTGCGAGAGATTGTAGCAAACTTTTTCTTAGTGAGAGGGAGATATTAAGAAATACATTCAAAAGTTTAAACTCTAGAATTGGTCTCACAACTGACTGTTGGACTTTCGTGCAAAATTATAACTATCTTTGTTTGACTACACATTTCATTGATGATAATTGGAGATTGCATAAAAGGATTTTGAATTTCCGGTTAATGGAGATTGCATAAAGGGAAGGAAATTGGAAAGGTAGTAGAATCATGTGTTCTTCAATGGGGTATTGAAGATAAGTTGTCTTATCTTACCGTAGATAACGCAAGTTCTAATGATGTGGCTGTTGAGCATTTAAAAGAAAATCATATGGAAAAACTTGTTTTAGGGGGTGAGTTTTTTCATATGAGATGTGATGTGTTGCCCATATTTTAAACTTGATTGTTAAAGATGGCTTAAATATGGTTACGGATTCGATTAATAGTATCTGGGGTAGGGGTGTTCATCCAAACCGCACAAACCGCCCACACCGCACAAACCGCCCACACAACACTGCAAAACGCGGTGTAGGACTTTCGCGGTGCGGTTTGCGGTTTGCATTTTTACCAAACCGCACTGTATTGCAGTTTTGAGTTTTCAAACCGCGGTTCACCCCGCACCGCACCTTTTATATTACTTTAAATTTTTTAATTTTAAACATATATATATATATATATATATATATAATTTAATATTTATATAATTGGGCTTGTGTTTTCAAATTTTAATTATTGACTTAAGTATTTATAAGTCCTCTTAAAAATTTAAGGCCCAACAAATGAAAAAAATTGGGCATTGACAATTGCGATTCAAGATGAAGACGAAAGAAAAATTTGGAGACGTCACTTTATCCGTTTATCGTATTGAAACAATTTATTTTTTTAGATTATTTCTTTGACTATTTTTAATTATGCATTTTGGAGTTGGATATATTCAAACTCTTTATTTTTTTGGACTACGATCACTAAATCGTTGACTTTCTAATGTATTTTAAACTTATAAATTTTTGGATTGTACGTATAAAGTGCGATAGGAACAAACCGCATAAACTGCACCGCACCGCACCACATTTCGCGATGCGGTTTGGTGCGGTTTGAGGTATATGTGGTGCAGTTTGGGAAAATACTCAAACCGCACATGCGGTGCGGTTTGCGATTTTGCCCCAAACCGCACCGCGAACACCCCTAATCCAGGGTGTGGTTAGATATGTTGGGAGCTCCCCTGTAAGAGTTAAGTTGTTTGATGAGTGTGCTTTAAAGTCAAAAATTCAGTGTAAGGGTTATTGCTTGTCTAGATGTGCCAACACGGTGGAACTCCACTTACATTATGTTAGATTTGGCTCTTAAATTTGAGAAAGCTTTTAAGAGAATGAGACAAGAAGATCCTGATTTTGTGAAAGAACTCAAAGATGGATTCCCATCCCAACAAGAATGGGAAAATGCTAAAGCGTTATCACTTTGTTTGAAACAGTTTTACGATGCCACAAAAAGGATTTCCAACACTTTATATGTTACAGCTAATATGCATTTTCATGAGATCTTGGGTTTCCTTGCTTCTTTGTTAGAGTGGAGAGAAGATGATGATCTCAATATTACTCATATGGGTGATGAAATGAGAAATTTTTTTGACAAATATTATGGAGATTTTGGTAAAACAAATGTGATGGTTTTAGTTGCGGTCGCTGTTAATCCACGTTATAAGATGAGGTTTGTGAAGTTTTCCTTAAGAAAGATCTTTCCTTCGGGCTTTGATAAAGTGAGTGAAAAATATGATCAAGTATATGAAGTTTTGAAAATGTTGTATGATCATTATACTAATGTTTCTTTATCATCAAAGAATTGTTCTTCTAGTTCCTTTTTGAATGATGATGGTGGCCAAAATTTTGTTGAGACGGTTAAGAATAAACAGATGAGCAAAATCTATGATGAGTTTTATGAGAATGATGTTGGGGATGCTACTGAGAAATGTGAATGGGATGAATACCTTGATGCTCCGCCCGAAAAAATGGATGCAAATCTTTTGAAATTTTGAAGTGGTGGAGTGAAAAGTGTACTACATACAAGGTATTGGCATCAATGGCAAAGGACATTCTAGCCATTCCAATTTCTACAGTTGCTAGTGAATCTGCTTTTAGTACATCCCGTCGTGTGGTGGATGAGTTTCGTAGTAGTTTGGGTCCGAAGATGGTGGAAGCCTTGATATGTGCTCAAGATTGGTTGACGTCATCAACAATATGTATTGACATGGAACAATACTTGGAGGATGTGTAGAAATATGAGGAAGGTAATTTACTTATTTATTTTCTCTTTTTTGGATATTTTTTATATCATATTTAACATTCTAATTTGTATTTTTTTGTTAATTTCATTTCAGAAATTGGTCGTAACGATCTAGATTAGACATTTGTTAGCATCAACTGGTTTTCTTTTTGAGGTAATCTTCTATTTATTTATTGTTGTGAGTTGTCACAATTTATAAATATGAATTTTGGACCAACTTTTTGTTGAAATGATCCAGAACTGTCTTAATTTGTTCCCATGCATGCAATTCCTTTAAAATTGTTTTTGTCAGGTTTGTTGTAGATATAAATTCCTAGATTGGCATAAACTATGATTTTAAAATATCCAGTGTTAACAGTTTCTAAGATTCCTTAAGTGTGTTAAGCAAAGCGAATATGTGAAGTGGGGAATTAGTTGGGATGGAAATGTAACACCCTCAAATGAAATTCTTGGTATTGGTTATTGGGATTTATAAAAGGTTGTATGTGTCTTAGTGTCTATCAGTCTATGTGATGTGTTTCATTTATTCATTTTGATCCAAGTGTATTATTTTTTAGGTGTTGACGACTCGACGTGAACTCGTGAAGTGTTATGGAAGTCCTTTTGTGCTCTCAAGAATCAAGAGTTTCCAATTTGTTTATGTAATAATTAACTTTTAGTTTTTGTCGGATTACCGGGTACCATATGTTATGTTTACTACTTTAAGTTGGTACTTTTTAGTTTGTAATAGACTTGAAATTAAATTTTTAATGTATGAAATGTTGAAATTTCAAAAATAAAAAATGACACCAGGTACCCGGTACCGGAACAGGTTCCCGGTGGTTCCGGGACCGGTTCCAAAAAATCAAGAACCGATCTAAGTGGTTCCGGTTCCAACATTTTAGGAACCGTCGGTTTCGGTTCCGGGACCGGTTCCATGAAAATTGATCGGGTACCCGCCTATGCTCACCCCTAATTCCAAGTAAGGGACCAGGTAATGTTGAAGATTTCCCCTTGGAAGGGTATTATTCGGTTCGAAAAACGTGGGAAGTTGAGTCCCCGTTTCCTCGGATCGTTCACCGTGATCAAGCGTGTAGGACTTTAGGCCTACCAACTTGAGTTTCCTCCAGAAATGCATTGGGTTCATAACACTTTCCATATCTGTTACCTTCGAAAATGCCTAGCAGAAGAAGAAAGTGTCATTCCACTACCAGAGACAAGGGTGGACGAGGGTAACCGATGCGTCGAGGAGCCCGATGCAATTCTGGAAAGAAATTCAAAGAGACTTTGTCACAAGGAGGTCATGATGGTCAAGGTGCAGTGGAAGCACCATCATGGCGCTAATGTGACATGGGAAGCCGAAGAAGACATGAAGAGGAGATAACCCAATTTGTTTGTTTAGTGAAGATTTCGAGGACGAAATCAATTCCAAGGTGGGGAGGATTGTAACACCCAGAATTTCGAGTAAGCATCACCTCCCTTTATCCTTTAGTCGTTCATAATTTAGTAGTTATAAACATTTCTATTATTGGCCTTGAGTTTGTAGCCTAAGTCTAGAAGTTCCTACGCGAGAAAGGTAGAAAAATGGGGTTTGGTACGCACTAGGCGAGAGTGCCCGCGAGAGTGACACCAGTCATAATCGCGGCGTCACAATCGACAGGCCAGAGGCACCCGCGGTACACTCTCCGCGATAGTGCCAGGCGAAAGTGACATCTGTCACATTCGCTAGGCACAGTCGCGGACAGGGGAGTGCCCTCGGTACATTCCATGCGAAAGTGCCTCAGCGAGAGTGCCCTAGGCACAATCGTCGGGCACTATCGCCGTCGGGGCCCAAGGTGTTAAAAAATCCCATTTTTCCAGAATTCTCATTAACTCTTCAAAACCTACATCTCCTTTTCTCTCAAAAACCTCTTTCACATTTAATAAGATTTGGGTGCCTTCAATTCCAAAATTCAAGAGCTTTGAAGTGTTTCCTTGCCATCATTCTAGGGTTTGAAGTCTAGAGATAAAAGTTCATCATCTCTCCACCATTAATCTCAAGAAACTCTAGAGCTTTGGGAAAATCCTAGGTTTTTGTCAAAACCTAATATTGCGAGTGCATTCTTGATTTCAAAACTTTATACATGTCAAAGTTCCACCTTTTGATCCTAGAATCATCTATTTGTATACCTTTTTCACTATTTGGAGGTTTTGACCTAAAAGGGTTTTTGGAGGATTCTAGGGTTTTATCTACACTTTCAAATATATTGTTGGAAACCAATGAAAGTAGCTTATAATGTGTACATTTACAACTTTATGACTAAAAATGTCATTGTAACCATCTTATTTCACTTATTTGGGTTTCACCTAAAATGGAGATGTTCATGAAGGGAATGGTATTTAGGATTTGTTACAAAAGTGGAATGGAAAGACTTTCAAATACTAGACCTCATTTTAGAGGCTTTTACTTGGATAAATGAAAATGTTCATCTAGGGCTTACAAAATGATTTCAAATGCAAGATGAGTTATGTGTAAAAAGTGTTTTATGAAGAACTCCATCGTTGGGAACAATATGTTGATTATAGCTTTGTCATATGTGTGTACTTATGACGATGCCTTAGTCGTTACCGTTGGATCCATAGGTATTAGAGTCGACTTATTTGGTGGGATGATTCCCGTTGTAACTAGTTGGTGTATTGGGTCATTGAGGGCAACTTGGTATGGTTATGTGGAGCCGGTCACTAGCCATTGGCCGTGAATACACATTTAGTGAATGAGTATGATTATGATCATCGGGGGCCCATATCCACATCAAAAGTGCGAATCGACGAGCTCCTGGCCATTGATTCTAGTATGAGCTCACTAACTTGAACAGTAGCCTACTTTTGTGTTCTGCTACCTTTCATGGAAATCAGGTTTCCCCCGTCATCGCAAGATGTTTCCTCCTACTTTATGTTCACCACATAAATGGAAAAGATGAATTCCCTACCTTCTTTTATGAGAAATGTTCATGTTACTTTATGATTGTTTATTTATAAATTGTTGTCCTCACTAGGTGTAAAGCCTAACATTTGTTTTCTTAAATGACATGTATAACAGGTTCCGTCGATGGCGGGTCTCGGTTGGTTTGAGGGATGAGAGTTCGGATGGATAGTGGCAATTTTTGAAGATAGACTTTTGGAAGTGGGCGTACAGTTTGAATAGGCACAATTTTGGGAAATGTTGGTAACAGTTGTTTTAATCTAGATGGTAGTAGTCTAGATTAGTGAATTGTCATTAGTAATTTCCATTCATAGAAAGTTGTATACACTTTAACTATTTCCCCTCTTTAGGGTGATTTATTCAATTTTATTTTGTCGTTTTCCGTATCTATTCATTAGCCCCTGTTTTCAGAGTGTTACAGTCCTGTGTTATATATGTATATGTATGTATGTATGTATATATATATATATATATATATATTACAAGTTGGTCCCTGTAATTTCATGTTTTTTACAAAACTAGGAAAAACAAAAAGAATTGCAACATTAGATAGAAAATATGATCGGACGAAAATACACCTGGCACTAACGATGGAAATAGACGGAGTTAGTGACCAGGTCCTTCTTTCAAAGTAAAATCCAAACCTCAGAGACTACAACTTGACTTATTGAAGTACAGATTCAAAGAAATCAACAAACGTCAGGGACCAAAAGTGTAACTCTCTCTCCCTCCCTCCCTCTATCTCTCTCTATATATATACATACATATAGAGGTGGGTTCATACGAGAACAAAATCAATTTAAGAAAACACGAGAACAACCAAGTACATACAAAATCATATATGATTCACGTACCAAATCATATGTGATTCACGCGACTTTGTTCGTGACTTTAGGTCGCGGCCAAAGTCGCCCGTGTCAATTTTTTTCGGGTTAATGTAAAATCACATATGATTTTGTATAGTGTTCTCGTCTGAACCTTCCTCTATACATACATATATATATATATATATATATATAAGTTTAATCATTTGAGAACCTATATATTATTATAACTTTGAAAACTATTAGTACAAATGTATTGTTTCACATGATTTTTTCTATCTAAAGCTAGAATTTAATATATTAATGAGCATATATTTTTTTCACAATGTTTTTGTTTCATATGTATTCGGCTCACAATGTGAAACTTTTTAGTTGTGTTTTTTGTTTCACAAACACATATAGAAATGTTCATATTGTGAAAAAATATATGTGAAACAAACATATTATAAAATAAATATATGTTAATCAATACATTAAATCCAAGGTGTAGATCAGTAGATGGAAAAAAATCATGTGAAATAGCACATGATGCATCGGTTCTCAAGGTTATCACAATTTTATGGGTTCTCAAATGTAGCCATATGTGTGTATATATATGTATATATATGTATATATATATATATATATATTATAGCCATAGGTTCAAATGAGAAACCTCAAATATATGAGAAAGGGAGAAACAATCTCAGCCATTAGTTTAGATTTTCTATTTACAAATCTTTTTTTACTAATTAAGGTAACTATGGAAAAAATCAAATATCCTAATTTATTTTCTATTTTTTCTATAATACTTTTTGGATATTGATAATGATTGATTTTTTTCGTCAAATTTTCACCTTGAAATCATTTACGGTCTATAAATTGAAATCAATGTTTTTCATTGGTCTATATGTGTAGGAACAGATGCACTTTGTAAAATGTGGGGGGATGGGCCCTCATTAGAAAAAGAAAAAAGAATTTTACTTGGATTAAAAACAATTTTTTTAGTGTTCTACCATAGTTCCCTCCTAGTCATTTTCCTTCTGCTTCCCCACCAATCATAAAACCAAAGAAAGTGCATCAAAATCAACCAAAAAACCCAAAAAGTCTATCGAAATCAACCAAAAAAAAAACAAAAAAGTCCTTTGAAATTGACAAAAAAAACTTGAAAATCCCTCGAAATCAACTAAAAAATTTTAAAAATCCTTCGAAACCATACAATTAGGCTAAAAACGCGCCGTACAACTTTGCGGGCCTTTAATCTACCTTAAAGGTGCCCCACTAAGCAAAATCATGAATTCACCGACGTATATGTGAACATGTGAATCTTAACTAATTCAGAATTAAATCTCATTTGCCTAAATCTCATATGTAAACACGAACATCAATGTTTTTCATTGATTCATATGTGAACATGTGAATTCTAACATAGATTCACATTTGAATCTTAATCATAATATGGATGTGAATCAATTTTAAAATTATAATCGAGATTCTGTATCAGTTTAAGATTCATATGTGAATATGTGAATCCTAACATAGATTCACATATGAATGTTAATCATAACTTGTATGTGCACCAATTAAAATTTAGAGTAAACTACAATTTTGTCCCTGTGGTTTGATGTTTATAACGATTTTCATCCTTGGTCTTTAAAAACTGCTTTTTTGGTCCCTGTGGTTTTCATTTTATTTGCATTTTCGTCCTTCCATCAAACTCTGTTAAAAGTTAACGTTAAAAATCCAAAAGTTGTTTTGAGAAGTTACATATTTGTTCCTTGTGGCATATGGAGTTTAAATATCCATCCTTAAAAATTCATTTATTACTTTTTCTTTCTTTATTATACTTTAATTCTACATATATATATATATATATATATATGTTATTAATTTAAATATTAAATATTTTTGATTAATTAATAAAAAAACAAAGTTTAAATGAAAATATGGAATAGTAGGAGTAACTTTTTTAGATGGTAACTTAAAATAAATAAAACTATTAATTTTAGGAAATCTCAACTTAAAACTTTGAAAAAAATATATGGTTTACTTATCAATAATTTCACTAAAGTCTAAAGTCATTGGGTTTTTTTATTATTATAGTTATAATACTTTTAAAAACCTACAATTTAATTAGTAAAATAAATAAATTTCTTAATATTTTTATTTATTATTTTATCGAAGTTTTATTATTTTTAAAAAAATGGTTGGGTTTTTTTTTTATTATATTCATTTTTAAAAATGGTTGATTTAAAATGGGATATTGATAAGTAATAAAAAAAAATAACTTTTTATTATATTCTTTTTTAAAAATGGTTGGTTTAAAATGAAATATTGATAAGTAATACAAAATCATCAAATAATTTCTCTAAGATTAGGGTGTAAACGAACACGAACGAAGGCTTGTTCGTGTTCGTTCGTTTAACTTAACCGAACAAACAAACGAACACGAACGGTAAATGAACGAAATTTTTTGTGTTCATGTTCGTTAATTAAGAAAATATGTTTTGTAACACCCGGGTTTTCGTAAGTAAGTTTTCACCCTCCGTTGGTAATCCCTCCGCTTTCCGTCCACCATTTTTGGGTGGAAAATGTTGTGCTTTCGAACCTTGAATCGACCCATGCGAGAATCGCGAGTTTTGGACATTTTTGGGCTTCGGTACAGGTGGCGCAAGAGTGACTCGCGATAGTGACATGTGTCACTATCGCGTGGCACAATCGTCGGGGGTGTACCACCCGCGGTACATTCCCCGCGAGAGTGCCCTCGCGATAGTGACAATGTCACTATCGCGTGACATAATCGACCGCGGCCACTGGTTCCCTAAATGTCCGAATTTCTCACCATTCCTCTCATTTTTCACTTCTATCTTCTTCCCTTTTCTCTCCCAAACCCCAAAACCGAACCCTAACCCATTTTGGGGGGTTTTCCTCCCCAAACCACATGATTACTCACCATCTAGCTAGTTGGGAGCTTGAGTCACAAAACCTCCATCTTCATCTTCCTCATCAAGTTCAACAGTTGAGAGCTCGGGTTGAAGTGTTGGATTGGGTGTTCTCGGAAAGTCTCGTCATCTTCAATGGTAAGCTTCTTTGATTTAAGGTTATATATATTCTTTGGGTGTTTCCCTAGTGTTTGGTTTATCAAATCTCAGATTTGTTAGTTTTGGAGAAACTAGGGTTTTGATCTCGTTTAGGGATTTTTGTATATAATGTTGGGGAATGTTTCTATGTGGTTGTTTATGGATATTTATGGTTCGGTATGTATGGATCTAGGTTTTGGAAGTTCTCGGCTTGAGGATTCAAGCGGCCTTCAAAAGAGTTCGTTGGGTGAAATCTAGATTTAGCCTAAATCTAGCAAGGTGAGTTCAAGTTGATTTGTGAAAACAGTGTACATGCCAAAATGGTTGTTTTAAAGTATTTTATGCCTTACACGAAATTGTTAACTGTTGATAAGTTTTGCTAACTGCTAATAAGTTTTGTTAACTGCTGATAAGTTGGTTATTTTAAAGGTGTTTGACTTTATAAACTCATTTAGTACACATCTTTGGGATTTTGGGCATTATGATAAATAAATCATGTATTTCGGTATTTTAATGATTTATTTTATGGAAGTAGATTTTGAGTATAAATGCGTTTCGATTTGTGTTTTGGAGAAATACATGGTTTTATCTTATGGGACGTTTTGAAAGAATAAATGTTGCAAACTCACTTGGAAAAATGAATTGTCCCAATCTAAACTACGTTGGAATTAATCATATGTTTTGGAGCATGGGTTTATATAAGTACGAGTTGTTTATATTTGATTTCATTTTATGATTTTCAACGTTGGGTCTTTGGGTTTGTCGAGCTTATGGCTCGGTTTGGATTTTGTTGGGTTTTGAGGACACTTGTCCGTTTTAATAGCTCATTATAGAGCGTTTGGTTATGATTTGCATTTATTGCATCTTATTTGAGAGTTACATACTTTAAACGCGTTAGTTCATTCGTTTTGAGTCATGTAATGGTTTAGTTAGTGCAATGGATCCATAGGCACGGTGTTCCTATGTCCCCGCTTTGGACATTAGGTTCGCCACTTGGCACGGAATAGGCATCGGGTCACCATGATAAGTAAGGTGTGGACCTATACGTTCGGGCAGCGTCTCATGGGCAGTAAGGTGTAATTCCCTTGTGCTAGAGTTCCCCGTTTTGGAACTCTCAAGAATAGACCTAGAGGGGTTAACTTGATGTTTTCGAGTGATAGACTCAGAGGAGTTGAGCTCGGTGGGTGTTTCATGTGTAACCCACATGTTTTGATTTCTTACATAATTATGTGACATACTTTGTGTCCGTCACGTACCATGTAACCGGGTTTTCCCCGTCACCATTAGGTGTGGTTTGGATATGGAGTTTTATAATCCATGTTTTCGGAGACGTTTGAGTATGGGTATTTATATATGTTTTAAGGTTTCGGTTATTGAAACTCATTCGAGTTATTGGGATGTCTTGGAAGTTTGAGTCATCTATGTTTTCAACGTTTGATCATTATAATATCATTTATGTTTTACGTACGCTTTGGGTTTTGGCTTTATTTAAAGAGGCGTTTCTTTTATGATTTTTAATCACGAAAATGGTGAATAAGGATAGGAGATTGTTTTGAGATTTAATGTAGTTCATTTTTGGTTGCTTTCAAATCAAAGGTATTGCATTTTGGAAATCGTGACTTTAAATAACATTCTTAAAGTTAATGCTTTATTTATCTCTAATGAAAACTCTTGAGCTCACTAGGCGTTAAGCCTAACCTTTTTATTTGTCGGCATGTGCATCAGGTTCCAGAAGGGGGTTCGGTTCTAGCAGTCGTATGAAGAGATGTGCTCAGTGGTTTACGAGTGTATGTATTTGGTGAAGTCTTCCGCAATTTGGAGATAGTGACACTTTTGGGTTTTAGTAGCACCCGTCCTCATTATAGACTGTTTGTATAGAAAGAATGTGTGTATTGAGGTTAAATATTAAATTGTGGTTGTAGATGATTTATTTATTGGTGTGTTTAGAAATTTTTTATTGAGTTGCTATTTCCAGATTTGAGGGTGTTACATGTTTGTTCGTGTTCGTTTATGTTCGTTCGTTAAGAGCTAAACGAACGTAAACGAAACAAACATAAATGAACGAACACAAATGAATAAAAAACAACTACATTTACTCATCATTTCGTTCGTAAAAAATAACATAACAAAATGAAAAATCAGATAAACGTATGAGGTATAAAAAAATAATTTTAATAAATTAATTTAATTAACGCTTTTAAACATTAATGTCATAATATATGTATAAATATATTTATATAGGGGGTCATTCAAGGGAGAACTAAGTAATTTGTGGTAACTGTGAGATCCAATATTAACCACAAATCAGAAGATAAATTAGGAAATCAATAATTTTGGTAATTTTAATTAAAATTTTTAATTAAAGGTATTTTAGGTATTTTTTAGATCTCCTCTCTTTTCTCTTCTCTCTCCTCCATTCAGCAAATATTATTCCGGTGAATACATGATGCCCACTGTGATACACTTTATAAACATCGAAAATACGTGATGCACATTGTGATACACTTTGTAACGATCGAAAATACATGATAGAACACTATGATACCCTTTTGTAAACATCGAAAAAACATAAAAAAAGTACGTGATAGCACACCATGATACACTTTGTAAAGATCGAAAAAACATCGAAAATAAGTGATGCACACTGTGATACACTTTGTAAAGATCGAAAATACATGATAGTACACTATGATACCCTTTTGTAAACATAAAAAATACGTGATAACACACTGTGATACCCTTTTGTAAAAGGAAATAAGAAAATTTAGGAATTAAGTTATATTTTAGTTATTAAACAAATTTACTAAAATATCATTTTCTATTTATTTAAAATTAATATTAATTATTCTAAATGCGTGGCTCATATTGGATCTCATAGTTACCACAAACTACCTAGTTCTCATTTGATTAGACCCCTATTTATATATATATATAAACAAACATAAACGAACATAAATGAACGAACATTAACGAACATAAATGAAGGAACGTTCACGAACGTATATGTACGAATGAGACCATTGTTCATATTTGTTCATTTAACTAACAAAAAAATGTGTTCATGTTCGTTCATTTATTAAATAAACGAGCTTCCCGCCGAACGGTTCACGAACAATTCGTTGAACGTTCGGTTCGTTTACAACCCTATTTAAGATTATTGATAAGTAATTATATCTTTCTTTTTTTCAAAGTTTTAGGTTAAAATCTCCTAAAATTAATAGTTTTTTTATTGATTACTTAATCTTTTTATTTATTTAAAATTACCATCTGAATAAGTTTAAACGGACTCGAGAAAAAAATTAGTTTTATCTTATTTTGATCGGTTAGTTTTTATTTTATTAAATGTATTTTTACTCCCACTATTCTATATTTTAATTTAAACTTTATTTTTTATTAATTAATCAAATTTGTTTAATATTTAAATAAAAAACATATATCTATATATAATATATATGTATATATATATGTGTATGTGTGTGTGTGAAAATATAACAAACAAAGAAAAAGTAGTAAATGAAATTTAAGGATAAAATATTTAATACTCCATATACCACAAGGACCAAATATGTAACTTCTCAAAACAAATTTTGAATATTTAACCCCTCTTTTTAACATAGTTGGATGGAGGGACGATAATGAAAACAAAATGGAAACCACAAGGATGAAAAAAACAGTTTTTAAAGACCAAGGACGAAAATCGTTATAAACATCAAACTACAGGGACTAAAATCGTAGTTTACTCTAAAATTTATAGCCGAGATAGTGAATCAGTTTAACATTCATATGTAAACACATGAATCATAACATAAATTCACATGTGAATCTTAATTATAAATTGTACGCAAGTCAATTTACAACATTTAAGTGAAACTCTGAATCAGTTTAAGATTCATATGTGAATCTTAAAAAATATATTATATATCATCATTAACCTTAAATTAAATATAATGAAATTCTCGTTTTTTTAGTATAATTTATTAAAATATAATATTGATTATATTATACTAGAAGCGTACTCGCGCAATGCAGCGAGATACATCACGATTTTAATGTTTTCTTTTATTTTTTGTTTTTTTTGTTGATTTACAGTACGTAATTGGATGGTTTTGAGAAAGTGATAATCTTTTTTTTAATAAATTTGTTTAATTTAGGTTTAATAATATAATGTTTTTAATATAAAATAAACATTAAATATTCTGTTAATTTTTTTTAATTAAATTTTAGATTTTTTATATTTATATTTAGATTTTTATCATGTATTTAATTATACAGGGAGTGATTTTAGTTGAAGAAAGGAGTGATTTTAGGGAAGTTAAACTTGTTAGAGATAATAATCAAATAGGAAAAGATTTTAAGTTAAACTTGTTAGAGATAATAATTAAATAGGAAAAAATTTTAAGTTTTTATTCTTTATTTAAGTTTTAAGTAATTAGCATTAAATAGCGGTACATTAAGTTTTAACAGTTGTTTTTAAAAGTTTTTTTATCCGTGTTTTATAATATAGTATATATATATATATATATATATAAACATATTTAAAAAAAATGAGTAGTCTAATTATAATTTAAAAAAGAAAGAGGGCAAGTTTTTTGAAAAATGAGAGGATTAGTGATTTAATGGTTTGGATTAATAATTTAATTATATAAAAGTTTCAAAATGTCTCATTCAACTTTCTTGGTTCTTTAACTTAGTCATTATTTTCCAATATTTATATATTTTCCCGTTATAATCTTGGCCTTGGAAAATCCCAAAAATGATCGGGATCACGTGATACCAACCTATTTTCGTGAGACCCGCGAAACCATGTTTTTACACTTGAAACTTCACAGCAAAATACTGTGAATGTTCGAATTTTTTTTTATCTTCACAGTGTTTTAGTATGAAGTTTCAAGTGTAAAATTATGGTCTCACGGGTTTCACGAAAACATGTTGGTCTCACGTGTGTGTGTGTGTGTATATAGGGTCAGGTTCAGGGGAAACCTAAAAAAAACGGAAAACTGAATAACACCCTGATAACCCTTCATCTGGACGGTATGCACTTGTGCATACAGGTAAATTATGTTTTTTTTTTTTGTTTTTATGCATAAGTGCATTATGCACTTGAGCATGTTACAAATTACTTGTATGCACAAGTGCATACCGTCCAGATGAAAGACTACCGAGTGTTCTTCAGTTTTTCATTTTTTTGAGGTTTTCCCCTGAACCTCCGTCTCTCTCTCTCTCTCTCTCTCTATATATATATATATATATATATATATATATATAGGGTTTCCGTTAAACCACATAAAATAACAACATGAAGAAGAAAACTTACAGAGATGATGGGAAGAGGGCGGAATCGCGGAATCACCAGAGAATATGTGCAGCGGTGGCCGAATTATATAGAATAGTATTTATTTATTTATTTATTTTTATAAGGTAAGGGATATAATATGAAGAACTTGAAAAGGAGAAGAAGGATTGAAGGCTTAAATCAAGAAGATTGGAGGCGAGATATTTAGCAACTCATGAAGGTTTTTATTTCACTTCTTGAAGATTGCATTCGTTAAGGGTGCTAAGGATGCATTACAATGAACTAGACGAAGGTATTTATAGGCCTTCGTTAATTAGCTACATCATTACAAATTGAAAAAAGTATCGTTAGGTGGCAACTCTAGGTGCCACATATCTAGTCTATGCCTATCCTATATATTTACTTTTTAATCTAGACAATACACATGCTAGAAAATTACAAAGTTATAAATATAAATGTCAAAAAGTTGTACAGTAGTCTGTCGGGATATTATTGGTATAAAACATCATCCCTTGCATCACTGTAAATTATTGTTGTGAAAACGTCATCTCTTACGTCATCTGTTCTTCTAGAGATCTCTGTGTGTATTGTCAATTGATTGTGGTGATCCCAGTTCTGTATCTGAGACTTCTTTGTTGATAATATCAATTGGACTAATTAATTCACTTTCCCCTATAAAGGGAAGCAACATTTCCCAGTTGTGATGAGACCATATTTGAATGTAATGTCCTTCTGCAAGTAATTTGTAATTTGTCCATTTAAACATATATGGAAGCCATGGAGTTTCCTTTCCTTATGTAACCCATTGTCCAATAATGTCTGGACGATTGTGATAAAAAACAAGAATTGTCGAACAAGCCAAATTTTTTATATATGTCTGTTCTGATTCTTTATGACTGAGAAAAATTCTTTTTTCTTGAGGGCCTGTATGTGTAACCGCCTGCTTCTGGGAAGGAAGCAAATATTTTACATCCTATTGTTGGTGCATCTGAATAGGATGCAATGTTCCCGGCTGTTAAAAGAAAATTTTCGCCAAGCTTGTTGAGGAGCTCTTCTGTCTTTGAACTCATATTAAACTCTAGATAATCAATCATACCATGATGGTAAAAATTGAGAATCTGGTCTGTTGTAAGAGTTGTAATCTTTAAGTCAATCTGGAGTAAAAATGTGTTTCGACAAGGAAGATCATGATATGATCTTTGTACAACTGTTACACCTTTATAATCATCCTCAATGAAAGCAATGTTGATGATTTGTTGTTGTAAGTCATATAGAATTATAGGAAATTTTGTACAAATTTTCTCAGAAATGATGTATTCCAATTCACGAATTCTGTTTAGTATTGGTTGCATTGTGTTTCTCCAAGAAAGATCTAAAAGCCTTGCCTTGAAACTGTTAAAATCTCTGTTTAAAGTTGTAACTGTTTTCGATTATTTCTTCTCGAGCTGTTGTTGTAACTGTGAAATTTTTGCTTCGATAATTGAATTCTTTTGTTTCAGAATCGAATTGTCAATCTAGGTTTGTATAATATGTTGGTTTTTGCCAGATTGAATAAGTTGTTTTTGTAAATTAGCAATAACATCCTCTTGAGCTTTTATCATTTGGTCAGGATGAGTTTTTGCTATTTCTGAAAATGTTTTTACTTCTTCGGGTTCAATGTAGAATTGTTTTAACCCGAAATGTTCTCGTGCTACTATCATAGCTTCTGAAAAACTGTAAAATCCTTTGTAAATGGGATTTTGACATTGAATAAATTTTGCAACTGTTTCCCATTTGTTAAAAATTCCAACTTTTGTTCCCCTTATGATTACATAATGTGAAAATCTTTTATTTTGTTTTTCGGGGAATTTGTCACTTTGTTCAAGAAAATAATTGCTCAAAGCGCTCAAGACTTGTGCTTTGAAAGATGATGCCTGTGGTAAAGTTTGAATGTGCCACAGGTTGTCAAGCAAACACTGTTGTTTTTCTGTTAGAATCATTCCAGCACTCGGTCGAAATTTTTTGTTTGTCTCAAAGCATTTGTGTAAAGTGTATGTACCAAATGTTATAACAGCATGTTCTTTTGAACTTTGTGGTAATTGTGCAGCTATCCTTGGAACATGTGTTTTTGGGGATACATGTGGTGTATATTTGTTCTGTATATACTGTATTTTTTTGTGATGTCAGCAAGGTTTCAGGTCCTTGTGCATCTTGTGTAAACTGTGTATCAAGTATAGATGTATGTGAATTAATGGCAGACTGCATCAACTTGACAGTAGGCGCTGTATGAACTGTTTTCTATTCCTCAGAAGAAATGCTCATAGAAGATGAGTTTTTCTTTGAGTTTAAAGGATGTATAACCTTTCGTTTTCCCTTGTCTTTAGTGTCCATCTGTAGAGAATAATCTGTTAAGATTTCTGGATAGCATATCTGCTATTCCATTATTTTTCCCTTTTATATGCTCAAAATTTATTTTATAACCACATCCTTGTATAACATTTTGTAAATTAATCTATCTTGTTCTATTAACTTTTTTACTTTGACCATTTTTAATAAAACGAACTATTGTTTCACAATATGTTCTAACTATAAATTCATTGTGTAAAAATATTTTAAATTTTTCCAAAGCATTAATCAATGCTTGTATTTCAAAATCTAAGCTTGTCCAATTCATGCCAATTTTATTAAAATTTCCACTGGTATACGAACAAATTTTTTCTGTATCTTTACGACTATATTTATTAGGTTTGCAAAGAAGTACTGCTCCACATCCTTCTTTACAACCATCTTCTATTATTATATAATATGTCTGTAACACTCTAAAAATTTAGCAAATAAATTTTTTTGTAAATTCGGCAATATGGCGTCTAAAATACGAAGGGTCCAAACACCTGTTTAAATGATATAACAAAAGGGCGTTCACCCAATAATCAATACAACTAAAACCCTATAAACCGGGTTAGTTTGCATCATAAGGTTGCAACAAAATAATGGGACATCAAAACTACAACGACCTACTTAATCTAAGATTGATTTAATCTAGATTAATACGAGCGTTGCTAAGTCAATATGAACTCTCTTCACAAAATTCCCCAAAAGACCGACACTTCAAGATCTCCTATGTGCCCGGTAGCCAAGCCGACATCCTAAATTCCTCCACGGTTAGGATCTGTGAGGAAACAACAACCACAACAAGTGTTAGGACGAAGCCTAGTGAGATCCCATAAATATGCAGATAATAGACATGACATTATAAAACCATAATCATGTTACCGAACTCCTCTGCCTCGCGCGGAACAATTCTCCGCCATCAGTTTCTCAAACCTGAATATAAACATACAAGAAATACCTCTTGATTTACGGGGGAGACCCGCTTCCATCGGGGCGATATTTACTCGAAAGTGGGATCGCCCGCGATGGTAATGGATTACACCTCATGCCCCGATCTTAGTTCCCATGCCATAACGACATCACAACCTCAGACCGTATTTACTGCCCTTATTGCCTACTCCGTCGAGTTACACCTCAAGGTCTTACGGACATTATTGCCTATCCATATTCTAGACGAGTTACACCTCAAGGATACGAGATCCCTTATTGCCTACTCGCTAGTAACACACCGTGGTTAATGAAAAATTCATACATTAAGCTACTACCTCCTCGTGCACAAGGAGTAGTGCCACATACTTATCAGGTGATCCACATTTGTTAAGTAAATAACACATTATATACACCTCTCTTCCACATATAAAATATTTACTTCCATATTCCTCATAAATCATGGTCCTCATAATTTCATACATGTAAATACATCCACCCATTATCATTACCTCATTCCTTCATAAAGTTATCAGCAGTTGGATTAAATCATGTTATTAGTAGTTTCCTCATGAACTCAACATATAAGCATGAAATCTAGAACATATAATCCACATAGTTACTACTAAAGAGATTATCAAGGTCTACTAAACATACTTGCCCCCTTTGGGTTCATAGAGTCAAGAATACCAATTATTAGGTTATAAAACTCAACCAAGTAGCACATAGAATTAGTGTGAGATAAAGACATGGAAATAGTCAAATACTAGAGCATTTAAGAAAGAATAACTCACCAAGTGGGTTTTTGGAAACCCAAACCCTAGGTTAGAACTTTGGGGAAGGTGACAATGGAGATGATGACTTCCAAGCCCAACTTGAATCCTTAGGTGTTAACCCCAAACTCTAGCAATAAATGAGGTGAATGGTGGTGGTTTGGAACCCTAATTTCGAATGGGAGGAGTAATGAGGGGTAAAGAGATAGAAATTAGGTTAGATGGGAGTAAATGAGGAGAAATGGGGGAAGAAGTCGTATAAAATCGATCAGAGGGATTTCGCGGGTTATGCCGCGACTCCAAGTCGCGGCACAAGTCGCCCGTGTGCCTGAACCAAAATCCAACAGTGAGTTACACGGCTAAGCCGCGGCTTGCAACCCGCGAGTAACTCGCGTGAGCTCCTGTTTGTGCCTAAAACCTCCAAAAATTCAAGTATTCAAACTACCTCCAAACACCATGTTAACGATAACATTTAAACACGAGAGTACATCAATAAACGGTACGCAAGACTAGAAGTTTTATCAATAGATTCTTATAATGTAAATTTCGGGGTGTTACACTGTCACTAATGGTAATTCCAATGGTTTTATATTTTTAACTGCTTCCTTTATTGTTTGAACTATTTTTATATCTTCTTTATTGAAATGTCTTTGGCCACTTTTAATTGTTTTACTGTATAATGGCCCAACTAATTTTGAAAGGTTTGAAATAAACTTTTTGGCATAAACTTTTTGGCATAATTTACTAATCCCAAAAAGGCTTGAATCTGTTTAAGATTTTCAAAATTTTCTGGAAAATCTAAAAATTTTGTAGAAATATGTGATTGTAATTCTATCTTTCCATTCCCTATTTCTAGGCCAAGAAAAGATATTTTTCGTCTAAATAACTCCAATTTTCTTTTAGAGATTACTATACCATTCTTTTTAATCTCTTCGAAGATCTTCTGTAAATGTTTCTCATGTTCCTGCAATGTTTCACTAGCAATTAAAATGTCATCAATATAAACCAAACAAAAATCATACTTAAGGAAAATACTGTCCATGAACCCTTGAAATATATTTTTTTTTGGAAAGGGTATCCTGGGCCTATGACCTAGACTAATCCCTGGCAATTAGGGCCTTTGGCCCAGCTATTAAAGCGTGCAGCCCTGAGTTTATCCTCAGTGGCCACAAGTGCTGCTAGTGGGGCTCGAACCCGGGTTGAGCGCTATGAACTCCCCAAGCCTTTACCACCACACCACAACCCTTGTGGTTACCCTTGAAATATTGATGGTGCGTTTTTTAGCCCAAAACTAAGAACATTTCATTCATATTGTCCTTCTGAACATGTAAAAATTGTCCATGATTTAAACTTTTCTTCCAGCCGTAATTGATTATATCCTGATTTTAAATCAAATTTAGAAAATACCTTTTTGTTTTGTATAAGATTTAAAAAAAACTATCTTTGTTAGGAATATTGTAGTCATCATCTTCTGTATTATCATTTAATCTTTTATAGTTATAAACTATTCTTGCTTTCCCTCTTTTAATCTCACTGTGATTTCTAACTATAAAGGTTGCTGATCTATGAGGGCTTTCAGATTTTCTAATTAATACTTGTTCTAACATTTCTGGTATTTGGTTTTTAAATTCTTCTTTATCTAAAGGATTATATTCTATGTTTGCAGTTCTTAAGGAGATAGGAACTCTTTAATCTTCTGATAAAAAAATTTATAATCATAGGTTCTCTTAATCTAAAGAAGCTCGACTTTTTAAATCTTGAATTTACTGAAAAAAGTAATAATACTGCTATAATAGATAGTTGTAGTTTTATTTGCAAATTTAAAAATAGTCATAAACATATTTGACATTCAGAAAATATACATTTAAACGGAATAACAAATTTAATAATAAATTTAGGAACAAATTTAGAACAAGATTCTAAACATAACAATCAAAATTTTGAAAATTTGTCTAATAATACAGATAAAAGAACAGAATTAATAAATAAATTAACGGAAAATTTAGATTACATTAAAGAACAGAATAATCAAATTATAAAAGAATTAAACAAATATTAAAAAGAGTTTACCTAATAAACAAGAAATACCAATAGAAGAAGACATAAACAAAATAATTAACGATATAAACAAGTTAAGTATTGGTGAAGAAGTTAAGATAAAAAGAAAAATAACACCTTATAAACATTGGCTTCCAAGAAAATGAATAATCAAAATAAAAATTTTCTAGGACGAAGCAAGACACTACAAGAAAATAGGAACTCTACAAGTAACATATAAGATATTATCAGTTCGAATAACTTTATTAATAGAATTATAAGAAGAGGATCAGGTTCTAACAGTTCACAACAAGTTATACAGTTGGAAGAAGAAATAGATTTAGACAGGAATATAAATTTATATAATCAACATCAATTAGATATTCTAAATCCAAGAATATTATATCAAACAGGAGTATTAAATTTTAATACAGTTTTAATTCGAAAGTAGTAGAGAAGAAAGTCTTAGAGTGGTAGACAGAACAGTAACAATAGATTTATTCTCACCCAAAACAATACAAATTAACAATAAAACAATCAGGAAAACATTTTGCACATGTGGGCTTAGTAATCATAGGAATTAAAGCCTTAGGAAAAAAGAATTAGGTACAAAATTATTAGCCTTATTACTTGATAAAAGTTGGAAAACAGACTTAAAAAAGGCAATAATCTCTGAAATGGAGGTTGATCTTAATCAAAATACAACATTATTTTATTCTACACCAGGAATTTTAAAAGACATAATTGATCTACATAAAATAAAAATAGCATTACAAACAAAAGGATATGAAAATTATGAAGGTAATAATATCGTAATAAGTATAGGAGTATTAGGAAGAGCGAGTAACAGACCAGGAATGAAATACAAGGTAAACATTGAAGGAATAGTAAACACAATAGCATCAAAATCAATACAGATGATAAATTCAGTAAACATAGATCTTGAAGAATTAGCAGGATTAGAATGTAAATTAGATGATTTAAAAGAACAAGAAAATTAAGTATTAATACCTAACAGAAGTTTTATATATGAAAATATTGATGGAACACAAAGTATAAGATTTGTAAATTTTACAAAAGAAACACCTAAAAATATAGTAGATAACAGTGAAACTGATTGCAATTTTATGGACATAGAATACGACACAGAAACCATCTATGATACAGAAAATGAAGACAATGAAGAAGATGGTGAAACACTAATAAGTCTAGGATTTGATAAATTTGAAGAAGAAGAATTTGATTATAGTTTAATAGACCTTTTAGAGGAAGAAACAATTACACGTTTTAAAACAAAAATAAAAAATAAAACATTAGAACAAATAGTTAGTCGAAAATTTACAGAATTAAATATACAAGAAGAAGTTGATGATATGATAATTGAATTTATGACAAATTTAGGAATGACATACGAAGAAAGTTATACTAAACTACAGGAATATTATAATTTACCATTAGTAGAAAATACTTTACAAGGAAAAACAATGTTGTCAGACTTTTATAAACAGGAACAAAATTTTATGGATACATATATGTTTGATCAAAATGAAAGACCAAGAATACAATGGCAAGAACCAGGTACATCTACACAAGATATAATAGGAAGAGAATTATGGACAAAATCTTCTATAGAATATCAAAAAGAAGCTAATACAATAGGAAAAGGTAACAGACTACCTATATGAAATATATATAGCAGTAGTATGTTATTATTAGAACAACAAAAACCACAATTATGGATGGATGAAATATTAGCATGGGAACAAACAGTCGTAAGAATGTGGGAAACAAATAAAAAAGACAACATGGATATGTTTTCATATTTAGAAATAACATTAAGTCCAATTGTTTTGGGTATTTGGCAAAGTAAAAAAGCTATACTCTTAATATGGGTTTTTTTTTCTTTTATATATATATATATATATATATATATATATATATATATATATAAAGAATTTAGGTTAATGACAGTTTTAACCCTTAACTATCTTTGGTTACCATTTTTAATTACGGTTCAATTCGGGTAAGATTAATTAACGTTTTTAAAACCGAGTCTTACAAACATCCTCTTGAGCTTTTATCATTTGGTCAGGATGAGTTTTTGCTATTTCTGAAAATGTTTTTACTTCTTCGGGTTCAATGTAGAACTGTTTAACCCGAAATGTTCTCGTGCTACCATCATGGCTTCTGAAAAACTGTAAAATCCTTTGTAAATGGGATTTTGACATTGATTAAATTTTGCAACTGTTTCCCATTTGTTAAAAAATCCAACTTTTGTTCCCCTTATGATTACATAATGTGAAAATCTTTTATTTTGTTTTTCGGGGAATTTGTCACTTTGTTCAAGAAAATAATTGCTCAAAGTGTTCAAGACTTGTGCTTTGAAAGACGATGTGGTAAAGTTTGAATGTGCTACAGGTTGTCTAGCAAACACTGTTGTTTTTCTGTAAGAATCATTCCAGCACTTGGCTGAAATTTTTTGTTTGTCTCAAAGCATTTGTGTAAAGTGTATGTACCAAATGTTATAACAGCATGTTCTTTTGAACTTTGTGGCAATTGTGTAGTTATCCTTGGAACATGTGTTTTTGGGGGTACATGTGGTGTATATTTGTTCTGTATATACTGTATTTCTTGTGATATCAACAAGGTTTCAGGTCCTTGTGCATCTTGTGTAAACTGTGTATCAAGTATAGATGTCTGTGAATTGATGGCAGACTGCATCAACTTGACAGTAGGCGTTGTATGAACTGTTTTTTCTTCCTCAGAAGAAATGTTCATAGAAGATGAGCTTTTCTTTGAGTTTGAAGGTTGTATAAGCTTTCGTTTTCCCTTGTCTTTAGTGTCCATCTGCAGAGAATAATCTGTTAATATTTCTGGATAGCATATATGCTATTCCATTATTTTTCCCCTTTATATGCTCAAATTTTTTTTATAACCACATCCTTGTATAACATTTTGTAAATTAATCCATCTTGTTCTATTAACTTTTTTACTTTGATCATTTTTAATAAAACGAACTATAGCTTCACAATCTGTTCTAACTGTAAATTCATTGTGTAAAAATATTTTAAAATTTTCCAAAATTGTAAGACTCGGTTTAAAAACATATAATTATTTTTTTACCTGAAATGAACCATAATTAAAAATAGCAACCAAAGATAGTTGAGGGGTAAAAATCGTTATTTAACCAAACTAATAATTATATATATAAAAAAAAGTTATTAAAATAAATTTGAAGTAAACTAAAAGGTACCATCATCTTCTTCATCTAAAGTCTCACCGCCATCAACTTTCTTTCTCTCAAAAAATCTCCTCTCTAGATTTGCTCTCAATCCGTTAAAGAAATCGACGAAATAATTGCATATTCGGAATCTATGCTTCGAACCCTTCTTAGAGGTATAAATTTCTTCTTAAGTTATTTAAGTTGATAAGTTAGGGTAGTTGAAGTTTGTTGGTAGATTATGATTATTTATTGTAAAGTTATAATCATTTACATGTTTAGGAATGTTTGTTTTTGTCAAAATTACAAACGGGTAAAGTTTAGAATCAAAATGGTGATATTTATATCTAGATGTTTAACCGCACACCAAGTGATCGGTTTAATGTCTAAGAGAATATAATTTTGTGATTAAGCTTAGGATAATAAGCTTTGAGTTTTAGGTTGTGCGATTAATAATAATTGGTGGTTTAAATAGGCAATTGAACGGGTTAAAGTTCGTCGCCATTCTCGATTCATCACGTGTTGCATCTCAATTTGATCAAGGTACGGATTTCATTTCTTTTGAATCGTGGGCAACTATTTGTTGTAGTTGACTCTTCCTAAAGGTGGTTCACCGCCTTATGATTGATCAACCGAACGTGATCAACAAATGCGAAATTGTACACACACATACACATTGATTTGGGTTTATTGAATCAATTGTTTGAACATTTTGATGTTTTATTAAAATATGTCTCGTATGAGATTATTTATGAAAAATGTGAAGTATATAGATTATAATTTCTATGATCGCCATTTGGGTAAGTGGCATATGTTTAGTTATCGTTGATTTTAGATTAACCCAATAAATGGGCACATTATTTGGGATGCCTTCTATGGCGGCTTTGTTGTCATGGCGTCCTGCAGATGACGATCCACCAGAGTTAAGCCTATGTGGCTTACGTGAACCCACTCTGGGGGGACTTGACTGACTTTGTTGGCTCCAGGGCGGATGAATCGATTCTAAAAATTTACCCACAGAATATGTGACCGTGGTTAAATTCACGGGGGACTCGTTGTGTGTGCTCCCATGCCGACCCAGTTCGTATGGTTTAGCCACCCCACGAACACAACAGGAATTGACGGACTTTATTTATATTACGTTTTGAAATTAAAGTATGAACCGTTCTTGAAATTATTGTCTTTGAAAATTACTGAACATCTCTTTTGTTATGAAAACATTCTTCGAAATGAATTTTTAAGTCTTCCGCTTCGTTATTGATGTTTTCATTATTACTTACGAACTTATATTATAATCCATTCACTGAGTTATGTGCTCAGTCATGCTTTTTGTTTTCTGACATGGCAGGTTCGAAGTGACGTTTACGAGGACGGGACTTGAGATCGAGCGTGATATTTTGGAGTTCTTAGACTCATCTTATTTTATAACTTTCTAAGTTTATAAAGACTTTTTGAGGTATGATAGTTTGGATTGTAATATATGTTTAGAGTTTATTAATTGATCTGAATTTAGTTGTGTATTTATGTTAAGTCCCGTTCATGACATCACCCGTTCCCGACCACGGGTAGACATTAGAATGAGTAGACATTAGAATGGGTATACTATAATTTAATTATATTTACTTATTTTCAATCCGTAACTGTTTTGAATTCTGATTTTGATATTGTTCTGTATTAGAATGTCGAGACGTGGTCGCCCACGCAAGTCCAGATCGCAACCTGAGGGTAACCCAAATCCCAACCCAGTGGGGGTACTAGTGAACCTAATATTGCTGATGTGGTCCGTCAGACCATGTCCAGTATGATGCCTACATATCTTGAGCAAGCTATCCAGGCTATGCGACAGACAACACAAAATCTTCCTCCAAATCCGAATCCAAATCCAAATTCTGTTCCTACATCAAATATTGGAAATCCTGGATCAAGTTCGGGTAATCCAACGGGAGAAATGCATATATGGCTAGAAATGTTTAATAAACAGAAACCTCAATCTTTCTCAATGGTTGTAGATTATGTAGACGCCGAACACTGGATTTGGCACATCGAAAAGATTTTTAATGTCTTAAATATTCCAGATCAGTATAGGGTCCGCTTGGCTACTTATAAGTTTGAGAAAGAAGCGAACAACTGGTGGGAAACTTGCGTTCAAACTGACCCATCTGTTAAAAACTTGTCTTGGGATAACTTCAAAGAATTTTTCTTCAATCAATATTTTACGGCGGCAGATCGCGATGCTTATGTGCAAGATTATTCAACGATCCAACAAGCCGAGGAAGAAACCGTTGCCGACTACATGGCTCGTTTTCTTAAATTTTCTCGTTTTGCAGGAAATACCTCAGGCACACAAACGCAACAAGCCAATAAATTTAAATGGACACTTAACTCGAAGTATGTAACACCCCAAAAACTGAGAATCTTGTATCATTTATTCATTTTGGAACCTTCTACATTTTATAGAATTATTAGTATATTATCGAGCCTTTCGGAGTTAAGTATCGCGGGTTGAAAATCATCAAAATTTGGGAAGGTTGGGGATGTTCGCGATTGTGCCCGCGAGAGTGACATGGTCACAATCGTCGGGGCACTATCACCCCGTCTGTACCGTAAGTGGTGAGGAGCTCGCGATCTTGCCCGCGATAGTGACAGATGTCACTATCGCCGACGGGTGTTTTGGGTATAAAAAGCCAAGTTGTGATTTTAGGGCATTTTATCTGATTTTGAAGAAGGCAGTAGCGATTTTCTCTCTAGAGGACTGGTAAGTTCGACCTTCTTCCTTCCTTAGCATTTATGTCTCTCAACTACTTCAACCTTTTAATCATTTATGTGTTATAGGTGAGTGTGAGTCATCATAGTGCTAGTGAAGCTATCTCAAGCTCTCAACCCATCTTCTTCTTGTTTAAGCTTTGGGTCTTAGGGTTTAAACTACAACCCTACAAGGTGAGTTCATTCACCTTTTACAAAACTTTATACATGTCCATTATTGATTTTGAATACCTAACCATCTCCTCTTCCATATATTTGATTTATGGATTTTTGTGCTAAACCTAATCTTTGGGGATATTAGGGTTTATGAGAATTTTTGGGAAATGGTGATTTATGAATTTCAATAATGTTCCCTTAGCTTATTTTACTTGGGTTATACCTTTAAATGGTTGGCATTTACTATGCAAAAATTTATGGACTTGGGATTATGGAAATTGTGGTTAACTAGCTGATAAGTTTGCACTTTAGCCTACATCATATTTTGGTGATTTTAAATATAAGAAGGATCGTCCATATTTTGACTACTGATCCTTTGCAAACAATGGAAAATGGTTTTTGGTGGAAACCACACTTCATGTCATTTATGCATAATATCCATTGTTAAGATTATTCGTTGGGCCTTATGAGCATTATTTGGCTTAATTGTTGCATTTGGGAGTCATGACCCCGTATTTGGTTTATTATTGTTCCGGCGTTGCGACAATTAGTTTTCCACGTCGAGGCACATTAGGCATCAGATTGAGTTATAAGACCTTCGTGCTCAAGTATTACGATATTGGATGAGGAGCTCGACGTAAGGACCCCTCGGGGTTGAACTTGAGTTTCTGTGGGTGTACGTTTAAAGCCACTGAGCCTGACATCCCTTGCGTGTACTTTATTTGTGTATTGGCTTTACTGACTCATTGAATGACTTACTTTTGTGTTCCGTCATTTATGTTAGTAAGTGGGTCTCCCCCGTTAACCCAAGAGGTATTTACTATATTTCAAAGAACATTTTTGTTATTATTACCATTATTGTTGTTGTACAAAAAGAAACTCTTTTACCCACTTTTACGTTTGATTTCTTAAACTGCAAATGTTTGATCTCACTAGGCTTTAGCCTAACACTTTTTCTTAAAATGACATGTATAACAGGTCAGGTTTCCGGTGGGGTTCGTCGAGACTGAGTGGATGGCCTTGAGGTCAAGAGCGGTCTTTTTGGGAGATGTATAGACCGGAGTTTTTGAATATTGGGCATATTTTTTGGAAGAATAGCAACACCCGATACTAATCTTTCTTGTTTAAGTTAGATTATTAGGTTGTTAGTGTATTCTTCATTTGATCAAATGTATAAGTCATATCTTATTTCCCCGTTCCATCGGGATGACACTTTGGGATTTTTTTATAGCAGGTTTTCATACCCAGGTTTTATCAATTTATAGCCGTCATATTGCAGAAATTTCGAATTTTTATTTCTCTAAAATTTAGGGTGTTACAAGTTGGTATCAGAGCATTAGTTTAAGTGAACTAGGTATTGATGTAGGTTACCTAGACTTAAGCTGTGAAATTAGGCAATGATTGTGTGAGATTGGGTAGAACTCTTAAGATAATATGGTCTTAGAATCAGCGGAAGATACACAAATTAAGAGTTATGGTAATGGGAATGAAAATTTTTATGTATCGCATGTTCATAATTTCGCCTAGCTAACGTTATTATGAAGATGTTTTACGTGATTATGCTTGTTTTCCGTTGTTATGATAATTAATGAAGGTGGTAGTACGTTTCCTTGTTTTTATTCTATTCATCCTCATCTCACCTATATTCTCGCGTGTGTGGCAGACTATGGTTATTACGCGTAATCGGACAGAAGGGCAGGATACAACGGCATCTACGGTTGATCAACCGAGAGCAACGAATAATGATATTCCCCCACCATTTATAAACGCGTTGGGTGGAGGACCGGAGCAAATACCCCAACGTAACCTAGTTGCAACTCATCCGATTATGGAAGAGGTGACTCCGAAAACTAGAATGATGGAGCGAATGATGCAAGCGATGAATGCAGCTATGGCTCAGCAGCAAGAAGCATTCCTGAAGCTCTTGGATGACCGAGATGCTAACCACCGTAGGCATGAGACGGTGGCGAAGAATATAATTGTGGTGGGATCCGGAGGTTTCCTTCTAATGAAACCCCACCTCCCGAAATAAGACAATCACCTAAGGCTTGTACCTTCAAGGCATTCCTCGGATGCCGACCACCGGAATTCAAGGGCACAGACGACCCAGTGGCATGCATGAACTGGATAAGAGAGATGTAGCAGGCTTTCCGGTCAATCGAATGTGGGGAAAGTCAGAAAGCCGTTTTTGGATCCCAAATGTTGAGAGGGGCCTCCCTCACATGGTGGAATGTATATTCCACTTCTATTGAGGCCACCGTATTGGCCCAACTGAGCTGGGAGACCTTCAAGAAGAAGGTTATGGAAGAATTCTGCAACGAGCGAGCTTTGGATCGAATCATCGATGAGTTCCGAGGTTTGAAAAAGGGAAATTTATTGGTGAAGGAGTACAACAAGTTGTTCATGGACAAGTTGGGCTTGGTGGGACATCTGGTCCCCACCGAGAGAGAGAAAATCAAGGCATACATCAAAGGTTTGCCTACAGAAATGATGAATATGGTTCGGGTATCAAAGGCCTCTACTCTTCGAGAGGCAATAGAAGAAGCACAGTTAGTAGAAGACTCTTACGGCCCGAATAAGGTGGAGAGGAGCGGAGTGGTCGAGAAAAGGAAGTGGGAAGGGGGTCCCACATCTTCAAAGAGGCCAAACCACTTCAACAACAATCAACGGGGGAATGGTCCGAGACGGAATTCCCCGTGGTGTTCAAAATGCCGAAGCAAACACACTGGCCCTTGCAATTCGGGGTCCAATCCGTGTTTTAAATGTGGAAAACTCGACCACCGTTTCAGTGACTGTCCAATCAAAGAGCAAATTTGCTTCGAGTGTAAAGAGTCGGTCTATATTAGAAGTGAATGCCCGAAGGCAAAGGCGAACTTTAGCGGAAGCAAAAAGGTGGACACTCCTAAAGCAACAGGGAGAGCTTTTCAGATGACCACTGAAGAAGCAAAGGCATCAACGGATTTAGTGTTAGGTACGTTTCTCCTAAACTCCGTACCTACGCGTGTTCTTTTTGACTCGGGAGCTAGTTTTTCGTTTGTATCAAGTTCGTTTTGCCCAAAACTATCCATGCCCACTACTAGTTTAGAAGATGCGTTAGTGGTAGAGCTAGCTGATGGTGATCAAGTAGTGGTTCGGAATATTCTAAGAAATTGCAAGCTTGAAATCGAAGGGAGGGAATTCCCGAATGATCTGATGCCTATGGTCATTGGGGGATTTGATGTTGTAGTCGGTATGGATTGGTTGTCAACTAACCAAGCCGAGATTCTTTGTGCAAAGAAGTTGATCCGAATTCCGGATTCGGATGGTCATGCGGTGACCGTTTTCGGTGAAAGACGAAAGGGTGAAGTTGCAATCATCAGTATGGTGAAGGCACGTAAGTGTTTGGCGAAAGGATGCTTATCCTTTCTGACATATGTGATAGATGCCAAACTCGAGAAGAAGAAATTAGAAGATGTCGAGGTGGTAAGGGAGTTCCCCGACGTATTCCCCGACGATTTGCCTGGTTTACCACCCGACCGACAGGTGGAGTTCAAGATTTATCTGACGTCGGGAGCGGCTCCTATAGCCCAAGCTCCATACCGTTTGGCTCCGTCAGAGATGAAGGAAATGATGAGCCAATTGCAAGAGCTTTTGGAGAAAGGGTTCATAAGACCAAGTTCCTCGCCTTGGGGAGCACCGGTCTTATTCGTAAAGAAGAAAGACGACACCATGCGAATGTGTATCGACTATAGGGAGTTGAATAAGGTAACCGTGAAGAACAAATACCTACTCCCTAGGATTGACGATTTATTCGACCAACTTCAAGGAGCGGGTTGTTTTTAGAAGATCGATCTCCGTTCGGGTTATCACCAAGTGAAAGTCAAAGAGGAAGACATTCCTAAAACCGCTTTTAGGACGCGTTACGGTCATTATGAATTCCTAGTGATGCCTTTCGGATTGACGAACACCCCAGCGGTATTTATGGATTTAATGAATCGTGTGTGCCGACCCTTTTTAGATAAGTCGGTCATCGTGTTCATTGATGACATTCTTATCTACTCAAAGGATGAAGTCGATCATGCACGTCATCTTCGGGATGTCTTGGAAATTTTGAGGAGGGGGAAGCTCTACGCAAAGTTTTCCAAGTGTGAGTTTTGGTTGAAGGAAGTACAGTTTTTGGGACACGTGGTTTCTAAGGACGGGGTGAAGGTGGATCCGGCCAAGATTGAAGCTATGATGAGTTGGGAACCTCCCAAAAGTCCATCCGAGATTCGAAGTTTTCTAGGCTTGGCGGGATATTATCGGAGGTTTATACAAGACTTCTCTAAGATTGCTTCTTCGTTGACGAAGTTGACCAAGAAGAATGTGAAGTTTGTGTGGACCGAAGAGCAAGAGAAAGCATTTAGGACTTTGAAAAGGAAGTTATGTGAAGCTCCGATATTATCCTTGCCGGAGGGATCAGAGGATTTTGTGGTCTTTAGCGATGCGTCCAAAATGGGACTTGGTTGTGTGTTATCCCAGTTTAATCTAGTTGATAATAAACACACAAACACAATAATAATCAAGAGATAATAAGATCAGAATAACATACCAATCCCTTGAATAAACAGTTAAACCTTGTGTGTTCTTGATACCCTTGAGTATAGAGAAAATACGGCTAACTATTTAGAAAATTATCAGAGTTCAACCTAAAAACTAAACTAAACAAAACTTTAAACACCTAGGCTAAAAGGCCTAATGGGCTTATGGGCTTGAGGCCCAATAGTAACTAAACTATTAACTTATTATAATTTAAACCCCAAACTTTAACTATCAAGTAAATACAGTTTAGACCCTTTAATCTTGAATACAATTATTTGATCCAACAATCTCCCCCTTTGGATTCAAGATTAAAAAAAATTGGCAATAGTCTTCAGGTCTTCACTTGTCTTCACTTTTCTTTAAAAACTTCAGATATGACGTTGATAGCTTCAAAACTTCAAAACTTGATATCTTTAAAATAGTCTTCAAATCTTCAAATCCTTCTTTGAATGCAAGTGTCAAATAAGTTCAGACACTTTGATATCTTTTAAAATCTTCAGCAGTCTGTAATCTTCTTGTATTCTCCCTCTTTGAATATTCTCCCCCTTTTTGATGAGTGTGAGAATCATCATCATCAAAACTTGTCAAAACAATCTCCCCCATTGAATATGGTCATCAGTTTAGCACTGTCTTCATGTAACGAGCCCTGTGTGAAATAAGAGCAGTCTTCCCAGAAGGAAAGGGTGATTATTTCAATCTTTTCAGATTCAAATAAGAAGTAGTAACCATTCGAATCTTTTCAAATTCAAACAGTTTAATAGATGTAACCCTGAATCAACAAATGACTCAGTTAGAATGCCTGACAGTAACACAAAGTTACTGAGTAACACAAAGTTACTATATAAGGAGCTGGTTTGATGTAGACTCCCCAGGTCTTCCATTCAATCATCGAATAACACATGGTTATCTATGAATGTTCTGACAAAAAACAAATTTCTGTGTGCTCGTGCATGTGTATGAAAGAATTAAGCATAGATGATTGCTTTTCATTTTAGGCTTAAAGTATGTAAACTTGTTGAGACAACAACAAATTATACATAGACTCAATGTGCATGAGAAAGGTTCGAAGGTGGGGCAACTTTCCTTCTTTTTCAATATTAGTATCTTCCAAATGAAGAACCAATAGCGTATGTGATGCGTCCCCAGAAAATGTGAAACATTATCTTTTTGAGAAAAGAATGAGTAGTTGGTGGGGTTTTATGCAAGAGATGGCATGTGCTAGTTGCCTATTTCAATCATGGTCACCAAAGAATGTGATCCAATCAGATTATGTGGTTGCCCGACTCAGAAAGAAGTTTGGTGTAGAGTTTAATATTATTTTACTCTGATCTCTCACCCTCTTTCTTTTAATGCTCACTTCTAACCAATCTCTCATTTACATTTTACCTCTTCACACACCATCACTCAATTCTTTTTACCCCTCTCCCCTCAATCGCTCAGGGAATACTTCCTGGGTAGGAAACACTGGTTATCGTGAATCCATAGAAGTTTTGATAAGCTCTCACACTGAATCCCATGTATTTCCCTAAAAGAACATGTTGTTCAACAGGCTATTGTACATGTAAGCACAAATAAGCACTGAGTTACATGAAGAATAAAAATTTCGGAGAAGTCAAAACAGTTGTGTTTGACGATGCAATTCTCCCCCTCAAACTAAAAGAATTTGACAATTAAGCTCTAAGGAGTTTTTCAATTAAGCTTATAGACATTTAAGCTCCCCCTTAACTGAAGATTTTTTTATTTATTTTATTTATTTTAATTTTTTTAATTTTTTTAGCAGAAAAATAAAGCACTGAAATGCGGGTTCTAATCCGATGTGATTAGAAGCCATAGTCACTTGAACAAACCTGCATAAATAAAAGAAAAATGGTAATCATTTGTGAAAATGATTCCTCTCTTGTTAGCAACAGTTGAAGAATAAGACACAAGATCAAGATTTAGAATACTCCCCCCTAGAATCATGAGTAAGGTCTAAGACATGTTCAACATACCAAGTTTGCTGATTAGAAAATGGAATCGCTTTTCATCCAACGGCTTGGTGAAAAGATCAGCTAACTGGAAGTCAGTTTGAACAAAGTGCATTTCAATGTCACTTTTTTCTACATGATCCTTGATGAAATGGTAGCATACATCGATATGCTTGGTCTTCGAATGTTGTACCGGATTAGCGGTTATAGCAATGGCGCTCTTGGAATCACAATAAATAGGAACACGCTTGTAGTTGTATCCAAAGTCCCTTAACCGTGTCTTCATCCAGAGGACTTGAGAATAACAGCTAGCAGCAGCTACATATTCAGCCTCGGCAGTGGATGTTGAAACACAGTTTTATTTCTTTGAGGTCCAACTCACAAGTTTGCCACCTATAAATTGACATTATCCAGAGGTGCTCTTCCGGTCTAGCTTACATCCTGCATGATCAGCGTCTGTAAAGGCGGTTAGATCAAAACGAGAATCCTTTGGATACCAAAGGCCTAGATTAGGAGAGCCTTTGAGATATCTAAGGATTTGCTTAACAGAAGTTAAGTTCGACTCCTTAGGATTAGACTGATACCTCACACAAAAACATGTGGCATACATTATATCTGGGCGACTTGCAGTCAGATAAAGTAAAGAACCAATCATGCTACGATACACCTTTTGATCAACAGGTTTCCCGGAGGGATCTGCGTCTAAGAGTGTACCAGTAGCCATTGGTGTTTTCATGACTGAACAATCTGACATAATGAACTTTTTCAAAATATCTTTTATGTATTTAGCTTGATTAATAAATATGCCTTCGGGTAATTGCTTTACTTGTAAACCAAGAAAGAAATTCAATTCCCCCATCATCGACATTTCAAACTTTGTCTCCATTATTTTTGAAAAGTTCTTACAAAATTTCTGATTTGTCGACCCAAATATTATGTCGTCAACATAAATCTGAATGAGAATCAAGTCCTCACCTTGCCTTTTAAGAAATAAGGTAGTATCAACTGTACCTTTCTTGAAACCAGAAGCAAGTAGAAATTTAGTGAGAGTTTCATACCAGGCTCGCAGTGCTTGTTTAAGACCATACAGTGCTTTGTCTAAAACATAGACATGATCAGGGTGATGAGGATCAACGAAACCTTCAGGTTGAGCCACGTAGACCTCCTCATGCAGAACGCTGTTTAGGAAAGCTGACTTCACATCCATTTGATAGACTGTAAAGTTTTTATGCACTGCATAGGCTAGGAAGATTCTGATGGCTTCGATCCTTGCAACCGGGGCGAATGTTTCGTCATAGTTAATGCCCTCCTGTTAACAGTACCCTTTTACGACCAAGCGAGCTTTGTTCCTCACTACTACTCCAGCTTCGTCTTTCTTATTCCTGAAAACCCACTTTGTTCCAATAATAGATTTACCTTTAGGTAGTGGGATCAAGCGCCAAACCTTGTTCCTTTCGAATTGCAGAAGCTCGTCTTGCATAGCAGAAATCCAGAATGGATCATGTAGAGCTTCTGATGCTTTCTTTTGCTCTAAGGAACTAAGGAAGCTTGAGAACATGCAGAAATTCGCTGATGCAGATCTTTTTGTGACACCAGCTTGTACGTCACCTATCACGTTATGCAGGGGATGATCCTTAGTCCAACGATGTGTACTTGGTAAGGATTCAACTGTTTGTTGCGTATTGGACACATCGTTTTCATCTTCCACAGCAGGTAGCTCCATAGATGTACTCGGGACATCTTGTACTGGATTTTCTGACACTGAGGTTTCTGGACTAGCGGTTGAAGTACTCGTGACTTATTTTCCAGAAGAACTATCTGCAGAGACAGATTCAGCATTAGCAGATTCAGAAACTAACGGTTTAGTTGTACCTGATGGAGATGATGTATCAGTGACATCTTCGGATGGTCCAAACATGTCTTCAGAAATGGTAGGGACCTCTGAGCTTGTTATTGATGTTGATATGCCTTTATCAAAATCTGCACAAATGTCATTGAAGGCATCAATAAACAATAAATCTAACTTAAATGAAGTAGAGTTAGAGTTAGAAGAAGTAGATCCTTTAGATGCTGGTTCTATTCTGGAGTGAATAGAAGCTTTGTCTTTAAGACCGAGTTCTAAACTGTTGTGTCCAGAAGTCCTTGTAGAATTCTCATCAAAGGAGATATTCATGCTCTCAACAACCGTCTTAATTCGAATAATGTAAATTCGATAAGCTTTGGATTTCAGAGAGTATCCAACGAGATATCCTTCATCCGCTTTCTTATCAAACTTTGATAATCCTTGACGTTCTCGCAGAATGTAACACCTGCAACCAAAAACATGAAGGAATTTGATGTTAGGTTTACAATTGTTGATCAACTCATATGTTGTTCTGTTAAACCTCTTGACCACGATGGTACGATTCTGTGTAAATCATGTTGTTGCGACTGCCTTGGCCCAAAGGTACATGGGTAGATCGGAATATGCAAGCATAGTACGAGCAACTTCAACAAGTGTGCGGTTCTTCCGTTCGACAATGCCGTTTTGCTGCGGAGTGTAGGCTGCGGAAAAGTTATGTGAAATGCCTACAGACGTAAGATAACCCTGTAAGTGGCATTCTTGAACTCTGTGTCGTTGTCGTTGTGAATAGTTCTAACTGGCAATTGAAGACGAACTTGAATGCGCTTGATAAAAGCGATAATCAACTCTGGCGCATCTGACTTGTTGCGAAGAAACTCGAGCCATGTACACCTTGAATAGTCATCTATCATTACTAAAACATACTTCTTGCCGTTGATAGACGCTGTTCGCATTGGGCCCCAAAGGTCCATATGAAGAAGGTCCAGTGCAGATGAGGTCGAAGATTCAGATTTGGACTTGAATGAGCTACGCTTCATTTTGCCCAACTCACATGCAGAACATAGTGAGTTTTTTTCGAACCTCATTTCTGGTAGACCTTTGACCAGACCTTCTCTCTGTAAATGAAGCATACAACGACAACCTACTAATCTACAATTAAGTAACTAGATTAGGGTCGGGTGTCGTTATCCTTCCAAAATGTGCATCTTCAAAAATCACTGTACGATGGTCACTAGATATCCTCAAAAAGACCACTCACGACCCCAAGGTCGTTCCCTCAGTCCCGGCGAACCCCACTGTTAAGATGACCTGCCAACACGACAACCAAGAGCAAGTGTTAGGCTAAAGCCTAGTGAGAACAAACCAAATAAAAAGGAGTACTAAACCCAATCGATGTCACGCGGTGAGTATAGCCATGAGCTAAGTCAAGAAACCAAATAAACCATTAGTGATTAAACATGGTACAAATAACACCAATCACATAACGAGCTCAACCCCTCTAGATCTGTTGCTCAAAACATCAAGTCAACCCCTCTGGATCTATTCTTGAGAGTTCCCAAAACAGGGGGAACTCAAGCACCATATGGAATTACACCTTACTACACCATGAGACGCTGCCCGACCGTATAGGCCCACACCTTACTTATCATGGCAACCCGATGCCTATTCTATGCTAAAACGTGAACCAAATGCCCAAAACCGGGGACATAGGAACACAGTGCATATGGATCCATTGCACAAGACTCAAAGCCAAAACATGTCATTTTATATCATACCGACACTAAATCAAGCATATAAGAAATTCATATGAACAATGGCTCAATTCAATAAATCTTGATTCTTGTAAAGAAAGTTGTAATGATGGGATTTAGAAAACGTTACCCGACAACAATATACCATACCAAAAATCGTGATTATCCATAGTTCAACAAATACATTTATCACATAGCTTTTATAATATAGACGGATTTATTTTAAAAGACTCACCTCATATTTCTTCCTGTTTATAGTTTGCTTCTTACGATCGCTACCTACGACAACACCGATAATTCGGTAAGCCAAACTATAGACAACTCACTGACTCGCAACTCTTGAATACAAAACACAAAATACTGCCAAAACAAAGTACCGGTAGAGTAATACTACCGGTCGAAACCACAATACCGGTCGAAACAACATATCGGTCGAACCCACTCCCGGTCGAATCGACTTCCGGTCGAACCGACTCCCGGTCGAACCGACTTCCGGTCGAACCCAATATCGGTCGAGACCGATCGAGACCATCTTCCCGGTCTTATGATGATGGGACGTTTACAGAACCCAGATCCAAATCAAAATACGTAAATCTCGAAATGAAACGGTTAAAAACCTTCACAACGAGATTCTATACGGCAGATAACACTCAGATCAAAGCATTAAGCCTGATTCGTACCTTGACTTGGAGAAAATCGAACGACCTCTTTTTCTCCTGCTTCCTTCTCTCTCTCTCTGATTTTCTTAAAGATCAGATTTTGTGATATTTAGAAAATATCTAAAACTTGATTTATATTTATATAACCCAAGTTACATTTTACCCCCTCGAACTTTGGGTAAATGTCAACTTTTCACCCAACTCCAAAATTGCGGGTGTTACAATCCTCCCCAACTTGGAGAAGATTTCGTCCTCGAAATCTCGGCTATGGAAAGAGGTGAGGGTACCTCCGCCTCATGTCCTCTTCCGCTTTCCAAGTCACATAAGCACCCCGATGGTGCTTCCACTGAACTTTGACCATAGTGACTTCCCAGTGACGAAGCTTCTTCGTCTTCCTTTCTAAAATCGCCTCAGGTTCTTCAACGCAATGATTTCCCTCATCCACTCTGATCTCGGAGAGTGGAATGACACTCTCCTCCTTTGCTAGACACTTTCGAAGATAGCATACGTGAAATGTGTTATGAATTCCTTTCATCTCCGGAGGAAGTTCCAGTTGATAAGCTCGAAGTCCTATCCGCTTGATCACAGTGAACGGTCCAAGGAAACGGGGGCTCAACTTCCCACGCTTCCCAAATCTAATAATTCCCTTCCAAGGGGACACCTTCAGCATAACCCGGTCTCCCACTTGGAATTCTATTGGCCGTCTTTTCTTATCGGCGTAACTCTTCTGTCGATCTTGGGCCACCTTCAAGCGTTCGCGGATGCCCTTGACCTTGTCCGCCGTTTCTTGCACAATTTCAGGTCCGGCGAACTGCTTTTCCCCCGCCTCGAGCCAACATACGGGAGTTCGACACTTGCGACCATATAACGCTTCAAACGGTGCCATCCCTATACTCGAGTGGTAGCTATTATTGTACGCGAACTCTACCAAAGGCAGGTGCGTATCCCAACTACCCCCAAAGTCGATCACACACGATCTTAACATGTCCTCCAGAGTCTGTATGGTCCTCTCGCTCTGGCCGTCAGTTTGAGGATGGTAGGTCGTGCTCAACATCACACGTGTACCCAATTCCTTTTGTAAACCATCCCAAAAATGCAACGTGAACTGACTACCCCGATCAGAGACAATAGATAGCGGCACACCGTGTCGGGAAATTACTTCATCGATGTACAACTTCGCCAATTTATCCATTGGTAAGGTCTCCCGCATGGCCAAGAAGTGAGCGCTTTTGGTCAAGCGGTCTACTATAACCCAAATGGCGTCGTGGCCTTTCAAGGTCCTTGGTAGCTTTGTCACGAAATCCATCGTGATGTGATCCCATTTCCACTCTGGAATTTTCAGGGATTGCAAACTTCCGTAAGGTCTTTAGTGTTCTGCCTTCACTTGCAAACAAGTTACACACGGTTTCACATAGTGTGCCACATCAAGCTTCATGATTGGCCACCAATAATGCAACTTCAAATCTCTATACATTTTCGTGCTTCCTGGGTGAATGGAGTATTTTAACTTGTGGGAATCTTCGAGAAGAAGTTCTCTATTACCCCCAATCTTAGGCACCCAAATTCGCCCATTGAAAAGTTTCACCCCTCGACTATCTTCAGTCAGCAAAAGATGTTGTTTTGCCATGACTTCTCCTTTGAGATTTTCTTCTAGCAAGGCTTCGACTTGTGATTTCTTGATTCTGTCAATGAGTGTTGAAGTTATTTCAATCCGTGCAAAGGTAGCACGAGAATTTTCCCCGCAGACTTTCCGACTCAAGGCGTCGGCAACCACGTTTGCCTTACCCGGATGGTAGAGCAACTCGCAGTCATAATCCTTCAACAACTCCAACCATCTCCGCTGCCTCATGTTTAGCTCTTTCTGATCAAAGATATGCTTCAGACTCTTGTGGTCGGTGTAAAGAGTGCATTTCGTACCGTAAAGGTAGTGTCGCCACAATTTCAGTGCGAACACCACCGCTGCCAATTCCAAGTCATGAGTAGGGTAGTTGACTTCGTGTACTTTTTAAGTTGCCTTGAAGCGTAAGCGATCACCTTCCCTCTTTGCATCAGAACACAACCCAAACTCATCTTCGACGCATCGCTGTACACCACAAAATCTTCCGTCCCGTCAGGTAAAGATAGGATAAGAGCTTTACAAAGCTTCTTTTGTAAGGTGCGGAACGCCTCTTCTTGCCTCTTGGTCCACACAAATTTCACGTTCTTTCGGGTCAAGGCCGTCAACGACGAGGCTATCTTCGAGAAGCCTTGTATGAATCTCCGGTAGTACCCTGCCAAACCTAGGAAACTTCAAATTTCAGACGGACTCTTGGGAGGTTCCCAATTCGTCATCGCCTCTATCTTTGCGGGATCCACTTTTACTCCCTCCTTTGAAACCACATGCCCCAAAAACTGAACCTCTGGGAGCCAAAAGTCGCACTTTGAAAATTTCGCGTAAAGTCTTTCTCGCCTTAAAACATCCAACACTTCACGGAGATGTTGCTCATGCCCTTCTTCGTTCTTGGAGTAAACTAGGATGTCGTCGATAAACACGATTACCAATTTGTCGAGGAACGGTCGACACACTCGGTTCATCAAGTCCATAAATATTGCCGGTGCGTTGGTTAGGCCGAATGGCATCACCAGAAACTCGTAGTGTCCATAGCGAGTTCTAAATTCTGTCTTTGGATGTCGCTCTTTGCTACCTTCACTTGGTGATACCCCGATCGAAGATCGATCTTTGAGAAACAACCTGCTCCCTGAAGTTGATCGAACAGATCGTCGATTCTCGGAAGTGGATACCTGTTCTTTACCGTCACTTTGTTCAGTTCCCTGTAGTCGATACACATTCTCATTGCACCGTCCTTTTTCTTGACGAATAGAACCGGAGCTCCCCAAGGTGACGAGCTCGGTCGGATGAAACCTTTCTCAAGAAGGTCTTGGAGTTGAACCAACATCTCTTGCATTTCGGTAGGAGCCAAACGATAAGGAGCTCGAGCAATAGGAGCCGCTCCTGGAATGAGGTCAATACGAAAGTCCACAACACGATCGGGTAGCAACCCGGGCAAGTCTTCCGGGAACACATCGGGAAACTCGCGTACCACCCTAACATCTTCCAATTTCCGTTGGTCGAGTTTGGTATCGATAGCATAAGCCAGGAAAGATAAACATCCTTTCACCAAACACTTCCTAGCTTTGATCACTGAAATAATCGCCACATCGCCTTTCCTTCCTTCGCCGTAGATTATTGTCGCTTCTCCGTTTGCCACGGGTAATCGAATCATTTTCTTTGAACATACAATTTTGGCCTGGTTCTTAGATAACCAGTCCATACCCACAACCACATCGAATCCGCCAATTTGCATAGGTAATAAGTTAATGGGAAATTTCTTTCCCTTAAGATCTAAGATGCAATCTCTAAGAATATTATGAATTTGAACTTGACCTCCATTTGCTATTTCTACCACGACAACATTCTCTAGCATACTCTTAGACATAACAAGCCTTTGACAGAACAATTCGGATATGAACGAGTAGCTAGCACCAGAATCAAATAACACACGTGTAGGTACGGAATTTAGAAGGAACGTACCCGACACCACATCGGTCGATGCTTTAGCTTCCTCTGACAACATCTGGAAGGCCCTTCCGGTCGACCGTGGAGGTTCCATCTTCTTCCCGCCAAATCCCCCAGTCTTGAGCTTCGGGCACTCCGTCCTTACGTGCCCCGGTTCCTTACATTCGAAACATATTTGCCCCTTAAGAGGGAAATCTCGGAACGTGTGACCCGTCTTTCCGCACTTGTAGCACATTCTGGGAACAAAGTTGCATAGGCCAAAATGTTTGCTTCGGCACTTGGAGCACCACTTGGCATCACGCCTAGGATCGGCTCTCCGCGGAGCGCTGCTGTTGGCATAGAAAGGTTTCTTTGAGGGCATCGAGCCTCCCTCCCATTTCCTCTTATCGACTTGGCGACCACTTTGATCCCTGCCGAGACTGTAAGCATCCTTCATGAGCTGAGCTTCTTCCATTACCTCCCGAAGGGTGGAGGTCCTTGTTACACGTACCATCGACATCATGTCCGATGGGAGGCCCTTGATGTAAGCCTTGATCTTATCTTTCTCTGTCGGGACCAAGCGTCCCACAAAACCCAGCTTGTCCAAGCGTCCCACAAAACCCAGCTTGTCCCTTACAGACATACCACCTTTCTTCAAGTTCTGAAATTCCTCCATGATTCGATCCAACGACCTCTCGTTACAGTACTTTTCTAGCAGTTTTTCTTTGAAGGTAGACCAAGACAGTTGGTCTAAAACAGTCGGCTCAAGCGAAGCAGAGTACACATCCCACCAAGTAAGAGCTATACCCCGCAACAATCGGGAACCAAAGATAACCCTCTACTCCTCCCCACATTCGCTTGAGCGAAAGGCTTGCTCCATCTCTCGAACCCATACCATACAATCTAGGGGATTGTCCGAGCCCTTAAATTCTGGCGGTCGGCAACCTAGAAAAGCTTTGAACGTGCAAGTCTGCACCGCTCGACTAACACCCAGGGCTGCAGTTACCACAGGGGAAATTACAGGTCCAGTACCCCCGGATCCTGCAACAATCACATTTTCGCCAACCGTTTCGGGCCTACGATTGTTAGCGTCTCGATCCTCAAGGAGTTTCAAGAATACTTCCTGTTGTTGCGCCATGGCCCTATTCATGGCCAACATCATACGATCCATCATTCTTGTCTCTACCGTCACTTCCTCGATAATAGGCTCTGCAGCCTCCAGATTGCGTCAAGGAATGTGCTCGGGTCCTCCACCCAGCACATTACTCACACGCACTAATTCCCCCACTACAGTCGCCAGCGGATGGTCGACCGTAGGTATATCGGCCTCCTGGCCTTCCGGACGATTCCTGGTATTAACCATGGTTCTGCTGAACGCAATCATGCAAAAGAACGGGATAAGGATTACGGAAACACAGAGAACGTACTACTACACTTATCAATTATTATAACGACAGTAATTTAAGTATGCCCACGTAAAACATTTTCATAATAACGTTAGCTAAGTGAAATTATGAACATATAATACGTAAGAGTTCTTATTACCGTTATCACAACTTTCAATTTGTGCAAGTTTCCATTGACCCTAAGACCATCCTATCTTAGAAGGTCTACCCCATCTCACGAGTCATAGCTTAATAGTCTCGGCTTAAGTCTAGGCATCTTACAGTCATACCTAATTCACTTAAACCAAGGCTCTGATACCAACTTGTAACACCCTAAAAATTTGCGGAAATAAAAAAAAATCGAAATTTTGCAATAGACTAAACTTGCGGAATAAGGTATTACAATCCCAACATACAATGTTATTCCAAACGGAGTATGGGTTAGACATAAACACAGTCAATAAATGAAGCATACAACGACAACCTACTAATCTACAATTAAGTAACTAGACTAGGGTCGGGTGTCGCTATCCTTCCAAAATGTGCATCTTCAAAAATCACTGTACGATGGTCACTAGATATCCTCAAAAAGACCACTCACGACCCCAAGGTCGTTCCCTCAGTCCCGGCGAACCCCACTGTTAAGATGACCTGCCAACACGACAACCAAGAGCAAGTGTTAGGCTAAAGACTAGTGAGAACAAGCCAAATAAAAAGGAGTACTAAACCCAATCGATGTCACGCGGTGAGTATAGCCATGAGCTAAGTCAAGAAACCAAATAAACCATTAGTGATTAAACATGGTACAAATAACACCAATCACATAACGAGCGCAACCCCTCTAGATCTGTTGCTCAAAACATCAAATCAACCCCTCTGGATCTATTCTTGAGAGTTCCCAAAACAGGGGGAACTCAAGCACCATATGGAATTACACCTTACTGCACCATGAGACGTTGCCCGACCGTATAGGCCCACACCTTACTTATCATGGCAACCCGATGCCTATTCCGTGCTAAAACGTGAACCAAATGCCCAAAACCGGGGACATAGGAACACAGTGCATATGGATCCATTGCACAAGACTCAAAGCCAAAGCATGTCATTTTATATCATACCGACATTAAATCAAGCATATAAGAAATTCATATGAACAATGGCTCAATTCAATAAATCTTGATTCTTGTAAAGAAAGTTGTAATGATGGGATTTAGAAAACATTACCCGACAACAATATACCATACCAAAAATCGTGATTATCCATAGTTCAACAAATACATTTATCACATAGCTTTTATAATATAGACGAATTTATTTTAAAAGACTCACCTCATATTTCTTCCTATTTATAGTCTGCTTCTTACGATCGCTACCTACGACAACACCGATAATTCGGTAAGCCAAACTATAGACAACTCACTGACTCACAACTCTTGAATACAAAACACAACATACTGCCAAAACAAAGTACCGGTAGAGTACTACTACCGATCGAAACCACAATACCGGTCGAACCAACATATCGGTCGAATGCCAGTTCCGGTCGAACCGACTTTCGGTCGAACCCAATATCGGTCGAGACCGATCGAGACCATCTTCCCGGTCTTATGATGATGGGACGTTTACAAAACCCAGATCCAAATCAAAATACGTAAATCTCGAAATGAAACGGTTAAAAACCTTCACAACGAGATTCTATATTGCAGATAACACTCAGATCAAAGTATTAAGCTAGATTCGTACCTTGATTTGGAGAAAATCAAACGACCTCTTTTTCTCCTGCTTCCTTCTCTCTCTCTCTGATTTTCTTAAAGATCAGATTTTGTGATATTTAGAAAATATCTAAAACTTGATTTATATTTATATAACCCAAGTTACATTTTACCCCCTCGAACTTTGGGTAAATGTCAACTTTTCACCCCAACTCCAAAATTGTGGGTGTTACAGATCTTCTAGATAGCAATGAGTGGTTGTGAAGCGGACTTGATATTTCATATCACAGAAGTGACTGGTACTAAACAGATTGTGATCAAGCCCTTCTACGTATAATACTTTTTGAATTTTCACAACTCCATTGTCAAGCATGCCATATCCTTTGACCTTTCCTTCCACTTCAGAGTTTGCAAAACGAACTGCGCCGGCAGGTTCCTCTACATAGTTATGCAAGAGGTGCTTGAATCGTGTCATGTGGCGTGAACATCCGGAATCTATCTCCCACAGTCGACAGGCTTGCACAAAAACAATTAGTTTTGCTTAGGTACCCATATCAGAATGGGTTCTTCGCTGTTAGCTTTAAGCAATTCAGGAATATCAACAGGTTTAACTTTCACTCTCCATTCATATCTGGGTTTTGGAACCCATTTCCAAACTGTTTTAACATTTAAATCCTGAAAGTGCTTTTTAGATTTAGGATTGGCAATCTTAGCACGATACACTTTGGGTTGTGTGGAAGAATCAGAATTAGAATTAGACTTAAGGTTCAGTTTAGCTTTTCTTTTATTCTTTTTGGACTTTGGAGTGGAGTAGTATTTGAATGAGTTATCCCAGCAGTGTTTGCAATATAGATTCTTTCGAGCAAAATTCATAAACTTAGATTTATCGGAACAAATCTTACATTCATGTTCATCAAAAGAATTATTTTTCAAAATAACACTGTCTGAAGTACAACTATTTAAAGCAAAAGTTTCACTAGATAACCTATCATTCTTATTCAAACTACTATCTTTATTCTTCTTACTTCTCCCAACTCCATTTCCATTTATATCTGAAACAGAAACAGGAACCTTGTTAGTCTCTAACTTAGAAGGTGGTTCTTTTCTAGTGCTATTTGAAGTCTCTCCCTTTTCAAAAATACTCGGTGGATATTCCGGACAATCAGAGTAAACAACTGAAGGTTTTGTAGGAGCATCAAATTCTGGATTTGTTCTTACCTTCCAGCTTGGATCATTAAACATTTGTTTATCATTTGAAGCATTTTTAAAGAGAGTAATTTTCAAATCATTGATTTATGTGCAAAGCTCTTGATTTTCTTTCGAAGATTTTTCAAGTTTAAACTTGAGATCAAAGTTTTCATCTTCAACCTCATCAAGAGACTGTTGCAGCAGATCAATTTGCTTCATCAATTTAGATGTATGATCACTCACAGAATTCGACTCCTTTGGAATAGAAACAGGATCAGAGTCTGAAGCATTCATCATTTCAGAAAATAATTCTTCTGTCATGGACTCAATAAACTCCATTTTATCATTTTTCAAACAAGATTCATTTGTGTTTACAGTTTCTTCTTCAACCTCTTCAACAAGTAAAGGTTTAGGAGTAATGGGATTTGAGACTGATGGTAAAGTAGATGGATCAACATCCGATTCATACTCATCGTATTTGCATTCAGTCTCAGATGGAACAGTATCATTGCTGACTGATTCTTTAGTAGAAGTGGTAAACAATGATTCAAACTCAGTAAATTCAATCTTTCGAGTCGCATAGCTTTTGTTCAAATCATTGTATTTAAAACCAACTGATTTAAAAGCATTTTGAGAATCAGTGTGACAAGACTTGTTTTCTCCCATTTCTTCTCGACCTTTGGTCTCAGTAAAAGGTTTAGAAGCACTGGCTTCAACAAAAGTTGCACGAATGTTTGGAATGGGTCTGATTGCGGAGCCAAATTTGTCAAAGTTATATAAATGCTCCGGTGCCTTTTTCAAAACATCATTAATTGGCACACCCAAACCAGGTTTAAGTTTATAAAACCTTTCGTCTTGGAGTTTATTAGTCAACAGATTTAATGTTTGCTCAGTCTGACCTCGTTTCATATTAATATCCTCCAGTTGCTTGATTTTGGTGAAAGCTTCATTTATTTCTTTATAACAAACTTCAAAATTTATTTTGAACTCACCTTTTTCAGCATTAAGATTCACTAGATCCTTTTCTAAATCAGATATTTTGCTTTTCCACGAATCCTTTTCAGCTTTTAAACCATCTTTTTCTTTTTCTTCCACAACAATTTTCAGCAAAACGTTTTCATCACGAAAACTCAACACTGATTGTTGTGCGGAGCTAAGTTTGCCTTTCAATAAAGCAAATTCATCTTTCATGCTATGTATTTGGGCCATAAGAGATTCAATCAGTTTAGAATTATCACTTACCTCAGAGTTTGCGTCTTCAGAATACGCTTCAGAATCTTCATCGTCACCGTCCCGCTTTGCATTGTAGGAAACTTGGGTGAAGTGTGCCTGCTCCTCGTCATCAGAACTTTGGAACAACCAGTTTTCTTCTTCATCCATGAGCACCTTTCCTTCAGCTTTCTTGGCAATAAGTGACTTTCGCCCATAATAGTCTGAATTCTTGACCTTCTTGAATCTGCAGTCTTTTGAGAAATGCCCAAATTTGCCACAGTTGTAGCATCTTCCTGGTTCATCAGCTCTGTCGTCTTTCTTTTCCTCTCTCTTATCTTCTCTTCTGTCTTCCTTCTTGTCTTCTCGTCTTTCCTCTCTCCTTCCTTGCCTTGGCTTGTATCTCAGTTCAGCCTTCTCTTTCTTGTGCCCTTCATACTTTGGCTTTGAGTAGAACTTTTTCTTGCCAAAGGTCTTCTTGAATCTTCGAGTAATAAGAGCCAAGTCCTCAGAGAACTTCTGAATATCTGAATTAGAATCAATCTCCAGTTCTTCATCACTTGAAGCAGAGTCAGAGTCAGTAACTTCGGTAACTAGAGCTTTAGACACCTTTTTCTTTGACCTTGCAGAAGATACAGAACCTTTTCCGGCTATGAGAGCCACAAAATCCTTCAGTTTATTGGACTCAAGATTGATGGTTCTCACTTCATCCTCATGCTGAGAGAGAGTAGAGAAGATATCAGTGACATTTTCCTGAGCCATGTTCTTTGACATCTGAAGGTTGATGGCAAAGTTCTTCCATTCCGGATTTAATTTCTTGATGAACTTATAATTTATCTTCGAAGCAGACTTAGAGATGTTATTTCTCCGCAAGTCATTGAGAATAATATTATATCTGTTGTAGGTCTCTAGCAGTGTTTCTCCTTCTTTTGCATGAAATCCCTCGTATGCATTTATGCACAGATTCTGCTTAGCTTGGATAGAGGCTTCACTTCCTTCAAACTGTCTTGATAGTTCATCCCAGACTTCTTTTGTAGAGTTCCGACTGTCTACACGGTTGTAGATGTCATTCGGAATTGCCATAGTCAGATAAATGAGAGCTTCTTCATCTATCTTGTACTGATCTCTCTCCTTTTCAGAGAAGTACTGATAAGGTTTAGGGACATATCTATCAGGAATTTCTGGAGATGTGTCAGTTTCAGCTTGACCCTGTACTTTGACCATTGATGATGGATTCCATATAGGCTCTGTTCTTGTGATTCAGAAACTGAATCATTCTCTTCTTCCATTGCTGATATTCATCAGCCATGAGGACAGGAGGCTTGGATTGAGAGCCCATCGAGAGAAGCTGGTTCGACATCTTAGTTGTACCACTTGTTAGTAATTAAACTTATCTGTACCAAGACAACCAACTAGATGAGATAGTTAGAATCAAGATAAAAACCACACTAAAAAATTTTCAGAAAAATAAATTTCCAAAAAATAATTAAGTGCAGAATTTGTACAGTATAAAATACAAAGAAATAATACTGAAGAATGAAATTAGGAAAATTTTGATCAAACACAAAACTTTTGTCCCCCTTCGCAGACTTAGCACGGGGGTCATATTACAGTTTGCAAAATTTTGTATAAGTATGCAAAAAGACAAATTTTACTCGACCGATATGTTTGACCAGTGTTTTCTTCGACCGGTGATAGCCGACCGGAAATGTGTCGACCGGTATTAATTCGACCGGTAACTTGCAATGACCGGTATTGGTGCTTCGACCGGTAAAAGTGCTTAGACTGGTAGGATGTAAAGACTGGTATTATGCTCGACCGGTAAAAGACTAAGACCGGAACCAAAAATGGACCGATATACCTTTCGACCAGTGTTAATGTTAACCGATATAATCTATGGACCGGTAATGGTCTTCGACCGATAAGATAGACCGATAGAAAGCGGTCGACCGGTATTGGCTTTGACCGATACAAAGTATTGACCGTTAACAGATATAGACCGATAAACTATGTTCGACCGATAAGATGCTATGACCGGTAAATCTAAGGACCGATATGTTCTTAATTCAGCCCAGATTGTCGATGAACAGAACAGATAATCAACCCAGAAATCAATCACGAACTCAAAATTAAGTGCAGAAATCAGACTTTGGTATCCAATAACATGTATCGATTATTAGGCAATCAAAAGCCAAATCCAACTTTCATGCATCAATTTTGAAGAACACAGTGTTAACTTTTCACGAACCCAGAATTCACAAAATCCTAAAAATCTAATCACTTGATGATCTATAATGCGATTAATCAATCAGATAGCATTCAGAAGCATGAACCTTAACTAATCAGATCAACTTTAAACCAATAAACACATTAATTCATGAAATCAGATGAACAGAAAAAAAAATTCGATGAACAGTAACTTTCGATGAATAGTAATCGATGAATAGTAAAATCGCAAAACACAGATTTAATCCTAAAAACTTAATTCTTTTGGCTCTGATACCACTTGTTATCCCAGTTTAATCTAGTTGATAATAAACACACAAACACAATAATAATCAATAGATAATAAGATCAGAATAACATACCAATCCCTTGAATAAACAGTTAAACCTTGTGTGTTCTTGATACCCTTGAATACAAAGAAAATACGGCTAACTATTTAGAAAATTATCAGAGTTCAACCTAAAAACTAAACTAAACAAAACTTTAAATACCTAGGCTAAAAGGCCTAATGGGATTATGGGCTTGAGGCCCAATAGTAACTAAACTATTAACTTATTACAATTTAAACCCCAAACTTTAACTATCAAGTAAATACAGTTTAGACCCTTTAATCTTGAATACAATTATTTGATCCAACATTGTGTACTAATGCAAAGAGAAAAAGTGATCGTGTACGCATCTAGGCAATTGAAGGTGCACGAGAAGAACTACCTCACTCACGACTTGCAGTTGGCGGCGGTAGTGTTCGCATTAAAGTTGTGGCGGCACTATCTCTACGGCACAAAGTGTACCTTGTACACGGATCACAAGAGCTTGAAGTATGTTTTTGATCAGAAAGAATTCAACATGAGGCAACGTAGGTGGTTGGAGCTACTCAAGGATTACGACTGTGAATTACTCTACCACCCGGGTAAAGCAAACGTGGTGGCCGACGCCTTGAGTCGAAAAGAGTATAGTGGGAGACTTCAAGCCAAACTTACAAGGATTGAGTTAGTATCGAACCTCATGGAAAGGATTAAAGGGGCGCAAACCGAAGCATTATAGGAAGAGAACCTCAAGGAGGAAGTGATGACCAAACAACGATTATTGTTGACCGAAGATAGTCGAGGAATAAAATGCTTCAATGGGCGAGTTTGGGTACCAAAGTTTGGTGGTTGCCGAGAGCTACTCTTAGAAGATGCGCACAAGTCCAAGTATTTTATCCACCTGGGAAGCACCAAGATGTACCGGGATTTGAAACTACATTATTGGTGGCCAATTATGAAATTGAACGTGGCTCATTATGTAGAGCGATGCGTAACTTGTTCGCAAGTGAAGGTCGAGCATCAACGACCCTATGGGAGCCTTCAGTCACTAGAAATCCCTGAGTGGAAATGGGACAAGATTACCATGGATTTCGTGACCAAGTTACCGAAAACCTTGAGAGGGAACGATACTATTTGGGTTATTGTCGATCGATTGACGAAGAGTGCCCACTTTCTAGCGATGCGGGAAACTTTGCCAATGGATAAGTTGGTGAAGCTTTACATAGACGAAGTGGTCTCTAGACACGGTATACCCTTGTCGATAGTTTCTGATCGTGACAACAGGTTTACGTAGAGATTTTGGGGAGCCTTGCATCAAGAGTTGGGCACACGGGTGAATTTGAGCACGGCTTATCACCCACAAATGGACGGACAAAATGAAAGGACGATTCAAACGCTTGAAGACATGCTTAGATCATGCGTGATCGATTTTGGCGGTAGTTGGGATACCCATCTACCTTTGGTGGAATTGGCGTACAACAATAGTTACCATTCTAGTCTCGGGATGGCACCATTTGAAGCTTTGTACGGGCGGAACTGTAGAACCCCCGTGTGTTGGCTAGAGGCGGGGGAGAAACAATTTGTCGGTCCAGAAATTATGCAAGAGACGGCCGACAAAGTCAAATCAATTCGAGAACGGTTGAAAGCGACTCAAGATCGTCAGAAAAGTTACGCCGACAAAAAGAGAAGACCGGTAGAGTTCCAAGTGGGAGATCGTGTGATGTTAAAGGTGTCCCCTTGGAAGGGGTTAATTCGGTTTGGGAAGCGTGGGAAGCTCAGTCCCCGTTTCCTAGGACCGTTTGCTATTCTCGAGCGCATCAGACTACAAGCTTACAAATTGGATTTACCACCGGAGATGGATGGGATTCACCCCACATTCCACGTGTGTTATTTACGGAAGTGCTAGCGGAAGAAGAAAGCGTCATACCCTTGTCCGAAATTCGAGTGGAGGATAACCGTTGCATCGAAGAGCCTGAGTCCATTTTGGAAAGGGTAATCAAGAAGCTCCGACATAAAGAGGTAGCGATGGTAAAGGTTCAATGGAAACACCACCGCGACACCAATGTGACTTGGGAGGCGTAAGAGGACATGAGGCGTAGATACCCTCATTTGTTTAGTTAGTAGGATTTCGGGGACGAAATCATTCTCAAGTTGGGGAGGATTGTAACACCCCGAAAACTGAGAATCTTGTATCATTTATTCATTTTGGAACCTTCTACATTTTATGGAATTATTAGTATATTATCGAGCCTTTCGGAGTTAAGTATCGCGGGTTGAAAATCATAAAAATTTGGGAAGGTTGGGGTTGTTCGCGATTGTGCCCGCGAGAGTGACATGGTCACAATCGCCGGGGCACTATCACCCCGTCTGTACCGTAAGTGGTGAGGAGCTCGCGACCTTGCCCACGATAGTGACACGCGATAGTGACATATGTCACTATCGCCGGGGCACTATCGCCGACGGGTGTTTTGGGTATAAAAATCCAAGTCGCGATTTTAGGGCATTTTATCTGATTTTGAAGAAGGCAGTAGCGATTTTCTCTCTACAGGACTGGTAATTTCGACCTTCTTCCTTCCTTAGCATTTATGTCTCTCAACTACTTCAACCTTTTAATCATTTATATGTTCTAGGTGAGTGTGAATCATCATAGTGCTAGTGAAGCTATCTCAAGCTCTCAACACATCTTCTTCTTGTTTAAGCTTTGGGTCTTAGGGTTTAAACTACAACCCTACAAGGTGAGTTCATTCACCTTTTACAAAACTTTATACATGTCCATTATTGATTTTGAATACCTAACCATCTCCTCTTCCATATATTTGATTTATGGATTTTTGTGCTAAACCTAACCTTTGGGGATATTAGGGTTTATGAGGATTTTTGGGAATGGTGATTTATGAATTTCAATAATGTTCCCTTAGCTTATTTTACTTGGGTTATACCTTTAAATGGTTGGCATTTACTATGCAAAAATTTATGGAGTTAGGATTATGGAAATTGTGGTTAACTGCTAATAAGTTTGCACTTTAGCCTACATCATATTTTGGTGATTTTAAATATAAGAAGGATCGTCCATATTTTGACTATTGATCCTTTGCAAACAATGGAAAATGGTTTTTGGTGGAAACCACCCTTCATGTCATTTATGCATAATATCCATTGTTAAGATTATTCGTTGGGCCTTATGAGCGTTATTTGGCTTAATTGTTGCATTTGGGAGTCATGACCCCGTATTTGGTTTATTATTGTTCCGGCGTTGAGACGACTAGTTTTCCACGTCGAGTCACGTTAGGCATCGGATTGGGCTATAAGACCTTTGTGCTCAAGTATTACGATATTGGATGAGGAGCTCGACGTAAGGACCCCTCGGGGTTGAACTTGAGTTTCCGTGGGTGTACGTTTAAAGCCACTGAGTCTGACATCCATTGCGTGTACTTTATTTGTGTATTGGCTTTACTGACTCATCGAATGGCTTACTTTTGTGTTCCGTCATTTGTGTTAGTAAGCGGGTCTCCCCCGTTAACCCAAGAGGTATTTGCTATATTTCAAAGAGCATTTTTGTTATTATTACCATTATGGTTGTTGTACAAAAAGAAACTCTTTTACCCACTTTTACGTTTGATTTCTTAAACTGCAAATGTTTGATCTCACTAGGCTTTAGCCTAACACTTTTTCTTAAAATGACATGTATAACAGGTCAGGCTTCCGGTGGGGTTCGTCGGGACTGAGCGGATGGCCTTAAGGTCAAGAGCGGTCTTTTTGGGAGATGTATAGACCGAAGTTTTTGAATAGTGGGCATACTTTTTGGAAGAATAACAACACCCGATACTAATCTTTCTTGTTTAAGATAGATTATTAGGTTGTTAGTGTATTCTTCATTTGATCAAATGTATAAGTCATATCTTATTTCCCCGTTCCATCGGGATGACACTTTGGGATTTGTTTTATAGGAGGTTTTCATACCCAGGTTTTATCAATTTATAGCCGTCATATTGCAGAAATTTCGAATTTTTATTTCTCTAAAATTTAGGGCGTTACAAAGTATAAGGATAATCTCTTAAACCTTCCTTTTAATACCGTTACTGAAGTGGCTGACACAACAAAAATATTGATCGGTCACAACAACAAGGTTAGCTTCACGCATTGACAATAAGAAACGTGGACCCGAATCTTTCCAAAGCAATCCTCGTTTCGTAAAGTCAAAGTCGAGCATTGACCCACATAAAAGTTCAAGTCAATTCACGCCACGATTTCAAGTGTTTTCTAGCAGGGGAAGTCAAAATGTTTTTAGCCCAATTAATATTTGTGATCAGTGCAATCTTCGACATCGTCTGGGTCCGTGTCTAAAGATGGCCGGTTCGTGTTTCAATTGTCAAGAACAAGGGCATATGGCTAGAGATTGTCCTAAAACTGGAAAAGGAAAAGGAAAACAAGCAACTTCTAGTGGGCGAGTCTTTGCATTACCTGGCGACAAATCTCAAGCGGGTATGATTTCAGGCCATGTTAACTTAGTTGATTTATTTGTTTATGCCTTGTTTGATATCGGGGCAACACACTCTATTGTTTCTGAACAATTAGAGTCCCGGTTAAAACCTTATGAACAAACCACCGAATTTCCAGTCGTGATATCTACCCCAATGGGTGGTTCAATCTGTGTGTTAACTCGATTTTCAAATTGTCCGTTATTTATGCCATATTAAGAGTATAGATTACATCAATATCATCGGCTTCTTCTTTTTCAATCCATCACCGCCTACAAACATCAAATTTCTCTCTCTCTAAAACTTTTGAACTTCTCTCTAGATTATCTCTCGATTCGTTGAAGAAATCAACGAAATAATTACATATTCGGAATCTACGCGACGAACCCTTCTTAGAGGTATAAATTTCTTTTTATGTTATTTAAGTTGGTAGGTTAGGGTAGTTGAAGTTGGTTGGTATATTATAAATTGATATTGCAAAGTTATGATCAAATATATGTTTAGATATGATTAAGTTTGTCAAAATTACAAAAAGGTAAAGTTTAGAATTAAAATGGTGATATTTGTATCTAGATGTTTAACCGCATACCAACTGTTCGGTTTAATGTCTAAGAGAATATAATTTCGTGATTAAGCTTAGGATAATAACCATTAAGTTTTATGTTATGTGAGTAATAGTAATTTATGATTTAAATAGGCAATCGAACGAGTTAAAGTTTGTTGTGAGTCTCGGTTGATCGCGTATTACGTCTCAATTTGGTTAAGGTATGGATTTCATTTCTTTTGAATCGTGGGCAACTATTTGTTGTAGTTGACCCTTCCAAAAGGTGGTTCACCGCCTTATGATTGATCAACAGAACGTGATCAACAAATGTGAAATTATACACACACATACACATTGATTTTGGTTTATTGAATAAATTGTTTGAACATTTTGATGTTTTATTAAAATGTGTCTCATATGAGATTGTTTATGAAAAATGTGAAGTATATAGACTATAATTTCTATGATCGCCATTTGGGTAAGTGGCATATGTTTAGTTTTCGTTGATTTTAGAATAACCCAATAAATGGGCACATTATTTGGGATGCCTTCTATGGAGGCTTTGTTGTCATGGCGTCCTGCATATGACGGTCCACCAGAGTTAAGCATATGTGGCTTACGTGAACCCACTCTGGGGGACTTGGCTGACTTTGTTGGCTCCAGGGCGGATGAATCGATTCTAGAAGTTTACCCACAGAATATGTGACCGTGGTTAAATTCACGGGGGACTCGTTGTGTGTGCCCGCATGTCGACCCAGTTCGTGTGACTGATCACCCCACGAACACGACATGAATTGACGGACTTTATTTATATTACGTTTTGAAATTAAAGTGTGAACCGTTCTTGAAATTATTGTCTTTGAAAATTACTGAACATTTCTTTTGCTATGAACTTGAATTTCAAGAACATTCTTCGAAATGAATTTTTAAGTCTTCCGCATCGTTATCGATGTTTTCATTATTATTTTTTAATTTATATTATAATCCATTCACTGAGCCCTGTGCTTAGCCGTGTTTTTGTTTTCTGACACGGCAGGTTCGAAGTGACGTTTACGGGGACGAGACTTGAGATCGAGCGTGAAATTTTGGAGTTCTTAGACTTGCCTTATTATATAAACGTTCTAAGTTTATAAACACTTTTTGAAGTGTAAGATTTTGGATTGTAATATATGTTTAGAGTTTATTAGTAGCTCTAAATTAGTTGTGTATTATGTTAAGTCCCGTTCGTGACATTAACCGTTCCGGACCACGGGGACGGGGGATGTTACAAATATGGTATCAGAGCCAGGTTTCGATCCTGGGACCTGTGGGTTATGGGGAACGGGTGATGTCACAAATATGGTATCAGATCATAGGTATCGACTTTTAGATTAACTAGGTTTAACCTGTGAGGATTGGGTAGACATTAGAATGGGTAGACTATAATTTAATTCTATTTACTGATTTTCAATCCGTAACTATTTTGAATTCTGATTTGATATTGTTCTATGTTAGAATGTCGAGATGTGGTCACCCACGTAAATCCAGATCTTAACCTGAGGGTAACCCAAATCCCATTCCAGTAAGGGGTACAAGTGAGCCTAATATTGCTGGTGTGGTTTGTCAGACCATGTCAAGTATAATGCCTACATACCTTGAGCAGGCCATATTAATTTAATTGATTTATCTGTTTTTGCCTTGTTTGATACCGGGGCAACACACTCTATTGTTTCTGAACAATTAGAATCCCGGTTAAAACCTTATGAGCAAACCACCGAATTTCCAGTTGTGATATCTACCCCTATAGGTGGTTCAATCTGTGTGTTAACTCGATTTTCAAATTGTCCGTTATTTATTGGAGACCGCATACGGGAGGTCACTCTACTTCCAATGCATATGTCCCACTTTCAATTAATATTGGGTTTGGACTGGTTGTCACACCACCGTGCAACTATAGACTGTAACACCAAACAAATATTATTTGGGGATACTGACAAACCAGACGCAATCTTCCAACGAGGTACTCCAAAAGAAGATGTTAGTGCTTTAACCTCTATTACTGTGAAGCAGTATACTTGGCAAAGTAACGAAGGTTTTTTTTTTGCCTCGTTACAAGATCCCGAACAGGTAATCCCTACTTCTGTACCCATACCTGTTGTTTCCGAATATCTAGACGTATTTCCCGATGATCTACCGGGTATATCACCAGTCCGGGAAGTCGAATTTACCATCGATCTAGTCCTGGGAGCTTCTCCTATTTCCAAGGATCCCAATCGAATGGCTCTAACTGAAATGAAGGAACTCAAAACTCAATTCGATGATTTATGGAAGAAAGGTTTCATTCGACCCAGTGTCTCATCCTAGGGAACTTCGGTTCTCTTTGTCAAAAAGAAAGACGGTACGGTGCGTCTTTGTATTGATTACCGGGAGCTTAATAAAGTAACGATCGGTAACAAGTATCCGTTGTTGAGAATCGACGATATGTTCGATCAATTACAAGGGGCACGATACTTTTCCAAAATTGATCTTCGGTTCGGGTACCATCAACTTCGTATCCAAGATTGTGATATTCCGAAAACCTTCGTTACTTCGTATTAATATTGGGTTTGGACTGGTTGTCACACCACCGTGCAACTATAGACTGTAACACCAAACAAATATTATTTGGGGATACTGACAAACCAGACGCAATCTTCCAACGAGGTACTCCAAAAGAAGATGTTAGTGCTTTAACCTCTATTACTGTGAAGCAGTATACTTGGCAAAGTAACGAAGGTTTTTTTTTGCCTCGTTACAAGATCCCGAACAGGTAATCCCTACTTCTGTACCCATACCTGTTGTTTCCGAATATCTAGACGTATTTCCCGATGATCTACCGGGTATATCACCAGTCCGGGAAGTCAAATTTACCATCGATCTAGTCCTGGGAGCTTCTCCTATTTCCAAGGATCCCAATCGAATGGCTCTAACTGAAATGAAGGAACTCAAAACTCAATTCGATGATTTATGGAAGAAAGGTTTCATTCGACCCAGTGTCTCATCCTAGGGAACTTCGGTTCTCTTTGTCAAAAAGAAAGACGGTACGGTGCGTCTTTGTATTGATTACCGGGAGCTTAATAAAGTAACGATCGGTAACAAGTATCCGTTGTTGAGAATCGACGATATGTTCGATCAATTACAAGGGGCACGATACTTTTCCAAAATTGATCTTCGGTTCGGGTACCATCAACTTCGTATCCAAGATTGTGATATTCCGAAAACCGCATTCAGAACTCGCTATGGGCACTACGGATTCTTAGTAATGCCTTTCGGGCTAACTAATGCTCCAGCGGTCTTTATGGATCTTATGAATCGGGTTTTCAAGGATTATCTTGATGACTTTGTTATCGTGTTTATCGATGACATATTGATATACTCAAAGTCAAGAGAGCAACATAATCAATATCTTCAAATTGTTTTGGAAACTCTTCGAACGAAAAAGTTATATGTAAAACGTTATGTAACGATGGTAATCTTTATTGTTCATTGTCGACAAATTCTAAGTGATGGTAGTGGTTATTGACACATAAATGCATGATTTATAAGTATGTTTTTTTATTAAAGAAATTATATTGTCATGGTGATCGGGACTTCACGAAGTGCCTGTTGGTTTCATGGTTTGAAATTGTTATGGTGATTAATTGTATTAATGATGAATATAATTTACAATAATTTACAAATAGAAAAAGAAATTAAATTTCCATAACATATATCATGATGGTAGTGGTTGTAATTAAAAGAAAGTTTGAGGGCCTTTCTAGAAATTGGTCTAAAAGTTCCTTAAACCCTTGACTTGTTCACAATTTTTGGTGGATGTTGGTGGTGTGAGGCGCCGAGAAGAGAGAAATGAGGGAAGCCTTGAAGGATTATTTCTTCAATTCATATTAAGCAGCTAATGGACTTCTCTGTTTCAAAAGGTAACATCTAATCCTTAGTTAACTTTGGAAATCCTATCATTTAGAAAAAAAAAATCTCCCCTTGTTAAATCCTATCGTGTAAATCCATCATGAAATGAACTTAATGTTGGGATTTTGAGTGGTAATTAGTTGGAAAACTTAGATTAAGGAATGATTAAGACAATCTTTATTCCTAGTTTTGTGGTTAAATCGAATTTTGTTTGAGTGATGAATAAAACCTTCGTGGGATCGATCGGTGTTCAAGAGCTGCCGAAAGCCTCGGTCAACCGGGAGTTACTCAATCGGGGTCGCCCGGGAGTCTTCCCTACCGGGGCGTGGCACGAGACCCTCATTCGAGGGAACCGGGAGGCAGACCCGGGAGCCACGACGGACTAAAGTTCGGTTTGAACCTCGACCCGAGTGGGTTTGTTAGTTGGAGATTTTGCAAACAGGGTTATTTCGGGGCTTATTTGTGCTTAGGTTTAACCGTGTTCCCAATTAACTAAATGTAGGTGCCCGGTAAATATCCAACTTTAATGCGGAAAGTGTGTTAATTTGCTATCAAGAGGTGAGTTCCCTTGTTTAAAATTCTCATAAACTGGAAATGGTGTATATGGTTAATCCTAACAAGTTTATTGAAGTGAATGCGATATTTTGGGAAATTAATAAATGTCTATGTGGTTAGTAATAACATGCATTTATTCTCTCATGGGTCTAATTTTGTGCGACAATTTGATTTATTGCGGGAAGTGTGCCTTGGCTTTTTTTGTTATACCATCGGAGATGGTAGAACCATGTATCCGGAATGCGTTTCCTGTGCACACGGTAACGACATCTACTTGGGGGCGAATGGGGATCTACTGGGGGTCCCAGGTGTGGTTATACGATGAGAACTTGAAAATTAATTCCAGACGCGGAACTGTTCACGAGAATGCATTGTTTGGTATTCATTGATTTAATCGTTAATAAATTGATTTTCTATGTTATTTTCCAAATTGGTCGAGGTTGGGGAATCACTAGACCACCCGGTCTTACTCTCGCTTTCAAATTCTTCTTAAAATCCATTTTCAGGGAAGGGAACTGTTGGCGCTTCATGTTAGAGAAAGGAAAATAAAGTTGGGTGCTAGAGGTCGAAGGATGTTGGAATAGAAGCAGTGTTATAAGTGGAACGGTAGTATCTCGGTTGTGATATAAAATTTTGCTAAAGTTGTGTTTTTCTTACTTGCTTATGTCCTGAAGTGGGACCCGTTTGGGATTAAATTTTATGTTACGTTATCGTTTGTTGCGGGGCTTTACAGATGGTATCAGAGCCGGGAGCCGGATTAGTGTGCCAGCGAGGACGCTGGGCTCCCAAGGGGGGTGGATTGTAAGATCCCACATTGGTTGGGGAGGGGAACGAAAGTTGCCTTATAAGGGACTAGATACCTCCTCTACCAGACGCGTTTTAAAACCGTGAGTCCGGGTGTGTGGACAAAGCGGACAATATCTGGTACGGTTGACGCGGGATGTTACAAGTACTGCTCCCCATCCTTCTTTACAACCACCAACTTCTATTATTATATAATCTGTCACTAATGGTAATTCCAATGGTTTTATATTTTTAACTGTTTCCTTTATTGTTTGAACTAATTTTATATCTTCTTTATTAAAATGTCTTTGGCCACTTTTAGTTGTTTTACTGTATAATGGCCCAACTAATTTTGAAAGGTTTGGAATAAACTTTCTGGCATAATTTACTAATCCCAAAAAGGCTTGAATCTGTTTAAGATTTTCTAATTTTTCTAGAAAATTTAAAATTTTTGTAGAAAAATATGTGATTGTAATTTTATCTTTCCATTCCCTATTTCTAGGCCAAGAAAAGATATTTTTCGTTTAAATAACTCCATTTTTCTTTTAGAGATTACTATACCATTCTTTTTAATCTCTTCGAAGATCTTCCGTAAATGTTTCTCATGTTCCTGCAATGTTTCACTAGCAACTAAAATGTCCACAATATAAACCAAACAAAAATCATACTTAAGGAAAATATTGTCCATGAACCTTTGAAATATTAATGGTGCGTTTTTTAGCCCAAAACTAAGAACATTCCATTCATATTGTTCTTCTAAACATGTAAAAGTTGTCCATGGTTTAAACTTTTCTTCTAGCTGTAATTGATTATATCCTGATTTTAAATCAAATTTAGAAAATACATTTTTCTTTTGTATAAGATTTAATAAACTATATTTGTTAGGAATATTGTAGCCATCATCGTCTGTATTATCATTTAATCTTTTATAGTTATAAACTATTCTTGCTTTCCCTCTTTTAATCTCACTGTGATTTCTAACTATAAAGGTTGCTGATTTGTGAGGGCTTTCAGATTTTCTAATTAATCCTTGTTCTAACATTTCTGGTATTTGATTTTTTAAATTCTTCTTTATCTAAAGGATTATATTCTATGTTTGCAGTTCTAATTGTAATGTCTGGGTTTTTAATCTTAAATTTGCATATATATTTTACTTTTGATTTTTTAATATCTTCTCCAATTAATCCTATTTTTTCTAAATGTAGAATTATAGGGTAATTTATACTTGTTGTAACATCTTTTCCTTTTTCCAACTCATGCGTCAAAAAAATTGTAAGTAATTTGAAAGTGTCATTTTCGATAAAAGTTTTATTTTGATGTTGTTTTAAAAAGTCTAAATTCCCTTGTCCACCACGCTTGCGGGAGAACTCTGATGTATTTGTATATTGTATTGTAGGAAAACTGTAACTATGTTTACTTAATGTAATACAATTTTTGTTAATTGTAATTCCACCATTTATTCCAAATATAAAATTTAAACCTAATATAAAATTTGTCGATTTTATATATTCAGGGTTAATATTTACCTGTGATATTTCATATTTCACACTGTAATTTCCTGCAAAATCTAAGAATTGTATTCCTGTTGGTTCTATATAATATTTTATTGAAATTAATCTATCTTCAACTGTTCTAGTTACTATTTTATATGATAACTCTTTATGATATTTTACAGGTACTAAGCTGTAAGAAATTACACTTTTTGTTGCCTCTGTATCTAATAAAGCTGTTAAGTCTAGAAATTTATTATTATCTAACCATAATCTACATTGTAAATTAATCATGTTTGTGGATCCTGTAGTTTGAATAAGTGTATGTTCATTATATTCTTCAGTCATTTTAGCTATAATATTTTCTTCTTTTTGCTTTTTCTTATTGTCTAAGTTTTCAATATTTTTAATTTTTTCTTCTAAATTATCTATTCTTAATTTGTGTAGTTCTGCTGTTATTTCTAATTTTTCTATCTTTTCAGTGTATCTTTCAATATCTATATTTTTCTTTTTTATATCTTTTTTATATCTTTTTTATATCTTTTTTTGTATTTATGTCTATGTCAAATAATTTTTTAAGACACATATAACAAATTTCTTTAAAACGCATATTACACTGTGATCTTTTATCTATAATTGGATAATATCCACATTTACAACATTTAATATAATTATTTCCACGTCTGTGTATCCAATTATGTATACATTCTTCTTGCTCTGTATTAACATATGTATATGTAATCTTTGTTAGTGTTTTATCTTCTTCGTTTTCACTATATATACTACATATAGATTCATTATCTTAATTGTCTGTTTCTACAAGTTCTATGTCATATTCTCTTATTTGTTCTACTAAATTGCTTCTATCTATGTTTCTGTTTCTATTAGGACATTTGTTAGCTAAATGTTGTTCATCTCCACATACAAAACATTTACATTTACGTGTTTGTGGTTTTTTGACATATTTATTTTTATAATATGGTTTATAACCTTTCCTGTATGTAGTGTTTTTTCTAAGTTTTTTCTTTTTATTGTCATAATGACCATATGCTTGTGGTGTATAAATAGTTGTTTTACAAAATGCATAAGCGTTCTTTTTTAATTGTTCCTGTAAAGTAACTTCTTCTTTACATTTATCTTCTAATATACTAAATGTGTATGTTATTCTAGGTCCTATTCCTAGATTATTTTGAGTTTCAAAATTTTGTTTCCATGACTCATGTATATGTCTTCCTAGATCTCCTCGTAATTTAATAAAATATTTATCACATAATCTATCATCCATAGCTTGACCTGTTTGTGATAATAATCTTGTGAAATCTAATGTAAATTCATTAATGTATTTCATGTCTGCTATACTTAATTGTTCCAAGTTTCTAATTGTTGTGTCCTGTATTAAACTATTATTTTTTGCTGGATCAATCCTAATATGAGAGTTCTAATTTGTGATGTAAAATTGTATGGGTTGTCTCCTAAAGCTTTTAATCTGTTTACTTCATCTGGATCTTGGGCTTTTTTACTTTGCCAAATGCCCAAATCAATTGGACCTAATGTTGTTTCTAAATATGAAAACATATCCATGTTGTCTTTTTTATTTGTTTCCCACATTCTTACGACTGTTTGTTCCCATTCTAATATTTCATCCATCCATAATTGTGGTTTTTGTTGTTCTGATAATAACATACTACTGCTATATATATTTCCTATAGGTAGTCTGTTACCTTTTCCTATTGTATTAGCTTCTTTTTGATATTCTATAGAAGTTTTTGTCCATAATTCTCTTCCTATTATATGTAACACCCGTAAAATGTGGGCAAAATAGTTAATTTTTAGAAAATAAAGTTTATGGATAAAATAAGAAAATTGAGGGGCCCAAAATGTAAGATGATAAAAAAACGGGGCCTAAAGGGGCCTAAAACCCTAGGTATCCTTCATTTTCATTCCTAGAGTTTTAGACGTCTGTGTGTGTGAGGTGATGCGGCGCAGAGAAAGAGGGAAGGGCGATTGGAACTTCTCAGGACCTAATTTGGGAAATCTGTATATCGAGCAAGATTTATCTTCAAGAGATATGTTTAATCGAAATCTGGTATTCCATCCTCTTTGAATCGCATTCATTTGGGTTTGGGGTTTTGTAGTTGTTAAATCGATGAAGGGTGGGAGCGCAGTGGGGTAACGTTTGGACTATGGGATTTAAATCTGTATTTGTAACATATGACCACTAGTTATATTAATTAAGCGTTTATAGGAAGGTTTGGATTGCGATTATATTTTCCTGTTCAAAATATGGGCATAGGCGAAAGGGTTGAAACCTCGCAGTTCATACGAATGGGGGACGCCCGGTATGGATTGAATCGGGGTGGCCCGGTGTCTCTACGACCGGGGTCACTCGGTGTGATTTTGACCGGGGCCACCGGGGGGGTACTCGACTTCTGAGATTCATAGGATAAGTATATTCTCTAATTTTTTAGCCAAATCGCACCTAGAAACTCTTGGAATTTAGAACTGTTGATTAACGACTTTATTAAACGAAATGTAGGGGTTTGTTCCGTGCAAGGTTAGAATTCAGGAGAGTACTGAGTTTTCTCAACAAGGTGAGTTCCCTTATTTTCAACAAATGTTAATGTATTTTCGAACTGGAAATGGGTTATTTTACATTGCTTATTATGCATGTTGTTAATCATGATTAAACAATATTTTCATGTTGATATGATGTTGTTGGGTAAAGTCTCATTTATATCTCTCATATGTGTTCAAGTTGTAATGTGGCGCACTATTCAATTATGAGTTGGTCATGACCATATGTACTTATTTAACCATCGGGGATGGTTAAGCCGTGTATTTGGAATTTGTTTCCCTATACATGGAAACGGCATCGACATGGGGGGCCGTATGGGGATCTACTGGGTGCCCCAAGGACGAGTGGTCCTTACGATCGTGGACGAATTGTGGCGTAAGCTAGGTGCTTCATGTGGCATTATGTTGTGAGATTGAATTTATCATTTGCGTAAATCTAGTATGTTTATAAATGGACAAGGTTGGGAATTCACTAGACCTCTCGGTCTAATCCTCACTTTCTATTTTCCTAAAACCCCTTTTCAGGTAACATAGTCGTTTTTTGATCTGTTAAAGAGAAAGAGAAGTGCTAGAGGTTAGCATGCTGAAGTTCGGGCCTTAGTGCGGCATAGTTACTATTTATTTATAGATTCTCGGTTGTAATAGACTAAGTTCTAGACGATTTAAATTCCTGATTTCCAGATATTTCTATTGGGGACTATTGTTGGATATTTAGTCTTAACTTATCTATTTCTGTTGGTAAATTCAAAAAGGGTTGTTACAATTTGTATCAGAGCCATAGTTTAAGGGATTTAGGCGACGAGTTGGGCCTAAACTTAAACTGTAGGATATGGGACACAACCGAGAAACTAGGATGCCCTAGGGTTACCGCTATAGGAACGTGTGTCTTGAGAGGTGGGGACTAACATGTAAGGTAGATTTGGAATTACATCTGGCCAATGTAATTGCGAATTTACAGGTGCATGTACGTGCTCGAAATACCACTCTATGCGTAGAGGTCAATAGGAGGTTGGTTATGCGGGAATAATTTAGCTTTCGCCACGATCGGAAGGTTATTTTGTGGGGTTAGCCTATGAAGGAGTGTTCGGATGGAATGAATTTCTAGCCATGCGTTGTTGGCAATAGCTTGATGTGGTGCGTGAGATTGCTTGCGTGAGTTTGATGATAAATTCTAGAAGGAGCATTATCAAGGCATAACAAACCAACCAAGGTAGAGCGGTTTGTGCTCGAGTTGGGAGAAGGTTTGATTAAAGGGAACTTTCAGTGTCAAGTGAGTTCCTACGATGGTAGTTGATATGTTGTTTTGTTCGGGAAGAATAATATATAAAAAGGTTTGGGTTAAGATTCTGAAAGGGTTAAATTCAAGGTTGGGAGAAAAGTGAAATATCGTGACCTCCCAATCGTGATTGAATTAAATTATTGGTGGAAACTGAATGAGGAGAAAATGTGATTAGGATATCGACCTGTAGGGAATCAAATATTGAAATCGTATAAATTATGCACCAGGGCTCGAAGAGAGAGCTTGGTGGGGTGATCTGTTAGATAGGATGTGCAACACCAAGATTGCAAGCTATTGTCGGAACGAGAAAATGATCGTTAGCCAAAGTTTGGATGCCAGGATAATAGGGTAAATGTAACAGTTGACCTCAAATGAGTGATTAGCCTTCAATTACAAGTGAGTTCATGTTTGGTGTTTATAAAGGTATCTCGAGAGCTTATTCAAGATTAAAAGTGGATGCATACAAATCAAATTTCATATTTTTGGGAACAAGTTGACGAGCGCAAGTGTGTGTTTAAATCAGAAAGGTAAACCTATAATTTTCCTTCATTGCATAATAAAACTTTGAATTTTTGGATTTGTGAATTATATCATTTTCTTCATGACGAGCTAAACTTCATTGCGAAAATCACGAAAATAGTTGACTGCAAGTTGTGCAATCGAAATGGGTTTGACACGTGATATCTTATAACTGCATGCGAGAACCAACTGTTTTAACTCGGGCAAACGGTTTCGGTCAAAACTTCCCTAGTGTATAGGGAAGATTTCTTTCTGCAGCACGATTGTCATGACACCGTCTTATTTGGTCAAAATGGTATTTTATAGGAAACTGCATGCAAATTATGCTTGAGATCATGATGCATAACCTTGAGTTATGAGGGTGTTGAGTCATGTGTGCTTAAAAATGATTTCAAGTATTACACCTTTTGAATGTTCAATATGAGAAATAACTTTCAATTATAAAAATATCATGCATGAAGGCTATAAACTCAGAAGGTCGGGTGAGTTAGTGGTTTGAAGTATAAAGAAAGAACCCGGGAGAAGGGAATGTATCGGTCAAGCCTGTGATGTGCGATTGATACTTTTGTTATTTATTAAGGAAAATAGGGAAGATCGGTAATGTCGTTATGACGAATGGAGCCTTGCTCAGAAATTCGTCTTGTGGTTATAAGTATTTGTCGAAAGTGAAGCATAGTTTAAAAGGGGTTGAGCCTGAGTTTTGAATTATTAGAATGATTTCTTAAGTTAGATCTCGCTCCAAGTAAACTGTGAACCTCTTTCAAGTGGAGACGGCGAAGTGTTAAGCTAGGCGCGATCCACTTAGCAAGGTAAGCTCCGTTAGAAAATCTGGCGGTTGGGGCGGGCACTATGGGAGCATCGTCTTGTCGTTTTCTTCACATATCAAGGTTGGCAACTGTTTGAGATGTTGCCGAAGGATTGGAAGGCCAGATGTTTAGAGAAGGTGGATATTGTCGGAGGTGAGGGAACATGTCGGAATGTTATGGTAATGGAAAGTGGTTGCTTGGGAGGGAAGTTGTTACCCCTGAGATTTTAACAGTTCGAATGGTAGAAGTGTTTAGTACCATTAAAGTGAGTGCTTGGACTATATCAGATATTGGGATATGTGATACATTTGGATGAGGGAAGAGATGAGGCCAGGAGATGGGACTGGGTCTTGCATGCGAATAGGTAGTTATGAAGATAAGTTTGGTTATGTGTGCGGATGATCGTGAGGACTTGGTCTTGCCTCCTAACAAATTCAAGTGTACCTGTGTCATGTGGTGAGAAGAAGGTGTTAGATTAAATTAGCCCCCAATTTAATTGAATGTTTTATAAAGAATTGTATTTTAGGCTTTTTTAATTGTTGTGTGGGCTTGAGCATTTTATTTGTAAATGGGCCCTATATAAAGGTTCCCATGGCTCATTTTTTCATAAGATTGTTGGAGAAGACACTTTTAACACACAGAGACTAGGTGAATCAGATGAGAGTCGATTAATGTTTAGTGTGGTGTTCTTCCCAATATCCCCTCCATTGTTAATCAATCTAAGCATATGAGATGTGATTTTGATGATTATTGTTGTTAATTTATCTCTTATATCTTCTATTTTATGGAGTTCTTCATTTGTTGTCTGTATTTGGATCTAACAATTGGTATAAGAGGCAAATGAAGAAACTCTTCTTCATTTCGGTCATCTATGGCAACAATGGAAGATTGAATGATTATTTTGTTGTTTTGGTGCTTAGATTGATTCAATCACATGAGCCTTGACACAAATATCATTTCTATAGTTTATTTCCTGTTTTGTGCTTATTGGAAATCTATTTCTTCATTTAGATGAGATTTGGATGATCTTTGATCGAAGATTTTATTGATTTATGACCAAATCTGATTTCTGCACACCACATGTTTGATGAAATGTCTATGAGAAGATTTAATTTCATTTTGGTTAAATCTGATCAGTTTTATTATATGTGTGTGTTCTTGATCCTTTCTGATTTATTGGTCTAACATTTGATAAGCACTAAGTAGATGGTTGATCTATGATCCCATCCTTTTGTGTGCTTTAGTCCATAACAATTTTTGCACCTTGGATTCAAGGTTGTTGATCTTTGATCTGGCTTTATTTATATCCGAGATTGGACTCTCTTTCATCCAGATTTTGTTCAAAATTTCGTTGCTCATAATTGATTAAATGAAAGACTAATTCATTTGGGTCTTGGAAAATGTTGCTTGATCCAAATTCGGAGAGACAAGGTTGGATTCTCGTTGATCATGGCCATTGAGAATGATGTCATTTCCAACATTCAGATCAGAAATGAATTGGCTTTGTTTTTGTTTGAAATCAAAAGTGCAGAAGGATTAGTTCATGATTCGAACAGTGGCCTCAGAAGTTGATTTTGTGCAGTTAATTAACAGATTCTAAAAGATTAGAAATGTGCAGATCAGTTCGAACAGATATGATTCCAAGATTTATGGCTGTTGTTTTAGCATGTGCAGAACTTGAGAATCAAAGAAGAAAAATAGTCATTGTCCAAACAAAATGTCCAAACAGAATGTGTGTTGCTGTTCAAGTTTCAGATCATAAATTCCAGAGTGTACAGCATAATTTGTTGTTGTTTGTGTTAGAAATGTGCAACAAATCGTACAGATATGTCCATCCAATATGCATTCTGATTTCAAAATGTTGTTATTGTTCATTCGAGATGTACAATCTGTCCAAATGCCCATTAAGTACAGATCCATATGCCTACTATTTCGAAATATGCAGAGTTAGACTTGGTTGCAGTCGGATGAATCTAGAGTTAAGCGCAATACATCCAGAGTTGTTGTCAGATTTACACAGCTGTGGCATTTTGATCATATCTCTCTCATTATCGCTCCAAATTTCATGATTCCAGATGCGTTGGAAACCTAAGACACAGTTGTTCAACTTTGATGTTTTGAGTTTTCCCGAAATAAAGCTGCTTATAGGTCAAAAACAGTGTTGAAGTCGAGTGATAGTTGTTGGACAGAAGGTTATTTGTTGTTGTTTGTTGTTGTTTGTTGTTGTTTGTTGTTGTCCATGTTAACACAAATTGTTTGAGAATATATTGGAACTGTGTTATGCCATGACAGAAGTGTGCTAATCATAAACAAGTGCAAAATTCAAAGTATGTAGTGCAAAGTTGCTGTTGATGAGCTTAAAGCAGAAAGTTGATGTTGTTGGTTTAAAACCGAAAGGGGTTGTTATGTTCAAATTCTAGACTTGCAGACTTACAGTCATGATTGTATAGAGTTATGACAGTTGTTCTTGGACTTAACATATTCGAAGTATCTGCAGGAGCTGAATATTTTTTAATATGTGCAGATTTCGAAGTGTGCAGATGATTGTTCTCCATTCAAAGTAATTGTAACAGAAAATTGATGGTGTTTGTGTTCGTGATTTATGCAGAGGTTCTGATCACAGGTTCTTATCACACTTACCCACAGAGGCTAAAGTGTAGAAGTTTCTGCAGAGCTTCTGTCGGTTGTCGAAAACTCTTCAGAGGCTGTGAAGTGTAGAACCCTGTGCATGCGCTGAAGTTCAGAGGGGCAGAATAGGCACATCAGAGGCTAATGTGCAGCGCCTCTGTAAGTCTGTCTCAGAGAGTGCAGAAGTGATTCAGAGGTGTATAAAGGCTATTGGTACAGAGCTTCTGTAAAACAACACAGAAACATCCATAGAGGCTCTGTGACCAAAACCTCTGAGGTATGAGCAACGACCAGAGGTAGACCAAAGGATGTTATACGCAGAGGCTGATGTGCATAAGTTTCTGCAGAGCCTCTGTACATGTGATCAGAGGCTGTCCAGAGCTCTCTGAAGACTGATTTGACATGCTCTTGGATTATCCGGAGGGCTGCTGTGGTGCTCACTTTCACACTACATAAATGATCTTGAATGCATTCAGAAATGATCTTGAGGAATAGAATCATGCAGAGATGCTATGTGAAATGTGCAGAGCTCTAAAACGCAGAGCTTGATCAAAGATGCAGATATGCTCTTAAGGTGTCCGCAGAGGCTCTAACCGAGAATAACACAACCATATTTTGAGCTCTGTGGACCAAAACCTCAGAAGAGTAGTAACATAAGGGGGGAGTACCAGAGGTAGACCCAAACACGCACATCAGAGGTCGATGGTCCAGAGGTTGCACTGAGCCAAGAGCCCAAAGCCCGAAATTTTCGAATTTTCTGACAGCATTGCGCTGTTTCAGAACCACGTGCACAACTTTTTACTCGAAGCTCCGATTTATATGAGTCCAGTTGCGTTGAATCGCTAAAACACAGACGTATGATTTTGATGTTTTGACTTTTCTCAAATTCCGTAAGCTGATGTGCCAGAATCAGTGTCAAAGTTTGCGTTAGCGTGCTGGACCGAAAGCATTGCATTGCACTCATGCTCTTTCCGCTTTCAAGAACGGTGTTCTCTCGTCTATTCTTCATGGATTCAAGCTACGTTTGTGACATATTGCATGTCACTCCCTCATATGATTTTCAAGTTTAAATCTCGGTGTTGAACGCTTGCTCAACGGGATCTTAAGAGTCAAATTTTCTGTTTTGACTACTATTATGCACAGCTGAGGGAAAGCTTGCACAACTCACTCATTTTTCATCCAAAATTGATGAATCAAAGTTCGTTAGAAAGCTAAGAGGCTGGAGTTCAATGTGCATGTTATATGTTTTCTCTGAATCAGGCTTCTTGATGGTCAAAAACAGCGGTGAAGTTGAGTCATGAAAGGTGGACAAAAAGGGATAAATTGTCTCGGTCTTTCAGGAATATGAGCCTACATTTGAGCGGGAGATTGTGATGCTTTGAAGACTCGAAGAACGGCACACCAAAGCTTCTAAAGAAAGCAAGGGAGAGACTATATGATGATGCTTTCTTTATAAAACATTAGGGGGAGATTGTTAGATTAAATTAGCCCCCAATTTAATTGAATGTTTTATAAATAATTGTATTTTGGGCTTTTTTAATTGTTGTGTGGGCTTGAGCATTTTATTTGTAAATGGGCCCTATATAAAGGTTCCCATGGCTCATTTATTCATAAGATTGTTGGAGAAGACACTTTTAACACAGACAGACTAGGTGAATCAGATGAGAGTCGATTAATGTTTAGTGTGGTGTTCTTCCCAATATCCCCTCCATTGTTAATCAATCTAAGCATATGAGATGTCATTTTAATGATTATTGTTGTTAATTTATCTCTTATATCTTCTATTTTATGGAGTTCTTCATTTGTTGTCTCTATTGAGATATAACAGAAGGGGTGGCGAGATTATATGAAAAGGATTGCAAATGACGTATTACGAGTATGAACAGGTGGTTGTTACTTTATGCCAGATTAGATGTGTAAGTCAGTGATGTATTAAGGGGTTGTCGTTTATTCGGGTTGATAAGTTTTGGGTCATAATGCTGGGCAAGGGTAAGCGTAAATCTCGGCTAGAAATTTTGAAGAGGGATTCTAATGCGACAAGTGGGTTAGGTGATAAATGGCGACTGCCTAGAAGAACTCTTATTCTCCTTGATTGCGGTAAACTTTGGGTGGGTTCATCTGATTCTAACGGAACGTTAACGGGAATGTTTTATGAGATAAGTAGATGCCGATTGTCAGATTGAAGTATGGTTGTTGAGAAAACGAGACTAGTAAGTCGCCATAAGGGGGTAAGTTGAAACTGAGAAGTTCACTCGGTGGAACAGAAGAATGTGGAGTATGGCTATGAGGGTCATCCTTGCGAACATTTGAGCGTCACGCAAAATTATGAGAAGCTTACGGATTTGGTTATGGGCTATTATTAATCTGTGTGTGTCTGGTCTAAAGCTTGCAACCTTTAGTAAGCCTTTCTCTTGAAGTAGTGGTCTATGTCTTTCTAGAAGCAATGTAAAGTGGTTGATCGAGATTCCCGAAAGGGATAGATTGCAGAATGTAAATAAGTATTAGTGTGATAAGCATTCTGAGTGAGCATTAAGGTTGTTGTCGGAAAAGTTAAATTTGTATTATGAGAAAGTATTGCTCCTCTTGTAGGGCAAGTGGAATCAGAATAAAAACTAGGGAAGTTATGGGTTATAGATAGGTTAGTGGTATTCGGTTATGTGTTTGGGGGCGAGCTAAACTCTTCGACAGATTATTCGGGCATTGAATATGTGGAGAGTTTACGTTCTCAAGTATTTATGCAAGTGTGCAAAGAAATATGTGGGAATGATATTTCGATTGAGATACGCGTGGAATGGACATATTGGCATTTATGATTATGGGTAAATTGGGTATTATCAAGTAATAGTAATCGATGTTGGGGATAGGGATGGGAGTAAGTATTAAGGCATTGTGTATGGCCAGTGTGTTTTGATGTTATATTTTTGTAAATCAGGGTTTTTTTTCTTGCATGGGGTTGTGTCGTACGTTGGAAAGAAATGAACGCTGATGTGATTATGAGATTTAGGGGATTGATGGATTCGGTGGTGTTCTGCCTTGCGCCTTTGAGTTTAACTCAGCTCGACGAGGGAATAAATGGGCTGAAGAACGAAGGGTGGTACATGGTTAGATATAAATATATGGATATCCCAAGGATTAACTATGGATGATGTTTCGGATAATGTTTTGTCTTGCACGGTGAAACTGTGGGTCACCAAAGATCTAGTGATCGATGTTGTGTCGTTACTGTTGGGGTAATCATAGATGGCTTACCAAGAATCATATTGTTGAATGAAAGGAATCTATACATGTAGCCTTGAAGTTAAAGTGTAAGAGTGACACTGCGTCAAGAGGGTGTTTTGGGGAGTTTTCTGTTGTGTTCAGAAAAGGACGAAAGGACATCGAAATTCCAGTTGGGGACAGAGTAATGTTGGTATTGTCGCCATGGAGAAGAGTGGTCCGCTTTTGAATGAAAGGGAAGTTAAACCCACGTTATCTTGGACCTTTCGAAGTCATGGAGTGAGTTAGAGAAGTGGCGTTCAAGTTGGAATTGCCCAAAGAGCTGAAGGGTATTCACAACACTTTCCACATCTCAAATTGAGAAAGAGATTAGCAAATGTGGATATGGCAATATCGCTGCAAGATGTTTGAGTAGATGAAAAGTTAAACTTCGCCAAAGAGCCTGACTCTTTCGTGGATCGTAAGGTTAAGCGGCAAAGGACAAAGGATATTAACCTGATAAAAGTTCAGTGGAGGTTTCACAAGGGGAGAGAAGCGACGTGAGAACTAGAGTCGGAAATGAGGTCAAAACATCCGCACCTTTTTACCGAAGAAATTCCGAGGACGGAATTCTTTTAAGGAAAGGAGAGTTGTAACACCCGTAAAATGTGGGCAAAATAGTTAATTTTTAGAAAATAAAGTTTATGGAGAAAATAAGAAAATTGAGGGGCCCAAAGTGTAAGATGATAAAAAAACGGGGCCTAAAGGGGCCTAAAACCCTAGGTCTCCTTCATTTTCATTCCTAGAGTTTTAGACGTCTATGTGTGTGAGGTGATGCGGCACAGAAAAAGAGGGAAGGGCGATTGGAACTTCTCAGGAGCTAATTTGGGAAATCTGTATATCGAGCAAGATTTATCTTCAAGAGGTATGTTTAATCGAAATCTGGTATTCCATCCTCTTTTAATCGCATTCATTTGGGTTTGGGGTTTTGTAGTTGTTAAATCGATGAAGGGTGGGAGCGTAGTGGGGTAACGTTTGGACTATGGGATTTAAATATGTATTTGTAACATATGACCACTAGTTAAATTAATTAAGCGTTTATAGGAAGGTTTGGATTGCAATTATATTTTCCTGTTCAAAATCTGGGCGTAGGCGAAAGGGTTGAAACCTCGCAGTTCATACGAATGGGGGACGCCCGGTATGGATTTGACCGGGGTGGCCGGTGTGTCACCGACCGGGGTCGCCCGGTGTGTCACCGACCGGGGTCGCCCAGTGTGTCTTTGACCGGGTGGCCGGTGTCTCTACGACTGGGGTCGCCCGGTGTGATTTTGATCAGGGTCGCCCGGGGGATCTTGCGACCGGGGCCACTGGGGGGGTACTCGACTTCTGAGATTCATAGGATAAGCATATTTTCTAATTTTTTAGCCAAACCGCACCTAGAAACTCTTGGAATTCAGAACTGTTGATTAACGACTTTATTAAACGAAATGTAGGGGTTTGTTCCGTGCAAGGTTAGAATTCGGGAGAGTACTGAGTTTTCTCAACAAGGTGAGTTCCCTTATTTTCAACAAATGTTAATGTATTTTCGAACTGGAAATGGGTTATTTTACATTGCTTATTATGCGTGTTGTTAATCTTGATTAAACAATATTTTCATGTTGATATGATGTTGTTGGGTAAAGTCTCATTTATATCTCTCATATGTGTTCAAGTTGTAATGTGGTGCACTATTCAATTATGAGTTGGTCATGACCATATGTACTTATTTAACCATCGGGGATGGTTAAGCCGTGTATTTGGAATTTGTTTCCCTATACACGGAAACGGCATCGACATGGGGGGCTGTATGGGGATCTACTGGGGGCCCCAAGGACGAGTGGTCCTTACGATCGTGGACGAATTGTGGCGTAAGTTGGGCGCTTCATGTGGCATTATGTTGTGAGATTGAATTTATCATTTGCGTAAATCTAGTATGTTTATAAATGGACAAGGTTGGGAATTCACTAGACCTCTCGGTCTAATCCTCGCTTTCTATTTTCCTAAAACCCCTTTTCAGGTAACAGAGTCGTTTCTGGATCTGTTAAAGAGAAAGAGAAGTGCTAGAGGCTAGCATGCTGGAGTTCGGGCCTTAGTGAGGCATAGTTACTATTTATTTATAGATTCTCGGTTGTAATAGACTAAGTTCTAGACGATTTAAATTCCTGATTTCCAGATATTTCTATTGGGGACTATTGTTGGATATTTAGTCTTAACTTATCTATTTCTGTTGGTAAATTCAAAAAGGGTTGTTACATTATATCTTGTGTAGACACCTGGTTCTTGCCATTGTATTTTTGGTCTTTTATTTTGATCAAACATATATGTATCCATAAAATTTTGTTCCTGTTTATAAAAATCTGACAACATTGTTTTTCCTTGTAAAATATTTTCTACTAATGGTAAATTATAATATTCCTGTAATTTAGTATAACTTTCTTCGTATGTCATTCCTAAATTTGTCATACATTTAATTATCATATCATCAACTTCTTCTTCTATTTAATTCTGTAAATTTTCGACTAACTATTTGTTCTAATGTTTTATTTGTTTCTTCTGTTTTAAAACCTGTCATTGTTTCTTCCTCTAAGAGGTGTATTAAACTATAATCAAATTCTTCTTCTTCAAATTTATCAAATCCTAGACTTATTAGTGTTTCGCCATCTTCTTCATTGTCTTCATTTTTTGTATCATAGATGGGTTATGTGTCGTATTCTATGTTCATAAAATTGCAATCAGTTTCATTGTTATCTTCTATATTTTTAGGTGTTTCTTTTGTAAAATTTACAAATCTTATACTTTGTGTTCCATCAATATTTTCATATATAAAACTTCTGTTAGGTATTAATACTTCATTTTCTTGTTCTTTTAAATCATCTAATTTCCATTCTAATCCTGCTAATTCTTCAGGATCTATGTTTACTGGATTTATCATCTGTATTGATTTTGATTGTATTGTGTTTACTATTCCTTCAATGTTTACCTTGTATTTCATTCCTGATCTATTACTCGCTCTTCCTAATACTCCCATACTTATTACGATATTATTACCTTCATAATTTTTTTATCCTTTTGTTTGTAATACTATTTTTATTTTCTGTAGATCATTTATGTCTTTTAAAATTTGTAGATCCCAGATACAGTGCAATCACGAACAGTAATCAATGAAGAACAATAAATCTGCCACAACTTCTAGTCATATGATTGATATTCAATAAAGGTTTAGGTTTACAGAGAGAATATTTGATAAGCAAATGTAAACCTATTGACTAGAATAATTATGAATGCAACTAAACTCCTCTCCTCTGTCTCTCTAACCTAAAACTAGATTAACATATCACATTAAATATTAAGCGACTAAGGCCTAATGGGTTTTGGGCCCAATTACAAATAACTATTGAATAATTACAATTTAAACCTTTATAAATGCGTTATACAACTTTCAACACACAGGACTTTCAGTCCTAACAATCTCCCCCTAAAGTTGAATAAGGCATTTATCTTCTTGAAAACTTCAGGTATTGATGTTCTTTCCCTCTTGAATCTTTGAAGAACGTTGGTGTTTCATGTCTTCATGTATTTCCAAGCTCCCCCTTGAATAAAGCTCTTGGTCTTCATAATTTCAACTTTGTAACCAGATTCAATGTACAATAGCCTCGACTGAATGCACTATCAAGCAACTTTCAACTGTAGAAACTCAACACATCGGATCAGCATAAAAGAAAGATAATGTGAGAGTTACGTGACATTCCACGGTGCATCTTCAGTTTAATAACAAAGAATCTGTCTTTGAACCGCGAGTTGAATTGACTTTCAGCTTAAGAACTTGTTTCAATCAGCTCATAGGAGGAACAAACTTGTAGCAGACACCATATGATACGGGATAGAAGAACCAATAAAATATTTCCTGCTGCAATCTTTGAATCCAAAGGATTTTCACCCTCAGATTTAAGATTTGACTTTGAAATTGATCTTTGTAAATCTCTCCCCCTTTTTGATGATTGTGAACATCATGATCATCAAAACTCTTCAATTTCAACACATTCTTTGATCTCCTCCTTTGTGATGAACTAACAATCTTCCCTTTATGATAATTTGACATTCTCCGCCCTTTGATCTGAGTATCCGTCAATTCATGAAATATATATATCCGAATCTTTTCAAATTCAGATATAATAGGAATTGTAAACCTGAATCAACAAATGATACAGTTAGTATGCCTGTAAGTAGCACAGAGCCACTTTGTACAACGGATGTACTTTGGAAAGGAGCTTTTTGTGATATTCACTCCCCAGGGCTTCCATTCAATCATCGAAAAACCACAAAGGAATTTTCTATGAATGTTATGACAAGAAAACTCATTCCTTGTGTGTACGTGCAAGTGTAGAATGATTAAAGCTACTTAGCTTTCCCAGGCTCAAAAATGTGTAAACTGTTGAGACAGCAACAGATATTACACGGACTCAATGTGCATGAAAAAGGTGCGAAGGTGGGGCAACTTTCCTTCTTTTTCAATATCTAAATCTTCCGATTGAAGACTAGATAGCAGATATGCTGCGTCCCCAAAGAAAATGAAACATTTCTTTGTTAAGAAAGAAACGAGTGGTTGGTGGGGTAAAAACAAGAGTTGGCATGGGCTCACTGCCTGTTTCAATGATGGTCACCAAAGAATGTGAACCAATCAGTAGATGTGGCTGCCCGGATCAGAAAGTGTTTGGTGCAGAGTTTTCATATTCTTTTAACTCTGTTCTCACACCCTCTTTCTTTTTGTCATTAAATCTCACTTCTAACCAAACTCTCATTTACATTTTACCGCTCAGCACAATGAGAAAAACTCAACCGGATGAGTTATCTCCCCCACTCTTTGATTTATGACCCCTCACCCCTCAATTACTCAAGGATAACTTCCGGGGTAGGAAACACTGGTTAACGTGAATCCATGGAAGTTATGTTTAAGTTCTCACACAAATCCCATGTAAGTCCTAAAAAGAATAGTTGCTCAACAGTTTAACTGAACAATTAAGTACAAAATGTATGATAACATTGTCAAAATGTATGCTCATGAGATTTGAGCAATTGAACTTTGAAGATTTCTCAAAACAAAGATATTGAATGAATGAAATGAAATGAAATCAAGAGAATTGTTTTGAGAATCTGACAATGTATCAATCAGATCAAATAAAATGGTTAGGGTATCAAAGAACTGAATATTTTGTTTATATGAACAAATATAAACAATTTAGCAATGAAAGCACAAATTTGGAAATGATGATTGATGCTCAACAATATTTGAAAGAAAACGGGAGTATTACCATCGAAAAATCGTTCGTTATGAGACATGGTAATAACAATTTCAAATGAAGTACTGAACCGGTGTGTATGAATACTTGACAGTATATTGAAAAGATAATACACAAGTATTAATCTTTGGAAACACATGGTCAATTAAACATTAATGCTCAAAAATTGAAAAACATTTAAAATCACACTTCTAAATTCATAAAATCTTTTGAGAACCAGAAGTGGTTTGAACATTTAAGAAAACGTTTTTCATGTTCGAAAGTTGTTCTTCTTTCAAACAATCAGAGATCTAGATCAGAAGATATTTACCTTTAAGCTCCCCCTCAAATCATGATAAAATGATTTAGGTCAAATAAGCATTTAAGAACGAGTCCTGAACTGAAGTGTTCAGAAGTCGAACTCCGTTGAAGTACGGGTTCTAAGCTGATTTACTTAGAAGCCTTGGTTCTCTTCCTCCCCCTTGACTTGAGGTGCCTGCAACACAGAATTAGTTTTCAGCTTTGGTACCCACTGGTATTTAGGTCCATGAATGTTAGTTGCAATTATATTTGAAAGCAAACGAGAGTATTACCATCAAAAAATTGTTCGTTATAAGACATGGTAATAACAATTTCAAATGAAGTACTGAACCGGTGTGTATGAATACTTGACAGTATATTGAAAAGATAATACACAAGTATTGTTCTTTGGAAACACACGATCAGTTAAACATTAATGCTCAAAAATTGAAAAACATTTAAAATCACACTTCTAAATTCATAAAATCTTTTGAGAACCATAAGTGGTTTGAACATTTAAGAAAACGTTTTTCATGTTCGAAAGTTGTTCTTCTTTCAAACAATCAGAGATCTAGATCAGAAGATATTTACCTTTAAGCTCCCCCTCAAATCATGATAAAATGATTTAGGTCAAATAAGCATTTAAGAACGAGTCCTGAACTGAAGTGTTCAGGAGTCGAACTCTGTTGAAGTACGAGTTCTAAGTTGATTTACTTAGAAGCCTTGGTTCTCTTACTCCCCCTTGACTTGAGGTGCCTGCAACACAGAATCAGTTTTCGGCTTTGGTACCCACTGGTATTTAGGTCCATGAATGTTAGTTGCAGTTCTTGTGGGAGTAACAGAATAAGAACCATACCAGAAATGATCATTGGTTTTGTGAATAGGATCATGTGTACGGCAATAAGAACAATAGTATTTCTTACCTGACAACCTGATTAATTGATCTCTCGAGTAGATATGATCAGGTTTACCTTTACGTGCATTGTTCTTCTTGGCTTTGTGTGTATGTACACATGATTTCTTTCCTTTCAGCTCATCTTTCTTCTCATCTTCAACTGGTTTCTTCTTCCAGACCAGTTCCTCTTCTTTGTATCTCCTTCTTCTTTGATGTGTACCTGAACCATCTATATTTCTATCATAGAAAAGGTTAGTACTACGAATCTGATAAGAAGATTTAATTGACCTTTTTGAAGAAACGGTTTTCTGATTTGAACTTGATGCTGTCTTTTCAAGCTCTTTAATCTTTGAAGCAAAGTTGTCTCTTTCTTTGACAAGCAGGTCAATCTTCGTCTCGCATTCAGACTTCGTTTTCTTCTCTTTCAGTACACTTTCAGATAGTTTAGATAGCTTCTCAGTAAGCTTTTTGATTTCAGCCTCAAACATGTTTCTTTCTTCTTCAAATCCCTTCTCAGTATCCTTTCTTTGGCCGGATATTTCCTTGAAGAATCCAACGTTCTTCTGTTCAATTTCCTTCTTCTCCTTGACAAACTTTTCCCTTTCCAGAATGATTAATTTCTCAAAATCAGAAACTTGCTGAGAAAGCTTTATGCATTTAAGCTCAACAATCTTCTTTTCTTCAAAACACTTTCTTGAAAAATCTGAGAACTTCTTTGAAAATCCTTTCTTTTCACTCTCAAAATCAGCTTTATCTTTTTCAAAAGCAGCAAGTCTTTTTGTCAGATCGAGATTTTCATTCTCCAACATGTTTCCTCTTTCTTCAAGCATCAGGTACTTCTCTTCTTTGGCTTCACAATCTGCAACTTTTCGTTCAAGTTCAGATATTTTCTTTGAAACTTCATGTAGATCTTTTTTCTTTATATCAGTTGCTCTTTCAAGATCTGAAATCTCTTGGTTAAGAGAGTCTATTTGTTTGAAAAACGAAGGGTTATATGAATTAGATTCTAACATCTGTTCAAGTTCTTTATTCCTGCGCTTAAGCCAGTCATTGTCGTCCTGTAACCGAGAAATTTGTAGATAACTCATTGTTACTTGGAAAACTTAAAGTCCAGGGGCTGAACTTGACAAGAGATGAAACTCTAAAGTGCAAGGACGAAAAGTGACAATATGTGAAACTTGAAAGTTTAGGGTCACAAATGACAAACGACTGAAACCTTAAAGTACGGGGGCTGAAAGCGACACAAACAGAAACTTAAAAACTACAAGGACTAAAAGTGACACAAACTAAAACTTAGAACTAAAGGGACTAAAAGTGTAAAAATAGAAACTTCTAACGGACTTAATTGAAAATGGACTAAAATGAAATAAAAAACTAACCAAACTAACTGACTTACTGGACTAACGGAGACTTAACAGAAAAGGACCAAAGTGTAAAGAAAATAAACGACAAACTAACGGAAACACTATTCATCGTCTTCCTCGTTTAGCCAACCTGCAAAGCTTCGAAACGGTTAGAAATTTTCAATGCAAAACGATCATTAAAGCTCCTGATCAGTCCTTAACAGATTAAAACTCAACCGGTCAACCCACGATCACAAACGAACCAACCGATAACTTTTCGGAAAACGATCGAAAACTTAAAAAATCAGTATGGGTTAAAACTTTTCGACCAAAAATGATCGTTTATGTTCCCTTAAGCTCCCTCAACTGATTAGAATTCGAAAAAATCTCTCAAACTCTCGAACGAAGCAACCGAAGATTTTTGAAAACCGAACGAGAATTTAAAAGCTTGATATAGGTGAAAATTTTACGATCAAAATCGATCGTTTAAGCTTCGCAAACAACCCTTAACGTTTTGAAATCCAAAATCTTCGTCTACAAACCCGACCGAATCAACCGAAAAATTTAAAAAGGACGATCGAAAAACTCAAACTTGATTAGCAACTTGCAACTACTAAGGATCGGGTCGTGAGAAACCGGGAGAGGCCGGGAGACGCAAGGGACCGATCGAGGAGGGACCGGCGGCGAGACACCGGTCGGGGAGGCACCGGTCGCAAGCACCAGTCAAGAGTTCGGTCGATGGATATGAGATATATATATATATATATATATATATATATATATATATATGCAATGTATATATATGTGTGTGATGAATATATATGTAAGCGATGTATATTATATTATATATAATATGAATTATATATGAACTCCACGACCCACTTTCGATTGAAATTCAATCAACATCCACCAACTTGATAACCAAAAAAAAATTTGGAACTCTCCACCGACCGGTGTTGTCCAACCCCGGTCAAGCAACAACCCGGTCGAAAGCAAGGTCCGGTCCAAGGGTCCGGTCAACAAGGGTTCGATCGCAAGGATTCGGTCGAAGATAAACGATAATCAAACAGATAACGATAGCTTAAACACAAACTATATGCAAACCCAGAAAAATCGATTTTCAGAAACCTTAACCCAGAAAAAAAATAAACAGATATAGCAGAATTCGACCTAGAAGCAGAAATTAATTCAACCAATTAATTCAGAAATTAAACAGTGGAAATCCAGAATTAATCGACCGAATACTACTTAATCCAATTAATGGACCGAACTCAAACTTATGAACCCAGAAATCGATATGGCAGAATTCGACCTAGAAGCATAAATTAATTCAACCAATTAATTCAGAAATTAAACAGTGGAAATCCAGAATTAATCGACCGAATACTACTTAATCCAATTAATGGACCGAACTCAAACTTATGAACCCAGAAATCGATATGGCAGAAACACAGATTAATCAAACTTAGCAATTCAACCAATATACGACCGTACTAAAAAAAATCGACCAACCTCACTGTTTTTCCAGAAAGATTTCAATCCAAAAAAAATCGATCAATTGATTTTCCAGAAAAAAATCACAGTCCAGAATAAGTAATCAAATAGTTGATCGATTTTGCAGAAATCAAGAGACTTTGATTATCAAACCAGAAAACAATCTATAGCAGATTTTTACTCAGATAATCAGATAACCACATAAACACGATTAAAACAGATAAGCAATTAAAGGGTTTTAGACAAACCTTTTTTTTATCGTATCGAATGAAAATTTATTCGATTCTGCTCTGATACCAAATGTAGATCCCAGATACAGTGCAATCACGAACAGTAATCAATGAAGAACAATAAATGTGCCACAATTTCTAGTAATATGATTGATATTCAATAAAGGTTTAGGTTTACAGAGAGAATATCTGATAAGCAAATGTAAACCTATTGACTAGAATAATTATGAATGCAACTAAACTCCTCTCCTCTGTCTGTCTAACCTAAAACTAGATTAACATATCACATTAAATATTAAGCGACTAAGGTCTAATGGGTTTTGGGTCCAATTACAAATAACTATTGAATAATTACAATTTAAACTCTTATAAATGCGTTATACAACTTTCAACACATAGGACTTTCAGTCCTAACAAAATTTCTGGTGTACAATAAAATAATGTTGTATTTTGATTAAGATCAACCTCAATTCTAGAGATTATTGCCTTTTTTAAGTCTGTTTCCCAACTTTTATCTAGTAATAAGGCTAATAATTTTGTACCTAATTTTTTTCTTCCTAAGGCTTTAATTCCTATGATTACTAAGCCCACATGTGCAAAATGTTTTCCTGATTGTTTTATTGTTTGTATTGTTTCGGGTGAGAATAAATCTATTGTTACTGTTTTGTCAACCACTCTAAGACTTTCTTCTCTACTACTTCGAATTAAGATTGTATTAAAATTTAATACTCATGTTTGATATAATATTCTTGGATTTAGAATATCTAATTGATGTTGATTATATAAATTTATATTCCTGTCTAAATCTATTTCTTCTTCCAACAGTATAACTTGTTGTGAGCTGTTAGAACCTAATCCTCTTCTTATAATTCTATTAATAAAGTTATTTGAACTGATAATATCTTGTATGTTACTTGTAGAGTTCCTATTTTCTTGTAGTGTCTTGCTTCGTCCTAGAAAATTTCTATTTTGATTATTCATTTTATTGGAAACCAATGTTTATAAGGTGTTATTTTTCTTTTTATCTTAACTTCTTCACCAATACTTAACTTGTTTATACCGTTAATATTTTGTTTAGGTCGTCTTCTATTTGTATTTCTTGTTTATTAGGTAAACTCTTTTTAATATCTTTTATAATTTGATTATTCTGTTCTTTAATGTAATCTAAATTTTCCGTTAATTTATTTATTAATTTTGTTCTTTTATCTGTATTATTAGACAATTTTTCAAAAGTTTGATTGTTACGTTTAGAATCTTGTTCCTAAATTTATTATTAAATATGTTATTCCGTTTATATGTATATTTTATGAGTGTAAAATATGTTTATGACTATTTTTAAATTTGCAAATAAAACTACAACTATCTGTTATAGCAGTATTATTACTTTTTTCAGTAAATTCAAGATTTAAAAAGTCGAGCTTCTTTAGATTAAGAGAACCTATGATTATAAGTTTTTTTTATCAGAAGATTAAAGAGTTCTTATCTCCTTAATTTTAAACCTTAATCCTTACTCCTTTTATCATAAGATTTTCTTATATCCCTTTCATATTTTAAAGAAACAAACAACTTTACAATACTAACTTGACAAGAAATTTATAGACAAACTTTATAAAAGAAACTTTATAAAAGTATGATTTATCATTAACCCAATAAATTCAACATACCATCTTAATAATACCAAAACATTAACTAATCCCTTCATTTTCACCTGAGCGGGTTCTCGCAAAGACAACGATGGAGCTTACTCAGTCTTTTAAATCAATGAATCGTTCTATGCTCTGATACCATTGAGGGGGGTTTAGGGCGGATTTTTTGGGTTTCCGTTAAACCACATAAAATAACAACATGAAGAAGAAAACTTACAGAGATGATGAGAAGAGGGCGGAAACACCAGAGAATATGTGCATCGGTGGCCGAATCTTTTATAGTTATAAACTATTCTTGCTTTCCCTCTTTTAATCTCACTGTGATTTCTAACTATAAAGGTTGCTGATCTGTGAGGGTTTTCAGATTTTCTAATTAATCTTTGTTCTAATATTTCTGGTATTTGTTTTTTAAATTCTTCTTTATCTAAAGGATTATATTCTATTTTTGCAGTTCTAATTGTGATGTTTGGGTTTTTAATCTTAAGTTTGTTCCATTTATAATTAAGGAATGACGTGATGGTAGTTTTTCCCTTTCTTGATTATTTTCCACTTCTTTTTTTTTTTATAGATATTAAAATTTAGGATCAATCATTATTTTATTTTTATTCAATCTTATGCAATGTAATTTATATGTAATAATAAGATGTCTTAATTTTCATTAATTGATAATAATCTTTTATATTTCTTTAGTTGATTGTATTATTAATTTAATTTTTACTATTTACTTTCTCACATATATATTATTTAATAGTAACGTATAGAATAACATAAATCTTTATAAAATATATTTGACTATTTTAAATATTAAAAACATCACATGGGAAAAGAAAATATAGTAAATATAAAGATATTGTAATTAAACAATTACATTGAATTTTGGACACAACGTTTTATTTCACACAATGAATAATAAAATTAAACTAAAATTAAACAAATTTAATATTGTTTGAGATTGTAAACAAAACATAGTTGATGTAAAATATAATGTGAAAATGAAACACTAAAGTGTTCTTTCATATTGTAAAACAATATAATGTCGCTAAGATGAAACAACAAAATGTTATTTCACAAGGTGAAACAATGTACTGTTGTTTCAAAATTTTGAAAACAAAAGTTGACCTAAAGTGTGATATGAAACACTAAAGTGTTGTTTCATATGGTGAAACAACACAATATTGCTAAATGTGAAACAATGTACTGTTGTTTCACATGGTGAAACAATGTAGTGTTCTTTCATATTGTGAAATAATATAATGTAGCTAAAGTGAAACAATAAATTTTTGTTTCACAAGGTGAAACAATGTAGTGTTGTTTCACAATTTGAAAACAACACAAAACAAAAGTTGATGTGAAATACTAAAATATTGTTTCATATTGTGAAACAACACAACTTTGTTAATATGAAATAATGTAGTACAGTTTCACATGGTGAAACAACGTACTGTTGTTTCACAATGTGAAAAAAACCAAAATGACATAACATGTGATGTGAAATACTAAAATGTTGTAACATACGGAGTTAAATCATCTTTTATTGTTTCATGTAAAAATTGTAATTATTAAAGAAAATGTAAAAAAAAATATAATGATACTCGTGTGAAGTTAAAGAAAATAGAATGTTTGTTTTTTTATGAATTTTTTAATTTAAAATTTTATTATAATTAATATAATTTTGATTTAAAAAGGAGGTGGTGTTGAATTTAAATTATATAATTTCAATTAGAGATAGAAAGTGAAAATATTTACTTTTATGTCCTTTTAGGAGTTATGTTTGTATGTAAATGACACCATATATGTAAAATGTTACATTCCAACTCTCACCATTGATTAATCTTGAGTATGGTTGAGATTGGTTCTTATAGTTCTCACCTTTTTTGTGATTCTCACTTGATTTAACCCATATATATATATATATATATATATATATAGGGAGAAGTTCATTTGAGAAATGGTAAATATATGAGAAATAGAGAAGTAATCTTAGCCATTCATCTGGTCAACATTTGCGGCTTTGACCGCGAAGCACCGGATAATTCCTTGTGTGTGGTCTATAGAAGGTAGAGGGATAATTTCGCAAAATACACGGGATGAGTTCATATATGAATCTGTATGAATCACAAAGATTCATATATGAATCTGTTAATTAGTTCAACTGATTCATATATGAATCTTTGTGATTCATACAAATTCATATATGAATCGTGATTCACAAAGGTTCATATATGAATCTTTGTGATTCATACTGATTCATATATGAATCACAAAGGTTCATATATGAATCTGTTAGTTAGTTCAACTGATTCATATATGAATCACAAAGATTCATATATGAATAAGTTAAAAAAGTTCAGTTGTGAATTGCACTGGTTCATATATGAACATATAATTCATATGTGAATTATACATGTTCATATATGAACACAGCCCGTGTGTTTTGTAAAATTTACGAAATTGTCCTTCTATTTTTGGGATAGCCGTAACTTTTGACCAGTCAAAGCCGCAACTTTTGACCGGTCAAAGCCACAATATTTGACTAGTCAAATCCGATCTTGACCATATGAATGACTACGATTACTTCTCTATTTCTCATATATTTATCATTTGTCAAATAAACCAAACACTATATATATATATATAAGGGCCTGATCATATGAGACCCTATTAGATTGTGGTAACTATGAGATCCAATCTCATCCATTCATCTAATATTATTTTTTTTATTTATTTATTAATAATGAATGATATTTTGGTCATTTGATAAATTAAATAATATTAAAAAAATTGTAACTGAAAAAATCAATCATTTATAAATTAAATATATTGTTTCCTAAAATTTCTCAACCAACTATTTATGAGATATTTTGTTTACTTTTTGATTTGGTCGATGAAATTTTAAATTATGCATCATTTCCATCGTTCACATTGTAACACGATGTTAATCACAGTGTAACACAATAATAATCACAGTGTAACACGATGTTAATCACAGTGTAACACAATGTTCTTTGACTGCATCACAATAGTAATCATAGTGTAACACAATGTTAATCACAGTGTAACACAATGTTCTTTGAGTGCATCACAATAATAATCATAGTGTAACACAATACTAATCATAGTGTAACACAATATACTTTGAGTGTATCACATTGGTAATCACAGTGTAACACACTGTATTTTTGGTATTCATCGGGATAAAGTTTGATTGAATGATAAGTTTCAATATTTTGAGATAATCTTATCTGATTTCATTCCAAAATTATCGGACCCGCCTAAATTAGATCACAATGAATTATAAAGTTTTTTGACAATTTTACCCTTTTTACCTATTTTAATGACCTAAAATTGTGTTTTTAATTAATATATCTCTTATTTATTTTAAACTATTGATTACTAAGATTGATGGATGAGATTGGATCTCATGGTTACCACAAAATACTAGGGTCTCCCATGAAAGGCCCCCTATATATATATATATATATATATATATATATATATATATATATATATATATATATATATATATATATATATATATATATATATAGGACGATAATCAAATGAGAACCAAAAATAGGTTGAGAACTGTGAAAACCAATCAAAACCATTGATTAATTTTAATCAATGGTCATTAAAGGCAATGAAAATTTTGAATAAATTGGAAGTGAAACAACTTTTAATTAAAACCATAGTAATAAAACCAAATTACAGCTTAGATCGGTTCTCACGGTTCTCAATCTTTTTTTGGTTCTCACATGATTTAACCCCTACAAATTACATGATTTAGGCTATGTTTGGCAAAAAAAAAAAGCTATTATTTAGGCTAGTGTACATGTTTGGATGACGCTAGCTGATAAGCTAGCTTATTGAAACGCTACTCAAAGTAGCGTTTTGAAAAGCTAGTTTATCAGCTACAAGCTAGCTTATAAGCTAGTTTGTCAAACAAAGCCTTAATATATATATATATATATATATATATATATATATATTAGTTTTTCGAAAAGTAATTACATGTGGCTGACTACTTGACTTTGGAAGGATGTTGCATGTGGATTTATTATATAATGGTACGTTCTTTAGACGCACACATATCGCATGCACGCACAAGCATACACATGTGCCCCACCCTGTTCGTGCTACGCATAGGGTCGTATGGAAGGGTCTTCTCAGGGCCGTCCCTGGAGGAGGGCGGGTCGGGCGTACGCCCAGGGCCCAACGAGAAATAGGGGCCCAATTTTTTTTAACTATATAATAGTAGTAAAAAAATTAGTTAACAAAAGAGAAGTTTTTTAGTATCTAATAGGACTCAAAGAATTTCGTATTATATAAGGATCCAAAGTCCAAACATGTATTAACTAATTACACTTGAAATGAAAAAATATGTGAAAAGTTAATTGATTGTTCATTTTACAGTATTGATTATAGTTTCTTTAAGGGTTTTTTTTATATCTAGTACCAAAGTCTAAAATTACTTACCTAAAAAACCTTGATATATTATCCATCATTCATCACTGACTCTTTTGATTATTCAATCCATATGAATTCTATATTTCCTTAAGAATATGGTAAATTTCTTGATATTAACCAGGAGAACTCCTACTTTGTGTAAAAAAATTACCAATTATATTAAACGATCCAACTTATATCTATACATTGTTTTTCAAACATTATTGACTATTTATCAAGGTTCTAAAAAACGCGCCATGGCGCGGAGGCGCCACCTTGCCGCCACGTTAACCCCCTTGGCGTCGAGCCCGTTAAGGCACGTTATGCCGTTAAGTTACGTTATGCCGTTATGGCGTTATAAGGTTTAGGGGGGAAATTGTAATTTTCAAAACTTGTAAAAACTTTACTTACACTGTCAAAAAAACTCAAGTCAAAATTAAAAAGTCAAAAGTAAAACTTTTTAAACCCTAAAAATTACTTTTCACTTTCATTTCGTCTCTGTTTCTGTTTCTCAGACACGACACGAAGAATACATATCGATTTCTCTTTTCTTTGATTTTTTCTTACAACTCACAAACAAGAACAACTTCTTATTTATGTCATTGAACACATATCGATTGAACAACTTCGATTGAAGTTCGAAGTTCAACCCGTCGCTCAGAGAAGAGGTTTATCTTTCTGTCTACAATTTTTTTTCGAGTTCGATTGAAGAACTTCGAGTTCTTTGTTCGATTTCTTTTAGACTTTCAATTCTTTGTTCGATTTCCTTTACTTCTTTGTTCAGACTTTCAGTATTTGTTTGATTTCTTTCAGTTCTTTGTTCAGAATTTCAGTATTTATTCGATATTCTTATGTGATCATTTGTCTACTACCACTAACTTATACATTTACTTGTGATCATCTGTCTATTATAGTATTATCTACTGCCATAGTGTCACTCATGTCTATTTGAATTCAACTCCGATGACGAAAGACTTTTGGATGTAAGTGATGATGATAACATGGAAGGATAGTTTGTTTAGACTTTTGATGATTCATCTACTCTAATATAACACGTTTTTTGGATTATAGAAGTATATAATTATACACCACAGTTAGAACGTTCTTTTTGTTATGATTTCTTGATATCATTTTTGTAAACTTTGTATATTTGATATCAAATCAATCCAAGGTTCTTCTTTTGTTGCTTTATATGAATTTAAAGCATTAAGAACTTATCCGTTATTACATAATTATATTAATTATATATATATATATATATATATATATATATATATATATGCCGCCATGGAAAACGCCATGGCCTCGCCGTAACTCGTAAGGTTTGAGGCTTGACCTCGTCGCCACGCCACGCCGCACGCCATTTAGAACCTTGCTATTTATTACCTAATAATCTAATATTGAGTGCATGAATCTTAAGTACTCTCATATCTCAAAAACAATAATAATATCTCAAACTATAACCAACATGAGTTTTTGATTCTAAGATTGATGATTCAAAAAAGGATTGTTTTAACACTAAAAGTTTAAAATGGTGATAGAAAAACATTAGGATGAGGCGAGATGGGAACACAACTAATTTATATTGATTTATATAGAGTTGTACTCTGAATAGTCACACCGCAAATAATGTCAATCTATATATTAAATAGATATCATAAGGATGTTTTTGACGTAGGAACAAATTAATGATGTTATGGAAAAATGATATGATAGATCATATTAATTTATAAATTATTATTGATTGATTTTGTATCTAGGAATTATCGGAAAAATGGTTTATATAAATTATTCGTATTTTTTTGAATTCAATGTTATTTCTTATGATACAAAGCGATATATTAAATAATTTTTTTCGTACTTATCGAGGGCCCTGTTTTATATCTCGCCCAGGGCCCAAAATTTGTCAGGATCGGGCCTCGTACATGATATATCTATACTATATTATAAAACACGGATAAAAAACTCTTAAATACAAATTATTAGGCACAAAGTACCATCATTTTATGCAAGATTTTAAAAATCTCTTAATTTACAAGTATCAAAGCACAAGATACATATTACTACTGCAGAATTCTAACACTTATCAATTTGGTATGTGCAGGGTCTTCCTTTTATGCAGACATTTCCATGTATCACTATTAATTAATATATTATATTACTATAATTTTGTTATAATTATATTATTAAATATGTAATTGGTTATTTTTTCTAGATGTCATTAAAATATATAAGATAATCATTGAATTCTAACAAAATACTTAATTTTTTATATAAAAAACATTATATTATTAAACCTAGATTAAACAAATTTATAAAAAAAAAAACATTATCACTTTCTCAAAACCATCCAAAATCGTACTGTAAATCGACAAAAAAAATGAAACATTAAAATCGTAATGTATCTCGCTGCATTGCACGAGTATGCTTCTAGTAACATATAATTATAAAACAAAATATAACATGAAAAATAAATCAACACAAACACATCCAAACAAGGATTTGGTACAACCCACTAGTACGGTCTCCGTGAGCCCACAATATAACCGTGGTCAAAACCTAAGGAAATCTTCGACCCTCACTAGCTCCGCCAACAACGAGATGCCGTCTTGATTCTCCTGATTCTTTAACTACAAAAGGCTAATGATATTCTAACATACATTATCTAACCTATTTATAAGATTACATTTAAAACGATATGCAGGTCATATAAAATATATAACTTTAATAATTGATACATTTTAATTTCCAAAAATAAAATAAACACAACCACATGTCATTATACATATTTTAATCTTCACTTGTTTATATATGTTCTAATTTTTATCTCGATTATAATTAATGTTTTAACTTTTATTCTTTTAGTCGATTTGATGATTTCTGATTCTAACGTTAGAATAATATTAGAAGAATGATTCTATTTAAGTGAATTTATATGTTACTTTTTTTATCTTAAAATATTTTGTTGTTTTATTTTATAAGACTTTTAGTATAATATCTATATCTATAGTTCTATACTATATTATAAAGTACGGATAAAAAACTCTTAAATACAAATTATTAGGCCCAGGTACCATCATTTTATGCAAGATTTTAAAAATCTCTTAATTTACAAGTATCAAAGCACAAGATACATATTACTACAACATGCTTCTAACACCCACCAATTTGGTATGTGCAGGACCTTCCTTTTATGCAGACTTTTCCATATATCACTATTAATTAATATATTATATTACTGTAAATTTGTTTTAATTATATTATTAAATATGTAATTAGTTATTTTTTCTAGATGTCATTAAAATATATAAGATAATCATTGAATTCTAACAAAATACTTAATTTTTTTATATAAAAAACATTATATTATTAAGCCTAAATTAAACAAATTTATAAAAAAAACATTATCACTTTCTCAAAACCATCCAAAATCGTACTGTAAATCAACAAAAAAATAAAATGAAACATTAAAATCGTGTATCTCGTTGCATTGCGCGAGTACGCTTCTAGTATAATATAAAAACATTCATATATTTTTTTATCTCGTATATAGTTGATATATAGTTATACATATGTAGGGGTTAAATCATGTGAGAACCAAAAAAAGATTGAGAACGGATCTAAGCCGTAATTTGGTTTTGATCCTATGGTTTTAATTAAAAGTTGTTTCACTTCCAATTTATTTCAAAATTGTCATTGCCTTTAGTGACCATGGATTAAAACTAATCAATGGTTTAGATTGGTTTTCACGGTTCTTAACCTATTTTTTATTCTCATTTGATTATCGTCCATGGTGTCGGTCTATAGTCATACATGTGTAATAGTGGATATATAGTAATAAATGCGTAAGGAATTGTTTGCTTATAACTTTATGAGATTAAAAACAAATAACTTAACTGGAACTTTATGAGATTAATGGCCTGGATGGTTTATTCACTTAGGGGGTGTTTGATTTCAACTTAATAAGCTTAATGGATTGCTAGCTTAATTGGTTAAGTTATATTAAGGTGTTTGATTTTAACTTAATACTAAGAGATTGACTTAACATGTTAAGTTAGCTCATCCTAACTTAATGCATTAAGTTAGATTTTTTCCAAAATTACCCTTGTCCTACAAATTTTAATCACACGACTCATTAAAAAATAAATAGTTTACCAACATTCATAAATTAAGAAAATCATAATCAAATAATAACTCTTTATTGTTTTAAATATATTTTAAGATATAAAGTATTGTGTTACGAATTCGTTGAATTTATATTTTTTATGTTATTTTAAATAATTCACATTATTAATTAAATTTGTCATTTTAAATATTTATCTAACAATTTATTTTCATTCAACACTTATGTACACATAAGGTTAAAATAGTAAGTTTTGTTGTTCAGCCTATTCATTCAGAATAAAAATCAAACAACTTATCTTAATTTATCCAGACAGATTAATGCTTAAAAACAACTTAATAGATTCAGAACTTAATGGATAAAAAATCAAACAACCCTTTAGTCATACATGAGTGTTTCTTTACGGTTTAATCGTTAAGCCAAAGTAGTTATATGGAATAAGCCATTGACATCTCAACTTGTTCCCATTAAGTCACCTCAAACAAATTAATAACATAAATACCCCAAAAATAATCCAAGCATCTCTCTTTGCCTCAAACCCACCTCCATCTCTCAAACAAACAAATTTATTCAAACAGAAAACTTAATCATAATAAGACTTGATGGAAGAAAAGTAAACGCCTTTAGCAAGGCCTCCAAAAACATTGGACAGTCCTTGGCCATGCATGTGTCTGCACGCACGTACACACATAGACGTGTAGGGGCATTAAACCCAATGAGAACCTTGACAATGTTGCGAACCTTCAAGAACCAAGCTCAATAAAGATAAATTAATCCATACAAAACTTAATGAAAAACTTACGTCCCGTTTGGTTTGCGGGAATGGAATGGATTTGGAAGGATTTGGATTCCAAATCCATTCCAATCCTGTGTTTGGATTGTGGGAATGGATTGTGTTGACTGGATTTTAAATCCATTGACCAATTTTAAATCCAACGTATGATGGATTTGGAAATCCCTTGGATTGGGCCAGGATTTCAAATCCAAATCCCATGGATTCTAAAGCGTGATCCAGACCAATGTTTTAAAAACCGGTTTTTTGATTGACCCAGTGTGGTAACCGGGTCACGGTTCAACCACCGGTTCAACCCGGTTTCAAGAATTTATTTGTATTTTTCATTTTCATTTTCATGCATATATATATATATATAACCAAAATATTGATGTCCACAAGTTAAAACATTAAAAAAACACATAACAACAAGTTTTACATCAATCCAAAAACATTAAATAAACACACATAAGCGTAATTTTTCATCAATTCAAATATATCCAAACGAAATATAACGATCAAACCTAATCATGGATCTTGAGACATTGGAGTGTTGGTTTTTAAAGCTAATACATATTGCCTATTGGACTATTCGTTTTTAACTTTTGTTACCGGGTCAACCGGTTCGATACTGGTACGTTATGACCGGCTCAACCGGTTTTTTAATAGAACCGGCCGGTTCAATCCGGGTCATAAAATGACATAAACCCGGTCTCTTCACCGGTTCCCGGTTCAACCAGGTCGACCCTGTTTTTAAAACATTGATCCAGACGTCAAATTGTATCGATCCAAATCCAACGTTTACCAATAAAAATAATTTCTTTATAAAACAAAAAAATAATTAAAAAAAACTCAATCCAAATCCAAATCGTACAAACCAAACAAGACTTGTAAAGGAATGTATTTGAAATCCATTCCAAATCCTACAAACCAAACACATGAAGGGATTTCAAATCCCCCCAAATCCAAATCCCTCCAAATCCAAATCCGTCCTTAAAATCCAATCCATTCCATTCCAATCCCGCAAACCAAACGCGCCCTTAGGGTTGTTTGGTTCACAAAATTCAAAGGAATTGAAATGACAAATTCTTTTGACTAAATTAATTGATATTGGTTTGTGGAATGAATTGATTGGATTCTGACAAATTCCACAGTTAAGGGATTTGTGATCATTCCTTGACATATGTGAATGATTTGAATTCCATTTTGTGACAAATGTAACAAGAACTTATAATTTGGTTTTAGAAAAACAAAAATAACTTTTGCATCTAATTTAAGCAGCAACCCCCCCCCCCCCCCCAAAAAAAATCAATTAATATTATCATTCCACCACCGCCACCCCCATCACCCACGTCGCTATCATTCACCGTCACAACCTCCCCCCCACCCCCACCCCACCCCCACACACACACACCAAAACATGTCAGATCCCAATTCTTTTGCGAAATTCCCTTCTAATTTTTGTCAACCAAATGTGTGGTCAAATTACATTCCAATTCAAACTAAATTTCATTTAATGAACCAAACCTCCCTTTCATTCAAGGTATTACTTGACAAGTATTTGTTGTTTCAACGTCCACTGTTGTTTACAACAAATGGTTTTCTTAACCTATTTTGCCTCACCGATTCCCACACAGTAGTTGTTGCTGGGACTCGATCGAATGCAGAGACATTCCACTGACAACGATGATGATACGAATCAGTGGCTTCACATCCTTGAGGACTAATTGACACTCTGGATTTTTAAGGTGATCTTTTTGAAATATAAAGAATTAGAATTCAAAATTTCTGTAGGTGATATACTAATTTCTTTTTGTTAGTTTCGATATTTAGAACATCAGGCATTTTCTTCCTCCAATTTTCAAGTTTAAAAACGATGTCAATGCTTTAGGTTTCAAGGAAAATACGGGTATCATCATCAACATTATACCGAATACATTTTTGCACTTGGAATGTAATTTTGGGACTTGGTACTTCCATTTAATATCACAACACACCTATGTGAAATGAATGCATATAAGGTGTTTGATGAAATGACCTATAGAAAGTGGGTTATATGTTTAAAGATATCAAGTCAATAAGATTAGTAGAAGTTCTTTTAAGGAAAAAAAAATAAGAAAAACAAAAGGCAGGGGTAAAATGGTCATTTACATCATTTCTTCAGTTTATTCGTCCCAACAAACAAACTGCAATTTAGCTTAAGCTACACAAATAACTTAACGGAAAAACAACCAAACAACTCCCCAACTAATTCATATATGTCTACAGTACATAGCCTACCCGGGCCTAATGCGGTGCAGCCGTGCAGGCTCAGCTCACATCACGTTCACTCTCTTATCAACACGATGCCGTGAGTCATCAGGATGGCAAAGGTCATGAACCACAATGCACGGTAAAACACAATGAAACGGCTATTCCATGAGTTCAGCGTACTTGTGTGGTTTGGGCAGCTGTTTTAACAGCCTGATCATTTCATAAGTTCGCGTGTCTCTTCCACTATAAAGGCAAAGATCCAGTGGAGTCAAACCATCCTATCGGCATCAGATAAAGTACATCTCAGTCTAGAATCAGGATCTGGTCCTATATCATCTTATGCACATGGGGGCAGGTTTATTTGCCAACCATGAGAACCAAATATTGATAATGAATATCATGATATTCATTATGAATAAACATTCATGATGGATATTCATGTATATTTATGTACATTCATAATGAATATTCAGTTACTCGTTTCTCAAAATATTTACGGTTCCTAAATGAACTCTCTTCTATGCAAGGGCAGATTTAAGAAGGCCAGAGCAGGTGCACATGCACCCGTAACAAGTTTTAAGAGAGAGAGAGAGAGAGAGAGAGAGAGAGAGAGTACTTGGTTTTTTAGGGACTTATCGGCTTTCTTGATCAATAAAAGCCTCACCACATCCGTTCTACGGGACTGAACAGCCAGATGCAGTGGCGTCCACCCATCCTGAAATAAACAAACAAATCATATACCAAATGAAAACCAATTGAGACGAGGTGAAGAACAAAAAATAAGGGAGATCAATAATACTTCAACATACGTTGTCCTGGAGGTTTATATCCACATTATATAGTAGGAGGATTTTTATCATTTGAGATGATGCGGTGCGTACAGCATAATGCATAAGGGTAGCCCTGTCCTGTTGTCATCGGACAAAAACAAGAACACAGAATATGAATATCAATCACTATTAACAGTTCTATATTTGACATAATATTCTATTCCCTTCACAAAAACAATCTCAAAATGCATTATGCACCACTACTCATGATCAAATTATTTTAACCTCATTTGCTCTCCTATAAATGATCATCCTGATTTAGAGCAAATGGTTATCCAAGGGGTAGAGGGTGTGCGGTAGGGTAGTGAGCCAGGAGATAGGCTACCAGAGTCCTAGGGGATGTCTAGTTGTATTACCTTCGTTACGTTCCTTTGTACATACTTTTGATTATATGGAGTTGCTTACTTTTCTCTACTTGTAGATTCTTTTATAATTTCCGTATCCTGGCTTAATCTTTATTCCTTTTCCTGCTTCTTCTCCTTGTTTCTATATTGTTCGGATTTTTGGGGAAAACTTTCTTTTTCACGCACATTTTTTGCAAGTTGTGGGTCTTTCACGTAAACAGCCGCTCTACTTTCTAGGGTAAATGTTAGGTACACATACATCCCCCGCCCCACACAAAACCCCACCATTAGGTGGGATGTACTTGGCTCATTTGGTTTGGTTCCATACTTTTTGTTAGTCGGAAAACTGAAGTGGCAACAGAAGTAAAAACCAATATCATAAAAAATTGCATCAAACCGAGTGTTCGGAAATTAGATTCATGCTTACTTTATCACGAACAAATGGGTTGGCTAAATTTCGTAGTAGATAATTACAAATGGCTTGCTTTTTGCCAAGAATTGCTTTGTGAATTGCCGTCAGCCCCTCCTGGAAAAAATCACAAAAGAAAGCTAAGATCAAAAGCAGGATGCAATCATGCACATGGTAAAATTTGCATTATTTCAGATTTCATAATTATGACGATAAACAGAAAAAGAAGAAATGCAGGTTAGTGTCCATTTACCTGGTTAGAGACATTAATATCTACACTGTATTTCAACAAAGTGTCAAGAAGGTAAAATTCTCCTGATGCTGCAAGAGTGTGTAAAGGTTGCCATTTGTCCTGCTCAAACAAACCCAAAGTTGAAATATAATACTCCCTCCATTCCTAGAACATCACAACGACATATCACACGAAAACTGTAATTTTTCTCGAAAAGTTTGCATGTTAAAGTAGTCATTTGCCCATTATGATAGTTACAAATTAAATTGACGGCATTAAATTGGTTTGACAAGATTCCCCCCACTTTGTCTCCATCGAAGGGTATTTTAGATTTTTAGGGTGCGTTTGGTACGTGGATAGTAATGGACAGGCGAGGATGAAGAAGGGAGGGGGGGGATTCATGGAAGGTGTTAGGGTTTTAATTTGACTCGGTAGTTTAGTAATTTACCAATCTCATCTCCCTTATTTTTGTTCCACTTCCCTTCCTATCAAAGTCTAATGTCACCAAACGTGGGACAACAAGTTTTAAACGTTGCATTTGATACATAGGAGTCGGGACAGGACGGGACATCCATAACATATTATTTTTTGTCCCATGTTTGGCGCGACATTAGACTGGGATAGGACGAAAGTCAGTGGAACAAAAAATGCACTTTTTTTGTCCCACCAAAAAAGGTAGAACAAAAATTAGGGTGACGAGACAAGATTGGTAAATTACTAAACTACCCATGTCAAATTAAAACCTTCCACAATTAGCACCCACCTATCTCACTCTGGCAGTCCCGTCCACATATCGGACACACCCTTAGGGTGCGTTTGGTACGCAGAACAGGGTGGAACATGACAGACTTTTCCCACGTTTGGCGTGTCCTGGAACACGCTAGAACAAGCATGGGACATGTGAGTTCACCCTTCCCCCCTAGAACTAGATGGAACAAGGTTGTTTTTTACCACTTTACCCCTGAAAATTAAACCTAGAATACGCACGCCTCCATCTTTCTCATCCCTCATCGTGAAATTGCTTGGCGGCTCCATCCCTCTCATCTTCTCGATCAAAATCACAGGTTCAAATTCAAAACCTCACATCTTGCTCATCTTTCTTCTCATATCGAAACCTCACATCTTGCTCATCTGTTCGATCGAAATCACAGGTTCGAAATCAAGGTAAACATCTTTCTTCTCATCGTTTTCTTAGGTTCGAAAATCAACAGGTTCTGTTGGTACTTCGATTTGCTTTGAAAATCAACATCTTTCGATCGAAACTCACATCTTTCTATCATTTTCTCAGGTTCGAAAATCAACAGGTTCTTCTCGTTTTTGTTGGAACTTTCTTCTAAATCAACAGGTTCGTATCTGCTTGGCTTGTTCGAAAATCAATTTTTTTTGCTACTTCTTCGATTTGTTCGATTTGATGTTGTTGGTGCTTCAATTTGCTGCTGTTGGTGCTTGGATTTGTTTGATTTTGTGTTTTTATTATATTTGCTTGGAGTGATAAACTGATATCATGTATGCATCTCAATCTTTCATTTCAATTTTATTCACAATAACCTTTTTGACATCAATTTTCTGGTATAGAGTCATGTTATTGTCTATATGCATCTCACTAAACTGATTTTCTGGTTTGACATCACAGTAAACTGATTTTCTGGTTTTTTATCTCTTTTATATATAATTTGATTGTTTGTTTTGTTTATACCTTTTTAGTTACAAACTCTTTTTGTTTTACATGATTCAATATAATTGTTTGTTTTGTTTGTGTAGACATGGATGATAACCATCTAATTATAGTTATTAAAGTGATGAAGGCTTACATCCACTTGCTCCTAGTTTTGGCGAATGTTGCGAAATGGTTAGTTGAATATGAACAAAGACATACGGAAAGGAGAACTTTAAGACAAAGAACCTTCACTAGATTTCAAATTAGATCAATAGAAATCCAACGCATCACACGTGAAAGTGACATTATTTGTGTAAATGAGTTGCGTATGGATAGAAATGCATTTGCTATTTTATGTGAGTTGCTAAAAACTCGTGGTGGTTTATTAGATGATGGTAATGTGACAATTGAAGAGCAAGTTGCTACATTTGTAAACATGCTAGCACATCACACCAAAAATAGATGTCTTCAAGTTAGATTTTATAGGTCGGGGAAACAATTAGTAGGTACGTTCATCGAGTTTTAAGTGCTTTATTGCGGTTGCAAGATATGTTGAACATTTGAAGTATTTGTGTTAGTGCTAAACATTTGAGCTTTTGGGTTTATGTCTTTTGTTGTCTATTCACTTAGATTGATTATTTCATAAAAAAAACACTAAACAGCTCATCAGGGGTAAACTGGTCATTTTAACCGGTTATGTCCTGTTCTGTCCAGTCATATCATGTCGTGCCAAACGCTGGACACCTATCCTGTCTGCGTACCAAACGCACCCTTAATGAACACTCAGGGAAGTTCTTGAAACTATATTTGACGACAAATGTCACAACATTCATGAGCCAGAGGAAGTAATTTGCATCCTATACATACATTCATTGCTATTGAAGAATTCAAAGCAATTGGTCGCTTTGAGTGGTAATACAGAAACAACAACCTAAGTCTATCGGTACATCCTAACAACACAACCACTAACATGTAACAAGAAACTTACTGAGGTGGCAGCTGCCAAATCAGGAACCCGCCTATTCATTAGGTACTTCTCCTCCTTTGTAAACAACTTACGAGAACCTAATCAAGGTTATAGTAACACATAAACATCGAAGCCCAAGTTATGAGATCATAATCGAAAAAGGGACCAAAAGTTTCAAGAGGATATGCTTCTATATACAAAGTTTTAACATCAAATGAGGCTGCAAGAGATTGGGGATAGGGATGGGGTGAATTTGGTCTTTATTAAACGATGAGATGACAAGTCAAAAATTAGAAAACTATAAACCAAGGCTACAAATCTGTTATAAAACTTATGACGTACATCTACAAGAGAAGAAGACGAGATGCAACAAATTATTTTCCCTTCATGGTTGTATGATTCCATTAAGTAATATATAAAAGCAATAATACTTGAGCATAAGTATGTGTTGATTTTATATGTCTAATGTATGAACTACAAGATGATTTCTTTTGACTTTATACTTGTATGCTAGATACAAAAACTTGCATAACTGTATCACCATGACTGAAATTTTAACAAATTCATGCATGTGAAGGTGATGAAGGTATGTGAAAGTAGGTGAAGATGAAGGTGGCATGAAGGTCCATCAGATGAAGGTAGATGAAGCTAAGTGTTTTTTGCTAGCTATAACATAAAAACACTCTCAAATGCTCAAAAGTATTCTCACCATTCTCATCAAACTCATTTGTTTTCACTACATGATCCCAACTCTACATTGTACAAAAATCTAGAGTATTCATAGAAACATACATGAACAATTTCCTAATTCCCAACTCATGAAATCATATGTAAGAATGCAGCTCTCATAGACTGATAGACACAGTAAAATTCACTATTATTTCAATACCAATAATGCAAAACTCACCTTGTGGATCCTTAGCAGCATCAGGATCATACATGCCGGAGTTGAAGAAGCGTGAAATATCGTCCAAACTGCGGCCATACACTGCCATTTTAGGGTTCCTTGGAGCCACTCTACTACCCTCACCCTCATCAATTTCATCTTCACATTCATCATTTTCCTCCAAAAGTTCCGGATTATCCAACACAACTGGCTTTAATTCCCTTAATTTTGCAGCCTTATACTCTTTGGCACTCTCATATCCTATCGGTATAGGTCTTAACCCCTGTTTCTTCCTCTGCAATCTGCTCCCAAACTCCAGTTCCTGAGCCATCTTTCTCCTTTCCTTCTTCGTGATATTAATCTCTGCCTGAACATCTTTCCAGTTTGCTGGAATCAAATCCTCCTCGATTTTAGTCTTAAACTTTTTGAAGGGTTTGGGAACTTGAACTTGATTTTGAATGAAAGGGTCTTCGAATATACCTTCTTCAAATACTAAACAATCGCCAATTACTTGCTCTTCTTCTTCTTGTTCGTATCCTTCATCCTCGTCTCTGTTGACGTTGGTGTATAATTGTTGCTGCGGGTGGTGGTGAAGGGAGAATTGGAGGGATGATATGGTGGGTTTAGGGAAGAAGAACGTTAGGGTTTTGTAGTGGGTTTTAGAAAAGGAAATAGAACAAGTGGTGATAAGAAGAGGGGAAACGATTGTTTGTTGGTGGAGTTGCGAGTTTAATAAGGACATTGTTTGTTCTCCGCCGCCGGTGAAAGAGGGAGGGAGATGGTCAGTCAGTGTGATCCCTTGAATGAATGATATGGTGGGTGGGTTAACGTCATCGGGTTAAGTCGTTAAGTAGTCTGGTCGGGTGCACCATTTCGCGAGATAAGGAAATAGAACTATCGATTTACAAATACCAAATGGTTGAAATAATATAAGGGGTGTTTGATAAGGGGTGTTTGGTTCGCAGGATTCCGATGAAATCCGAATGAATTGGAATGATCAATTTCGTTGACCAATTTTCTTTCAGGCGTTTGGTTTCCCATGGAATGGAATTGAATTCCACACATTTCATCATTCGTGGATTTGGTCATTCCATCACATTTGAGAATAAATTCAATTCCATTACATCTCATTTTCTCAAAAAGACAAAACTATCCCCATTTACCTAGATCCATATGAACCTCTGCCGACTACCACCGATCGGAACCACCACTAACCACCGCCGACCACCATCGATCGAAACCACCGTCGACCACCGTTCTGAACCACCACCCCACCACCACCGATCGGAACCACCGTTCTAAACCACCGTCGACCACCACCGATCGGAACCACCACCGACCACCGATCGGAACCACCGCCGACCACCGTTCAGAACCACCGTCGACCACCACCGATCTGAACCACCGTCGACCACCACCGATCTGAAGAACCGCCATCCACAACTGTCAAGCACCACCAAGCTGAACCATCGCTAGCCACCACCGATCTGAACAACCGCCATCCACCACCGATCTGAACAACCGCCATCCACAACCGATCTGGACAACCGTCAACCACCATCGCCGACCACTAATCTGAATCACTGTTGACCACCGATCTGAATCACTGTTGACCACCAATCTAAACCACCACTGATCTGAACCACCGACCTAAACAATGTTAGTTGGATTTTGGTTTCAAAATTTTCAAAAAGGGTATTTTGGTCATTTATTAATATTTCATTCCAATTCCAAAGTTACACTATGTGAACCAAACAGACATATTCCAATTCTTTAACAAATTCCATTCCAATATCTGTCAACCAAATAGGTGGTCAAACCTGATGACATTCTATTCCAATTCCTTCGAAGTCAAATTCATTTGACAGATTCCATTTCATCCAAAAACATTCTGCGAACCAAACGCCCCTTAAATATTAGGATTTACTTTAGTTCCAAAAAAAATGAAATATCAGGATTTACTATAATCAATGTTTTAATGTCTTTATTTTATAATTTATTTAAATTTATGTTTTTTTTTTGTCTTCTTAATAAATTGATAACATGATTTTATGTGATTGATATGCAGAAAAAAGACATGAAATTTGAGGGCACTTGATTTTTGTCTCCAATTTATTTTGGCAAGTTTGAGAAGACAAAAAATATCATAAATATATTTGATATTACCATTTTTATGGAAACCATGTTTAAATTTCCCAAAATACTCTTGTTCTTAAAAACAAATTATGTTTGATGGGTCCATACGAACTTCTATGTTTACGCATTTTTGATAGCCTCGAGTCAATCAACAGTCAACACCGGCCATCTTGAATATTGATAGCTCCTCGTAGATGTATAAGGATCATTCATGCTTACTTTTCTGTTGGTTGTCTGGATACTTTCTTGATAATCTCTTGATTCCTTTTTAAAATGTTTTCCTACTCATTAACTTTTTCCAGTAAATAATAATTTTTCTATGATGTTTCTTCTTCCTCAATTATTTTTCCTGTTAAACCTATGTAACTTGCACAACATTAAACATGCATAAAACCATTAATTCTTATCTTTTCTATATGTTGGTCTCATACTGTTCTTTATGATTGTTATGTAAACACTTCCCTCATCAAACTTATTCTGATTAACGATGACATTAAAGACCTCATTATTAGTGATTATATATTTTACCTCCCTATAAAACTTTTATACACTATTAAAGAAATACTAACATATTCATTGCAATATTTTTCATGAAAAGATGTACCTTGGAGGGAAGAAAAATAGTCCCGAACTTAATCATTCCTTTGATGTACAACATAGGTAGTATGCATTCCTTTAAGCAAACATTATGCGGCAGTTATTCCTCTTATGAGGAATTCACTGTTTGCATCTCCACGTTTCTGTATAAGGGTAGGAGGTCTTTCGTGAAGTTAGTGCAACTGCTTTTATTTGTTTTGTTGTCTGCCCTCTTACAAACTACACAACTCCACTCATTTGTACTCAAACTTGATAAAATCTGACCCGGTTGAGTGTGAATTACTCAAATGTTTAGTTGTTTAAAACCAAGGATAATTAGGTAATTTTACATTTATCTCGGTAATTAGTTTTCTTGTGACCTCTCATTCGGCCTTTCGATTCTGAAACCCTTATGTCATGTTTGGCAACTATAAGACTTGAATCTTTGGGGATCCTCCTTAGAGGTCACTGGTTCGAGTCTTGTAAGGCCACTGAGGATTTTTCTAACTGTTCTACAGATCCTTAGGATTAGTCGAGGTACGTGCAAGCTGGTTCGAACATCTATGATTAAAAAACTAGCTTATTTTTCTTCATCCAAAAAAGCTAGCTTATTATCCAAGTTGTTTTTCCATTGAATCTTTTATGAATACGACAAAAAAATGACCATTTTACTTTTACTGCTTTTTTCCATTGAGTTTTCCATTAAACTCTTCCATAAAGTTTGACGATGAAACTGATCAATCAACAATAACAATGAATCCTTAAAATTAATCAGCCAACTTTAATAAGAATCATAACGTTCTTATATCTAAACAACATCAAACCAAACAAAATATCAATTTAACAGTTCTTTTCAATCAACCAACAACATTTATGTCATTTAGTTCACGAACATCAACCAATCCCCAAGTAACCTTGAGTGCTAGTAGGGGTGTACATCAACCTATGAAACCCGTCCAACCCAATCCACTAACAACCCAATTAAACTCAACCTGATAATTAAGAGGGTTGAAATTGGGTTAGGCCTAGCTCAACCCACACAACCCGCCGCTAATATATAATTTTTATAAAATTATATATATATATATATATAGGGGTGTGTTCAAATGAAAACGCATATTTCATTGTGCACATGAGGACAAATCTTAACCATTGATCAAAACTTAGAAAACTAATCAATGGTTAATACATAATAAGGTTAATTGAGAAGTGTTTAAGAACAAAATTGAAAATTTGAATCAGCGTCTACCTTGTTTGACTTTTTATTTTATTTTTTAATTAAAATTTCCTTAAACTTTATAATAAATTATCTTAAAAATTACTAATATTTTAATCAAACAAATAACACAAAAAAACGAGAATTTCGTGCTCTTCGATATGACATCCATCTCGATATAGTTTTTTTTTTCTTCGTTTTAACCGTTTTTACGTGAAATTCTATATATGTGTTATATTTATTATGAATATGCATGCATGTCCTCGGGTGTCCATATTCAGTATGAATAACAAAGGTGAACGTTCATTCACTATTCATGATGAATAATACAACATTTAGGATGAATAATACACGAATTCATGATTCATGTATTATTTAATATTTATCATGAATCGTGTATTATTCACCCTGAATGTTGTATTATTCATCCTGAATGATACATAATTCATGATGAATAATATATGTGTAACACCCCATACTAGCATAATAACAAATATAAAAGTCTTACGCCAAAACGACTCCAAAAGTACATCAAATTTCAAGGTTTGCAAAGGCAACATATTCACAAATGAGATATTAATAAAAAGAAACTAAGATGATCTGATCCCGCTACATCTTCTCTTTCCCTTTATCCGCCCCTTCCTAATTAACGCCTGCCTGAAAAGATTTTTAGTTTGGAAAAAGCGAGGGTTAGACCATAGGTCTAGTGAGTTCCCTCTAACAGATAAGCAATAATATAACTTTCCAGAAAAATTTAAATCAACAAATTTATAGCACATAAAGATAAAACACGTTACTGACCACACGACCGTCAAAGACGATGTGTCTAACTCGCACTGCCTTAATTTTAGGACACACCCCAATGGCATAAACGGGTCACACTCCCCGGCACGAGTAGGCGGGTCACACTCCCCGACTTAGGTCACATTCTCCACTTATAATGTATGCATACATTTAAACATCAACGATTTAAAACACACTTAAATAATCTCAGAATAATCATGCCATCGTAAATAAATCAAAGTTTAAAATTTAAACTTTACATGCTTTCGTTACCAAAAAGGTTTAGTTCAGAAAACTCATATGATGTTCTCAACTTAATTCTCGCGTCTACTCTTATAATTCGATCCGGAACCTATAAAGGAACATTGACCGGTGAACTCTCTAAAATTTCTAAATTATAACGGGGTTGACAAAACACCCTAATCTCGAACAATTAACCCTATAGAAAATCGCTAGATTGGGCTAGGAGATTAGGTCCATACAAGATAATTAAACAAGAGTTCACTAATTGGAAAAAGAGATGGGTCGGTCCACTATCAACAAAACACTAACATTACCCCAAACAAAGTTTGGGCTTCGACCCACATGACAAAACCCGGGAACCGGGGCCCTGCTGGCCGACCAGTGTGGCCATTGATCGGGGCCTTCCCCCCCGGTGACCGGTGCGTGAAAAGCGACCGGGTTACATCTCCCCCAGTGACCGGTACGACAAACGACCGAGGTTACATCTCCCCCGGTGACCGGTGCCACTACTCTGGTCCCCCAACTCCCCTTCGGCCGATTGGTGCACATACCTCACCACGCGAACAGAGAGTCTATTCCATTAACAAAATCGATTAAATATCAATTTCAAAACCCACTTCAACCCACCACAAAATACTTATTTCACTGCTAAACATATTCCGCATAGAAGGAAAATCCAACTTCCAACTGATTTTTATAGAACAGGTCGACTAATCCCAAAATAAGGTTCATCGGATTCAATCACAATCCCACCCCAAAACTACCAACATATCATCTAACACTAAAGATAAAGATGAGAGGAAGGTTTACCTTAAGGAATAAATCAGTAAAGCTTGAAATCAAAATAGAGTCGGCTCCTTCCCTTCTTCAATAGCACGATCACCCTTAAACCCTTCTCTCTTGCTCAGTCACCGAATGAAATAAAGAAAAGCGTCATTAGGGTTAAAACCCCTTTTAATCCCAATGTTACAACTTACTCCCTTACACCTTTTAGTCTTGCCCAAATCACACCCAAACTTTAAAATATGAAAAATTTTACACTCAGTTATTACAATATCCCCCCCTCAATAGAATTCCGTCCCCGGAATTCCTTCGCTGAACAGACTGGGGTATTGCGTTCTCATAGTTGACTCTAATTCCCAAGTCGCTTCTTGACCCTTGAGGAATTGCCATTGAACTTTCACTAGTTGAATTTTCTTGTTCCTCAATTTCTTCACTTTACGCTCTAAAATGGCCATCGGTTCCTCAACATAACTTAGTTTCTCATCTATTCGAATATCGCCCAAAGGCACCACCACATCTACTTTCACAAAACACCTCTTCAGATTAGACACATGGAATGTGAGATGATTCCTACTCAGATCCTCGGGTAGATGTAGTTTGTAGACTACTTCTCCCAACTCGCTCGATGATAACAAATAGCCCAACGAACCTTAGTCTTAACTTCCATTTCTTTCCAAATCGGGTCGCACCCTTCCAAGGCGAGACTGGTAACTTTACCTTTGTCCCCATTTGGGACTAATGACATAAAATTCTCAATTTAACCAAATTAATACCATTCGGTTATCCAAGCCATGCTGATCAATACATAGTCGTACACAACCAACAGATTTACCCCTCGATTACAACAACTTCCTTAACTAATAAAATTTTACCGGAGTCAACACCACGACAACATGCATCACTGACTAAATAACCACCCAATTCGCCAACATAACACATCGTCGACTGTAGACATCACCAACAACTCACAGTCACGAGTTTCTTCATCATGCAACTTGCCATTGCAAGCAACCCCTCTTAGTACGGCATACGCCAGATGCATAAGCACTTTATTTTTCGAACCACATTGATCTCAACTCCTCGGCATTATCCAAATCTTACACGCTAAATATACATCGCCCCAACGTCATCACTTCAACTTTTTACATATTGGCAGAAACTTCCACAATTCAAAACCCTCGTAATCCACCAGTTCCAACTGACCAAATAATGCGACGCATACTTCCATTTCTCATTGCATACACCATCACCCGACCAAATGCGCAATAAAACCCGGCTTCACCCGCTCAAAATGGAGTGACCAAGCTCATACAAACCATTCCAAATAGTTTAACACTGGTCAACTAACTCACTTGGAATCCATTTTCCCGCATTACCAAAGCTGACAATATGGTCCTTTGCTCCGAGCACTATATCCAACCACCTCTACCTTCCTCCTTGAAGATTTCAAACCCACTTCTAACGGCCGACTCACTGATTAGTGGTGTGAACTTTTGGCCAGCTGCACGATTTTAATTAATCAGCACTCACACCGCACCGAACACCATATTCTCTTTCTCATACTCACACAAGGGATTTATAAACTTGCTAACAACATAATCTGAAAACATACCTCCACATTTTGTGCTACGTGACGAACTTCTTGTCTCAGATTTCACACCTTTCCGACAAGATATCTTCACTCTCTTCTCGTTGCAAGAAGCACTGCTCACCCAACATTACTTACTCTATTCCTCGATGATTCCCAAATGTGTCGAATCACATTTACATTACTTTGCTTGATCAACTGACTATCCACAATTCTTACGCGAGATAGTCAACCCAACTCTTCCAAAACATTACCCACTACACGAAAACGCCACATGATTCTAGCTCTCCAAACCGGATTACTCAATCTGCTAGAATCCCTTCACCCCAAAGAATACTTCAACATGCCCACGGATTTCCTATCTACTACACAACCCCCTAAATTAAGCAGTTCGACACTTTCAACAATCATTCTAGGGATATAAGATAATCCCGCCCAAGACTTGTCGAAACCCAGAACACACGGTCCCTATCGTAGATAACCGCTAACCCTCATTTGAAAATTATTCTCATCTTAGCAATACCCTGATACTAACCAAACATTCGCACATCCCAACCACATACTTACCACTTACAATTCATTTCCCATAGATCTTCGGACGAGGATGCTCATCCTATAACAATAATGCCAGACTACTACATATCTTCAAGGAAGCTCCTGACCACTTTAATGATTTGCACTCCCAGATATGTCATAAAGACATCACCAACTCATGGTTACAACCATCACTCTACTACCTCATCCCAGAACAACTGCAAATCTCCATAACCACTTGGCACCCACACATAAGCCGCCTACTCTCGCTGGTCGCAATACTAAAATCAAACTTCAAGGCATTTCACGCTCTTGTCTTTCTCGAACCTGAATAAATCATAAAACTATGATCCTCAAACCCCCCCAACAAGATATCGCTCCTTGTCGGCTCATCGTGACCTGCTGGAATCAAACTCCTACAGCCTAAAAGATTAAGCGCACTACCTCGAAGACTTAAATGCTCAAAGCGCAACCCCTCCCAGTTGTGCCATATATAAACTTCGCTCCCACATAACCATCAAAACATCATCGATAAAGAACCACCTGACCGAACTAGAAATCTTCCAATTTTGTAAGATCCACACAAGGTTGTCCAACATCACATTAGGTACACACCTTTTCTGAATAACTCTTCGCTTCTTCACGAAACTTCCCAAAACTATTCATAACTACTTCTTCATTTTCAGCGTCCCGCCATTCACCACGAAAATGGTTTCTGACTTCCACAGCAACAACCGACATTGAGATACTTCCACTATGTCTCCAACCAACAAGGATCCCCAATGAAACCTACCTCTTCCACTATAGCAGCTAACTGCTGAAAAAAAATATCTTTTATGACTTCAAATTCCACTCCAGACACAACCATTTGCCGACATCCACAACTCAGGTCATGGAGCAAACGGTAAGCTATTATAGTACAATCATCCTTAACATCATAGGTCAATGCCTCCATTAACCACCTCCGCCACTCATCACCCTTACTTAAAAGAATATCAATGTCAAGTACTTACATCCCTCTGATCGAGCGTCACACTTCCACTCTCAAAACTTTCATCATTCCTCATTGCAACCTTTTCCCCACGACTAGAGAGTTCATAGCCTTCATGCATGACACACAAATATTTAAACTCTTGACACATTTGAAAATTTTGAAGATACTTACATTATGAAGCAACTTAAGTGTACACGACACAACACTGACTTAGCCATGCACAATGATTTCAATAATCGTTCAACCTCAACTTCACAATAAGTTTCTCTTCACCACACCCCAAAATCGATGTTGACACACTCGAATTTATTGTTGATAAACATTACCCACGTGATTTAAACAGATACTACAAAATTGCTTACAACGAGTTAGACGACTCTCACTCTCATTAATATAACTACATGTGTTCATACCAAAATACGCTTATAAAATCGTGTGACCCAATGCTGTTATGATCTTCACAGCAAAAGTTAACTCATTTATAAAGAAGTAAATTATGTTTCCCACGTAAAAATAAAAGTTTATCACTCAATGAAACATACTTGCCCTTTTTCATTCAAACCCACCTTTACACGCATCCACACGTTTTTCTAAAACGAATATCTCGCAAGGCACCCACATGTCACGAAATTTGATATGAATTATTTTAATAACTCCAACAATTTGTTTGAAACACAATGCATGAGACTCACTTGACATTGAAGGCTATAAATACTCTCACAAGGTCAACTACTTGCACTCACCACAGCTCATCTCAAACTTTCTACTTCCGACCAACCAGTCATGGTCCTCACATTTTCCACTACTTCCAGCACCAACACTTCCCAACATCCTTGAATGTCCAAGTACCAGTTACCATCGTAACTACAATTTCGCAAAATGTGCATCCTCACTTTTACCCTCAAACAAACTTACCAACCATATCTCGATTCTATTGACCCTCACTACATTTATCAGTCAATACTGATTTCGTCTCTCAACCAACCTTCGGTTAACTACAGCTCTAAAAGCCTCATTTCTATCCTCCGATTCTTGGACTAACACTCTCCTGATTCCCACTAATCGACACAACATTCTACCAAACCGAAGACTCTCTTGGGGCGAAAAACTCACCTCCAAACATATTCTCTTCATTAAGGACCCATGAAATCCTTTCACAACGAAGTATTTACATCTCACACAATATTCTTCCCAAACGGTATTAACCTTACAACCACAAGCAAATCCACCTATGTCAGGATCGAATTCTTAACAAGAATTAATTCTCAGAAACAATATCAAAGAAGTTTGCGGAATAACACTTTGATATTCAATGAAACAGTAAATCAATACAAAAAATATGAAGAACAAACTGTAAACTTGTATTGAATGCTTTGAAGTTACAAGATTACACACTCAACCTCAATATTGATGAACAGGCTCACCAATACGAATTCTACTTCTCTAGAATTAGGATCTATGCCTTGAGGTTGATTTCTCTCTTAATCTTAGAATTAATCACTTCTAAAACTATTTTGTATCTTCTATACATATACTAAACAAAAAGATAATTACAAAAAAATAAACATATCTTCAGTAAATCTTCCATGTATATCTCTAAGCTTCCATGTATATCCTTTCATGCGAATCTTCATCATATAAGCAGTATTAATCTTCAGCAGCATTAAATTTCTTCTAGCAGCATTAACTACTAAGCAGCACTAACTACTAGCAGTACTAACTAGCTAAGCAGTACTAACTTTGTTCAAGCAGCACTAACTTTGACTAGCAGTATTAACTACTAGCAGTAGTAATACTTAGCAGTATTAACCTTGAATATCTCTAGCAGTAGTAACTTTGAACCAACAGCATTAACCATACTTAAGCTTTTCTTCAGTTCCCAACAATCTCCCCCTAACTTGACTTTTAGGAAAAGAAGTCAAGTTCTTCAGATGCTCCCAAAATCTTCATTGATCTACTCCAATATTAGGATCCAGTCCCATACTCTGATTGATAGTCCTCTGAATTAGATACTTGGCCATTTCTGAATTTGGTGCACAACCCAACTTCTTATTCAACATGGCATGAAGCTTTAGATTTGTGTGATTGTAGACCCTATCCACCAAGTAGTACTCCATGTGAAAAGTATCCAATGCTAGTTCATAGACTCCACTCCTTTCATAGATAGTCCATCCTCTAACAGTTTTGAACACATCTCTGATTAAGTGCTTCACTGCTTCTGGATTGAATAACATGCACAAGTATTCCATGACCAGCTTCACTATAGGTAACCCTGGAGCTGTCAACTGATCTGCATAAATTTTCATCCCCACTTCAAACATTTCTTCCAAATCAGATCTTGAACACTCTCTGACAATTTTGTTCCAGGTGTTGTATACTTCATACTTCTCATCATTTCTTTTCAATCTGATGTATTCTTTGCCATCCACCTCCATAGTATCCCAGTGGATAACTTCAGGAGGTTTAAATCCAACAGGTTCAACTGAAATAGGCTTTGGAATTTTATCCATTACCACCATGTACATGTTTACATTTAAACTCTGTGGTACTTCCTGAGATTTAGCTTCATTCTGAGGTGCCTCTTCTTCTTCAGCAACCTTTTGCTCTTCTTCTACTCTAGGCTTCTTTACACTTTTCTTTCTTTTAGCCATCATTTTGGTTCTTTTCAGAGTCTTTTGAACCTGCACTAAAGTAGCTTCCTTCTTCTTTTCTTCCTTGTTCTCTGCCTTTTCTTTGATAGGAGTTCCCTCTTCACTTTCAGGGAATGGTTGATTCATATTCACATCATGTCTCTCCTTGGCCTTCTTTTCAAACTCCACTCTATCCTTTTCATTACTTTTCAGCTTCCCCATTTCTTTCTCATAGAGATCCCTGATTTGATCAAAAGTCATCTTCACAAACATTTCTTTCTTTACCCCAATTGCACTCCTCAAGAAAGTTATCATTTTGTTTCTTTCCTGAGTGGCAAGGTAAGTTTGTGAAGGTCTTCTTTTCTTTGCACTTGATTTGACTATCATGGCCTTTCTCAAGCTTATTGCCCTTTGCTTAGCTTTCTCTGTTTCAAGCCCTTTCTGATAAGCTTCATTTAATTCAGCAGCTAGAGCCTTTGCCATCTCCCTGTCCTTTTCAACCTGAACTCTTTCTTCTTTTTCAATATCCTCCTGCATCATCCTGGCTAAGGCTTCATCTGATTCAATCAACCTTTGCTTCTTGACTGGTTGATCAGATTCCACCATCTTTGCTTTTCCTTTGTCTTTGTTCATTGCTTTCTTACTGTTATCTTTCTTGCTCACTTCTCCTTTTGCTCCCCCTTCATTTATGACCACTCCCTTTGCTTTGGGAGTGTCATTCTTTGCTTTGATGAGCATTTCAGCTACTTCAATTTCTGTTGGAGATAACTCTGTTACTACTGCTTGTGAAGTTTCAGCAGCACTAACAGTTTCTGCTTCTAACTCCCCCTCAATACTGTTCTTCTCCCCATCATGCTCCCCCTCAACTTTTTCTTTTTCCTCATCCAGGTTTACTTCAGCCTCTGACTCCCCCTTTTTGGGAGCATCAGACACTGGTTCCCTTCTCTTTAGCACAAACTGTTTCCTTTTCTTCTTTTGAATCAGCCTGGTCACCATCTTCTTTAGTTTTGCAATCTGGACTTGTTGTGACAGGATCACCAGCTTCATCTCCTCTATTTCTTTTCCTTGTTTCAGAACATCTAGGTTGACGTTTCCTATTGTATCCATCAATTCCTGGTAGTTATATCTGTCCTCACCTTCTCTAGAAGTGTTACCCTCCTTTGAAGGATCATTGGATCTTTTAGTAGTGGAAGTCTTCTGCCTAGCAGAAGCACTATCCACCCCCGTGGTTTCTTGGCACCAGGGACCTTCGAATGATTGCTCATTCAAGGTTGCCATGGGGGAGGTCTTATTGATGTTACCACTTTCCTCCTCTGTGCTAGCAGGAGTAGTGGCAGCCTCATCACCCATATGCTCTTCCTCCTCCTCAGAGAGCACCTCCTTGGGGTTGGGAGACACCCCTTTGGTTTCCCTATGGATATTCCCTAAAGAAGAATTCTCCCTTAGAGGGCTTAAAGGCTTAGGGGATGATGGTACAAGAAGGGAAGGAGCCTTCTTTACCTGTTTCCTCTTGTAAGTTTGTGTGATGAGAGAGGTTGGTTTTTCAAGAAGGGACTGGGGGATAGATTTAGAGTGGGAAGGTTGGGATTGGCTAGCAGTAGGATGGTCTAATGGGGGCCTTGACCCTGCTGCCATACCTTCATTGGTTTGGGACACCACCATCATTGTAGAGAACAATGGGGTGTCAACTCCTTCCGAGTCCCCAGCAGATCTTCTCATATTTGAGAAAACCTTGCCTTTGGGGGGTTTAGGTACATATACCCCAACAGGTTGAGGTATATCCGTCAATTCATGAGTAATAACTGCTTGGACAAACCTGGGGTACATAAAGAAGCTCTTTTTGTTTCCCATGTTTGAGACAAGATCACTGAAAATCATTTTAGAAAAGTTATACTTTCTGGCAGTGGCTAAGCACACCAAAGCATAAGCAATGGTGCTGCTAAACTCACTCCATCCAGTAGTCTTTTTGGAGATACAGTGCATAAGAGTATGGACAAAGAAACGCCATTGGGGTGAAAATTTGGCTTTAGAGAATTTGAAAACACCCAATGGGCCTCCATACCCCATTCTTGTAAGATTGGAGAACAGTTCATCGTTCGGAATAGAAGTTATACCAGAGGCATCGTCTAGACGTAGACTGATGCGAATAACCTCTTCAGTAACTGTTAGTGGCTTGTCACAGATCCTTGTCTTGATCATTTGCACACCATTCTCAGCAACAATGGTGGCATTAGCCCAGAACTGCCTTTGATGCTCGATATAGATTGTAGGTGATACAATAAGAGCATGAGCAATATGGCTTGACTTGAGGAAATCCACAATCTAATGAAATCCTGCAGCTTGCTTTGGCTTTTGTAGCATCGCGATCTCATTGTGTTCATCGATGAATGCCATGGATGCCATTGATCTTAGTGAAAAGCTTGCCTGAAAACTTCGAACTTGAGAGAGAAAAGGTTTAGAGCGCAAGTGAACAGTATACAAAGAGTCGTTATGAACTTTTAGGCGGGCAAAGGGTATTTATAGTATTCGGGACATAAGCAGTATTAACCTAGAGCAGTATTAACTGCAAGCAGTATTAACCGTGAGCAGTATTAACCAACTAGCAGTATTAACTGCGAGCAGTATTAACTACTAGCAGTATTAACCACTAGCAGTATTAACCACTAGCAGTATTAACTGAGAGCAGTATTAACTGAGAGCAGTATTAACCACTAGCAGTATTAACTAACAAGCAGTATTAACCACTAGCAGTATTAACCACTAGCAGTATTAACTAACAAGCAGTATTAACCACTAGCAGTATTAACTAACAAGCAGTATTAACCACTAGCAGTATTAACTAACAAGCAGTATTAACCACACTTACTCTTTGAAGCTTAGCCGAATTGAGTACTGCTTTGTATTCCCTGCAAAGGAAGATTAGTAACACCAAGAATCTATAATATTCAAATATTTAACCACTGTTTGAGAGGATGCTTATTCAGAGTTGATCATTCCCACACTTGTTACCAAGAAAGTGAATCTACCCACATCAAAAGCTTTGGTGAATAGATCAGCAAACTGGTTGTCAGTATGAACTTTTACAACTTGAACAAGTTTCTTTTCATTACAGTCTCTTATGAAGTGATACCTGATCTCAATGTGCTTTGTTTTAGAGTGCTTGACAGGATTATTCACAATGCTTATAGCACTGCTATTATCAATAAAAATGGGAGTGTGTAGAAAGGTTACCCCATAGTCCAGCATTTGATTCTGAATCCATAAGACTTGAGAACAGCAACTTGCAGCTGCTATGTACTCTGCCTCTGTTGTTGATGTGGACACTGTGGTTTGTTTCTTGCACTGCCATGAAACTAGTCTAGCACCCAAAAACTGACATCCTCCAGAAGTAGATTTTCTGTCCAAGTTTGCCCCACCTAGATCACTGTCTGAGTATGCTATTAGGTCAAATGGTGAGTCATGAGGATACCAAAGTCCCAATCTGGGTTGCCCTTTGAGATATCTGAATATCCTCTTAACAGCTTGAAAGTGAGATTGCTTTGGCCTAACTTGGAATCTTGCACATACACAGACTGGAAACATTATATCTGGCCTTGATGCTGTGAGATACATGAGAGAGCCAATCATGGATCTATAATGATGCACATCCATATCCTCCCCCTCAAGATCTGCTGTTATCTGCTTGTGTGTCTCCATAGGTGTGCTGGCAGGTTTTGAATCTGAGAAACCAAACTTGGTTAGAATGTCTTGCACATACTTGGATTGACAGATGAAGATGCCATCTGACTTCTGTTGAACTTGGAGTCCAAGAAAGAAAGTAAGTTCCCCCCATTGAACTCATTTTGAATCTTTGATGCATTAGATCCTCAAACTCCTTGCACATGTTGTCTCTTGTAGATCCAAAGATAATGTCATCAACATAGATTTGGACCAGCAAGATATCCTTCTTCTTTCTCTTGATAAATAGAGTCTTATCAATGACTCCTCTTTCAAAGCCATTTTCCAAGAGATAGGATGACAGAGTGTCATACCATGCTCTTGGAGCTTGATGCAGTCCATAAAGAGCTTTCTTCAATTTGTATACCCTGTCTGGATAGCTTGGGTTTTCAAACCTTGGTGGTTGACAGACATATACCTCTTCTTCAATTGAGCCATAGAGAAAAGCACTTTTTACATCCATTTGATAGACTTTGAAGTTCATGTAAGAAGCATAGGCTAGGAATAATCTGATTGCTTCTATTCTAGCCACAGGTGCAAAAACTTCTTCATAATCTATACCCTCTTCTTGAGTATACCCTTGAGCCACCAGTCTTGCTTTCTTCCTTATGACAATACCTCTTTCATCTCTCTTGTTCCTAAAAATCCACTTTGTGCCAATTGCTCTGTGACCTTTAGGAAGGTCTACTAGATCCCATACATCTTGTAGTTTGAACTGCAACAGTTCTTCTTGCATTGCTTCTATCCAACTGGATTCTTTCATAGCTTCATGTGCCTTTTTAGGCTCAAGCTGGGATAGAAAACAAGAAAGCACTGTATGCTGTTGATCTTGCATTTCTTGAAGCCTGCTTTGGTGTCTAGTCATCATAGGAGAGGATATATCTCCTATTACCAGCTGTGGAGGATGATTCTTTTGAACTCTGGTGTTATGACTAGGTTCTTCATTAAGTCCAGCCTCTAGATTAGAGTCATTCAACTCAACTGAAGTGTTTTCAGCAGCTACTTCTGATTCTTTATCTTCTTGAGTCTCCTCATTTCTACTTACTTCTTCACTCTGACTTGGTCCAGTAGATGGTTCCTTTTCACAGTCTTCAAAGGAATTCACTGTGGGTATGGGAAAGATCACTGATTTAGATATACTTTCTTGAACCTGTATAGTCCCTGATCCTCCACATTCTGAACCTGCATAATCATCACTACTGAAACCAAAGGAGTTAGTTAGTGAATCAATGTCAAATATCCACTGAGGACCAGACCCAATAGGATTTGGTGTGTTCTCATTGCATTTGACATTGTCACTTTCTTCAATTATTCTAGAAGATGTGTTAAAAACTCTGTAGGCCTTACTCTGAGATGAATACCCAACAAGAAATCCATCATCTGCTTTGTTATCAAACTTACCTAAGTGAGATTTTGTATTGAGAATTGTACAAGGACACCCAAAAGGTTTGAAAAATCCAATGAAAGGTTTTCTTTTATTTAAAAGCTCATATGGTGTCTTGTTCTTTGGCTTAACTACTAGAACTTTGTTTTGGACATAACAGGCAGAATTAACTGCTTCAGCCAAGAAGGTAATTGGCAGTTTTGAATCAGCCAACAGAGATCTAGCAGCCTCTATTAGTGTCCTATTTCTCCTTTCAGCAACACCATTCTGTTGAGGAGTCCTAGGAGCACTATATTGTCTCTCAATGCCTTTTTCTTCACAAAAGGTGTTTAGATCCAGATTTTTGAATTCAGTCCCATTATCTGATCTGATGACTTTTACTTTTTGATTAGTTTGGTTTTCAATTCTTAGGATAAAGGATTTGATCAGTCCACTTGTCTCATCCTTAGTCCTTAGAAAATATACCCAGGTAAATCTAGAGTAATCATCTACAATAACCAAGCAGTAAGATTTCTTGTCTATACTCATAACATTTGAAGGACCAAACAGATCCATGTGCAATAACTGGAGACAAGAAGAAATTGAATTTATCTCTTTGGTCTTATGAGAAGTTTTATGTTGTTTGCCTTTAAGGCAAGCAACACAATGATCATCACATGAGAAGACTTTAGATGGTAAACCTCTTACAAGGTTGTTTTTAACAAGTTTGTTCATAGTTTTAAAATTCATGTGACACATCCTTCTGTGCCAAAGAGAGGATTCATCTACAGAAGCTTTTGAAACAAGACAATTTAGAGATGAATCACTATCAACATTGTCCATATCTAGACAGTAAACATTTTCCTTTCTTGGAGTTCTAAGTAGTATCATGCTTTCATCAACTACCTTGAACCCTGGAGCAAGGATCATACACTCAGTATTTGTAAATAATATACTATGTTGTTTGTCACATACCTGTGATACACTTAACAGGTTGTACTTCAATTGATCAACATAGTAGACATCCTCAAATGTCATCTTACCTTTGGTGACATTACCTTTTCCACTTATCTTACCACCAGTAAGATTATCTCCAAATGCAACATGTCCTCCATTGATATGCTTGAAATCCTGAAGGCATGACATGTTGCCTGTCATGTGCCTAGAGCAACCACTATCAACATGCCATATGCTCTTTCCCTTGAGCTGTTGGTTGCCCTGCACATAAGATAGATCAGTTAGTATGAATTAGGAACCCAAGCCAAAGTGGTCTTGGGTACCCCTTTCTCATCAAAATATTTGCATTCTTTCTTGACAAGATTTTTGAATTTTAACTCCTCATTCTTGGAGTACTTTGTCACAATAATAGGCTTGGAAACATTTGTGCTAGAAACAGTACTGGTTTTAGAGGTACTAACTGCCTTAGCAGCACTTGCATGCTTAGCAGTACTAACCTTGTAAGCAGTAGTAACTGTGTTAGCAGCAGTAACTGTGTTGGCAGTATTAACCTTTGAAGAGGTACTAACTGTATTAGCAGCATTAATGTTTTCAGCAATACTAACACAGGTAGCAGCAGTAATACTTCCAGCAGCACTAACCCTGTCAGCAGTACTAACAGTTTTAGTGCTTTTGGGCACCCACATTTTAATACTTTCTTTTAAAATCTTTTTCTTCATGGGGCCTTTCTTTTCACCATGTTTCTTTCCAGCCTTCCTATAACCAACAGGTTTTTGCACAAATCTTTGAAAGGTCATCTGTTGATTAATAGGGTTAAAGAAGCAATATTTAGCCAAATGATTTAACTTGCCACATATGAAGCAAGGTTTTGGTCTATTGATTTTACTCAGATCAACTCCTTGCTTCTGAGCCCATTGATTATTCCAGTTTCTTTGATTTCATCTTTTTAAACCAGAATTTAGGCTCTTGGCTTTACTGCAATCACACTGTTTACAAGATCCAGGATTCACAACCGTGGTTTGTTTGTAATGAACCTTGTTATCTTTTCCTTTGTTCTTCTCTATCTCCTTGGACTTGATCCAGATTTTCCCACATCCCTCATTGGTGATAATGTTGTTTTCTAATGGGATCTCTTTACTCACATCATTATCTCTATTCTCACTGGCTTCTTTCTCAGTTAAATCCTTAATTACTACTTCATCCAAAGGATCTATCTTAAAGGCTTTCTCAGATAAGTCCTTTTTCTCCTTGGTTTCTAACAAGTCTGAAGTAGGAGAGATATAATTGTTGTTGTAAGGAGGAGGTGTACTGTTGTATCCAATACCAGGCTTCATCTTATCATGAATCTGAGCCTTTAGAAGAGAATCCATTGCTTTTGAAGCATATGAAAACTTTTCTATGTCAAGCTTAACTTTAGACAGTTCCTCCTTCAGCCTATCACTCTCTTCTAAGGATTTAGACAGTTTGGTCTCTAACTCATTCTTTTCCCACTTCCAATAGTTAGTGTCATAAGAGTGTTGAAGTTCATTAGCTTGAAAGCCTTTGATTTGCTCTTCAAATCTCTCTACTATTAACACATAATCTCTTCTATCCTTTTCTAATATTTTGAGGTCATCACACATACTTTGATTGTGATCCCTGTATCTTTTGACAGTGTCAATGCAAGATTTAGTGAAAAGATTAGAAATTACCTCAGAGGGGAGATCAGACACTTCTTCCATAAGAGCTTGATTCTGAATGCTTCCTCAGCTTGATCACTCCAGTCAAATCCCATTCCTTGTTGATAAACAAGGGCTTGAGCAGGATTCTTGTTCTGAGTGTAGCCTCCATTCTGAGCTTGTTGGTGGTTGTTGTTTGGAACAGCACTCCTGCATTCTCTAGCAAAGTGTCCTTTCATGTGACACTTATAACATTCCACCTTGGTCTTGTCAAAACCAGCTCCATCTTCTCTTCTTTGAGAGAAGTTATTCCTTCCTGTTCTTTTAATGAACTTCTTCACCCTCATGGATAACATGGCCATTTGCCATTTAATATCCATCTCCTCCAGGTCATCAGGGTGAAGTTGATCCAGATCATCATTAATCAATGAATTGTTACTATGACTGGACAAAAAGGCTTCAAAGATTGTTTCAGTTCCTTTTTCTGAACTTGCTCCACTAGCAGTACTAACTGCTTCAGGGATGGCAATAGTATCAGTGGATGCTGAAAGAAGTGCAACATTGTGGACATAACCAGTGGGCTTCTTCTTGATCTCTACCTCAGTTTCAAAAACTCTTAGATCATTGTATAGATCATCAAGTTCTTTCTCTTCCAGATTGTCACTCTGTCTATATGAGACAGTGTACATAGTCCATTCATCCCCAAGAGATCTGAGGAACTTTCTGTTGATGTCATCTTGATCCATCTTCACTCCTACAGTAGCCAGTTCACCAATGAGCTTGTTGAACCTATCAAAAGTTTGAGTCATAGACTCATTCTTTGAGGAAGTAAAGTTCTCATACTGCTGCTTTAGAACATCTCTTTGATTTCTTTTGATGCTCTTAGTTCCAGCAAATCTTTTCTCTAGAGCATTCCAGAGAATCTGAGCATCAGTGCAGTTGCAAAATTGATGCTGATATTCATTGGGGATGGCCAAGAGCAGAGTGCTCAAGGCCTTCATCTCTGTCTGTCTGATCTTCCTTTCACCATCTGTCTTTGGTGGAGGTCTTTTCCCATCTGGTCCTATCCTTCCAGCTTCAGAAGGACCATTCTCAATGATATCACACATTGAGTAGTCAGTGAGAAGAATATATTGTCTGATTCTGATCTTCCACATGTCAAACTCACTGGGTTTGAGCATTGGAACCTTGGAGACCAAAGTACTGCTTGATTTTGTAAGATTTTCCATGATAAATAGATGTTTCTGAGAGAGTTTAGCTCTGATACCACTTGTCAGGATCGAATTCTTAACAAGAATTAATTCTCAGAAACAATATCAAAGAAGTTTGCGGAATAACACTTTGATATTCAATGAAACAGTAAATCAATACAGAAAATATGAAGAACAAACTGTAAACTTGTATTGAATGCTTTGAAGTTACAAGATTACACACTCAACCTCAATATTGATGAACAGGCTCACCAATACGAATTCTACTTCTCTAGAATTAGGATCTATGCCTTGAGGTTGATTTCTCTCTTAATCTTAGAATTAATCACTTCTAAAACTATTCTGTATCTTCTATACATATACTAAACAAAAAGATAATTACAAAAAAATAAACATATCTTCAGTATATCTTCCATGTATATCTCTAAGCTTCCATGTATATCCTTTCATGCGAATCTTCATCATATAAGCAGTATTAATCTTCAGCAGCATTAAATTTCTTCTAGCAGCATTAACTACTAAGCAGCACTAACTACTAGCAGTACTAACTAGCTAAGCAGTACTAACTTTGTTCAAGCAGCACTAACTTTGACTAGCAGTATTAACTACTAGCAGTAGTAATACTTAGCAGTATTAACCTTGAATATCTCTAGCAGTAGTAACTTTGAACCAGCAACATTAACCATACTTAAGCTTTTCTTCAGTTCCCAACAACCTACCACGCCAGACCAACATTATCAATTCATAGATAGGACTCTCTACCCTAAACCACACTAAACAATAGCAATCGAGTATGCCCATGCACCTGTAAATTCATAATGGCATTGGCCAGATGCGATTTTGAATTTACCTTACATGAGGGTACTCGTATTGTTATCACGCCTTTCGATAATTAAGGTCTTCCTAAAAGGTTTCCTAAATCTCAGTTGTGTCCCTCTACTCCACAGTTTAAGTTTAGGCCCATCCGATCACCTAAATCCCTTAAACTATGGCTCTGATACCAACTGTAACACCCCATACTAGCATAATAACAAATATAAAAGTCTTACGCCAAAACGACTCCAAAAGTACATCAAATTTCAAGGTTTGCAAAGGCAACATATTCACAAATGAGATATTAATAAAAAGAAACTAAGATGATCTGATCCCGCTACATCTTCTCTTTCCCTTTATCCGCCCCTTCCTAATTAACGCCTGCCTGAAAAGATTTTTAGTTTGGAAAGAGCGAGGGTTAGACCATAGGTCTAGTGAGTTCCCTCTAACAGATAAGCAATAATATAACTTTCCAGATTTAAATCAACATATTTATAACACATAAAGATAAAACACGCTACTGACCACACGATCGTCAAAGACGATGTCTAACTCGCACTGCCTTAATTTTAGGACACACCCCCAATGGCATAAACGGGTCACACTCCCCGGCACGAGTAGGCGGGTCACACTCCCCGACTTAGGTCACATTCTCCACTTATAATGTATGCATACATTTAAACATCAACGATTTAAAACACACTTAAATAATCTCAAAATAATCATGCCATCGTAAATAAATCAAAGTTTAAAATTTAAACTTTACATGCTTTCGTTACCAAAAATGTTTAGTTCAGAAAAACTCACCTGATGTCCTCAGCTTAATTCTCGCGTCTACTCTTATAATTCAATCCGGAACCTATAAAGGAACATTGACCGGTGAACTCTCTAAAATTTCTAAATTATAACGGGGTTGACAAAACACCCTAATCTCGAACAATTAACCCTATAGAAAATCGCTAGATCGGGCTAGGAGATTAGGTCTATACAAGATAATTAAACAAGAGCTCACTAATTGGAAAAAGAGATGGGTCGGTCCACTATCAACAAAACACTAACATTATCCCAAACAAAGTTTGGGCTTCGACCCACATGACAAAACCCGGGAACCGGGGTCCTGCTGGCCGACCGGTGTGGCCATTGACCAGGGCCTTCCCCCCCCCAGTGACCGGTGCGACAAACGACTGGGGTTACATCTCCCCCGCTGACCGGTGCCACTACTCCGGTCCCCCAACTCCCCTTCGGCCGATTGGTGCACATACCTCACCACGCGAACAGAGAGTCGTTTCCATTAACAAAATCGATTCAATATCAATTTCAAAACCCACTTCAACCCACCACAGAATACTTATTTCACTGCTGAACATATTCCGCATAGAAGGAAAATCCAACTTCCAATTGATTTTTATAGAACATATCGACTAATCCCAAAATAAGTTTCATCAGATTCAATCACAATCCCACCCCAAAACTACCAACATATCATCTAACAATAAAGATAAAGATGAGAGGAAGGTTTACCTTAAGGAAGAAATCAGTAAAGCTTGAAATCACAATAGAGTCGGCTCCTTCCCTTCTACAATAGCACGATCACCCTAAACCCTTCTCTCTTGCTCAGCCGCCGAATGAAATAAAGAAAAGCGTCATTAGGGTTAAAACCCCTTTTAATCCCAATGTTACAACTTACTCCCTTACACCTTTGAGTCTTGCCCAAATCACACCCAAACTTTAAAATATGAAAAATTTTACACTCGGTTATTACAATATGAATGACCCGTGAAGTGTAGATACATGGCGCACTCTCTTTTGTTTTCCAATTTACAACCTAACTTTGGTTTAATTCATTATGAATATGTATGCGCATCTTCAGATGTCCCACATTCAGTATAAATAACAAATGTGAACGTTCATTCATTATTCATGATGAATAATACAATATTCAAGATGAATTACACAACATTCATGATAAATAATACACGAATTCATGAATCGTGAATTATTCACCCTGAATGTTGTATTATTCATGATGAATGATACTATTCATGATGAATGATACATTATTCATGATGAATGATACATTATTCATGTTGAATGATACATTATTCATGATGAATGATACATTATTCATGATGAATAATACATAATGACCCGTGAAGATGTGGAGACGTGACGCGTTTTCTTTTGTTCCCCGGTTCACATTAGAATTACTCGATACATTCTCGATTTGTCTTGATGGGTGTTGGGTTACGGTGCTGAAGAAACACGATGCCTTACGACGTTGAAGAAAGTGTTGAAGAAGGTGATGTTGAATTACATAATTACGGTGTTGAGGTGTTGTACAGACTTGAACGTATATAAATATTCATAATGAATATAACACACATATATAGCATTTCACGTAAAAACTGGTTAAAACAATGATAGGGTAATTTTATTTACCCTATTTTTAACTCACTTTTAATACTTTTGAGCAATTTTTATTTCCCTATTGAGTCCTTTTTGCTTATTTTTAGTGCTTTTCGTCTAAAATAAGTGTATCATATTTAGTCGTTTCTAGGTGGTTAATTTTTAAAAAATATCGAAAAGATCTTATTTTTATTTTATGTTTTTATTCTAGGATCAAATGATGACGCGGAAACGACAAAAGACTTTTCCTTTTTGGACCGACGCAACGAGCCGTAAAGATGGATCGTTTTCTTTTGGGCTAAAAACCGAGATATTGAATCGGGCTTTTGAAGATGTTGGGCCGTTTTTGTATGGACTTTTTTGCTATAACTTCTTGGGCCGAAAGTGTTATTTTGGATGACCAATTTTTTGGGCTACATATATCCTCACACTTTTGGGCCCCCATGACTAATGATTTGGCCCATATGTTTGGTTTATTGCTATAAATAGGATGCCATATATGGATGAACACATACAACACAACAATTTTTCACCTACATCTTTTGGCTTCTCTCTCTCTCTCTCTCTCTCTCTTTTTATAAGTCTAGATTCATTGAATCTAGACAATGGTCATCATCTCATTCCATAATATGTTTTGGTCTTAGAAAGTTAGATAGATGGAGAATTTCCTTGTAATGGAAGTTTGAAAGTGTGAACCAAGAATCCATAAGTTGATCTTGATTGTTCTAGCTCACTGTTCAAACTTTTGCTTTTTGATTGATATTAATGCTAGTCACGTTTTCGTTATAAATATTCGTCTCTCGTTATTTCTCTGCATCTTTCTTATAAGTCGATACATTTGAGTAAGTTCTTGGTTTTTATTTTGGTCTCATTACGACTTTAGTTCTATTACAAACCGGAAGTCTGGAAAATAATTTCGGATTCCCAACTTTTGTTGGTTCACGGTTTGTTGTAGTTATTAAATCCGTTATATGTTTCCAATTTTATAAAAAATCAAGTGTGCATTGGTTAGTTTTCCTTTACGTTATTTATTTTCACGCACTTTAATTCACGCACCTTAATTCCTGTAATTTATTTTATGTACTTTAATTTTCCGTCTTTTACTTTTTGTCATTTAATTTCTGCAATTTAATTCACGTCATTTATTTTCAGTTTTATATTTCAAGTGATTATATTTCCTGTATAAGGACACGTTGTTGGCACAACACTCCTACGATTTCTATCGTTGAGTGTTTGAAAACGCCAACCGTCTCCTTTAGTTAAACATAATAATTTCTGTCCAATGACACGTTGTTGGCACAACACTCCTACGGTTTCTATCGTTGAGTGTTTGAAAACGCAAACCGTCTCCAATCTTTAGTTAAAATTTACATTTCCGTTGCTGTTATATTTATAATCTGTACGAAGTTAAGTTGGGACCGAGACTGATCAAACGATAAAACGGTGTATCGTATCGCATGATTGTCTGAAGTTATTTAAATTAAAGTTATATTTTATGGTGGACTGCAATTAATCAATTGACAACTGGTTTATTGTACGACGACTCATTTGAGTTTCATGAAATATCAACCTTAAGATAACAAAGGAATGCGATCTCATCTTCTTATCCATAAATTTATCTTATCCCAGCAGAACATTGTGTCAAGTGTTTCTTTTTAATTACTGTTCAGTAGTGTTAATCAAAACCCCCAATAAAAAATATTGTTTTCGAAATCGCCATATGAAACTCGCTTTTACAGACCCGACTTTCGAGGAGAACTTTTTCACGCTTCCCTGTGGGATCGATATTCGGTACTTTGTACCATTATTACTTGTTACAAGACGGCAGTAGATTAAGATGTATACTTGCGTCAAGATCTATTTTCTTGCATTTTAAAAAGGTGTAAACACGAAAAGCCGAACAAACAACAAAAAGAACTATATCGAGATGGATGTCATATCGAAGAGTATGAAATTGTCGTTTTTTAATGTAATTTGTTTGATTAAAATATCAATAATTTTTAAGATAATTTATTTTAAACTTTAATTGGGTAAAAGTTTTTAATTTAAAAAAAAAGTCAAATATGGTAGACGTAAGTTTAAATTATCTTCCATTTTACCCCTAAGCATCTTAAAATTAAAAATTCTATTTAATATGAGTTGTTGTATCAATAAAGATTGAGTGACTGAGATTTGTCCTCACGTGCACAATGAAAATTGAGTTTTCATTTAAACTCTTCTCTCTCTCTCTCTCTCTCTATATATATATATATATAGAGAGAGAGAGAGAGAGAGAGAAGTTTAATTACAAACTCCATTTTCATTGTGAACGTGAGGATTGATCTCGGCCCTCCATTTCTATTTTGATCCAACAACTCATATTAAATAGAGTCTTTAATTAAAATTATTAATTAAGGTGATTAGGAGTAAAAAAGAAAGTTAATTTCAATCTCGCGCATATCTTATTTGACTTTTTATTTCTTTTTTAATTAAAAACTTTTATCCCCTCAAAATTTAAAATAAATTATCTAAAAATTACTAATATTTTAATCAAACAAATTACATCAAAAACCCGTCCAACCCGCCACAACCCGCAAGGCTTGCATTGGGTTATAGTTTTGAATGAATTGGGTTGGGTTGAGATTTTTTCAAACGTCATAATTAGTTTGAGTTGTAAAAATATTCCAAACCGCCAAACCTAACCCGTGTACACCCCAAAGTGCTAGTTTAGGCTTTGAGACTCCTTCACATAGGCTAGTTTGACTCTTCTCAAGATAACTAAGGATTTTCCTACCTGTTATTTTCAAGTCCTACGTACAAATTGACCTGAACACTCACAGTTAAAAATAAAAAAAATAAAAATCCCCAAGCAACCAATAACTTACATCAACTAATCCCTAAGTAACTATCTCGTCAATATCAATTATGTGTTTCGCCATACTCATTTGACGTGCATGATGCTAAAGTGCCTTTCAACCTAGTGATATCCACCCATTCTTTGCCTTCCATCCACACAGTTTCTAATATCCTCAACATCAAAAAGAAACACCAAGCCATAAAATCCAAAGATGCTCAACAAATATAAATCCTAATTCAAGAAATAAGCAAATGATAACAATAAATTTGATTTTTGAGAAAATAGATGTGATAACAAAAACTATATGTGATTAATCAAGTGATTTACGGGTTGTTTGGTCCATAAAATGGAATGAAAATGGAATTAAATTTACATTATTTGATTTAACTTGGAATGAAAATTTAAGATTATGGAGGAATGGACCCATTATATTACAAAATTAAACAATTTCAACAATTTTCAATCCCATTAATAATTGTTTAATACTTCTAACAAAAAACCTAGTTTGAAGACCTTATGGAAGAATTGACAGGTGAAGTGTGACAACAAGAGAACTTGGATTTAAACCGTAGAAAAACCTTAATCCCATTTCAACTGGACGGGATAGGACGGACGAGAGTGGATAGGTGAGTGAAAAAAATATATGGTGCAATGTTTTAGAGTTTTAATTTGACATGGGCAGTGTTCTAAAAAACTATTGTGGCAACTGGGATGTCGTGGCTCAAGGCTCGTTCACGTTAAGCATGTGGCATGCCATGATCCAATATCTGATTTTCCTTTACATTTTCTAGTCTTAATTGCTATTTCGTTTCTAATATATAATTTAATTTAAATTGTTTAGTAGTAGAATACATAACTTATTCCTTAGTTTAACCAAATATATATAACCAATTTTCGTCAAACATTAACTTGTTATTTTAATTCAAGATGATGTTGGATTAATCGGTATTGTTTACGGGTTAGCAGGTTACGGTTTGCATGGACTTGGTCTTTAGTTGACCAAATCTGGTGGAGAATAATGGGTAGTGGGTTAGCTATAGTCTAGGAGTAAGAGTCTAGTTTTAGGGGCTGTTTACCTACCTCTTATTCCCTCTTACCACCTCTTACTCGGTAAGAGACTCTTATCAGAATAAGAGGTAGGATGTTTACCAAAATGAAATTCACCACTGATTGCTGACCGCTACACTGACCGGAGACAGAGATCAAAGATGCTTACTTCGGTCAGCAATGTTCTCTTCCTTATTTGCCTTTCACTAAAACAAAGGGTTTACATGAATATTTCTGAGCAAATGACATAAGGTCGAGAAAAGAGAGAGGGTGGCGATCTGACGACGAAAGCAAGGAAACGACAATAACCAGACGATGGATGCAAGAAGATGGCGGCGACCAGACAACAAAGTGAAGGAGATGACATCAATCCAACGACAGAAGTAAGGAGAAGACGACCATGGAAGCAAAGAGATGTTAGAGATCGAAAGAACTGGAGCGAGGAAAGGCAACGGTGGTATGTCGGAACTTGGAAAATGAATACGCAAGCGATTAGGTTTCTCTTTTGTTTCTAGGTATTTACACTTGGCAAACAGAGACCTTCTATATTTCCATATGGATATGTGTAGTGATATAACCTCTTTTGAAAATTGTGCATACACTTTACATGAATATAAATAAATTCATTAAAACATTAAATTTATACGGGAATATTAAATATAATTATATCAATATCATAAAGTGAATGTTATCAAACAATAATTTATGATTCGCAATTACTTCAAATAAAAGGGTATAAAAGTTTGATATTTGGTCGGTGTTAAATATAAAATTTTAGGTAAACAACATTTTCTATTTAACACTTATTTGAGTCAGACCTTTTACCCAAATTAGATCTCTTATTTCAATCAGCGTTTACCCAAAATTTTTGGTAAACAACCCCTTAGTTTTTTGTTGCTTTAAATAGGAGTAGATGTGTTTTACCTTTAAAAAGGATGTATGGCAGTTAGTTTATATTGTTCTGTTTTACATTTTATCTTAACAATAATTAGTTTTCTCTCTTCTCCAAGTTTGTTTTTTCCCTTATTCAGTTATTTGTGTGTGAGTTTTGAGGTTTTTGATTTCCAACAAATGATATATTAAATCGATTGTTTCAAAAGGAATATATTTTCCGTACGTAATTGGATGACAATAATGCTACACAGGTTTAAGAAGGCATCAAAATCTTATCATTGCCATTTGCAGATTCCGACGTGGGGTTGTTTCACAATGGAGTTGTTGGTGTCTTTCAAAGGTCAGTTTTCGCTTCCATCAGATACTTCGTTTCATGCCTATCAAAGAAAGATTCATACGAGTTGAACCGAATGTTAACACAATGCCAAGGGAGTATCAGATGTATCAACAAAATGCATGCCAAGATCATCATTGGAGGTTATGAACAAAATGTTTTTATTGGATCTAAGCTTTTCACCATGTATTCTGAGTTGGGTCAATTCGATGCACACAAGGTGTTTGATAATTTGTCTGAAAGAGATGTTTTCTTGTGGAACTTAAGGATTCAAACCCATGCAAATTCAGGGTTGTCCATGGAAGCATTGGATGTGTATAAGGAGATGTGTGAACAAGGTGTAGTTATGGATAAGTATACATTTACGTTCATTCTAAAGGCGTCCGGTATCATAAAAGATGAAAAAACAGGTTGTGTTATTCATGGGCGTGTCGTGAAATGTGGGTTTTATTCAAATGTATTTGTCGGGAATGCTCTTGTAGCGTTTTACGCCAAGTGTCATATGATCGAGGCGTGTAGAAGTGTGTTTGAGGAGATCCTGCAAAAGGATCTTGTTAGTTGGAATAGTGTCATTTCCGGCTACACTACGAATGGCCGTTTTATCGAAGCTCTTGAGCTTTTTCACACTTTGTTACATAACGAATCAATTGGCGCACCGGATCATGCAACTTTTGTCACTATCCTGCCTGCTTGTGCTCAAGCAGCGGATATCCAACTCGGGTTTTGGATTCACTGTCACGCCATAAAAACAGGCTTGGCAAACGATGCTATGCTGGGAAGCGGTCTTATCGCGATGTATGGAAACTGTGGCCATTTAGACTATGCATGCCATGTGTTCGATCAATTTTCGAAAAGAAACATCATGGTATGGACTGCCATGATGAGGAGTTATGGCATGCATGGAAATGCAAAAAAAACACTCGATCTTTTCTCGAACTTCTTGAAAGACGGTTTACGTCCAGATGGGGTTGTTTTCTTGTGCTTGTTATCAACATGTAGTCACGCAGGTCTCGTTGCAAAAGGGCGCGAAATTTTCAAACAAATGGACGATTACGGCATCGAGAAAGGTCAAGAACATTACGCATGTTTGGTTGATCTATTCGGGAGGGCAGGTTTGGTTATGGAAGCAGTCGGGTTGATCAAATCGATGCCTATGGTGGCTGGGAAGGATGTATATGGTGCCCTTCTTGGTGCTTGCGGTATGCACAACAATGTTGGGCTTGCTGAAGTGGTTGCAAAGAAGTTGTTTGGTTTGGATCCAAAGAGCGGTGGCCGATATGTGACGCTGGCTAAGATATATGGTGGCGCCGGGCGGCTGAAGGAGGCGGCAGCGGTGCGGAAGACGATGGTGAAGAATGGGATCAAAAAAGCATTTGGGTGTAGCATAGTGGAGGTGGATGGTGTGGTTCATAGATTTGGGGCAGAGGATGAAACTCATGTAAGAAGATGGGAGATTTTTGAGACACTTGCAAGGGTGGATAAGATGATGGCAGAAGAAGTTTGAAGCAAAGGGGTGGCCAAATAGAGAGGGTGAGTATGAATGTGTATAAGATAGAATTACTACACATTTGAAGTCCATATGCTTGATTAGAAGACAACATATTTGAAAGGCATCCACACTCTCTGCTTAGTGAGAATTAAAAGTCAAAATCTCTTAGAAAAATTTAGGTTTATCTTTAACATTTTTTTATTTTAGAGATTACAATGTTATTTATATTATTAAAATATTCAATACAATTCATAAATTATTATTTCTCCCTCCTAAATATTTAATGTCAAGTTTTTTCATTGGTTCCGAAGAGTAAAAAATCGGTTCTCTTTTGCTGTTAAAAAAATCAATTTTCTTTCCTATGTAAACATTTTAAGTGAGTTTTTTAAATTTAAAGATTTTCATCATCTATCTCCTATTTTCTTAATTTGAAGAAGGTTTTAAGAAATAAACAAAAATCTCCAACATCTCTATTTTAAAAAATTTATTGGAGATATTCCGACATTCCACATGTACTTTCTCAGAAAGTCTATCAAAAATTGGAAGCCGAAATAGGTCCGGTTTAAATACATAATTAAGATCTTTTTTAATCTATATTATTTTATTTTTATTAGTTAATAAATTAATTGTTTCTTTAATAATTATTATGAATGATTATATTAATGTTAGTAATTAAACAAATACTGTCTTAAAAAAAATACCAATTAATGTCTAAACTATTAAAAGGTTTGTATATTTAGTTATATTTTCATTATTAAATTATATATTTTCATTATTAAATTTCAAACAATGTTTATAATGTTAACACTTAAATGAATAATATAGATATGTATTATAAATTACTAGAAGCGTACTCGCATAATGCAGCGAGATACATCACGATTTTAATGTTTTATTTTATTTTTTTGTTGATTTACAGTACGATTTTGGATAGTTTTGAGAAAGTGATAATGTTTTTTTATAAATTTGTTTAATTTAGGCTTAATAATATAATGTTTTTTATATAAAATAATTAAGTATTTTGTTAGAATTCAATGACTATCTTATATATTTTAATGATATCTAGAAAAAATTAACCAATTACATATTTAATAATCTACATCTATACTATATTATAAAACACGGATAAAAAACTCTTAAATACAAATTATTAGGCACAAGATACCATCATTTTATGCAAGATTTTAAAAATCTCTTAATTTACAAGTATCAAAGCACAAAATACATATTACTACAGCAGACTTCTAACACCCATCAATTTGGTATGTACAGGGTCTTCCTTTTATGCAGATCTTTCCATGTATCACTATTAATTAATATATTATATTACTATAATTTTGTTTTAATTATATTATTAAATATGTAATTGGTTATTTTTTCTAGATGTCATTAAAATATATAAGATAATCATTGAATTCTAACAAAATACTTAATTTATTTATATAAAGAACATTATATTATTAAGCCTAAATTAAACAAATTTATAAAAAAACATTATCACTTTCTCAAAACCATCCAAAATCGTACTGTAAATTGACAAAAAACAAAAAATAAAATGAAACATTAAAATCGTGATGTATCTCGCTGCATTGTGCGAGTACGCTTCTAGTATAATTAAAACAAAATTATAGTAATATAATATATTAATTAATAGTGATACATGGAAAGATCTGCATAAAAGGAAGATCCTGCACATACCAAATTGGTAGGTGTTAGAAGCATGTTGTAGTAATATGTATCTTGTGCTTTGATATTTGTAAATTAAGAGATTTTTAAAATCTTGCATAAAATGATGGTACCTTGTGCCTAATAATTTGTATTTAAAAGTTTTTTATCCGTGCTTTATAATATAATAACTACAAGCGTACTCGCACAATGCAGCGAGATACACCACGATTTTAATATTTCATTTTATTTTTTGTTTTTTTTGTCGATTTACAGTACGATTTTGGATGGTTTTGAGAAAGTGATAATGTTTTTTTTTATAAATTTGTTTAATTTATGCTTAATAATATAATGTTTTTTATATAAAAAAATAAGTATTTTGTTAGAATTCAATAATTATCTTATATATTTTAATGACATCTAGAAAAAATAACTAATTACATATTTAATAATATAATTAAAACAAATTTATAGTAATATAGTATATTAATTAATAGTGATACATGGAAATGTCTGCATAAAAGGACGACTCTGCACATACCAAATTGGTGGGTGTTAGAAGCCAGCAGTAGTAATATGTATCTTATGCTTTGATATTTGTAAATTAAGAAATTTTTAAAATCTTGCATAAAATGATGGCACCTTATATCTAATAATTTGTATTTAAGAGTGTTTTATCCGTGTTTTATAATATAGTATAGATATAGATAAATTAATCGTTAATATGGTAAAAATAACTACTTTTGAAAGAAGTATGATATTACATTTGATATAATTAGATAAATGTATTAAAACATATTAAGGGGTTGTTTACTAACTGCTGACCCGGCTGACTCGATCAACACATCTTACTCGGTCAGCAGTCAGATCGTTTACCAAATCTCGGATCTGACTGAGCTCTTACCGAGCCAGATCAAAAATCTCGCTTACCGGGTCAGATTTCTAATTTCCAAAGCTCTCCTCCGGTTTAAACGTGTGATTAGGGTTTATCACTGCCTCAGCCTATCGCCGCCTCTCTCCTCATCCCTCCTCCACCTTCTCCCTCGTCGCTCTCAACCTCTCTTCACGACGCCGCATGTATTCTTTCTACAAGTATATATGCCTTTTTCTCCATGATCGACTTCTTCCTCTGGTTCTCTCCTTCATTGTTGTTGTTTCTTGATCGAAGAGTTTCTCTCCTTCTTCCTCGTCGATTTTGTTACTGTTTTTGAGTTTCTCTCCTTCTTCCTCTGGTTTCTCTCCTTCATTGTTGCTGTTTCTAGATCGAAGAGTTTCTCTCCTTCTTCCTCATCGATTTTGTTACTGTTTTTGGGTTTCTCTCCTTCATTGTTGTTGTTTCTAGATCAAAGAGTTTCTCTCCTTCTTCCTCATCGATTTTGTTACTGTTTTTGGGCTTACGATTTTGCTTCTTTCGATTTTGTTACTGTTAAATCATAAATGGGTTACGATTTTGTTACTGTTGTAGATGTAGGTTATATTTTTGTTACTGTTTTTGGGTTATATTTTTGTTACTATTGTTATTGATTTTTGGCTGATTTGTTACTGCTTCATATTATCTCATCTATTTCTTGAGTCAAAGTTGTATATGTGGATCTCTTCAAATCATCAAGTTGTATATGTGCATCCCTTTGTGTATGATTTGTTCTATATAACTATAAAAAAAGAGAGGCTAAAATAGCCATTTTGTTGTTGGTAAGCACTTACCACAAAATACTTGAAAACGCACTTAGACAACACTTACCAACCCCTTACCTCAGGCAGCACTTACCCAGGTCAGCACTCTTACCCGGACAACACTTATCCAATAAGAGTTAGTAAACAACCCCTAAGATTTCATCGGTGTAGAATGTATAGATGGTCTAAAAGAAGTTGGTATATGTTACTCGTGGTGGAGGAGGTTTGTATGCATTGATCAAAAATAGGCGGCTATTTATCTTTTTGTTCATATAGGAAAAGCTATGATTGGTCAGTCGTTGAGGAGGTTTCTATGCATTAATAATCGGTCCAATTTTAAAATTTCGTAATCGATGATGCTAACCGGTTATGTGTTTAGTAATCAGTATCGGACCTCTTCTAACCGTCCCAGTCCCACCACTTGCCCACCTCTAGCCGGTCCTAGCACCACCACACGTTCAAGTTCGAGAAGTTGAAAAGATGCAGTAAAAACCAATTAAACGCCATAGATTCAGCACTTCCGAAATCAATGAACTGTTTATAATGAAAAGTTTGGACACGAAAATGTAACCATTCAATTCGCACACTACTCACTTAAATATACAACAAAATGGCATATCTATTCTATTCACCGCCTACGTTTGCTCAATGCATACACGACCGAGCAATACATGGCTTTTTTTACACCCATATGAACAAATAGAATACAATAGGAGGGAGATCAAATCAGGTGGTTAATATATCCGGTAGCGTCGTTGAATGAGCTCCAATTATTTTACCTCCAAGATCTGGAAAAGTCTCGTACCCAGGCAATGAATCCACATTTCCATCAGCATCGACCTGTAAAGGATACCTCATAATATGACCTTGCAATTCTGAAAACTCGTCAGCTGTGTATCTTTTCCAGTTATCTTCGGCCAGTTTATTAACCCTCCTCACGCACTCCAATGACTCTGCCTCCTCGTAGCATTCCTCTAGGATGCCAAGCTGCTCTGCCCACAGTGACATTCTGTAGCCATACACCTAAAACACACACGCGCACAATTTTATTTAACAAAATTAATATCACCCTCGTTGCTTCAACATAAATTAATGATGAGAAAGCAAAACGAAAAATGGAGTTTAGAACCCATCTTTTAATCAAGTCTATGAACTTCATATATCTATTCAAGCAACTTGAGCAACCATAAACTAGTTGAAAGAATATATTACCATTAGCAAGAAACCTAAAGGATCGTCACAAATATGAATCGTGCAGACTATACGAATTCTTCTCATCAACTTCCTTACAAGTCTTTAACACTACTAAGGCACAAACTATTAAGGTCCTAATTGTTCATTTTGAAAAATGGGCTGTTTGCTAAACATTTATTGCCTCTTACCGGGTAACTAAACACTTCTTGCCTCTTACTGGGTAAGAGATATCTTTACCAACAATCTTACTGTGCCATTTTGGAATCTTAGGGGCCATTAACCCGATGCTTACCGGCAATAGTCAACACTTTCACTTACACTTTCACTTAACTTACCAGCTAAGATTTTTAGTCCATTAAAACGGCATCGTATGCAACATTTTTATCCGGCAAGCGCTTACCGGGTAAGAGTTGTCACTCTCACTTACCGGGTAAGAGTCCTTGTCATCGCTCTTACCGGGTAAGATTCTACATCCTTGTCATGTTCATCCGATAAGGTAAAGTGAGCCGAATAAGCACTTACCGGGTAAGCGTTTACTGTGCCATTTTACAAACCGAGCATCTTACCCGGTAGCATTGGTAAATGACCTAATGTTCATTATATACAAGTGCTTTTGTATGTTTAGTATTAAACTCTTTTTTGTTTTTGTCTTTTTCCACCCTAATGACATCTCAAATGAATAAAAATATGTACACCTAAGATATCCACAAGGCTGCCTTTTGGTCTGATCTAGTTGTCATGTACTTGTTTTATTTTGATTTTCAGTATAGTAAGTTTCATGGTTATGTCAAAAAAGACTATTAACATGCTTTTGAGAAAAATGTAATATGGTTTTGTTAACACGATGTGGTTGAAAGTACTGAGAGAGCAAATTATGTAGAACTTCTAATAAGGAGGTTACTTTAACGCTTCTATTGTTTAGTTTTCATGACTAGGTAACAAACACAGCATGGAATAATCTTATTGAATAATGAACTTTACTCCTGAACCATAAGTAATATTACTAGTGTCATGAAAAGGTAGAATTTGATACAAACAAATGCATTGGTGTACCTGTCCACGTGGATGTCGCTTCTTTGCTGCCCAAGTGTGATGGGGTTGATATGAACCCATGGCTATTTCTGTGTCTTTTGAGCCAGCCAAAGATCTTTGATTAATGTTAGCAGATCCCATTATTACATACTCGTCATCCACTATCATTCCTTTAGCATGCACATAAATCATAAACCGCTGGAACTTTTGTGAATCTGAGACCTATATATAACATATTCAACACCAATTTCTCACAAGATAGTACAGGAGTACATATGGAATTTTTATGTAAAGTAGAGCAAGATGCGTGCAAAGCAATTTGAAAGAAATCTCAAAAATGATTTGGATGCTGTTGTGAAGCACAGAGGCAAGCATAATAAAAGAACAAGGCAGTTGCAGCTAATAACACAAGATAAATGCCACCTCAAAGGAGAACGTTGCTCCAAATGTGCATTTGAGGTAAATTACAATATGAGCCAATGTTTAACGGAAACAGCAAATTATAAAGCAGTCATTGTGCGTATGTTAGTCACACAACAACTATTGAATGAATGAAATAAATGCACACTAGGTTAGAGTGGCCAACAATTAAGCATGAGATGAGATTTTCTAGGAGTTATAATGTGGAGCAAATTACACGACTTGACACATGAAATAATGTTATATATGTGGAACTTCAAACAAGAACACCTTCATAAGAAATAATGTGATATAGGTGGAGACTATATGATGGTAAACTGCCGATCAGATTGCCTCTTGTTTTTATAGTTGATCGGTGAAACTTCACTATGTTTCAGTATTGAACTAAAAGAAGTATTACCATACTACATTGATTATTCACGTGATTACGCATCATTGAAGATTGGTTATCCCAAAGGAAACAAATACTATATTTTAATAGTAGAAAAATGGGAAATCTCAGCAAGGTGATCCCGGCATCTAGTTTTATGTACAAGCAAATTACTTGTAGAAAGCCAAATAACAATGTAGAATTTTCTCAGAATACCTTCTCATCTGCCGATTGAGTCATTTCTGAAGGTAGTTCTTCCCGTTTGCCAAGGCAATAGAAATTTAAATAGTCTTGAGGGTGAGCATCCAGCTGCATAGCCTTAATTTCTTGTGCTACAACAGCATACATTGTTTGCATCGTCTGGCTCTGTGTGATAAAAGATGTGAAAGTCAAACAGAAAACAAGCAGTCCACCGTGTCAAGATACCATCTAGGTATCAGAGAACTTTTATCACAAAAGTAGCTGAGGATAAAAAGAAGAGCCAAACGGAACGTGGACCAAAAGAACAGATGGTGTTTCTATTGAAGAAACTGTTGCATCAATGTAGAATGTGAAGTAGGAGGATCAATACCCAGACGTGATATCATCATGTGAAAATACGCGAAGAAAAGAAAAGCAGAAATTAAAATGGTCCCTGCGTTTTTTTGAGGGCAAGTAGGATTCATGTTGTCATTACTCATACTCATGAATATTAAAAAGAAAAAAAAAGCTACTTGGCCCCTGTAAACCTATTGCCACTCCCCTACCTTATCCAATCCACCGTTTAACTCCATTGCTTCAACTCCTTTTAATCTTCCAAACACAAGCCACAACCCAAATCTCAAGTTCAACATCCACAACTCCTCTTAGTAAACCGTGACAAAAAATGACCTAAATCTAAATCATTATTTATCTATTATTTTATCTTCAGGTTTTTAATCGTATGATTAGTTGACTAAAATAGATTATGTGAAACGTGAATGAATTATGTATTTACTAGATATGTATCCGTGTAATGTCACGTAATGCATCTCTATTTTGTGTCTTTCGATTTTATTATATTCTTTTGTGTAGTTTTTAAAGAGTGAGATAGTCTCCTGTTGGTTATCAGTTTTATGAAGTATGTTGTTGTATTAGTAGAGCTCAATGAGTAAACATTTATCTTATATTTGAAATGTTTATCAGGTGATTATGCATTAATTTTATGGAGCTCAAACATGTTAAGAAGTTGTACTTCCATAATAGTAAGGGGCCGTTTACCCAAACGCTTATCCGGTAAGAGTCAAGACTCTAACTTACTTTATCAGGTAAGATTGTAGTCCATCAAAACGATATCGTATGCAATAATTTACCCGACAAACGCTTATTGGGAAAGAGTCGTCACCCTCACTTACTGGGTAAGGCTCTCCATCCTTATTATTGCTCTTACCGGGTAAGATTCTTGGTCCTTACCATGTTCATCCAGTAAAGTAATGACCCGGTAAACCACAAGGGTTGTGGCGTACTGGTTAAGGCCTGGGGGATGTGATGGAAGATCCCATCTGCCCAGGGTTCGAATCCAGGCATACAGAACAATTGTGGCCACTGAGGTTTAATCAGGGTTGATGTCTTACAGGATAGTCTAGGCATAGCTTAGGACACCCTTCCCAAAAAAAAAAGTAATGACTCAGTTGCAAACACTTTATAATATAATAAAAATTTTGTACGAATATATTTGCATGTAAATATATTGTTTTGGCAACTGAAAACTCTTTCTAAAAAAGCTCAAAAGAAAAAGAAAGGTTGGATAGTTTTTTTTTATGTTTTCAAAGATATACAAGAGATTTTGTCAAAATATATATATATATATATATATATATATATATTATATATATATATTATTATATATATATATATATATATATATATATATACAAGAGATTTAGTCTGGCCCCTGCTATTAAAAGGGTTGTGTTTTGCCCCTATTGAACTCCAACAAGAGAAATCTTGCGAGAACTCTTTCTATACCCCACTACCATCTACATTTCTTAGTAATTTTACCTTGCAGCTTCTATCAAAGCCACATGAAATGACTGTGACACTGGTTACAAAGAGGTACAAAAACTACAATAAATGAGAAGACAAAAGAAAGCTGGTAACAAAAACAGCAAAAACACAATCTAACATCAGACAGTTGAGGACAAAGAAATTTCATTGTTAACCACATAATAACAAGAGAATTACTTTGAGCATAAGTTGATTAAGAGACGATTATTAGCACACTTCTTTACGAATATCAATCATGGCATCAAAGTAAGCTTTCATTACTTGACTCTAATTGTCAGTAGAGAACTTCCAAACGATACAAGTCTATATGGACTTTCAGAGGGTAAAAAGTAATAATACCTGCCAGTAGAGAATCTCTTGCACAGTAGCAGTTGTCGGAACACCCTCAGGCCACATTGGTATGACAACATAAACTGCAAATCTCTCTCCGGCTCTAATCTTACTAGCAATTTTCAGTGCCAACTCCATTGGGATCAGATTATCAGCTCCTAATTGGAAAGAAAGTACCAGCCTCGTAAACATGTTACCAAATAAAAATGATCTCATAGCTAGTTGCTGTGCACTGAGGTTGATAGAAAAAAGAGCTTCACAAGCATCATAACAAGCACAAATTAAACGCCAGTTGATCTCAGTGAAGAACATGCTATAACAATTAGAAAATGGGTTTGGTCTGCCAAAGTTAATGCTCATTCACCCATACTGTAAGTTCGACTTGATTAACAGGAAAGGAAAAAGAAGCAACTATAAAACTCTGAATGAAGTGCATAAAATAGGTTCGACTGACATACACAGAAGAAGCACATAATCCCTCCCTTCCAAAATAGATGAGCCTTTTACTCAAAATTAAAATCAACAAAATTTTATCCTTTTGATGTGGAAATTACCAAAACATTTATTAATATATGATCCATAAGAACTGCATTTTATCTTATCACCAACCATCTAAAACGATTATGATGAGACCAATTTTATAAAAAAATTTAGTATTTGCATGAAATTCAATAAACATGTTTTCAAACAGTCATTTGATTAGCCAAACCAATTATCAATATGAAAAAGTAATCAAGAATAATAACATAGAATCTTATTTGATGTTTCTTAAAAATGGGGCTGCCTTTATGTTGCAATGACTAACATACAGTGATTGATATTGTTATGAAAGAAAACGCAAGTACTACCTGCGTCTTTGTATGATGGCCATGCATATGATGATCCAATGAAATACTGATTTTCTATATAAATGAAATGTTGAGCTGATCGGATAGCTTGGATATATGCTGTCTGAATGCTTTTGTCAATCACCTGACTTTTTGCACTAATAAGATTCTGCAGCAAGTAATATGTCAATGAAACACATGCATTGATCAAATCGGAGTACCACAACCAAATATATAATTACCAAGAGGCTCCCAATGGTACCAAGCAACACTTTACAACCTTTAGGTTGTGAGCTTGACTCTCTTCAGAGACAGGGGGGGGGGTGTATTTATTTGCCAGCTCAAAAAGAAGAACCATACATCTAATCAGGTGTTCTGTTACTAGTTGCTAAATGTAGTACAAAAATTTAATGCGCACTTTTGGTGTATTAGGCATGTATTTTGCTATATCTGCCCAAAGTTGTTAAAGGCTCAAGGCGTACTTAGGCACAAAGGGGTCTTGGGGCCAATGCGCGAAGCATGAGGCGCAGGCCTCAGGAATGCAAGGCACATCTTATCAATATATATATACACACACAGTTACACACAACTCAAACATGCAGCAAGTACAAGCCTCCAATGCAGCAACCAACAGTACATAGATAGAGGCAAAAGGGAGAGTTTAAAGCATGAGCCGTGAGGGAGAAGTTTTAAGGTCTGCATATTTATAGAGAAGGAACCTTGAAGATCTAATGACCGGGTACTAATTATTATGGTTTGACTTGTGTCATCTATTTAATAACTTTTTTAAGAAGTTAGGATGCGAGAAGAAGAGAAAACTTATTTGATATTAGGGTTTGACTAGGTATTTAGTAACTCTTTATGAGGCACACCTAGGCCCACAAGGCGCCCCTGCCAAGCCGCAAGGCCTTGGTGAGTCTTGTGAATATGCCTAGCCTCGACTTCAAAAAAGCCCAAGACCTTGAGCCTTAGGCGCGCTTTTAACAACTATGTATCTGCCGGTAAAAAAACAAGATTGTTGAGCATGAAAGAGGTTTAGCAAGGATGAGTGGATGAAAAAGATTTCAATTATTCACCTGTGCCTCACAAACGTCACTTGTTTTGGGGAATCCTTTCAACGATCCAGAATCAATGGACCGAAAAATCTGTGGGAAGTAAGAGGAACTTGTGAGATCTTATTTCCTTAAAGTCAGAAAGGAAAAAGGAGTTGACTGGGAAAGAGCCTTTTCTTACCTGCACATGCCAGTTATCTGGATGATCTTCCCCAGAAACATGCAATAACGGTTCCTCGTCAGGAACCACAGTGTAATCTCCATTTTTCGGAACAGGATAGGTAGGACTGACAATCCACGAGATCCGCTCAATTTTTATCAATGCATCATCTTGCCAGTGGGCCATTTTTTTGGCAAGGAATGCAAATTCTCTCCACTTGGTAGCTTTTCTCCAACGCTGCTCAAAGTTCAAAAGGACATCATATGCAGCAGGACCATCAATCCTGCAGTGTAAATCATGCCATGGCTGCCTTGGAGCCATGGTTCCTGCCTGGTATAGATAAATAAAAAGATGAAAATAGTAAATGGGGAGATCACAGGTAGGGAACATTTGATAACTTTTAGTAGTACTCGCGAATTAACATCAGAATAATTAGCAGGCCATTAGCTACCTGATTACCATAGTTGATTGCGAACAAAGAGCATTACAAGAAGAAGGCAGGTGACAAGACAGAAAGAAGACAAATAAGTCCATACAAGAAATGGAACAAGTTTTCGCGTACAAGTAACGGCTCGATTCAAATTTTAAAACCTGGGAACAAGAGCTGAATAAGAAGTTTATGGCTTTATGCTTATTGATCCGAATTGCTACCTTTAAGAGATAAATCGAAGGTGAAAGAACAATAATAAGGTCATAAAAACTACAGATGACAACAGAGAGAGAGAGAGAGAGAGAGAGAGAGAGAGAGGGAGAGTGAAGAGAAAGACTACTACATAAAACATCTATCATAAAAAAACACATGAAACATCATATATCAACCAACTTGGCACAACAAACATAATTCTTCCTCCTGAACCTTAAACCGAAAAATATAATAAAAAATATTCTGCCATCTTGCATCAGCCTTTGAACCAACTCTTAATCTAATTCTCCAACTCCAATATGTGATTTGCTTGTGGGGCTCTTTCACTTGTATGAATAGTTTTAAGCATAATCAAACAGTAGGGCTCAGAAAATAAACTAGAACAATATTCAACTCAAATACATGTTGATATTATATTCGGATGTTTACGAAAATATTGGCTAAACTCATTTTGCATAAATTATTAGTACATCGCCTTTAAAGAAGTGATTGACTGAACTTACAATAATTGAATAGTTTTAATGTTGTAAAATCAAAATAGATTAGCAGAGAAAGAACTCAAAAAATACAAATTTTCTTCAATTTCCTATGATTGATGATGGTTCCCATATATGACGAACAACTTCCTGATATTTTGGGGAGCTTGCATCATCTATCATATTGAATATTGGTATTTTTATTCCAAATCCCAAATGAGGTCTAGTTATAATCTATTGCATATAGACACCTTAAAATGACAATAAGATTTATGTTTACAGTTTATTTGAATATTCACTTAAATTGAATGTTTTTATTAACTAAGTTCAAAAAATTGCCAAACTGCTTGGTTAACAAATCAGCCTTTGGAACTTATTTTGTATTTGGTGATTAAGAAAAAGAACAAGAGTGCATTTTGAAGTAACTCAACCTTGACTGTTCCAGAACCAAAGGGTTTTAACACATTTTCTATCAAAAAACATAGGAAGAATTCACCACTGGATTTTGGGTAGCTTGTTGTGCAACTTGCATATAATATTGTTTTGATTCTCAGAATTGGCAATTATACTTTATTATACCATGCAAACAGGGATTTCCATGTTTTGCTCAAGCGCATTTACACCCTCATCCGCTTGACTAATGTAAGCATGTATAGGATAGTGAGGGTAATCATATATACATGCACACACATTGGCATATCACAGAAGCATATGGGTGAATCGGAATTGGTTTCAGTAATCCTTTGTGTGAATTGTATCCAACGAAAAAAATTGTGGGAATCATGCAGCTAAAAGTATGATGTCAAAAACTTGTACTTTGTTTCCCTTATTTTGCTTTTAAGGTAGTTTATTATCCAAGTAAAGAACAAGCATTTATACTAGACAAGTTGATTAAGTTTGAACATTGCCAAATCAACTTGGTTCATATGACTCACATCCCCATGGAGGGGTATGCAATGCATGCAGATGAATGTTCATAAAATCAAGTTTAACATGTAGTACACTGAAAGCACATTTTGTGAGTTTGTTCTGTTTCCAGTATATGTTTAAATAGGGGCCTAATATGAAGAGCCAACATTGCATACAACACTAATTACCCATCATAAAATAAATGTTGTATAATAATGTGATGGTGGTCTTGGTGATGACTATGAGGATGATTAACTGAGCCACCCCAGCATTACAATTTATTGTAGGACTTGGTCGCAAGAATGCCAAGAGATATAGCAAAACTATGTAAATCGATGATCATAAGGTGAACTTCTAAAAATTAGGCATGCATATATGCTCTCACCACCATCCCCAAGCAAGAGTCCTTTTAACATAATACTTTTTTTTTAAAGGTGTCATAGGCTATGCCTAGACTAATTCCTTGGCAAATTATGACTGTAAGACATCAGCCCTGATTAAAACTCGGTGGCCACAATTGTTATGTACGCCTGGATTTGAACCCCGGGTAGATGGGATATTCCACCACATCCCCCAGGGCTTTAACCAGTACGCCACAACCCTTAACTATACATCATTGATACAACTTGCTTGATAGAAGAAGACTCCACTTTACCCATAACTATACATCACTCTAAAAATGTATGGTGCCACAACTTTCTATCAACATAATTCCAGCCTTCCAACCAAAGAGATTGGGTACAAAAACTAAAAATATATTCTTAAAAGATGGCACAATCGAGATGATCATAATGAGAAGGATCACGTTTCGAGTTGGCAATGCTACTGGTTTCAGCACTACCAATTTCAGCACTACCAATACAGAACGAAAAATATTTAGAGTGGCACCATAGTACCATACATGTATATGATAAAAAGAACAGAACAACGAGTGCACAAATGGGTTAAATATTAAAAAAAATCACTCACCGGGTAAGTCGGCTGGTGAACATCGTCCTTAAACACAGTGTCTAGATCATGAAATAACCTATGCTGAGGTGTGTCATAACGACCATCACAGAGATCAAGGCCACCTATAAATGCAGTAACCTTTCTATTATTACCGTATGCCTGTGTATCTACAAGCACACATTTCTGATGGTGTGTGAACGCAGTACCAACAACCTGAAACATGGATCAACAAGATAAGCCAATTCCAATGTATTACAAAGTTGAAAGGTTCACACAATCTCTCACCAATACCAAAGTAACAGAAAACAATTACTGATAGCATATTTTGCACATGTTACAGTAAGAATGTACCACAACATGAAGTTTTCAAAGTTCATTCAACCCCATATATAAAAGTGCAACGAATTATTGACCATTATGTTTTCAAAATTTGATTACAAGCTTATACTTGCCCCTGTTTCTTATTCCAGACCAACAGAAAATTGCAGTAAGATCTTCCATCCAGTATAGGAGCTTGTGTGGAAGTACCAGCAACTCCGCAGTTAATCAGGATGGAAAGACATTGATCGAGAACTGGGATTAAGGCCAAGTTGACCAGATGGAGCAGGTACACTCTATGGCAACTAAAAGATTTCCAAAATAATGAAATGGATCATCTAAACAATAATGTCTCAAGAAGGCACCATACAGACTATTGGTAGTTCGGTTTCGGTAGATACCATAGACTTGGTTAAATTATGGGCTTGAACTACTTTCCCAGGTCAGCTTTGTGAAGTTCTTGCTAATCGTCCGGTTAGTTCCGAATAAAGAGACTGTTCATACCAGCCAGATTAGAAGTAGGCATATGGATATAGGAGAACTACAAAGATCGAAACAGGTGGTTGGTGAAGGCCATAACTTTTGGCTGGGAACAAAAGCAACCAGATCAAATAACCTGTGCACAGCCAAAGGGTCAAGTCTGATTGACTCCCTTCTCAATGGTAAATATAAATAATTAAGAAAATAAACATAAAATAACCAGGAGATCCTAGTCAGACACTCTAGTAAAATACCAAAGAGAAGAACAGAGGAAACATAAACTAAAGCAACAACTAGTAGCTAGAATGGATATGAAGAAATTTTAAAAGATATCGAGGTGAAACACACATCATACAGGTCGTGACAATGTCAGGTTTTGCCTAGGGTTCCTTTGAAGGACCAAAGAAAATGGAGCATGGCATCTTAAGGTTTCTCATGCCCATGGCTCCACAAGGCACAATCAAAGAGTAACGTGAGGTGTAATAGGTGATATCTTCTTTACAGGTAAGTGAAGAATTGTTTTTATGGAACCAGGATATGCCTGATAAATATTAGAACATAAATTAGCCACTACAACCACAACAAAAAGCAAAGTTTCACACACATGATTAAACCTTGAGAGCAAAAGATACATGCTAAGGAGAGTAGGAGACTAAAAATACCAAATTACATCAAAGGGCACACTGGTTACTCTTTTTTTTTTTTGGAAAGGGTATCCTGGGCCTATGGCCCAGACTAATCCCTGGCAATTAGGGCCTATGGCCCAACTGCTAAAGCGTGCAGCCCTGAGATTATCCTCAGTGGCCACAAGTGCTGCTAGAGGGGCTCGAACCCGGGTTGAGCGCTATGAACTCCCCAAGCCTTATGATTCACGGCAATGAAATGATTAATCTAAAAGGCAACCACCTAAAGTATATCAACCACATTATTATAACGTATGAAATTTGCAGAATGAAAAAGAGAAGTGCTTGCCTGTTGCTTAAAAAAGCTAAGTTTGCTGCTTGCATAACGAGGTGATAGCACACACATGACAGAAGAATGCTTGAAGAACTTCCTTGTCTCTTCATCATGAGTTGCCATCACTCCAGTCTGTGTCAAATATTGATATATGTCATTACCTAGAAACATCATATAATTGAGGAAACCGATTTCTATTCATCTTCTTTATATCTTCTTTATAGCTGTTTACTTGTAGGCAAAAGAAATGTCTCAAAGAGATCAACTTGCCAAATAAAACTTTTAACCAAGTAATGAAGAGCTTACAGTTCATCCAATTGGGAAGCAACTTAATGTGTGGGGTGTTTTTCATTAGTTTTTATCAGAACCTTTAAACCTACAGTCCTTTCAACAAATGCTCGAAATGCAGCGAGTAAAAGTATACCCTTTATTCAAGGTTCTCACCGTATTTATGAAGAACTTGTTGTGGGAGGTCTTATCATCCCAAACCAACAACAAAACACGAACCCCTTCTTCAGATTTATACTTGAGCAAATCACCAAGTGTCAAGTCCCCTCCTCTGGGAAGGGGCCGAGTGGGCTCTCTAATCAGTTTAATTTTATGGAAAACAGACCAACCAACAATATATATCATGTGATGAGCCTCTGATATAGCATAACATATATCTTCCCAACAAGAATTTTGCTGAAAAACTTTACCCCCATCCAATTCAATCTGAGGCATCTTACATTCCGGCGTTACATGAGCATCCTGATATAACGTCACTTGAGAACCTTTCCTCAAAGGAAAATAGGTGTTCCGGACGCCTTTATGCTCCGGATCACCGGCAATGCCGTGCCGGTATAGAGGATTTTTCTCACACGGAATAAACTTCATCTCCAGTCTAAGCTCTGATTCCTTCTTACCTGAATTCTCCATCATGAACCAACCGGAAATGACCTCGCCGGTAGCGATCTTCTCCGCCGAAATCTTAACACTCCCCAACAGGTCAGCACCGAACACGTCGTCGTCCTTCACCTGGAACTCCAAGTTTACAAGCGCGTGAGCTAAAGGAATAATAAAACGCTCGTCCCATTTAGGGTTTTTCGAGTTCTTCAACACGCGCGTACGTGCCACAGTTGCTTGCGGCACCGAAACCTTGACGTAAGGATCACTAGTAATAATCTTTCGACGAGCAGAACGCAACTTCGTGTCAGCCGTTGCGGTGGAGGAGTTGTCATTCCGGCAAGCCTCAAAAGTAACGCAACGGCGGATGTGGCCCGTGAATACATCCATGTTCGGTAACTTGCGAGCTTCGATAATGTTGAGTTGTAGGTCTCCGTGTAAGTAAACAATCCTATCTGAAGCATCCTCCGCCATTATTCCAACTCAAGATCACAAATCAACAACACAAACCGATAGGTTTTCTGTTGATCCAACAACAGCAGAAGCTAAAAAAACACACACAATAAAGTCTATGTGTGTGCAACGATTTGAATCAAGAATCTGGGCGAATATTTTATGAAGGGTTTGATTGAAATGATCTGTGGTGGTTGAAGATAGTGCCTGGCGGATATGGCGGTTTTGAAGCTGTAGGCCCTGCCCCTGTAAACAGCTATGCATATCATCGACAATTATTTTCTACTCCATTTATATATACTAGTCGTAAATTTAGTTAATTACAAAAAACACCCCTCAAGATTTAAGTTTCTTGCAACTTGAGCCCCTTTTAATTAGGAGTGTTATTCGGTCGGTTAAAGCGGTTTTCGGTTTATTCGGTTCGGGTTAATCGGTTTTCAAGCTTTTTAAAAACTAACCGATAACCAAACCAAATAACGTTCGGTTTAATCGATTTCGGGTTATTCGGATCCGGGTTATTCGGTTCGGTAACCGGTTAAACCGAATAAGAATTTATATATTTTTTTAGACATTTGCTCAAATAATGCTTTTAAATCAATTGTATGTTGCTTATAATATATAATTGTATCATACATTCATACTCAACAATTGACTTATATTAAGTAAAATACACCATCTATCAAAACCTATTTCTATTACATGACATTATTTTTCTTCATGTGACGATGTAATTCAAGCATAAAATGTAATCTAATAAAAAAATATTATCTACTTTCAATAAAAAAAAACATTATATATCAATAAAATATGTAAAATAATAATAGTATAACATGTCTTAGGTTTATTTTTTTATAAACATGCAATATATAAAATATTAGTAGTATGTGTTATTCAGGTTATTCGGCTTAACAGAATTAGAAAAAATTAACCGAAAATTGAACCAAATAAGGATCCTTATTCGGTTAACCGAACCGTTTGACCCGAAAACCGAATAACCCGAAACCGTTTAACCAAAATTTCATTCGGTTCGGGTGGGTTATTCGGTTCCGATTATTTTTGACACCCCTACTTTTAATTATATATTTATATACTATATTGACCCAGACGAGTCAACCATTTTTTGATTCGATCTGGGTCGTTTAAATTAACACAAAATTTAATTTGAACCGTTCAAATTCATTTTATGTACGGTTACTTCTACCCTCCCTAACATGTGCCTTAATCATCTCTCCACCCCGTAATCTTCTCCCCCACGTCCCCCTAATTTCTCTCCCGCTCACTATGAAACGAGTCGGCTCCTGTAATTCACTTTCGAATTTGATTTCTCCATTTCTCCTCACAGACCCATCACCACCATGCTCTCTCGATCTCTATTACCAAATAGCTCCGGCTTGCTCAACTACTACAACTTTCCTCTCCTCTCCTCCAATCTCGGCGCCAACCATGTGCACTTCATATGTTCTTGATACTCGTGGTCCTAACGACGCCACCGATAGTTTTCTCAAATCACGCGGCTTCCCTGGCTCCTACGGTTTGAAACGCTTCCATTCTTTCGATGTCTCTTTCTATAACCATGGCAAAAAACAGGAACAAGAGTAAAAAAAGGGCTTATGCGGCCATGCACTTCGACGAGGCAGCCATTGTTGCACCTCAAGGTATTTAACCCTTTATCATTGTATATATGCTTATGTGTTCCATATAGTTAAGGCTGAAAATGGTGGAACTAATTGTCATTTACAAGAACTGAGTACAAGAGAGGGATGATTTGAAGAATCACAGAAGGGTCCACGAAGTGAGGTTAAGCCTTTGTTTTCAGAAAAAAAAAATCCTGATTTTTTATGTGATTGTTTTGTGTTACTTACTGTATAAATCGATAAGATGAACATTTTGGTTTCTGAGGTCTAATGACTTTTTAAAGTTAGTCTGTGTGATTTTGTTATTAAGTACAAACTGAGTGAATTGTTGTACTTTAATTGGTAAGAAGAGAGTGAATATCAATTGTGAATTTGGTAATCAATTTCTTTGAACTCAAAAGCCCAATCTGACGATTGTAGTGTTTTCTAATATGAATACCAGTTCACTTTTGTGATTTCCTTGAAATTTATGATGTAATTTTTTCTTTAATTTACTTGCAAAAGGTGTCTAGGGATCACTATTTAGGTTGATTTTAGAAATTTGGCAAATTTATTCAAATGGGTCTTCAATTGTGTAGTGTTTTTTGAAAGGAATACTAGTTAACTTTGTGATTTCCTTGAAATTTACGGTGTAATTAGTCTTGATTAATCCTAAAGAAGTCCCTAGATCTCATCTTCAGCTAATGCTCCACGAAAGGTAGTTTTATGTCTGTATGTTCCTATTTGTGTATTTGTATCAATTTCAGTTTATCCATCCATACGTGGTACAAGTACATATAATCTGGAATAGTACGAATTATCTGATTATACTATATGTTATGTATATAAGGACATATGAACTTATACAATTCATCTAATGTATACGAATACGTATATATACATATGTAGATAAAGATGTATCTGGCGGATATATAAGTTAGATGGTGGATGTACTCGATTTGGAAATATGCTTCTATGTGTATATTCAGACAATTTTGATGTCAGATCTTGGCGTTTGCTGGTGAGATTCATCAACATCTGTTCTTTTTATTTGTCCTTTAAAATTTCATGAAGCGCGATCCACCAAGAATTTTGTCTTTTAGAATCAATGTCACCTGATCAATTTATTAGAATCAAAACCTGTCCAATATGCTCAAGATTTCCCTGTTTTTGTTGGGGATACTATTAAAGACCCAATTTTATCTATCAATGTAAGAATAGAAAATACCAAATAACCACTGATCTAGAAATAGGCATAAGAACTAGATATGACTTTAATAGCTATTTGTTCTATAAGTGCATAAAATTTTGGTTGTACCAAATTGAACACCGACTAACCAATTGTTATTGTTTTTTGATCAGTTGTTTATGTATTTCTTTTCCTAGGCATGGTTTGTATTTATTTACCTTTTATCCTTGTGCTTTTCCATATAACCTTTATCGTTTAATATCTCATACATTGTCAAATGTGCAGTTGGCTGCAGCTATGATGCAGATGCTCTAAATTATCATTGCCTTCTATATATAATAACCCTGGTTTTTGCTTAGATGATATAGTTCATTGAGGTCTGACCTGTATCAATATAATGTAAATTATCGTTTGAATTTTTATTTCAAATACTTCTTTTTTATTCCTTTGATGATACTGGCAAATCATCAAGAAAGTAACAAATATTCTTTCCTCCAGTTTGTGAACCACAAGTACTTGAAATAAGACTACAGAGGCAGTTAATTAGATTTGAGTTTCGAGGAAAGATAAATGGCTTAGTTACAATATTTTACCTTTTGTTTTGGAAAACTATAAGCTTCTTCAATGTTGTGTTAAGTATTCGATGCATGTTGGAGGTTAGTTGCAAGAAATGGAAATGTTCGTTTTAAATGAGGTCATCCATCATCTTTCTATGCTTTACAGGTAAACATGCTGGTATCATATAGCAACCGCAAAAATAGCCTTTTGAGTTGCTCGATCTCATGTCTTGATGTGTTTGTACATGCTTCCCTCATTATTTGAACTCTCAAAACTTTATGATTTTAAACTTTCCTTTTGTCAGTGATATCTTAAAACATACACATCTGCGACTACATCTTAATTAGAGACTTTGTGAACTCATTATCTTTTTCACATCTTATGTTACCTTTTGTAGAAAGCTTATCTAAGTGTCCCAAACATGGCCTTCACAATCCATTCAAATCCCCAGAGAGGTCTTTATTTATATATCTTGCCAATAATCAATATGCAATTGTTGTATATCATATCGTGTACGTGTATATATATATATATATATATATATATATATATATATAGTAATAGTAATAGTAATAGTAATAAGGTTCTAAAACTGAAGATTGTTATAGGTATCTTTTATACGGAGATGTATCTGCTAAAACAGGCTATATGTTAGGCATGAGGTATTCCACTTATAATCAAGAAAATGAAGCTATATACATTTGCAAATATTTACTTTTTTCTACTCTTTTCAGGTTTCTGATTTTTTTACTAAGTTAATACAACAGGTGTCACCAAAGAGTTACCAGGAGGTTTTTGCTAAAGTTTATGATACACAAAAGTTTCTAGAGAACTTTTCCAGTGATCAGGTGTTTTATAGTTAATACAACAGTTATTACGCTTAATTATCTTTGGTTAATTCATATCATCTTTACTCATTACAAAATTTAAATTAGGTACGTTTTCTAGCGAGATCTTTTGCAGTTCCTGGGAATCATTTTGGGCAACAAAATCATGGTTTTCGCTGGCCCTTTGGCCCTATAAGACACACTTCACATATTATTGGTTATTTAATCAATAATTTCATTATTAATAATTATCATTAATCAATATGTATATTGTATGTGGTATTGATTACACCATTCAATTTTCCTCTAGAGATTCATGTACTCCAGCTGATGGGAGCACTTCTCATGGGCAACAAGCCTATCCTTAAAGTTGATAGCAACGTGAGTTTTTTTTTAGAAGCATATAAAATCAATTATCTCAATAATACTAGCATCTCATCGAGTTTAATTTGGGATAATTGTACATGCAATTTCCCCTACCATTTGCATTTACACAAGTCTCTAATTGTATATTATATTGACCCAGGTGAGTCAACCAACTCTAGTTTGGCTTAGTTGGTTTAACACTCCTATATAAACGAATAGGAATTGGTCCGATTACCGAGTAAGCGCTTATCGGGTTATGTCACTTGCCTTATGGGTGGGTATGACAAGGACCAAGAATCTTACTCGGTAATCGAGGGAAAAGACTTCTTCCTCGGTAAAAGACACTTACCGTTTTGATCGCCCAATAAGGTAAGTGAGGGTGGTGACTATAAGTGGTAAGCTTTTGATAAACGATCCCTTAGATTTAGGTTTAAAATTACACATATATTGAAATCTCTAATCAAAATACAAAATACATACACACATACCATTAAACAAAACATACAATTTTTATGATCTACTACAACCAAGATGACTTTGGTATAGTATAATTGGTCTTAATACTTTTGGGTATGATTGGTCTTAATACTGAGGTAGGATTTTAATTTAGATTTTGATTTTTTTTTATATAGAGACGTTTTTGTTCACATAAGGACGTTTCAATCTTGATCTCCAAATGTAAGATGCCTTCCGAGTGTTTGATTTCATATGATTTTACATCTTTAGGTAAAGGGTTTCATATGCTACTGTTGATTTCTTTTTGTTAAGCAATAGGGAAAGGTTTATAGAGAAGAAGATCATCATGGCAAAACAGGTATTACTATGATAATCGACGACATAGTCTATTTGCTTATTGCTACTTGAACGAATTTAGATGTTGTTTTGAATATTAATACTTTTAAGCTAGAATCTTTCTTGATATTTTTCTCTTCAACAACATCTCTTATTTGATGGCAGGTTGCACTATTGGTTCATGTGGCAATTTTGTTGTATTACGCACTACAGGTGGTTGGATTGAAAAAATTAATCTTCAATCAGGCATGAGTTGAGGATCTTATGTGGACATGTAAGAAAAAAGCAAATATGCTCAATATGAAGAGGTGATTGGGTCGCTTGTGACTCAACAAATTCCCTAACGATCCGTGCAGGATATAATTGGGATATAAAGGTACATATTTTTTAAATCCGTGATTTTTGTTTTCAACCTATTACGTTCATCATATTTTTTTCATAGTTTTATTTTGTTTTTTGAGGATCGAATTTAGGTTTCTTATCATGAATTCGGGGGTTTTCAATTCCTTTGTGGTGTGCATAAATGTAAACGGTTATGAAGATATTGGATATAGATATATAAGTCAACCAGATGTTTATAACCAACGTCTATTGTAGAACTCATTAACTTATGCCACAATTATTTAGTATCATGTGAAGTTGTAATTTGTAAACATATGAACTTTGATGCTATATTATTTTAATGTGAAAACTTTTCTAGATGACATTGTTTCATATTATTTTATGCATTTGGACTTAATTATGTTATGTGTATAGTATTGTTTCATATGTGTGGTTTGGTTTGGAAAAAATGGTAAACTGCATAAGTGGTTTGGTTTGCGGTTTTGATTTTGAATCACACCCCGCAACGAAGAATTCTATCTCTTCAGTGCTTTTTTCTTGCAGTTGTGTCTTTCTCTTTCCGCCAGCACCAAAGAATAAATCAAAATGCTTCAATTCTGCAACCACACCTTCATTTTGTTGTTGTTCATTAAAGATATTTTGAGCGGTGGAAAAGAGATTGATCGGATTGGGATGGTGTGCCAACTTTGTATGCAACTCTGAGTGATTTGTCTTCTGGTAACTTCGCCTGTGCACATCGTACTTTATATCATCCTTGCTCTTCGCCATTTTTGAATCCAGATTTGTTCAATCCTAATGAATTTCCAGATTGAGTGTGGTGTGGCTCATCCTGTTAGAGGGACATGTGCGTAATTCTACCTTCTTTGCGCTAGGTAAGGTGATCCACTCCAATTTGTTGAATCTTCCAACTTTATCCGGCACATTAGAATCCAAGTTATCAAATTCAAAATTATGATGGTGGTCGACACTTTATGTAACCCAAAAATCACAAATGGAATACCATGCAAGTATACATGTAAAACCACTATCGTTTGAACAAGTAATAAAGTGGTACTAAGTACCAAGTATCAATCACACAGAGACAATAAAACAAGCTGTGATTCTTAAGTCAGTCTTAAAAGGTGATTTCAACAAGAGATTTGGAAGTAATGATCTGAGTGTTGGTAACAGTAAATTAAAGTGCTTGGACAGATTAAAAGCAAGCAAGGGCGCAAGATCCGGCTGGAGTTGTAAGCAACTAAATAATAGGACTGATGTTGTAGCAGACGCTGCAACACTAGTTTTCAACTTCACTATCGGTTCACAAAACCCTTTTGCAAGGTTCATATTAGAATAACTTTACCGGCAACGACTATAGGCGACCCAATCGGTTCCACACAGATATTATTATGATCCCCGTATAGTTTACTATCAATAAAGATTGAGGGGGTTTGTTACAACCCCTATAACACTTAAGTGTTCTAAAGTTTATGCTAGCTTGCAAACAAGTCGCTTACCCAAGTGAAACAATGTACGTCACCTCATCAAGAAGCATTTGGTCGAAACTCATAAACAAGGAGTGAATAGTGAAATTGATAGCTAGTAGCAAAACATTAATCCATAGTTACATAGGCTTTTATCTCCCAACCATCACTTACACCCAAACTAGGGACTTACCCCATCATCGCTTGACACATGGTGTGCGACATTATTAGAAAGATAAAGATAAAATGCATGAAAAGTAAATGACTGGAATTGGAATGCATAAATGTAAAGAATAGAAATGTAAAGCCGAATTGTAAATTACAAGGAAATGTAAAGGTGTTGTGAACGGTGTTGTGACACTGAACAGTAGCGTACTGAAATTAAAGACTTAATATTAAAATGCTTAAAGTAACAAGTTGAGATAACTATGTGATCTATCCAACCGGTGGTACATAACACAACGAGATACCATTAACTACTAAAGTGAGCTATCTATTTATACATAGAAGAGCTCCTAACTTAGCATCTTAAGAAAGCATATTAAATGAATCAAAGTACAAAGGACATGGTCCCTACCACTAACTAGGAATCAAATGTCAATTAAGGTACAATTAGTATCTTTTAAGGAAACAAGAAAATGTCAAAAGAGAATATATGCTTTGCTCTTTGTCTTCTTTCACCGAATATCTCCAAGTTCCCTTCAAAGAGCTTAGTTGCACCAACCAAAAAGATTATGAAGTTTAGTCGATGACTGCAGTCCTCATGCTGTGACTCCTGCTGCAGCATCATTTATCAGTAAGTTAACATAAAAGCACATAAGTAAGGTCAATTTCCATTAATTAGCTCCCAACTCAACAAATGGTAAAAATAAGAATAAAAGACTCAAATGTTGTGATTTGGGAAATTAAAATGATGGAAAATCCTATTAAAAAATGATGGAAAATGTGATAAGTTATTCACTCATCACATCCCCACACTTGAACTGTTGCTTGTCCCCAAGCAACGAAAAAGACAAATATAAAGACTCAATTTTTGAAAGGTAAAATTTAAAAAAGAAAAGTGATAGTGGTCAATTCAACAAACAATAGGCATAGCCTTTCATAAATCACCATATATTCACTCTGCAAACACAAACACCATAGGCCAAAATATAAGTTCCTATTGTTAGGCATGATTTCTTTCTGAAAATAGGATCAATAGAACTTTATGGATTTTTGCTATTTTTGGGCTTTCTCACTTTCTCACACACCTCACTTTTTGTGTCCTAATGCTACAACATCTGCTGCAGCCTATCCTATATACCAGATTTGATTTTTGTTGGCCTAGATAGGGATGATTGAGCCATGATATGCCAATATCACATGAAAAGAACTTGATTGAGCCGTAGTTGCCAATATCACATGATTGATTGAGCCTTGTGATGCCAATACCATTACTACTTGCTAATTATTGAACAAGACTAAAGGACTCAAACCTTTTCATCTTTTCAGTATTGACACAAAACTCCCTTCCCCACACTTAGAAAGAAACAATGTCCTCATTGTTTTTGAGAACATGTTTAGGCTTAACAGGTAATAAGGGGGCAAGGAGAGTGTATAAGGTTATGTGAAAAAATGGCCTATATCCTTTCCTCTTTCAAAACAGTTGGCCTATTTGCTTCACAGGTGCCTTGGTTTGGTTATAGCATAAGTATTGAAAATGAACATGTACAAATGAATTATTTGGGCTATGTTACGTGTACTGACCTAAAATGAAACTATCACAGAATACAACAAATTCCCAGACTCTTAATGTACTAAATAAAGAAGAAAATAACAAAATAAAAGACACTACATGGAGCTAAGGAATAGAAATGGACCTCTCCTACTCAGAATGAGTAGGCTCTTCTGTTGCAGGGCCTCCAAGGAACTCATCTTGCAGCTTAGTCAGTGCTGCAGGGTACACTGGTAGATAGGTGGATGCCTCCATGAGGTTTTTTGCCCAGACCTGGTCTTTGACATCCTTTCTTTTCTTGTGCCACTTTTGGTAAATGACAGTCTCTTTCATCAGCTCCTTGATCAACTTTTCTAGTATTTTCATCTTCCTTGTCACCGCCAACTCTTTCTCCTCGAGCATCCTCTCAAACTCCTCCTTCTGTGAGGCCAACTTCTCATCCCAATACTCCTCTTGGTCATACAGTTTCTCCATCAATTTCTTTTGGTTTTCCTCCAGAATGCTAATCATCATTGTGAATGTTGCTGCCTATACCCTGCCAGATGCTGCAGCACTGTCTGCAGCATGTACTGGTCGTAGCACATCACCTTCATCACCATGTTTTCTCTTTTGGTTTCTCATTATTCTGTTGATGTCCAAAGTGTCTATCACAACCTTCTTGTCCACGTACTCATCAACATCAAAAGTTCTAGCTTTTGCCTTCTTTATCAAGGCATTGATTAAAGCAGGATGCCATAATCTGCCTTTAGTCTTTTCAGTATAGGCCTTGATACTCTTGTTGATAACCTGTCCAACATCAATGCCCTGTCAAAATGGATTATAAGAACATACACCTTTCAAATGGGATGCTGGTGTCATGGGAAGTAGGCATCAATGTGTGTCTGATAAAGTGGAACCACACATTGGCCTTAGAGGACAGGTCCGCAGACTCCAACTTCCTTGCTTCGCCTTTGTTGCTCCAAGTTGCTCCATCTCTGACTATGGTCTCTAGTACTCTCTTTGCATCAGCAACACTGGCTCTCCTCATCAGTTTGTTGTACACTGATACTGGTGGATGAACAAGCCCAAAGATGTTGTTTATGGCCTCCATTGAGTAGCAAACATCCATTCGTCGTACTGTGACAATATCATCTGGTGTCACAACAACTTCAACATAAAACTCTCTTACCCAGTCAAGATTATACTTTGGTGGCACTTTGCACAATAGTTCCCACCCCAAAGCTTGTATGACTTCTTGGACAAAAGGTTACTCATAAATGATTTTGGGACTAAATCCTTTGTCTTGAAGCCCACCTTGCATCTTGAACTGCTCATACTTTTCCTCAGCTTCCTTGCATGTGAATCTTGTCAACCTATCTTCATAGTTCCCCTCAACACCATCTTGTTCCACCATCTACTGCTTTCCTTTCTCTTCTCTTGTCAACTTCTTGGCTGTTTTCCTCCCATAACCAATGCCTTTAGCCTTCTTCTTTGGTGTGGCCTTTGACTGAGTTTCCTTGGCCTTTTTGTCATCCTTTTTGCCTTTCTTCTTTTCAACCTTTTCTACTGCTGCAACTTCCTCTCCTTCTTTCTCATGCCTTTTTATCCACTCATCAATCTCTTCCTCAACACTGTCTCCCTTATCATCATCCAACTCCACATCCTTCATCTCTTGTTCTTTGTCACCAACAACCTCATTGCCATACCTTGAGTCTTCTGGGGTTCTCAAAAGTTAATTTAAAATGGGATCATTTCCCACTCTGCTTTGAACATTCATTGGGTTTTCAGGGATGGTCACTGCTACTGCCTCATGCTGTGAAACCTGTGGCAGCACAATGAGGCTTTCACTTTGTATATCATGGATTAAGGTTGCATCCAATACAGAAACTGGGGAAATTGAAATAGGAATGTTGGTTTTTGGTGGTGGGTTGTTGGTGGTCTCAGGGTGTGTTTCAGTTTCTAGGCTTGGTGGTTGGTTCATATCAAAGGCTTCATGGTGGGATGTTGATAAGCTTGTATTGAATGACTTAGTGGGTTCTTGAGCATCTTGAAGAAGTGGGTTTTGGGTTTGGCTTGTTTCTACAATGGTAATAGGTTGGTTGATACCCTCCACACTAGGTTGATCACCAACTATGGTAGTAGAAGGTTTTTTCACCACCACAGGGATCACAAACCATGTTTTGGGTTCTTCCAGAGGTTTGTTTGGAGAAAGGGGATCGAGTGGAATCCTTGGAAGAGTTTTGGGTTTCTGGGTTACCTCAACCTTGATAGTTTTCTCGACTTGCTTTTTCTTCGAACTTCCCTCCCTTACTTTCTTCAGTACCTTCTTCTTCTTAGCCTTCGGAGTTTGATCATCCAGACCCTCTTTCGAACGCTTCAACCTTTGTAGCCCTTTCACCAAGTCATCATCCTTTGGTGATGGCATTGCTTTCTTCGATGATTTCTTCATGCTTCTTCGCCTGTTGCAGTATGAGAACAAAGACAAAGAGAGAAAATAGGGAAACAGGGGGACAATGAATGAGAAGTGATAACCGAGTTATCACTTTGGCCTTTTTGGGGAAATCGAAAAGGTGGTTTTTGGAAGTATAAAAGATTTGGTTTTATAAAGAAATTGAAAAAGGTGGTTTTGTTTTCTTGCTTTTGGCCAAAACCGGCGGTGGTTTTAATTGAGAGGGAAAAAGAGAGTGGGTTTAGTAGGTGTACTAGGTCATGATCAATATTCTTTGCTTTTTGTTTGAGATGACCATTAGCAAAAGTAAAAGACGCCTATACTTATTGCCTTTTCACCTTACCTTGTACATCAAATACAGCTGGAAACATTTTTTTTTCAATTCTTAAAAAAATAGATTAAAAATATAACTTTAATTGTCTTGCGGGTCCCACACGGATCCGATGCTGTAGCAGAGGCTGCAGCATCATCTGATACTTCAGAATCTGCACAATCTCACAAACTTTAAACATACCAAAATTAAACAAAGGACACTATATACGTATGGACAATTGGACTGTTTTTGGGGGCTCCCCAAATTCATGGATTTAGAGTGGTTGAAGTTGTACCACAGAAGAGGATCATGTAGGTACAGTTGTGTTCAGAAAAGTTTTTACTCTTTGTCCATTAACTTTGAATGAGGCTCCATTGTTTGCATCAATGAGTTCTACAACTCCATATGGAAAAACATTCTTGATTTCAAAAGGTCCAGTCCACTTTGACCTTAATTTTCCAGGGAAAAGTTTAAGTCTTGAGTTAAACAACAAAACCTTTTCACCAACTTTGAAATCTTTGTGCATAATCCTCTTGTCATGCCATCTTTTAGTTTTATCCTTGTAAATCTTGGCATTCTCATAGGATTGATTTCTGAGTTCTTCCAATTCATTCATTTGCAGCTTTCTCCTTTCACCTGCATCATTAACATTCATGTTAAGTTCTTTAAGAGCCCAAAATGCTTTGTGTTCAAGTTCTAATGGCAAGTGACAAGCTTTTCCAAAGATAAGCTTGTAAGGAGACATTCCAATTAGGGATTTATAGGCAGTCCTATAAGCTCAAAGAGCATCATCTAGTTTAAATGACCAATTCTTTCTTGAAGGTTTGACCACTTTCTCTAGAATACTCTTTGATAGTCCAAGATCAATGAATCCTAGAGAGAGAAAGTAGAGAGAGAGAGAGAGAGCAAAGAGAGCGCAAAGTGTGTAATCAGATTAATGTGCGTGAAGGTTCCTTTCAAAGACACAAGACCAAAGGGACTTAAATACCCTTGGTCAATACTACACAGTATAGGACACAAAACACAGAATATGACCAAGCCCTATAAATACAATGATTACTATAAAATCAGATCTAACAATCTCCCCCTTAGTAATCATTGGCGCTTTGGTCTTCAAAAATCATCTTCTAAAACAACATGGACCAACAAAGCGACTTTAAGAAGCTTTCTGACTTTTAAGAAAAAGTTTCTTCTCAACATTTTTCAGATTGAGTTTTCTTTGCATCAGCTTGAGCTCTAGACGACACACCTCTTTAAAAAACCTTGAATGAACTGTGGTGATCGGACCAGAAACAACAAAATAAGCAATTGTAGCTAAGAGAAAAGAATCTTTGAGCGAATCTTGATCAACAGATAAACATTTAAGCTCTGTGTCTCTTTAACTTCTCCTTGACTTCTCCCCCTCATGACCTTGATGATCGGGATCAACTTGGTCATGCAAATGTTGGAGACGAGACAACATAAGATCTGCAAAATCAAAGAAACGGAGAAAAACAGGGAAGGTTTGCGTGATTGCGCAAACTGAGGTTTGCGTTACACGTGGGTTGCGCAAAGCAAGGTTTGCGTTACACGCGGGTTGCGTAAAGCAAGGTTTGTGTTACACGCGGGTTGCGCAAAGCAAGGTTTGCGCGACCAACTGTTGGCGCAAAGCTGACTTAACTGCAGAAAAAATTACCTTTGTAAGCTCATTGACTCCCCCTACACAAATGCACTAGATATGACAATTCAAGTTAGCATTCATATAAAGAAAATCAAATACTCCCCCTCAAAAACAGATACGATCTTTTAGAAAAAAATTCTCCTTGTTCACTCCCCTTGAATAATGCACAAACCCATTTAAAATATAATTATGAGAACACAATGATTAATCATTAATGTAGAAAGAAAAATATATTGAATACAAATTTTGAAACAACTAAACATATAAAAAACTTAAACATAAACAAATAAAATTCTACTTAGTAAAAAATCACAAATTTATCAATCAGTTGAAATCAAGCATGTGTTGTTGGATATAGAACCAGGTTTCATTGCATATCAAGTTAAAGCATGTTCAGTTTCAAAAACTTTCATCCATCTATTCAGTGTGCTCACATGAGAATCTTCAATTAGCTTCAAGAAAATGCAATTCTAAAAATATAATAGAAAACTTTGCATGTACTCACACTAATTCATCAAGAGTTAAGATTTTCACAAATTTATAGGTTTATTGCAACTCAAACATATCACTAAGGGGTTGTTTGTTTTTTCAATTTCAGGACTTATTTACCTCTTATCACTTATTCGGTCAGAGGTTACCCAATTAAGTGTGTTTGTTTTTTTTCATAAATTAAGTCCACTTAACACTTATTTTGCACTTAACCAAAAAGTGACAAACCAATCACTTTTTTTCACTTATTTCTTCACCCACTTGTTTCTTTGACTTTTTCACCTTTTTCATAATTTTGTTTATATGACTTTTTCACTCCTCCTTTTATTCATCATCGTCTTCATCATCTTCAAACCATCCACTGGTTTTTTCTTGAAGCTAATTGCTTTTGGTTGAGTTTTTGTTGGGGATGAGTTTGGTTGAAATGGGTTTTGTGGAATTAAACTCGTCGAAATATGTTTTGTGGAATTAAGGTTTGGAAGTGGGTTTTATGGTTGTTGATGGGTTATAGGATGAACCGACGGTGAAATGGGTCTTATGGTTGCAGATGGGTTTTATGGTTGTAGATGGGTAGAGGTTTGGTTGAAATGGATTTTATGATTGTCGATGGGTAGAGGGGGCTTGAACTGGTGGTGGGGTTTTTTGGGTTTTCCATCATCAACAATGGGGAAGAAGATAATTTAATTAAAAATGATTAAAATATAATTCAATTATTTTTGGATTGATTTTGGGTTTTATTATAATTTGATTAAAATTAACTGATTCAGATTTCAGACGTTTATCAGTTTACAAAAACAAACAGTCTTATTGTTTCAGATTTCAGACTTCAGCACCACCTCTTAAAAATCAGAAGTGAAATCAGACTTCAGACTTCAGCACCTCTTAAAAAACAAACGCCACCTAAGTATCATGAGATGTGTGCTCATTGGCAACTTGACATAAGTGTGCTCTTTGGCATCTTTTAAGCTTGTGCACTTTGGCATCTTTTGAATCAAAAAGTTTATTAAGTAAAGAATATGCCGTAAACGTAACTTTCTATCTGACCCTATTGAAGGATTTGGGTCAGCCGCTCCCAGACCAGATGGCCTTAGGGGACTAGGGGTGTCAAGCACCCCTTGGAACTTACTTTCCCAGATCAGAAAGGCTACATCGACACATCTTAAACCCATTCATACCAGTAGAACATGACTTTCGATCTGATTCTATTGAAGGATTTGGGTTCGATCACTCCCAGACCAAATGACCTTAGGGGACCAGATGACGAGCATCCCACGAAACTTACTTTCCCAAACCAGAAAGGTCACAGGTACAAACTTTTAAACTCAGAGATTTCTGTATTTTAAGAATGTATTTTCATCTCAATCACTTAGTTTTACATAGAAGTGCTTAGCCCATATTTTCATTACAATCTAAAATCTTGACTTTTTAGGGTTTCTAAGCATTGTAAACTATAAATATTCCGAATCACACAACTTTAAAGCAGTATTAAAAGTTTCAAACATGCTGCTGACTTTTCGACTTTTGTAAGACTTGAAAGTTGAACATATAAAACTTTAATATTAACAAAGTAACTTGAAAATTTATCCTAGACACACAATTTATTCAAACGAAAGAAAATTTGTAAATCTTTTACTTTATAAAATAAAATTTGTAAAGATTTAAACTTTTAATGGATATTTAGTCGGAACAAAAATAAAATTCAATTATATAATCTTTCTCATTAAAAAAATTTTTGAGTCTCAAATTAAAAAAAATATGGGTTATACAAAATCAAAAAAAAGTTGAACAAACTCAGATTCTAGAAATATTTGAGAAAAATGGAAATAACATCAGTATCAGAGATGAATGCAGCGAAATTAAAAATAGATGTACTCACAATATCTCATTAGTCAGAATGCTTAAAGCATTGAAGAACGAGTTCTAGACTGACATGTCTAGAAGTCAAAGTCCTTGAAGTACGGGTTCTGAGTTGAAGTACTCAGAAGCCAACATTCACTTACTCCCCCTTAACATGAGGTGCCTGCAACTTAGAATCAATTTGAGATTTGGGTACTCACTTGTATTTGGGCCCGTGAAAGTTAGTTGCAGTTCGTATGGGGAAATACTTGTTAAATTTGACAATATAAGCACAAGAAGTATTATCAGACAAATAATAATCATGATCATCAGAAGAGAAAACATAATCATCTGAACTAGAATCAGAAGAAGAATATGAGACATTTTTGGAAATTTGAAACATTTGCTTTATAGAATATTTTGAAACTTTATTACAATAAGCAAATGAATCACTTTTATAATGTCTGTCTACATATCTAACTCCATCAAACATAGAATCAGTAGATGTCTGCTTTGCTTTCAAGATCTGCCTTTTTGACTTGCTCAAAGTCCTATATGTAAGAATTGAATCGGAAGAATTAGGACTATCAGAAATAACTTTATCTTGATTCTTCGACGTCTTTGACTTTCTTCTTTTACGCTTAGGTTTATAATATTGATCATTTAGCGTAAAAGAATCATCAAGAATTTTAGACTTAATATTTAAATCAGAAGAAATAATTTTATCTAAGCAAACAATCTGATCAACTAATAAATCTGAATTAGCCTCGGAGTCTGAATAAATTTGAGAAAGGTTTTTAAAATTTGAAACTTCCTTTTTGTTTTCTTTAAAATCAGAAGAAATGCTAGAAATAGAATCTGATTTTTGAGAAAATAATTTTTCTTCAAGACTAGACGTATAAAAGAAAGAATAATATCAGATTCAATTTTCTTTAAAATATTTTCATCCTCTATCTTATTTTCAAGATCGATGATTTTCCCTTCTAATACTAATAGAGGAGTATATTTCTTCGAATCATAAATGATTGGAGAAATATTTTCCTTAACAGAATTAAGATCATAAGAAGAAACTAAATCATCAGATATTGAAGATTTGACATGAGATATTTCATTTAAACCTTTTCTGCCTCTCCTTGATTTTTCTGGAAAATATTTGGCATTTTCATATGTGTAAACAAAAGGGATTTCATTTTTCTTATTATTTGTCCTTTTCTCATTTTCGATTTCTAACACTTGCCTTTCATTTGTCCAATGAAATTTGAACTGAGGAGCATAATGTGCAAGAGTCAGATAATCGTATTTATATAAAGTAGAAACTTCGTTTATCACTTTGTTTAAACAATGAGGATTGTCAAAACCAAGTCCCCACCTTTGTTTTAAAGCTTCTTCACGAGGTCTGTTCATAAAAATTGTTTGTTCAGATTGGTTCCTTCGATAAAGCTTTTCTTCTAATTTATTTATTTTATCTGAAAATTCATCTTTTAAAGTAGTCATAGCAGTCAAAGACTCAAGATAAGTCTTATTTGAATTTTCCAAATCATCCAATTTATTTTGAAAGATGTCTTTAGTATGAACCAAAATAGATTTTTCATCTTTCAAAGAAATTTTCAATTTGTCAATCAAATCTGACTTTTCGGAGTTTAAATTCTTTTCAGATAAGAGTTTTGAATGAAGATCAGATAAAGCAGTAATAATAATATTCATCTGAGAGGTAATGAAATTATAATCAAAATCAGAATATACCTCATCTTCATCAGTGTCAGAATCATCTGACTGATCATCTCCAACCAAGCACATCTGAGCGATCTCAACGTTTGCAGCTTCGTCGTCAGAGTGATCCAACCAGAATTCTTCTTCGACCAGCAAAGCAGTTCCGTTCTCTCTCTTTTCAGCCAGTTCCATTTTCTTTCTGTAGTAAGCCGAATCCCTAACCACCTTTGCTCGACACTCCTTTGACATGTGACCCGGCTTTTCGCAGTTGTAGCAGGCAGCAACCTTTGACTCGGGGTACTCTAGCTCTTGTACTGGAAGTGAAGCGAAGATTTTTGGAACCCGACCGTGGTTGGAACTTTTTCTGGTAATGCTGAGAAAGAAGGATCATTGCTTTCCGTAGAGCCTCACCATCGTCATCAGTTGACCCGTTGTAAGCTTTATCAGGCAACGCTTGTTCAGTTAATTGCTTTGTGAGGAGAGCAACCGGGTCCACTGATTTCTTTTTTTTCTCAAGTTTTTCCTTTTTCTCTATCACCAAGCTCTCATTAGTTAGCAAGATCTCGAACATCTCTTGGATCTGCATTGTAGAGATTCTGACATCATTCCTCAATCTGTGGCATGATTTATTCCATTCAGGTTGCAAATGTGTTGAGAAATTTCAGATTTAATTCAAGCTCAATCTTTTCAACCTTTATCTTCCGAAGATCATTGATCACGACACATAAACGATCAAACACAGTCTTTAGTGGCTCCCCGTCCTTGGCTTTGAATTCCTCAAAATTATTCATGTAGCGTGTATGCCTGAGTTGAGTTGCTACTGAAATACCAAGCATAATCTTTTCCAACTGTTGCCACATCAGATTAGGATGAGTTTTGAAACAATCAATCCTGTTATATACAGAGTTTGGCAAGGCCAACATTAGATTTGCTTTAATATCCCGATCAGCTTGATATGCCGACAACTCATTCTGTGAATATTCTTTAGTAGGCTTGTATAATCCAGAAGCCAATTTGGGTCTTTCAAACGGTCCTTCAGATAAAATGATCATCATGTCATTTCCATTCTTTTGTCGTTCAATGAAGTTCAGAAACCGATCTTGCCACTGTGTAAATTCATTTTCATCAATCAGCACCAGAGGACGATTTTCAGTACCCAATGATATCATCAGATCACTTTTGTAGAACTGAGCTAGATAAGAAAACTTGTCATAATCCATTTCAGAAATTCAGAAAAAATGCTAAGTGACAGACTTGCGCAAAGATGAGCTTTGCGTGTGAAGGCTGATGCGCAAACTGGGCTTTGCGTATTCTGAGGGATGCGTAAAGTAGCTTTAATACGCGAATTGATGTTTCCCGGAATCAAAAGGAAACGCAAAGTTGAGCTTTGCGTATGAAGGAGATTGCGCAAACTAGACTTGAGTGTGAAAGCTGATGCGCAAAGTAGCTTTGTGTAAGCTGAGATATACGCACAATAAGCTTTGTGTAACACGGAGGATGCGCAAAATGAGCTTTGCGTATGCTGAATGATCCGAAAATGGATCTTTGCGGGAACTTGATGATACGAGAACTAAGCTTTTCGTATTGCACTTGATCCGCAAAATGAACTTTGCGTATATAGCTCGATGCGAAAACCCTGAAATGCACTAATACAAGGATTAGTACTATATGAACTTTGTGCAATCCAATATGAATGTTGCGCAAACCTGTATGAACTTACGCAAACTGCAGAAAATCAAATAGAACACTCAAGATCGATTATAACAATGAAATTAAGCCAAGAAAAACATACACTGATTATCGAAAACCACTTTTAACACATTTTAAACAACAATTTCGATTAAAAACCTCTAAAATACAAATTTGTTGATGAAACAGTACAAGAACGCGTGTTTTTCAGAAGATCACAAAATCGCACAATCAGAGATCAAAAACTGAATTTTATGCAAAATAATGTCAAGCAATTATGATCGAATACTCAAAACGAATCTAACACAACAAATTTCACACATAAATGACCAAAAAACTATCCAAATTTGATGAATCAAGCAAAAAAAACGAGATTTTCTTGAAAAATCAAGAAAATCAATCAAATTTTCCGCTTAATCTACAAATTCAGTATTGAAAAACGATTTCTCTCAATCCTCTCAAGATTCAGATGGCTCTGATACCAACTGATAGTCCAAGATCAATGAATCCTAGAGAGAGAAAGTAGAGAGAGAGAGAGAGAGCAAAGAGGGCGCAAAGTGTGTAATCAGATTAATGTACGTGAAGGTTCTTTCAAAGACACAAGACCAAAGGGACTTAAATACCCTTGGTCAATACTACACAATATAGGACACAAAACACAGAATATGACCAAGCCCTATAAATACAACGATTAGTATAAAATCAGACCTAACACTCTTGATTTCCCTATTTAAGAGTTCTGCTAAGCCATTTGTTTGTGGATGATAGGCTGTAGCAACTCTCTGACTTATGTTGTATTTTTCCAAAACTCCTTTCATCATGTTATTCACAAAATGGGTGCCTTTATCACTGATTATGGCTCTAGGGGTCCCAAATCTTGTGAATATGTTTTTGTGAAGGAATTTCACCACTGTCTTTGCATCATTGCTATGGCAAGCTATTGCCTCTACCCATTTAGAGACATAATCCACAACTACCAAGATGTACTAACAGTTTCCAGATATGGGAAATGGTCCCATGAAGTCTATTCCCTATACATCAAATATTTCAACCTCTAAAATGCCATTAAGGGGCATCTCATGTCTTTGGGAAAGAGAACCAACTCTTTGACACTAATAACACTTTTTAACAAATTTATCAGTATCAATAAAAAGTGTAGGCCAAAAGAATCCAGATTGGAGGACTTTTGCTGCAGTTCTTTGGCCACCAAAGTGTTCACCATATGCAGCAGCATGACAGTGCTGCATCACTGCAGTTGTGTCCTCATGAGGTATACACCTCCTTAGGATTTGGTCAACTCCTAGATTAAACAAAAATGGATCATCCCAAAGGTAATTCTTTGCATCACTGAACATTTTCTTTCTTTGGTTTATATTATATTCTGGTGGAATGATCCCAACAACTAGGTAATTTGCAATGTCAGCAAACCATGGTGTTGTAGCATGCTGCAGCACCAGTAACTGTTCATCAGGGAACTTTTCATTTATCTCAATTAAAGGTTCCTTTCCTTTTTCTAATATGGACAAATGATCAGCAACTTGGTTTTTAGTACCTTTCCTATCTATTATTTCTAGTTCAAACTCTTGTAACAACAACACCCACCGAATTAATCTTGGCTTTGCATCTTTTTTAGAAATTACTCTTGATGGTTGCATGGTCAGTGTGAACTGTAACCTTGGTCCCCATCAGTTAAAATCTGAATTTTTCAAAGGCAAGTATAACAACCAATAATTCCTTCTCAGTGGTTGTGTAGTTAACTTGTGCTTCATTTAGAGTTTACTAGAGTAATAGATAGGGTGAAAAATCTTTCCTTTCTTTTGTCCCAAAAATGCACCAATTGCCCACTCACTTGCATCACACATGAGTTCAAAAGTTTTTGTCCAATCAGGTGTGATCACAACATTTGCTGAAATCAAAGCTTGTTTCAAAATTTTGAAAGTTTCTCTACATTCATTGTTGAAATCAAAAGGCTGGTCATGCTGCAACAGTATACAAAGTGGTTTTGAAATCTTTGAAAAATCTTTTATAAATCTTCTGTAAAAGCCAACATGACCAAGGAAACTTCTAATTCCTTTAACATTTGTAGGTTTTGGAAGTTTTTCAATGACTTCCAGTTTTGCTTTGTCAACTTCTATTCCTCTATTTGAAATTAAATGTCCCAAAAAATGCCTTCTTTGACCATGAAATGACATATTTCCCAATTTAAAAGCAAGTCAGTCTCTTCACATCTTTTAAGGCTTTGTTCAAGGTTTTTTAAACATTGTTCATACGAAGATCCATAGACAGAAAAGTCATCCATGAATATTTCCATATAGGTTTCCAACATATTAGAGAAAATGGACATCGTGCATCTTTGGAATGTGCCAGGGGCATTGCATAGTCCAAAGGCCATTCTCCTAAAGGCTACCATAAGGGCAAGTGAAAGTGGTTTTCTCTCGGTCCTCAGGTGCTATGGCAATCTAGTTGTAACCAGAATATCCATCTAGGAAACAGTAATACTCCTTACCAGCTAGTCTATCCAACATTTGGTCAATGAAAGGCAATGGGAAATGTTCCTTATGGGTTGCTTTGTTAAGCTTCCTATAATCCATACAGATTATCCATCTTGACACTACCCTAGTTGGTATCAACTCATTCTTTTCATTCTCAACAACTGTCACACCTCCTTTCTTAGGGACACATTGGACATGGCTTACCCAAGAACTACCAACTATGGGGTAAATAATTCCAGCATCTAACCACTTGAGTATTTCTTTCTTGACTACTTCTTTCATTATAGGGTTCAGTCTCCTTTGTGGCTCTACAGATCTGAAATCCTTGTCCTCTAAAATGATTTTGTGTTGACAGATTGAAGGACTAATGCCTTTTAAGTCAGAAATTATCCAACCTATGGCCTTGGTGTGGGCTTAAAGCACTCTCACTAACTGCTCTTCCTGTTTTGGATCTAAGGTTGCTGAAATGATCACAGGTAATTTGTTCTCATCACTTAGAAAAACATACTTAAGATGGGCAAGAAGTTGTTTTAGTTCATGGTCTGGTGGTGCTTCAATTGATGGTAAGGGATTCTCTCTTGTATTCTCTTCCAACAACTCATATGCTGCCACAGGCTGCAGCATATCATCCAAATCATCATCATTATCATCATATTCCTCGTTTAAGTCATCAACATTTAAGTCATCATCATCATGCTTATCATCCTCTAACTCATCATCTTCCAGGTCATCATCTATCTTTTCACCTAGAATTTCTTCTAAGGTATCTTCTTGACACCAGGATTCTACAGAGCTTAGGACAGAACATTCTTCCACTTCATCAGGGTATTTCATGGAAGTAAAGACATTGAAGGTGACATTTTGGTCTTGAACTCTCATAGTCAACTCTCCTTTTTGGACATCTATGATGGCTCTTCTAGTGGATAAGAATGGCCTTCCTAACATAATAGGAGTTTCTTTGTCAGCCTCAAAGTCTAGAATGATGACAGCAGGAAATATGAATTTGTCTACTTGTACCAAACGATCCTCTATCTTTTCCTTAAGATAAACTATGGATTTGTCAGCTAACTGCAAGGTCACAGTGGTAGGTCTGGCCTCTCCTATTGTTAGGTCCACGATCTAGACATTCATGTATGAGATTTATTACGTTGTATAGAAGTAGGCTTTATTATTTATTGAAAGAAAATTAAACCTAATCTAGAGAGAGAGAATTGTTTAATGGCTACATTTTTTATTATGAATTATGAAACAATTACAAGCTAATGACATCTATTTATAGCCCATACTTCCTACCTACCCTTGTTACATCATTAAGCCCAAGCCCATTTAATCACTAAAGCCCAATAGGTCCAAGGCCTTTTACAATTACATTTACTTTCCAACACTTTCTATAAAATATTACACTAACATTTTTCTGTTCAACTTTCTTCTTTTCTTTCTCAAATTTGTCTCTCTCCAAGATAATAACTTTCTCAAAGTCTGACACTTATTGAGAAAGTATTTGTTAAGTAGGCCTATTCCTAGTGTGTTGAAAACAGACAAAGGCATAAGATTGATGCTAGCACCTAGGTCACATAATGCTTTCCCAACCTCTTTTTCTCCTATAGAATAGGGTATTGTAAAACAACCTGGATCTTTCTGCTTAGGGGGCAGTCTGTTGGTCAAAAGTGCACTACAACCTTCAGTCAATGACACAGTCTCATATTCAGTTAGTTTCTTTTTCTTGCTCAAAATGTCCTTAAGGAACTTGGCATAAGTAGGCATGCTCTCAATTGCTTCAACCAAGGGGATGTTTATATGCAATTGCTTGAACACATCTAGAAACTTCTTGAATTGTAACTCATCTTTTTGATTCCTTAACCTCTGGGGGTATGGAATGTAAGGGGGTACTTGTGTGACAACAACCTTCTTAGGCTCAGAGGTGGATGGAATAGTAGGCATTACTTTCTCACTTACTGTTTTTAGTTTTTTAAGTTCTGTCAGTTGGTGCTGCAGTACTGGCTGTAGCATAAACTGCAGTTGTCTTGTCTTTCTTGTTATCATCAGGGAATAACAAGGGAAGTTCAGATCTATCAGGTATCAACACAGATTCTGATAATGATGTGGGTTCAAAAGGTGTAACAGTAGTAGGGGGTACCACTATAACACTCTTTTCCTTGTCTGTGACACTAATAGTCTTGGGGCCTTGTTGGGTAGTCTCAACTAAGGGGTTATTCAGTTCGTTTTATATTAAGACATGTATGGATAAAGTTGGCTGAATCGTTAAAGTTGTCTATATCGATCTAGCTAAACTATTGTTTGGTTGATGTGTTGAATAAATAATCTAAATGATGAAAATGACTATTTTACCCTTGGTTTACATTGAACATTTTTAGATCAAATTTCATAACACTGTAAACAAATTAGAAAAAACACCCAAATTTATAAACCCTAAATAAAAACTATAAACAAATCATTAAATCTGTAAACCATAAATAAAAGTTGTAAACAAATTGTCAAAATTTAAACCCAAATCTGTAAACCCAGGTCTCGATTCCTTCAAATTGTCAAATCTCTAAATCTGTAAACCCAGGTCTCGAAGGAACTCGTGGGTCTTCATCACTAAAGGAACTCGTGGGTCATCATCACTGAAGGAACTCGTGGGTCTTCATCTCAATCTTACCTTGTTGGTGGTGGCTCCGACCGATGGTGGTTGTGGTGATGGAGGCTCCGACAGTGGCGGTATCAGGCAGTGGCAAAGGCGTTAGTGGTGGTGGCTTCGACACTGGAGGTATCAGGCAGTGGCAAAAGCGTCGTCGGTGGTGGTGGCTTCGGCGACGATGTTAGCTCTGGCGTATGTGGGTATTGTGTGTTTCCAGAGAGCGTTGAGGGAATGATGTTTTTCCAGAGATGGTTTTCCAGAGAGGGTTGAGGGAATGAGGGGTATGAGTGTCTTTTGGATGGTTGAATGTAAAGGACCCATAAATTCTAGCTGACCGATTCAGCCATGGGCTGACCGATTCAGCTAATACCGAACACTTGGATATGGCTGTGCGAATAAGCCATATCCATTATTCAGCCCATTAAGCCACACACGAACAACCCCTAAGTCTTTTCCACTCCTAAGGGATACAACCTTCACATGTTCCTTGGTTGTATTCTTGGTAGTCACAGTATCACTAGGCAAGATTCCAACAGGTCTGTTTCTTAATTCCAATGCAATTTGTCCGATCTGTGTTTACAAAGTCCTTAAAGCAGTATTTTGGTGATTGATTGCTGAATTGGTGTGATTTATAAAACCTTTCAACAATGATTCCAAAGAAACAAATGAATCGACATTTTGAATTGCTTTACTTTGAAAAGTTTGTTGATTTTGCTGACTTTGGAAAGGTTGTTGACTTTGTTGAAAATGACCTTGAGAACTACTTGGTTGGTTTTGAAAATTTGAAGTTCTTTGTTCTTTTGCAATAGGTGGATTCAAGCAAGGACTATTCCAAGAAAATTTGGGATGGCTTCTCCAATTTGAGTTATAGTTGTTTGAATACTGTCCATTCCTATTATGCACATAGTTTACAGATTCTGAGTTCTGGATACACTGGTCATAGGTATGTCCTTCACCACAAACTACACATTATACGGGCAAGGGTTCATGAACAGATGTTGTAGCAACAGTATTCACACTAGTGGCATCAGACATGTTTTTAATAATGTTAGCCATTGATGTGAGTTGTGCAGTAAGTGCAATATAAGGATCTATTTCATGAATTCCTGCAGTTTTTTTTGGGTACTAGTGCTTGTGGATTAGACCAATAACCATTGTTGCTAGAAATCTTTTCCAAAATCTCATAATCATAATTATAGGTACTAGAGGTGAAGGCTCCTCCTGCTATAGCATCGAGCATCTATTTAGCAGTGGTATTTAAACCATTGTAGAATGTCTCTAGCTGTATGCAGTAGGGTATGCCATGGTGAGGGCATTTCTTTAACAACTCTTTAAACCTTTCCCAAACATCCGGAATAGCTTCATCGTCCATTTGTCTAAACATGCTTATCTCATTTCTGGACTTAGCATTCCGTGTTGGTGGAAAATATTTTTTTTAAAATCTTTCAGCCATGTCATTCCAAGTTTCAATTGAATTAGGCTGCAATGAATTATACCATGATCTTGCTCTATCTCTAAGTGAAAAAGGAAATAACTTCAGCCATAAGGCTTCATCAGTTACTCCACTGAGTTGGAAAGAAAGTTTTGAGATGCAAAGGAGGATCTTTAGATGGCATGCCACTGAACTGCCCACTGGATTGTAACATGTTAAACATTACAGGTTTTAGTTCAAAATGGGCACACTCAATCTGTGGTCTAACTATGCATGCATGCAATTGATCAAACATAGGCATAACATAGTCCATGATTCTTCCATTTTTAGAATTTGCAATATTCATGATGTCTTGGGGCTCAGGCCGTGGCCCTAGCCCAAATTCTTCTTCTGCCATTTCAGGTGTTTCAATAATGGGTGACAAAGTACTTTGAATTCTTCTCCTTCTTCGAAAAGTTCTTTCAATGTCAGGGTCCAAATCAAGGATATCACCGTGAAACAAACGTGACATGCAACCAAAATCAGTAACAAAAGTGATTAGAAAAATCATATTTTAAAAGTGACTCAAAGAAAAAAAAACTTGTTTTGGCTTGTCCCCGGAAACGGTGCCAAAAACTTGGTCGGCAGATTATGTAACCCGAAAATCACAAATGGAATCCCATGCAATTATACATGTAAAACCACTATCGTTTGGACAAGTAATAAAGTGGTACTAAGTACCAAGTATCGATCCCACAGAGATAATAAAACAAGTCGTGATTCTTAAGTCAATCTTAAAAGGTGATTTCAACAAGAGATTTGGAAGGAATGATCTTTGAGTGTTGGTAACAGTAAGTTAAAGTGCTTGGACAAATTAAAAGAAAGCAAGGGTGCAAGATCCGGCTGGAGTTTTAGCAACTAAATAATAGGACTGATGTTGCAGCAGACGCTGCAACACTAGTTTTTAACTTCACTATCAGTTCACAAAACCCTTTTGCAAGGTTCATATTAGAATAGGTTTACCGACATCGACTAATTAGGCGACCCAACCGATTCCGCACATATATTATTATGATCCTCGTATAGTTTACTATCAATAAAGATTGAGGGGGTTTGTTACAACCCCTATAACACTTAAGTGTTCTGAAGTTTATGCTAGCTTGCAAACAAGTCGCTCACCCAAGTGAAACAATGTACGTCACCTCATCAAGAAGCACTTGGTCGAAACTCAAAAACAAGGAGTGAAAAGTGAAATTGATAGCTAGTAGCAAAACATTAATCCATAGTTACATAAGCTTTTATCTCCCAAACATCACTTACACCCAAGCTAGGGACTTACCCCATCATCGCTTGACACATTGTGTGCGCCATTATTGGAAAGATAAAGAGCAAATGCATGAAAAATAAATGACTGGAATTGGAATGCATAAATGTAAAGAATAGAAATGTAAAGCAGAAATGTAAAGCCGAATTGTAAATTACAAGGAAATGTAAAGGTGCTGTGAACGGTGTTGTGACACTGAACAGTAGCGTACTGAAATTAAAGACTTAATATTAAAATGCTTAAAGTAACAAGTTGAGATAGCTATGTGAGCTATCCAAATGGTGGTACTAACACAACGAGATACCATTAACTACTGAAGTGAACTCTCTATTTATACATAGAAGAGCTCCTAACTTAGCATCTTAAGAAAGCATATTAAGAGAATCAAAGTACAAAGGACATGGTCCCTACCACTAACTAGGAATCAAAGGTCAATTAAGGTACATTAGTATCTTTTAAGGAAACAAGAAAATGTCAAAAGAGCATTTATGCTTTGCTCCTTGTCTTCTTTCACCGAATATCTCCAAGTTCCCTTCAAAGAGCTTAGTTGCACTAACCAAAAAGATTATGAAGTTTAGTCCATGACTGCAGTCCTCATGCTGTGACTCCTGCTGCAGCATCATTTATCAGTAAGTTAACATAAAAGCACATAAGTAAGGTCAATTTCCACTAATTAGCTCCCAACTCAACAAATGGTAAAAATAAGAATAAAAGACTCAAATATTGTGATTTGGGAAATTAAAATGATAGAAAATCATACTAAAAAGTGATGGAAAATGTGATAAGTTATTCACTCATCATAGTTTAAGTTATTCTAAATGGAGTGATTTTACCAATAACTTTTAACATGGATCTCTCTCTGACCCTCTCTCAAGTTTTTTAGGTATATAACCTTAAATGAAATTTTAATTAAATTCATGACCTTCTCATGAGTATAAAACATTTTTTCTCTTTAATAGGTCAAAAGGCCAGGAATTTAATTAAAAACTTATTTATGGTCATTTCCTTATGCCCACCCACACACACGAGTTTTACAATAAGTGTATCATTTTTAGACCAACAATAGTCAATTCATATGTCCTGAAACGTCTTACCTAAAATTAATATAGTACATGTTGTGTGTTGTGGGTCCAAACCAAGCAATGTATCCACAATTAGTTTAAGTAAACATATACTTAGGACTAAATGGTTAGAATTGAGCAATTTGCACACGTCTTCATGAACAATTAGCATACTTCTTCTGTTTTGGTAATTGAGAGAACCATAGGAAGAAACTACATGTTTATTTTTGATGATAAACCTGTTGTTTAGTTAGTATGCTAATTTTTATATAAGAATTATCTTGAAGTCTTATAAACAATTAGATTTATGTTCTTCAAAAGTTGTTAATTCAGAAAGAAACTAATGTTGTTTGTTTCTTAAGAATTTCTCAAGTGTATTACAATTACTTATTGGTTTTTGGTGACAATTATATAGGTGGATATGGGTCTTATTTATTGGGATTGAACAAGAACACAAATGATAACATGGCTTATTTTTGCAATGGCCTATGGCCAAGTTTCTTATATCCTGGTAATTTTTACGAAGTTACAAATCAGATTTTTTGGAGCGATAAGAATGTTTTGGTGGTTTGAAGTTGTTTGTTATACTTAGATTGGTTCTTATCAAATTTTGATGCACCAGCTTTGGAGTTCCAGATAGTCCACTTAGTTCTTTGATATTAAAGCTTGATTGATGGTTTTGTTTATATTAATTAGGAGTGGATTAGCTTGGTGGAATCAAATTTTCATATTGTAGTTGTTGTATTTAGTTATGTACTTTCATCTGCACCATTCAGTTCCTATTATCTTTCTGGATTATGTTCTTTAGTTTTGGCTGTTGGTGCTATTTTAGCCACATGTTTGGACTGAAAACTTATTTGGTTTGGTTGATCACGTGTATATGAAGTATAACTAATGTTGGATTTATAATGAGATTGGTTTGGATCTTTTCAATTTTCTTTGAAGGATGATTCTCATATTATGGTTTCTAGAGGATACGTGGAAGTCATAATTGACTTTTTGTGTGCTCAAAGATGTCTGAATTATGTCATGTTGTGTAAGATCATATTGATTTTGCATGCGATTTGACCGGTTTCTTGTTCTCTTATTTAGTTAATGTTTTAGTTTGAACCCCCTTTCTCTCTCTCTCTCTCTCTCTCTTTGTGTGTGTGTGTGTATATATATATATATATATATATATATATATATATATATATATATGAACTTTTCGTTAAAAATCAACATAATGTTGATGGAAATTATGGGAGGATTTTGTGTTTTGGAAAATACCAACATTGAGAAGAGCCAATGAAGATGATTAATATATACACCAATAATTGTTGCTTCAAGTTAAAGATGTAAATTTAGCACTAGGATGGATAGTGACCTAAAATCCATCTTATCTCAGGTATATTTGAATATTATTATTTCTTATTTTATTTTTTAAAAATAATATATTATTATATACTAAATTAAATGCATGTGCTACCAATTACTAAAGATGCAAGATAAAAATAGGGCATACCTTATATAAATATATATATAAAGATGATTTATGGATACTATAGAATACAATAAATAAACATAACCTTTGAAATGATAATATTAAATAACTTAATCTAGATTAAACTCGAGTTTGAGATCATGAAAATCTTGAAATCGAGAAGGGGTAATCTGATTTCGGTTGCTTCTTTACCTATGATCTATTATGAAAGATACCGAAGGACCCTTACCCTTCAAGCCGAAGGGTACCTAACCGAGAGTCAAAGGCATGAGAAAGTTTGTTATAGTTTGACTAAGCTTCTTGCTCGATTGAAACACAACATTCGACAATGACGAAAAGAGTGACCAATCAAATAATTGAATTTAGATTAAAGTCATATTGTATACCCGATCAATGGATGATTATAACACTAGCTAGTTTTCTAGGATGAAACATCGATTCCTATTTCAGATGATATAATTTTTTATTTACAATAATAATTTTTTTAATTTACTTAATGTAACAGGGAACATGATGGACGGTTCCTCGTAGCCGAAATTTCTTTACGGTTTATTATATCATAATTTAATGATCAAATTACTTGTAATGACTTTGTTTTAGTAAAAACAATAGAATTTACTTTTGTACAATAAAACTGATCTTTACCTTTCACCAAAAAAAATAAAATTATAATCAATGTCGTTGACATAGAAATGACATTTCTATTATATATTTTTTTATAAATCTTGTATTTTACATATATATCTAGCTATATGATTGAGTTATTTATATGTAAAAAATTACGTTGTGTAAAATGGAAACTGACTTAAAATAGTTATCATTATGCATTAATAGTAGATAAAAACATAATTCTAATTTTTTTAGTTAAATTTTTAAAATGAATTTTTTCTATCAACCGCATGTTTATATGTTCATATAATATTATTATATTATTTTCATTCAGTTTATTATCAAATTATTAACATAAATTATTTATACTATATTATAAAGCACGGATAAAAAAACTCGTAAATACAAATTATTAGGCACAAGGTACCATCATTTTATGCAAAAATTTAAAAATCTCTTAATTTACAAGTTTCAAAGCACAAGATACATATTACTACTGCAGGCTTCTAACACCCATCAATTTGATATGTGCATTACCTTCCTTTTATGTAGACCTTTCCATATATCACTATTAATTAATATATTAATATTACTATAAATTTGTTTTAATTATATTATTAAATATGTAATTGGTTATTTTTTTCTAGATGTCATTAAAATATATAAGATAATCATTGAAATCTAACAAAATACTTAATTTTTTATATAAAAAACATTATATTATTAAGTTTAAATTAAACAAATTTATAAAAGCATTATCACTTTCTCAAAACTATCCAAAATCGTACTATAAATCGACAAAAAAATAAAATGAAACACTAAAATCGTGATGTATCTCGCTGCATTATGCAAGTACGATTCTAATAATATTATAATATGTAAATAAAAAGTTTGTTAGAGTTACTATATATGAAGTAATTTACTAATTTTATATAATCTTTACATCACAATAATTCTAAATTTGGCATCATTCATAATCATAAACATATATAACCTTTCTATTTTTGAACCAAAATAATATAAAATGAATATAATCATCCAATTCATTGAATTAAATACTCAATATATTTACATTTATATATATATATATACTTTTGATATTTATAGAAAATCCATAAATCCACCAAAATGCCAAAAATACAATAATACCCTTGTGGGGACTTGGTGCGTAGGATAAGCAAATTAACCCCAACCCAATTCCATCCAATAGCAACAACGAGAGTCATATCATAATCACTCCACCCCACTCTACCTTATCCTTCCCACAATCTCTGAAATCTGAACCTGAATCGAAAATAAGACGTTTTTGCAAAACCTTAATCTATCTATACTATATTATAAAAGAGACATAAAAAACTCTTAATTACAATATTTTAAGCATAAAATACAACTAATTAAAGCCAATTACTTAATTTACAATTTCATAATACATTGGTACAACTTATCAAAGCATAATATCTCACATCATCATCTATTTGTGGAATGGATAATCATTTATTAATATAAATATTTGTTTTTTATATTTAATGGATGATTTGATCAATATTATCTACTATTATCAATATTTATTTTTTATATTTATTGGACGATTTGATCAATATTACTATTATCAATATTTAACTTTTATTTTATGATTCGCTCTTAATATATCTATATCTATATTAGTTATAATCTCATAACTAATATATCTATACTATATTATAAAAACATGCATTGATCTAATATATATATTTAAAAAAAAAACAGGTAGTTTATCTCATAGTGTTTATCATGTATTTAATATGTTTATTTGCAGTTAGTTATACAAATAAAAACATGAGACTTTAATAAGTTATAATTATGTTTCATTAACTTGTAATTTTGAATTTTAACTAATATATCTATACTATATTATAAAGCATTTAAGCTAAACTCTTAAAAACTAATTTTTATGCATTAGGTACCACTTATTAATGCATATTACTTAAAATCCAAAAATACAAATTGATTAAACATAATTACAACTTATAAAAGCTCAATATTTGAATTCGTGTAACTAACTGCAGATAAGCACTTATTTTTATTTTCTAAAATATGTAAAAATTTTAACTATTGATATAATTAACCGATAAATATAAGAAAATTCGAGATAAAACACCTTATTTTTATTTTTTATTGAAGTATGTTATCTTTTTAATTTTAAATATAAAATATCTTAAATATAGTTATCATTTAAATTAAACATTTTTTGACCCGTAACAAAATTTATTATTATTATTTTTTATAAAAAACTATAATTAAACTAAACTAAAATTTATTTTTGTTTTAAACCTGGTTTCTTAAAATCGTAAAATAAAATAAAAAAAGACTAACAAAAAGTATGAATAATGATCGAGGGTTCGAGTTCTAGATTTCAAAAACCCGCTGCATTGCGAGGGTACATTTCTAGTACTATATAAGTACGGATAAAAAACTCTTAAATACAAATTATTAGATACAAGGTACCATCATTTTATGCAAGATTTTAAATTTTTTCTTAATTTACAAGTATCAAAGCACAAGATACATATTACTACTGCCGGCTTCTAACACCCACCAATTTGGTATGTGCAGGGCCTTCCTTTTATGCAGACTTTTCCATGTATCATTATTAATTAATATATTATATTACTATAATTTTGTTTTAATTATATTATTAAATATGTAATTGGTTATTTTTTCTAGATGTCATTAAAATATATAAAATAATCACTGAATTTTAACAAAATACTTAATTTTTTTATATAAAAAACAATATATTATTAAGCCTAAAATAAACAAATTTATAAAGAAAACATTATCATTTTTCAAAACCATCCAAAATCGTACTGTAAATCGACAAAAAAATAAAATGAAACATTAAAATCGTGATGTATCTCACTGCATTGCGCGAGTACGCTTCTAGTCAATAGTAATAAACACAAAAAATCAATTTCTTTTAATTGAACATAAAGAAATGCTTCAAAGAATAAAAATGGTAAAATCAACACAACTTAGTTTCTGTTACCTTCTAACGATTCCTTCTTCTGTCTTTTTAGAAAAATGCAAAGAGTGATAGGAGTTTGAATCGATGACTTCAAATATATCACCAATTAGGTCTTGTTTGTATATGACTGTTGGAAAATGTGTATCAAATATTTGAAAATCGCCTAAACATGTCGAGGCAAGGTATTGGTTTCGTTTTTATTCCCGTTCATTCTCATTTTCTTTTTATTTTAATTTCCAACTATTAACCTTTTTTACATGTTTGTATTGTACTCTTCTCATTCTTCCACTCTCTATTTCTTCTCTTAAGATCCCCACCTTCCTCCGTCGTTTATTTCTAGTCTTGCCTTGTTTGTATACAAATAAACCGACTCTTGGGGTGAAGATAATACAATTCACCATCTTTGGCATATATTTTCGTTTTTGAATCTTTCAAGGAAAAACTACAACTTGTCTTCTACAGTAGCGGGCAGTAGAATAAGAGTTTGGTTCATTAGAACTCTTGTGACCTTATATATATATGTAGCTAAGGACGTATACTTGGTTATATGGTGATTGTTTTTCCGTTACTCAACTATTGATGAATTGGATGTAAGAAAATTAAAATGATTATTTATTATGTTGTAGTGGATATGTGTTTGATTTCATGATTGGTTGTATTTATAGTTCTAGTTGCATTAACATGTAGTTGGGAATAATGTGCTTTAATGCTTCTTTGCATAAATCATTATAGGCCATGAAAACCGAAAACATCATAATCATTGTAGGTTGAGATGGTGACTTGATTCTTCTTTTTTTCTTTTATGTTTAATTTTGTGTGTGCCAAGGTTCTAAATGTTGTCGCGACAGGATCAGACTTCAAGCTTTAAGAGATATAGCGACACCATGTCATTTTTCAAAGTGTGACTTACGACAACAAGTCAGTATATATCGTATTTGCAATTATATATATGTGTGTGTGTGTGTTCCAATGACATTGAACAATTTAATTCTATATAAAAAGAAAAATCATATATAAAGAGAGACATAACTCATAAAAATGTTATATCAAAAACTCATAAAAGTAAAAATAATGCGAATTTTAAGAAAAAATATTAAAAAGTGAAATAACGTGTTAAAAGAACTAGTGCCATAACACAACATGGCACGTGCAACACATACACAACCACCATGGGGGTTAACCTAGCTAGCATCATGGCGCACCATAACGGTTGCCATGACACTCCTTTTTAGAACCATGGTGTATGTATGTGTGTGTGCATGGGCGAATGCAAGTATAAGGAGTAAGAGGCACATGTCCCTAACAAAAAGTCAAAAAAAGTTTGAAGTGTTCTTTTGAACCCTAACTTTATGATTTAATCCAATCTTCTCCCCTTGTTGCCCCAACCCAACCTTTTCCCATTGATGCCCTCAACCTTCCGACTCACTCACTGCTCCCAGCGACACACTCATTGCTTTTGTTGTCATAATTCTTAGCAATTTTAGTGTTTTGTTTATGATTTTGATATAAATCTGACATTTCTTTTGGAGGACTTATTAATTTTGTCAGATTATGTGGTTTCATTGCCGTTAAATGACGTCTTACTAAGGATTTCCGAATAATCCAAAATCATTTAAACCGGACATCATTTGATTCAGATGAGTTATTTTGACTTCGGAATTTTTTGATACCCTTACATGTGCCCCGATCATGCATGTGACCTCTTGGATCTGCCTTTACGCGCGTGTGTGTATATATATATTGAGGGAGGATCAAGTGAGAATGGAACCTATTTAAAAGAACACGAGAACGACAAATCACGTGCAAAATAACATGTGATTTTACATGATTCTAGCGACTTTTCCGCAACCTGAAGTCGCGGAAAAAGTTGCCCGCATACATATTTTGACCGCTAATGTAAAATCACATGTGATTTTGCACGTGATTTTTCGTTCTCGTGTTTTCTTGAATAGATACCGTTCTCGTTTGAACCCAACTCCATATATGTATATATTTATATATAGGGAGAGGTTCATTTGACAATGCTAAATATATGAGAAATAGAGAAGTAATCCTAGTCTTTCATTCGGTCAAGATCGACTTTGACCGGTCAAATATTGCGTCTTTGATTGGTCAACAATTACGGCTTTGACTGGTCAAAAGTTGTGGCTATTCCAAAAATAGAAGAACAATTTCGTAATTTTTACAACTATACGAGACGAGTTCATATATGAATCTGTATGATTCATATATGAACTATATGTTCATATGTGAACCAGTGTAATTCACATATGAACTCTTTTAACTGATTCATATATGAACTTTTGTGATTCATATATGAGCCAATTAACTGATTCACATATGAACTAATTAACTGTAGGTTCATATGTGAATCAGTTGAACTAATTAACAAATTCATATATGAACCTTTGTGATTCATATATGAACTAATTAACTGATTCATATATGAACGTATAGTTCATATATGAATCACAAAGATTCATATATGAATCAGTTAAAAGAGTTCATATGTGAATTACACTGGTTCATATATGAACTTATAATTCATATGTGAATTATACAGGTTCATATATGAACTCGTCCCACATATTTTACAAAACTACCCCTCTATCTTCTACAAACCACACAAGGAATTATTCGGTGCTTCACGGTCAAAGCCGTAAATGTTGACCAGATAAAGGGCTAGGATCATTTCTTTATTTCTCATATATATCGAAAATGTTACTATGATGATTTCTTTTTGGTGATCGTCGTGTATTTGACCAATTAATAATTTAAAATAACTACATTTTTGGTCACTGTGGTTGCCATTTTATTACAATGGGTGTATATATATATATATATATATATATATATATATATATATGTGTGTGTGTGTGTGTGTGTGTGTGTGTGTGTGTGTGTGTGTATAGGGGTTAAATCATGTGAAAACCAAAAAAAGGTTAAGAACCGATCTAAGCCGTAATTTGGTTTTGATCCTATGGTTTTAACTAAAAGTTGTTTCACCGTATGAAAAGGCATAATCATCATTTTGTAATAGAGATTCACTAGATGAAACATATAATATTTCACCTCATGATTGTTAATGTCAAAAATCGTCCTAAAGATGACTTAAGGTCGGAGTGGAGCTTTTAACAACTAAAGTAAAGATCACGTGACAAATCGTACGACGGAGAAAAATAAAGACAAGACAAAAGGATTTTTTTGATGTGGAAAACCCCGTCGAGGGTAAAAATTGCGGACGATAGCAGAGATCGTCAAGTGCACTATGAACATCAAATAGGGATGTCGTCCTTTAGAAGGAGTGATTAACAGTACAATTAACAATATTACAAGTACATAACAAACAAATCGTAAGATTGTACAGTCAGTCGTGAACTGGAGTACTTCGTCGAGAGTTCTTGTTGAGAGAGAACAGGTTGATGAATTTATGTATGCTTTGTTGTGATGAGTTGAGTTCAGATTGTTCGAATTGTGATCAGATGTCTCAATGGTTCCCCGAGCTTGTATATATAGCTTCAATTGTCATGAATGAGCATTGAATGTCTAACGGTCATGGCAATAATTGATCTTGATGATGCTTTTCCGTTATGACCGTTGCCCATTAATCCTGTAATAAAGAACAAGAATATAAACGTATGTTTGATAATAAAGAAGTCATAATCGTTAGTTATGTTACTGAGATCGTAAGATATTCGACCGTCGAGAGATTTCTCGGTCGTGGTCGTAAGGAACTTACAACCATTGTCATAAGTGACGACCATAGTCGTCGATGTGTGTGGTCTTTTAGGACCTTATCTTAATACAAGGGTGGTCTTAAGATTGGAGATATTTGGTCTTCTTGCGTCAGTTGCGACTTAAGAAGTTTTACCCAAACAGTTTGCCCCCAAAATTTGAAAATTAGGCGACAAGTCGACTTTTCGAATTTTATAACTGGATTTGACACGTATCAACTTTGAATAACCGAATTGGTTCCTCGAAAACCGAAGCGATTTGTGTGGGAAGCATGCAACCGTTTAACGGCCATGACGTCATGACGACGTGGGGCGCATGTGGTGTCAGGCGTAGGATATGTGTCGTCTATCTGAAGAAGAGCGTGAAGATTCGATGACAGGTTTCGACCATCCGTCGACTCGACCTAACACTCGAGCTCGTGTAAGTAGCATGGGCTAGCCATCTCCATTCTTTCTTTACGTGACCCATGATTTGAGAGAGAGATCTCCTTGAAACCTGCAAAAAGAAAATCATAAGTTTTTGCCATTATTAGTTCGAGGTTTTTAGTGCACCATTTAAGGTACAATCCTTTGTCCTCGTTTTATGCGTTTTAAGACTTTAGCCCGCAAGCCTAGGAAGGATTGGGAAGTTTCTAGTCTCCACGACGCAATAGTCTCTGTCCCTGATTTTCTCATGGTCTCAACCCTCCAAGTACTATCAGTGGGGAGGAGGAGATAAAAGCCTTCCGACTTTTGGCCATGATTCTAGCTGATGTACGGCTGAATACTCCGGACCGGTTGAGGCCAGAGCAATGTCCGAATGGGTACATCGTTTTGTAAGCATTCAAGATATGGTTCACTTGGCCCTATTCTTCGTTGTCGAGGTCTTTTCTCATGACCTTCGAACTGTCGCCAGGGCAAATGATGCCCTAGTTTTGGCGAAATATTCAAGTGATTGAACGATTGACAACTGAGTAGGCATTGCCCTTCACTGTCAACGATCTCCTTCTGGCCTATACAGTTAAGGCGGAGAAGAACCATAGGTACAACCTCTTCTCAAAGTATAGAGGGGTTCGTACCTTGGTCCAGGCGACCACGGTCAATGACCGTAAATGGAAGACGCACAATGTCTTCGGTCGCTTTGTCGTCAGTCGATGACGACATCCAATGGCTCACTACCGGGTGGAATACCATGGGTAAAACTTTTTACTTTTCTTCGTACGTTTTATGTTGTGGTCATTAGTTTTTCGTATCTAACGATTTTATGCTTTTTTCGTTTTTGTAGTGATCGACTTCACTAGAGTCGCCCCTTTTTCAGACTCCATTGCGAAGGTCGAGAGATTTCTTGAGTACAACGTCGAGGATCAATCCTTCTTCACCCGGTCGCTAGTGGATGAGGATGAGGATGACGAAGTGACCTTCGTCGAGACTTCTGCCGCTCTTGCTGCTGAGGAGGACGAAGAAGAAGAGGAGTACGACGAAGAGGTCGTACCAGAAAAGATGACAGGTAAGTTTTTTTTATTGTTTAGCTTGTAAGGTCTAGTCTTAGGACGTCACCTACTGGTCGTTAGATCATGTGGGGTCTAGTCGAAGACATCACCCATAGGTCGCAAGATTTTGTGGGGTTTAGTCGTAGGATGTTGCCCACTTCTCGTGAGATCACGTAGGGGTTAGTCGTAAGACGTTACCTACGGATCGTAAGATCTTGTAAGGTCTAGTCTTATGAGACGTCACTTACATGTCTTTGTAAGGTTTAGTCGTCTGACGTCACTTACTTGTATTTTTTACAGGAGGTTCGACTCCTTAGAGAGGCGCTGGCCTAACTCGCCCCGAAAGGGTCGAGAGATGAAGAGAAAGGCTCCTCTGACATCTGTGTCGAGGGTCAAGAAGACCAAGGCGGTTCCGAGGGAACCGTCATCGAAGAGCGACGATCCTGAGGTCGTCGTTACAGAGAAGTCAATGCCGTCGTCGGTCGTGGAAGCCACGCCAGTTTCCTCGGCTCCACTATCGAGGGTGGAGGCTCCTTCATCGAAAGACAAGGGGAAGGGTCCTCAGATCGATGAGGACCCTAACATGATGTCGGTGAACTTCAAGCTGGCGACAAATTTTATGTCGTCCGACTGCTTGGATAGGAAGGAGTTGTTCCCGCTTCTGAACATCTTCTACCTACCGACCTTTCGTGATCGCTTCAGGAGCGTCACGGTTGAGGACATGGAGGCCAATGTCATTGGGCTTTCCTTCATGGTAAGAAATCGTGAGTTTCTTTTTGTTTTATTTTCGATTGGCCGATCTTCATTTTGCTTGTCGTATGTTTTTTCTTATTTTGCAGGCGTTCCAGGCATCCCTGGCCCTCAACTCACGTCTCATCGACGTGAAAAAACTGGTCCCCAGGGCCTTGAATCGACAGAATAGGGCCTTTGCTTAAGCCAAGGCGGCAAAGGCAAAAAGGGAGGAGTCCTCCGCTCGTCTTCCCGGCGCCCTTTATAAGTTAGAGGTCGTGGGATGTGAGAAGGAGCTTCAAGGACGTCTGAAGGAAGCTCTCGACCAAGCCTCCACGACTAAGGTAGAGCTGGATACGACTAAGGTGGTCTTGGTTGTGAATGCAAAAGAAGCTGAGACCTTTAGGTCGGAACAGAACGCGGCCAGAGAGCAGGTCGCAACCCTTGAGGAAAGAGTGGCGTCCATCGAGACGTTCACTAGACTTAAGGTCCGTGCGGCCTTGATAAGACATCACCTGAAGGGACATAATCACCTTGCGTCGGCGGAAGGCGAGCCGACCTTCTTCCTGGAGTCCATCGGAGTCGAGAAAAATATCGATTATGAGGATGAACAGGAACTTGAGTCGGGAGAGGAGGCCTCCCAAGGTGGCGATGTTGGGGTCGCGACCCAGCAAGAAGGGCTGGAGAAACCGGCTCCTTAGATTTCATAAAGTAGTTTTTTTGTTTTTTTTTTCAATCGGACGCCTGTTGGTGGTTGTGCCTTCCTTGTGTAAGTTTTTGAATATAAATGCAAGGAACCTTTTGTCATATGAACTTATCATAATTTCAATTGTCGCAAGAATCAAACATATAATGTATAAGTAATTCACGACAATCGATAGATAATAAGAAATAGAAATTTCTTAAGTAACTTATGACATTATGATTAAGCACAAGTTAATGAATTCACGACTGAGCAAGTTGCAATAACTTATTAAGGATCTTGCGACTGGTGGAGATAATAAACACGTCGATCAATTAAGCCATAAAATTTGTGATCAAGGCAAGCAATAAACATGTCAAACGGTTAGATCGATCTCATGTCGAAGGACTTGCAAATAGGACAAGTAATTGTTTGGGTCGAAAATCCACTACCACGACGAATGACATTTAATGCATCTTACACACGACTGACCTTGTATTAAGAGCATCTCCAACAGCATTGCTAAATTTTTTCTAAAATAGAGAATTGAAAGTCAAAATCTTTAAAAACATTTTCTTCTAACTCCAACAGCTTTTCTATTTTAGAGAATCAATCATTATTTATATTATTATAATATTCCATAATTTATCATCCCAATACACTTTTTAAAAAAAACTTAAAATAAAATGTTAAAAATTGAATCTTATTGGTTGGATTGAATAAAATAATATTTTCTCTCTCCAATTTAGAGATTATAGAGAATTCTCTATATTTAGAGATTTTTTGATCTTTCTCTATTTTAGCAAACCATATAGCAAAGTTGTTGGAGAGGAATAGCAAAGAAAAAACCAAAAATTTCTATTTTAGCAATGCTGTTGGAGATGCTCTAAGATAAGGTCCTGTCGACCAAACATATTTATGATACTGGTCGACACTTGCATGGACGTCGGTCGAGTGTTAGTCACACGACCATCGCAAGATTATACTCGACCACGATTATACTAACGTACGACCCAACGTTTTTCTCTTGTTTATTTAATGCAGGTTTAATACCCTTAAAGGCCAACGACTATAACTGACCAGAGTCATTAAAGCCATTATGGAGCTTCGACAGTTACAAAGACACATTTATGAAGATCAAAGACTATAAATAGACCTACACCTGCAACATCTGAGCTCCGATATTACAAGCTACATAACGAATTCTCACAAGCACTCTTTGTTGTATTACACGACCACAATATTATACACACGAACGAAGTGTTTCATACACGTCCTACACTTGTTACTAGTTTCTACACTTGTTTTTCATAGTTATCATGTAAAACATTGTAATACATAAGGACATCGCCCCTGTTTGGCGATCATAGTGCTCGACCTCTCCCTGTCATCCGCGGTTTTTTCCTCGTTGAGGTTTTTCCGCGTCACCAAATCTCTTGTCTATTTATTTTTACTATTGTCGCACGACTTGTTGCTTGGTTACTTTCTTTAGTTGGTTAAAGCTCCACATTGACCTTAAGTCTTCCATTAGACGATTTCTGGCATTAACAGTTTGGCGCCCACCTTGGGGCCACATCTAAAAAAAATCCTCGACAACCGTGCGCTGTACTAACAATTTCCTCGAGTGTCTTTTTTCTACAGGATAAAGGCCAAGACACAAGGGACTTATGAACACATCATTGCTCAGATGAACATGGAATTGACAGTTGCACGTATGGGAATTGACCAATCAGAGCTTGAGAGCAGCTGAGGCCATCGCATCGTTGAGGAGTCAAAACTCGAATGGTGCATCAAGATCACAAAATGGTGCTGGACCGTCTAGCATGCATTGGTCGAGATCTCCACCTCCCAATTATGCAAGACCTCCATTCCATGGTGTCCCAAATCAAGCAATGCCAACGATGCCACTGCCACCACCGCCTTTCTTTCACACAACGGTCCCTACAACACCACCCCCACCCTCGATACCCATGATGCCACCCATGGCACCAATTCCTTCGATGCCGATGCCAACTTTTCATTTCATTGGCGATACTTCAGGTTCTTCACAGCGGAATGGATTTCAAACATCTGGATTCGCCCCTGGTGTAGCCCAAGGTGTCACTTAGGATGATCCAATCTCTCAACGGTTGAAGATGTTGGAAGAACAAAACGAGTGAGTCTTGTCGCTACTTGCCAAGCTACCAGGCGCAGCAGTACCTGTCGATGTCGAGCCTCGCATTGGGTTTCAAGCATCGCCCTTTGTCGACGAGATAGCTATGGTCGACGTTCCTAAGAAATACAACATCCCGACATTCACACCAAAATACTCTAGCATCACGGATCCAACTGAACATGTCGCTTAGTACAAGCAATTGATGTGGATAGTGTCGATCCCGCACCGGTATCAAGAGGTGTGTATATGCAAAAGTTTTGGGGAGACCCTCATGGGTGCAACCCTCTAATGGTTGACCAGCCTCAAACCTAAGTCCATCAGTTCATTCGCTGAACTAGTGAACCAATTCTCCCAACAATTCACAAGTAGTCGCAAGATGGAGAACCAGACTAGCGACTTGTACTATGTCGTTCAGAAGGTTAGAGAATCTATCCGGAGTTACGCTTCAATTTCGAGATGATTAGTGTCCATAACTGTGACATCAAGACCGCGATCGAGGCATACAAACGTGGTTTGGATGAGAGTTCGGGTCTCTACACTGATCTGACAAAATACCCCTCAAAGAACTTCGAAGACGTACAAGCAAGGACTTTGGCCTATATGAGAGTCGAATACGACGATGCCTTTCGACGTAAACACTCTAGCGACAAAAAATCGTTAAGTGTGAAGAAACCAGAAATCAAGACCAAAACAACAGTCAAAGCAGAACCATCGCGACAAATATCGAACATCAGGTTCGATAAGAAGAAGACCTCGACCACGACCAAGTTTCCTCAATACCCTAAGATCTCCTCTTATGGATTAAAAGGGACTTCTCAATACTTGGTCCCTTAAGCAGCGTGCAAGCGACCATCCGTTGGCTGAAGAAAAGCGACAAAAGTGATGACAAGAAGGATAAGACCAAATGGAGCGACTTTCACAGTGACCATGGTCATACGACGGACGATTGCATTGCTCTTAAAAAGGAACTCTATTGGCATGTCCTAAAAGGCAATCTTAAAGAAATATTCAACGAACCAAGAACGCTCAACAACGACGTTCGACCCCCATCTCCTGTTCATGAGAAAGACGTGAATTGTGTTACGGAAGGATCCGACGTTTGTGGTCTGACTTATTCTGCAACAAAAAGGAATGCCAGTCGGGGGGCAAATGATCAACCAGTCTCTCGATCCTCACGGCCAAAGGAAGAATTAGAGTTAGAGTCGGTGAAGATACATTCGACCAAGAGGACCTGGGCAACTTACATAAAAAACATCACGATGGGTTAATTGTTTAGCTCAAGATCGACAACTGTTTAACCCGGAGGATGTTGGTCGATGGGGGAAGCTCAATGAACATAATCTTTCTCGACACCATCAAAGCCATGGGACTCGAAAAGTCGGAGATCGTTCGACGTTCGATGACCCTGGTTGGTTTCAATAGAGACGCGACAAGCACTTATGGAGAGATCACTCTGCCAGTCTACGCCAAAGGAATCAATAAGCAGACCAAATTCAGCGTTATCAATTGTTCATCAGCATATAACATCATTCTTGGTCGACCTTGGATTCACGATATGAAGGCAGTCCCTTCGACGTTTCACCAGACGATGAAATTTCCCACACCGTAGGGAGTCCAGGAGATCAAGAGTGAACCGAAAGTTGCTCGCGATTGCTACAAGACAACGATAAAACCGCAAAGCAATCTATCTAGCAATTACAGAACCAGGATGCTCCCGACACTATCGACGACTATCGTTTGGAGGAAGTCATCCTGGACCAAAGCAAGCCTGATCAAGTCGTCTTTGTAGGTTCGTCCCTCGATCCTTCCATTAAAAAAGAACTAATTTCTTTTTTGCAGGAGCATGCTGACTGTTTCACTTGGACGCATGAAGACATGGTTGGCATTGACCCTGACGTCATTTCACACAAGTTAAACGTGGACCCGTCATTTAAACCAGTAAAGCAAAAACGAAGAAAATTCTTTCCAGAGCAAAACAAGGTGATCAACGACGAAGTTGACAACCTCCTCAAGACCGGGAAGATTTGGGAAGTAAAATACCCTGACTGGCAAGCAAACGTCGTGGTCGTACAAAAGAAAAACGACAAATGGAGGGTGTGCATCCATTTCCTTTACCACATATCGATGCTCTAGCTGACGCAACTACTGGACATGAACTATTGACATTCATGGACGCATACTCAGGCTACACTCAAATACTTCTGCACGTCGACGATCAAGAAAAGACAGCCTTTATGACGGGCAGGGGTATTTATTGTTATAAGGTTATGCCTTTTGGTTAGGAAAATGCAGGTTCCACATACCAGTGATTAGTTAACAAAATGTTCAAGGACCGACTCGGCGATACCATGGAAGTGTACATTGACGACATGCTATCGATCACGTCTAACATCTACGCCAATCGTTCGACATTCTCAGGAAATATCACATGAAGCTAAATCCAACAAAGTGATCTTTTGGAGTAAGCGCTGGGAAATTCTTGGGATATATGGTGACTAGACGAGGTATTGAAGCTAATCCCGATCAGATTAAAGCCATAGTCGAGATCAAGTTGCCAAGGAATTTCAAAGAAGTCTAACGTTTGACCGGTCGTGTGGCAGCCTTGAATAGTTTTATCTCACGATCGTTAGACATATTCCACTTATTTTATAACGTCCTGCGAAAGAACAAAGGCATCCAGTGGACGGACAACCACAAGCAAGCATTGGAGAAATTAAAAGAGTACATGATGTGTGTCCCACAATCAGTGCAATTATCAAGATGACAACATATTTATCAATTGAACACTTTTATTTCAATCTCAATTTTGATTACAAAGGACTCTCACAATTTCTCTCTCTACAAACAATACACGCTCAACACATCTAGTCTCTTAGTCATATGAGTCTACAAACAGAAAAACACTTATATACTAACAACTCTTACAACACTAAACACTCACAACATTGACTTTGACTTTTCTTTATTACACAAGACTTTGACTTTTAGCATGAGGGTTTAACTTGAGCTCTTGCTTGACTTTGACTTTTATCTTCAGTCTGCATGATCTTGTATCCAACATATTTTGTGCACTAACAATCTCCCCCTTTGGACTCAAGATCATCTTCCAAAAAGATTTGCAATACAATCCCCCCCTTTACTCCCTTTATGACCAATTAGACTCTTTAAGGAGACACAAACCCCTTATACCCATGAAAACCAAAACGACGCAATAACGAGCCATTACAGAAAACTAAGACCTGTTATACCTCAATTACACCCAATAAGGTCTAATCAAACTCGTTATGACCTAGTTACTCCCTTTGTGACCAATTAGACTCGTTAAGGAGACACAAACCCCTTATACCCATGAAAACCAAAATGACACAACTACGAGCCATTACAGACAACTAAGACCTGTTATACCACAATTACACCCAATAAGGTCTAATCAGGCTCATTATGACCTATTTACTCCTATTATGGCCAATTAGGGTCGTTAAGAAGACACCCCTTATACCCACGATAACCAAAATTACCTAATAACGAGCCATTACGGGCCACTAAGACCCATTATAATACCTCAATTGCACCCAATAAGTTCTAATTAGACTCATAATAACCTAGTTACTCCCTTTGCGACCAATTAGAGTCGTTAAGAAGACACAAACCCCTTATACCCACGAAGACTAAGGTTAACCAATAACGAACCATTACGGACCACTAAGACCCATTATACCTCAATTACACCCAATAAGGTCTAATCAGGCTCATTATGACCCACTTACCCCCATTATGACCAATTAGAGTCGTTAAGAAGAAAAACCCTTTATACCCACAATAACCAAAATTACCTAATAACGAGCCTTACAGGCCACTAAGACCCATTATAATACCTCAATTGCATCCAATAAGTTCTAATTAGACTCATTATGACCTAGTTACTCCTTTGAAACCAATTAGAGTCGTTAATAAGACACAAACCCCTTATACCCACGAAGACCAAGGTTACCCAATAACGAGCCATTACGGACCACTAACACCCGTTATACCTCAATTACACACAATAAGTTCTAATCAGACTCATTATGACCCATTTACTCCCATTATGACTAATTAGGGTTGTTAAGAAAACACAAAACCCTTGTACCCACGAAGAACAAAATGACACAATAACGAGCCATTACGGACCACTAAGACCCGTTATACCTCAATTACACCCAATAAGGTCTAATCAGACTCATTATGACCCATTTACTCCCATTATGACCAATTAGGATCGTTAAGAAGACACAAACCCCTTGTACCCACGAAGAACAAAATGACACAATAACGAGCCATTACGGACCACCAAGACCCGTTATACCTCAATTACACCCAATTAGGTGTAATCATACGCATTATGACCTATTTACTCCTATTATGAACAATTAGGGTCGTTTAGAAGACATCCCTTATACTCTCGAAGACCAAAATTAACCAATAACGAGCCACTACGGACCACAAAGACCACAAAGACCTGTTATACCTCATTTACACCAAATAAGGTCTAATCAAACTCGTTATTACCCATTTACCCCCTTTATGACCAATTAGACTCGTTAAGGAGACACAAACCCCTTATACCCATGAAAACCAAAATGACGTAATAACGAGCCATTACAGACAACTAAGACCTGGTATACCTCAATTACACCCAATAAGGTCTAATCAAACTCGTTATGACCTAGTTACTCCCTTTGTAACCAATTAGACTCGTTAAGGAGACTCAAACCCCTTATACCCATGAAAACCAAAATGACACAACTGCGAGCCATTACAGACAACTAAGACCTGTTATACCACAATTACACCCAATAAGGTCTAATCAAACTCGTTATGACCCAGTTACTCCCTTTGTAACGAATTAGACTTGTGAAGGAGACACAAACCCCTTATACACACGAAGACCAATGTTACCCAATAACGAGCCATTACGGGACATTAAGACCCCTTATACCTTTAATTACACCCAATAAGGTCAAATGAAACTCGTTATGACCCACATACTCCCATTATGACCAATTAGGGTCGTTAAGAAAACACAAACCCCTTATACCCACGAAGACCAAAATTACCCAATATGTATCAAGTTTTGACTAAGCTTAAAGGTTTGAAGGGGTGTTTGCGGAAGTTGAGGGCTACGTATGGTAGTCTCTCGGCTCGGTCTAGACTTTGTAAAGATGAACTTGAAAAGGCCCAAATGGCGAGCGATGGGGATCCGCACAACAGGTTGTTGCAAGAGGACTTGTCGGTTTGGAGATTAGCTTACCAACAGGCGTGTAATGATGAAGAAAGCTCGGCCCGCCAACGTGCAAAGATTAGGTGGCTTAATGAGGGGGATGCTAATACTAAATTCTTCCATAGTGTTATGAAAGAGAAAAGGCATTCACAACGGGTTCAGGAAGTATGTGATTCTAATGGTGTTTATTACTACGGTGATGATGCTGTAGATACTCTTCTATCCCACTTTCAGTCGTTTCTGGGAAATCGGGATCGAAGTGTGAATCCTTTGACGCAAGACTTGGCTTTCCGTAAGACCCTTTCCCTTGCTGAATCGCTCTCAATGGTTGTCCCAATCACGGATATGGAGATCAAGTTGGCCATTTTTAGCATTGGAAATGATAAGGCCCCGGGCTCGGATGGGTACTCGGCGAGGTTTTATAAAGGAGCGTGGAATACTGTTGGACTAGAGGTTACGCGTGTTATTCACAACTTTTTCTACACAGGAAAATTGGCAAAGGAATTGAACCATACTCTTCTCTGTTTAATTCCTAAGGTCCCTAATGCATCGCGTGTGTCGGACTTCCGACCTATATCTTGTTGCACGGTTTTGTATAAAGCTATTAGCAAGATTATTGTGGAGAGGATGAAAGGGTTGTTGGATGGATTGGTGCTCCCATTCCAGTCGGCTTTTATTCCGGGCCGTAATATTGCGGACAACATTCTAATGGCGCACGAGCTGGTTAGAGGTTATCAACGTAGCGAGGGCCCGCCCCGGTGTGCCTTCAAGATTGACATCCGGAAGGCGTATGACACGGTGGATTGGCAATACTTGTTTGGTATGCTGAAGGGTATGGGGTTTCATTTGGCTATTGTTAAATGGATCAAAGAGATGGTCTCGTCAGCTTCCTTCTCGCTAGCAGTGAATGGAGAGACAAAGGGATTTTTTAAAGGTGGTTGGGGCCTTCGTCAAGGAGATAGATCTCTTTACCATTGTTATAGAAGGATTCTCTCTCATTTTTAAACGTTGCATTGAAGAGGCGGCTTCCTTTGGTTATCATAAGGATTGTAGTGAGTTTCAACTCACCCATCTTTGCTTTTCAGATGATTTATTTGTTTTTACACAGGGTGATGTGGATTCGGTGTTGGTGCTTAAGAAGGCTCTCCAATTGTTTCAAACTAAATCTGACCTTTCGCCTAGTCTTGAAAAAAGCGAAGTCTTCTTTGGAAACGTCTCGGGTCCCATTAGAAATGCTATCCGGGAGTGCTTACCATTCCGGAATGGTATCTTCCCAATCCGATACCTTGGAGTTCCGCTGTCCCCAATCAAGCTTAAAGCTAGGGATTATGATGCCCTCGTGACTAAGGTGATGGCGCTGGGGAACAATTGGAAAACAAAACACTTGTCTTTTGGAGGAAGATTACAACTCATAAAATCTGTGTTGGGTTCGCTACAAACTTATTGGATGTCGATCTTCACTATCCCCACGAGGGTGATCCATAAAACTGAATCAGTTTTCCGGGATTTTTTATGGGCCCAAGGGGAGAATTCGAGAGGGAGATGCAAAGTGGCTTGGGATCAAGTTTGTAAACCGTTGGAAGGGGGTGGTCTTGGTCTTAAGCGGCTAGACTTATGGAACCGTGCCCTCTTGTCTAGACATGTGTGGAACCTTGTGACTCGGAAGAATACAATCTGGGTTAATTGGGTGTATCGTTATTGCATCGGGGACGCCCAATTTTGGATCGTTCGGAAGTCTACCCGGTGGTCATCGGTTCTTTGCAAAATTCTAGACCTTCGACCTCACGTTAGAAGATTATTTATTTTCCGGGTTGGTAATGGTGAAGAGATTAATGCATGGGAAGATCGGTGGGGGACTAATAACCCATTATCTACGTCCATAACGTATCGGTTCATACATGGGGAGGGATTTTCCATGCGCACTTCGTTAAAAGATTTGGTTGATCGGCTTGGGAGTGTTTGGCCAAATGCTTGGATTCAAAGGTACCCGCATCTTGGTTTGATGGAGTGGCCGATCATTGATAGTGGCCGACGTGACCAAATTTGTTGGGCGGATGTTAATGGTAACTTGGTGGACTTTTCGGTTAAAGTCGCATCCACTTCTATTGGAGGCATACATTACCGTATGCTCTTGGCATAAATGGGTATGCCTTCTGTCTTTGGGTTGCTTGTCACCGTAGACTCCCTACTCAAGATCGTATGAGCATTTTGGGTTTCGGAAGATGATGGTTTAGTTTGCCCGTTGTGCGAAGTTGAGAAGGACTCTCACCGACATCTTTTCTTTCAATGTGTGTTTGCGCATGATGTATGGCAACACATAAATTTTTTTGCCAATCTAGAGGAATGGCCGGATGGATGGGACGGTATAGTGGAAATGCTCTCGGATGATTCGTACACGAGGAAACCGCTTGCCTCAAAACTTTTTGTTGCTGCTAGTGTGTACTACATTTGGAGGGAGCGGAACAATAGAATTTTCAGAAATGCGGCAATCTCAGTGGACCAAATTGTTCAAGATATAAGGAACATTGTCACTATGCGGCTTGCTTGGAATACTCGGCGGACTAGGAATCAGATTCATGGCCCGGCGTGATCTTTCTTTGGATTGGTTGTTTTGCGCCTCTGGTTGGGTGGTGGTGTTTTTTTGGCTTCTGTTTAGAGTTGGTAGTTGCTTGTTTTGGCTTTTTTATGGCTTGGTGCTTTTTGTCCCTTGCTTGGGTCTTTTGTTGGTTGCTTGATATAACTTTTTTTGTTTCTTTGTTTTAATATATTTGCCGGGTTTTCCTTCAAAAAAAAACAAGCCATTACCGACAACTAAGACCCGTTATACCTCAATTACACCCAATAAGGTCTAATCAGGCTCATTATGACCTATTTACTCCTATTATGGCCAATTAGGGTCGCTAAGAAGACACCCCTTATACCCACGATAACCAAAATTACATAATAACGACCCATTACGGGCCACTAAGACCCATTATAATACCTCAATTGCACCCAATAAGTTCTAATTAGACTCACTATGACCTAGTTACTCCCTTTGTGACCAATTAGAGTCGTTAGGAAGACACAAACCCCTTATACCCACGAAGACCAAGGTTACCCAATAACGAGCCATTACAGACCACTAAGACCCTTTATACCTCAATTACACACAATAATGTCTAATCAGACTCATTATGACCCACTTAATCCCATTATGACCAATTAGAGTCGTTAAGAAGACACAAACCCCTTATACCCACGAAGACTAAGGTTAACTAATAACGAACGATTACGGACCACTAAGACCCATTATACCTCAATTACACCCAATAAGGTCTAATCAGACTCATTATGACCCACTTACTCCCATTATGACCAATTAGAGTCGTTAAGAAGAAAAAACCCTTTATACCCACGATAACCAAAATTACCTAATAACGAGCCATTACGGGCCACTAAGACCCATTATAATACCTCAATTGCATCCAATAAGTTCTAATTAGACTCATTATGACCTAGTTACTCGTTTGAGACCAATTAGAGTCGTTAAGAAGACACAAACCCCTTATACCCACGAAGACCAAGGTTACCCAATAACGAGCCATTACAAACCACTAACACCCGTTATACCTCAATTACACACAATAAGTTCTAATCAGACTCATTATGACCCATTTACTCCCATTATGACCAATTAGGGTCGTTAAGAAAAAACAAACCCCTTGTACCCACGAAGAACAAAATGACACAATAACGAGCCATTACGGACCACTAAGACCCGTTATACCTCAATTACACCCAATAAGGTCTAATCAGACTCATTATGACCCATTTACTCCCATTATGACCAATTAGGGTCGTTAAGAAGACACAAACCCCTTGTACCAACGAAGAACAAAATGACACAATAACGAGCCATTACTGACCACTAAGACCCGTTTATACCTCAATTACACCCAATTAGGTCTAATCATACTCATTATGACCTATTTACTCCTATTATGAACATTTAGGGTCGTTTAGAAGACATCCCTTATACTCTCGAAGACCAAAATTAACCAATAACGAGCCACTACGGACCACAAAGACCTATTATACCTCATTTACACCAAATAAGGTCTAATCAAACTCGTTATTACCCATTTACTCCCTTTATGAACAATTAGAGTCGTTAAGGAGACACAAACCCCTTATACCCATGAAAACCAAAATGATGCAAGAACGAGCCATTACAGAGTCTTCATCTTCTTAAATCAGTCCTTGGATCTTTACAGATTCATTGGATGCCTATATTCTGGTTCCCAACCACGGTGATAAAAAATATTGAATCTCTTTGTCGGGATTTTTTATGGGCTCAAGGTGAAAATTCAAGAGGAAAATGCAAAGTGGCTTGGGAACGAGTTTGTAAGCCTTTTCGATGGAGGAGGTTTGGGAATAAAACCTGTAGCTACGTGGAATAAAGCTTTGTTTTCGCGTCACCTTTGGAACATTCTAACCCGAAATCACTCTCTTTGGGTTCGTTGGATTGTTCTCCATTGCTTGGGAGAAATGCACTTCTGGCTTGTTCACAAAAGCTCTCGCGCTCGTTGATGCGTGTTGGCAATGGTTCGACAATAAACGCTTGGGAGGATCGTTGGGCTCCTGGTACGCCACTTTCCTCTTTTATTTCTTATCGTTTTGTTCATTCGGAAGGGTTCACGCCGCAGTCGTCGTTAAGAGAGTTAAGCTCTCAATTTGAGGGGGTTTGGCCGAACAGTTGGGTGGATCGGTTTCCACAACTTGCTACTATTCAGTTTCCGAGTCTAAATGAGCATGAAAGGGACGAGATTCGTTGGGAGGATGGGAATAGGCATATGGACGAATTTTCGGTGAGGGCAACTTCTGAAGCTTTGAGTGGGTCTTCCCAGAATGTTCCGTGGACAAAAGGTGTTTGGTTTAAAGGGCACATTGCTAAACACGCTTTCTGCATGTGGACTGCGTGTCTTTGGCGGTTACCTGCTCAGGATCGTATGCTCTCATGGAACTCGGATAGTTTAAACCTTATTTGCCCTTTATGTGAGGTTTGTATGGATTCCCATAACCACTTGTTTTTTGAATGCCAATTTTCCAATGAAATTTGGACGTGGATAAAGTTTTTTGCGGATATTGAAGATTGGCCGGATCGTTGGGACGATGTTTTGATGGCTCTTTCGGATGGTAATCGGCTCCCCAATCGACTTGGGCCGAAACTCCACATTGCGGCTGTGGTTTTCTTTATATGGCGAGAACGGAACAATCGTTTGTTCCGTAATGAAAAGCGTGATATGGAGGTGATCATCAAAGAGATACGGGACATGGTTCAATGTCGGCTTGCTTGGACTACTAAAAGATCTCGTCTTATATCTTATGAAGCGACCTAATCTTAGCTTTGGCCTTGCGGCTTTGGTGTTTGGAGCTCCGGTGGTTTTTAGCATCTTTTTATTGATGTTATTTGCGTCTATTATGTTGTGTTTATTTTGTTTGTTAGTTGCTTGGTATGGGGTTGTTTCTAAGTTTTTGTGTTTCTTCGTTTGGTTGTAGGCGGTGTGCCGTACTCTTTTGTTTTCGTTTTATATTATTGCCGGAGTTTTCCCTCAAAAAAAAAAAAACAAGCCATTACAGACAACTAAGACCTGTTATACCTCAATTACACCCAATAAGGTCTAATCAAACTCGTTATGACCTAGTTACTCCCTTTGTGACCAATTAGACTCGTTAAGGAGACACAAACCCCTTATACCCATGAAAACCAAAATGACACAACTACGAGCCATTACAGACAACTAAGACCTGTTATTCCACAATTACACCCAATAAGGTCTAATCAAACTCGTTATGACCCAGTTACTCCCTTTGTGACCAATTAGACTCGTGAAGGAGACACAAACCCCTTATACACACGAAGACCAATGTTGCCCAATAACGAGCCATTACTGACCACTAAGACCCGTTATACCTCAATTACACCCAATTAGGTCTAATCATACTCATTATGACCCATTTACTCCTATTACGAACATTTAGAGTCGTTTAGAAGACATCCCTTATACTCTCGAAGACCAAAATTAACCAATAACGAGCCACTACGGACCACAAAGACCTGTTATACCTCATTTACACCAAATAAGGTCTAATCAAACTCGTTATTACCCATTTACTCCCTTTATGACCAATTAGACTCGTTAAGGAGACACAAACCCCTTATACCCATGAAAACCAAAATGACGCAATAACGAGCCATTACAGACAACTAAGACTTGTTATACCTCAATTACACCCAATAAGGTCTAATCAAACTCGTTATGACCTAGTTACTCCCTTTGTGACCAATTAGACTCGTTAAGGAGACACAAACCCCTTATACCCATGAAAACCAAAATGACACAACTACGAGCCATTACAGACAACTAAGACCTGTTATACCACAATTACACCCAATAAGGTATAATCAAACTCGTTATGACCCAGTTACTCCCTTTGTGACCAATTAGACTCGTGAAGGAGACACAACCCCCTTATACACACGAAGACCAATGTTACCCAATAACGAGCCATTACGGGCCACTAAGACCCCTTATACCTCAATTACACCCAATAAGGTCAAATGAAACTCGTTATGACCCACATACTCCCATTATGACCTATTAGGGTCGTTAAGAAAACACAAACCCCTTATACCCACGAAGACCAAAATTACCCAATAACGAGCCATTACCGAGTTTGGTATCTGAGTTTGGTACTCGCATTATTCTTGCTTGGGATGCTCGGTTGATGGATATTATGGTGTTAGAGGTTCATGCCCAATTCATGAATTGCCAAGTTCGGTTAAGTGGGGATGTTAACCTGTTTTTCTTGTCAATTGTCTATGGTGCTAACACGTATGTAGCTCGACGAGAGCTATGGTCAGGCCTTCGAAGATTTAAAGTTCTTATTGGGAATATGCCTTGGAGTGTCATGGGGGATTTCAACACTATGTTGTTTCCCCATGATGGTTTGGGTGGTTCCTCTCGACGTAAGGAGATGGTCACTTCTACGTCCTTCTCGGTTTCTGTTAATGGGGAGTCGTGGGTTTTTTTTAAAGGCGGTCGTGGTCTAAGACAAGGGGACCCTTTGTCGCCATACTTATTCACGATAATAATGGAAGGTTTCTCTATGATCTTTAAGAAGTGTATCCAAGAGGCGGCCGAATTTGGGTACCATAAGGATTGTGATGTTCTAAAAATTACCCACTTGTGTTTTGCGGATGATTTGTTTGTTTTCACAAGAGGTGATGTGGATTCGGTTCTTGTTCTCAAAAAAGCCTTAGATATTTTTAAGACCAAATCAGGCCTCTCGCCTAGTCTTGAAAAAAGTGAGGTTTTTTTTGGGAATGTCTCTGAGCAATCGCGTTTGGCTATTATTGATTGTCTTCCTTTTCGCCATGGAATTTTTCCTATCAGATATTTGGGGGTCCCTCTCTCCCCTGTTCGGCTTAAAGTGGCAGATTTTGATGTACTTATTTCTAAAGTGCATGCTCGTATTCATAATTGGAAGAATAAATTTCTGTCCTTTGCTGGGAGAAGACAGTTGATTCTTTCGGTTCTTGCTTCATTACAATTATATTGGATGTCTACCTTCTTGTTTCCGTCGGGGGTTATTCATAAATTGGAGGCGTTATTCAGAAAGTTTCTTTGGGCACAAGGTGAGTCTTCTAGAGGTAAATGCAAGGTTGCTTGGGATTTGATTTGTAGGCCGATTGCTAATGGTGGTTTAGGTATTCGGCAGCTAACGGTTTGGAATCGGGCAATGCTTGCTAAGCACTCCTGGGACATCCTCACTCGACGGTCCTCGTTATGGGTAAGGTGGGTTTACTTATATTGTCTGCGTGATGATCACTTTTGGTTGGTCCGAAAGAGTTCCAGGTGGTCTTGGATGATTCGTAAGATTATGGATATGCGTCCTTTTGTTAGAGCTCATATGAAGATAATAGTTGGTAACGGTGCCCGTACGAGAGCTTGGGAGGATTGGTGGGGGCCGATTGGTACGCTTTCTTCGTTTATCTCAAACCGGTTTCTAAGTGATAATGGGTTCTCGCAGCTTGACACTCTTGTTGATGTGGTTGATCGCTTCCCCAATGGTTGGCCGAATGAGTGGATAAATCGGTATAATCTTCTTCAAAATTCTCCTTTGCCTGTTCTTGACCAATCTCAAGAGGATAATTGGAGGTGGTTAGATGTGCATGGGAATATGGTGGATTTTTCTGTTAAGGTGGCGTATGAAGTGTTCGTGGGCTTTCTTCCAACTATTCCTTGGGCCAATTCGGTGTGGTTCAAGGGGTTTATTCCCAAGCATGCCTTTTGCTTATGGATGGCATGTCATGGCCGACTCACTACACAAGACCGCATGGTATCTTGGGATAGCGCCAATGCGGAACTTCGATGCTCGTTGTGTGAATCTTGCATGGATTCTCATAACCACTTATTTTTCGAATGCTCTTACTCTTCGCAGGTTTGGAGTGCGATCAAAGCTTTGGGGCACATAGAGACTTGGCCGAACTCTTGGGACCAAATTGTCGGAAGACTTTCTGATTTATCGACAACGCCTAAGTTCCTGAAACGTAATTTATTCATTGCGGCTGCCGTGTTTTTTATTTGGCGTGAGAGAAATGATCGCCTTTTCCGGTCTACTAGATGTTCGACTGATCAGCTTGTGGTTCAGATTCGTGACGTGGTTCGCATGCGGCTCAGTTGGAAGTTGAAGTCCAGGCATCTTATTGGTGATGACTAGCACTATGTTTTTATGAAGATCTTCGGGGATTTGGCTGTTTGTGTTGTGGTGTTCTGTTTTTGTATCTTCTTTTGCTCGCTTTTTGTGTCGGTTAGCTTGTGTCTGTTCTGGTTGATTGTTGCGTGGTATGGGCTGATGTGTGAGTTTTTTGCCTTCTGGGCTTGGCTGTAACGCTACTCTTGTTTTGTTTGGTTTGGTTTTGTCTTATAAAATTGCCTGGAGTTTCTCCTTTCAAAAAAAAAAAGACCCATTGTACCTCAATTGCACCAAAAAAATTCTAGTTAGACTCATTATGACCTAGTTACTCCCTTTGTGAGCAATTAGACTCGTTAAGGAGACACAAATCCCTTATACCCACGAAGACCAAGATTATACAATAACGAGTCATTACGGACCACTAGGACCTGTTATACCTCATTTACACCCAATTAGGGTCGTTAAGAAGAGATAAACCCCATTTACCCACGAATACCCATATTACCCAATAACGAGCCATTACGGACCACTAAGACCCCTTATACCTCAATTACACCCAATAAGGACTAATCAAACTCGTTACGACCCATTTACTCCATTTATGACCAACTAGACTCCTTAAGGAGACACAAACCCCTTATACCCACGATACCCAAAATGATACAATAACGAGCCATTATGGACCACTAAGACCCATTATACCTCATTTACACCCAATAAGGTCTAATCAAACTCGTTATGAACCAGTTACTCCCTTGTGACCAATTAGACTCGTTAAAGAGATACAAACCCCTTATACCCACTAATACCCAGATTACCCAAGAACGAGCCATTACGGACCACTAAGACCCCTTATACCTCAATTACTCCGAATAAGATCTAATCAGACTCATGATGACCCATTTACTCCCATTATAACCAATTACGTTCGTTAAGAAGACACAAACCCCTTATACCCATGAACACCAAAATTAACCAATAACGAGCCATTACCGACAACTAAGACCCGTTATACCTCAATTACAACCAATAAGGTCTAATCAGACTCATTATGACCAATTAGAGTCGTTAAGAAGACACAAACCCCTTATAACCGCGAAGACCAAATTCACCCAATAACGAGCCATTACGTACCACTAAGACCTATTATACCTCAATTGCACCAAATAAGTTCTAATCAGACTCATTATGACTCATTTGCTCACATTATGACCAATTAGGCTCGTTTAAGGAGAAAGAAATCTCTTAAACACACGAAGACCAAGATTACCCAACAACGAGCTTAATTACACCTAATAAGGTCAAATCAGACTCATTCTGACCCATTTACTCCCATTATGACCAATTAGACTCGATAAGGAGACTTAAACACCCTATACCCACGAAGACCAAGGTTACCCAATAACGAGCCATTACGGACCACTAAGACCCGTTATACCTCAATTACACACAATAACGTCTAATCAGACTCATTATGACCCACATACTCCCATTATGACCAGTTAGGGTCGTTAAGAAAACACAAACCCCTTATACCCACGAAGACCAAAATTACCCAACAACGAGCCATTATCGACAACTAAGACCCGTTATACCCCAATTACATCCAATAAGGTCTAATCAGACTCATTATAACCAATTAAAGTCGTTAAAGAGACACATACCGCTTATACCCACGAAGACCAAGGTTACCCAATAACGAGCCATTACGGACCACTAAGACCCCTTATACCTCAATTACACACAATAAGGTCTAATTAGACTCATTATGACCCATTTACTCCCATTATGACCAATTACGGACATTTAGAAGACACAAACCCCTGGTACCCACGAAGAACAAATGACACAATAACGAGCCATTACGGACCACTAAGACCCGTTATACCTCAATTACACACAACAAGGTCAAATCAGACTCATTATGACCCATTTACTCCCATTATGACCAATTAGGGTCGTTAAGAAGACACAAACCCCTTATACCCACGAAAACCAAAATGATGCTATAACGAGCCATTACGGACCACTAAGACTCGTTATACCTCAATTACACACAATAAGGTCGAATCAGACTCATTATGACCCATTTACTCCCATTATGACCAATTAGGGCCGTTATGAAGACACAAACCCCTTATACAGACGAAGACCAAAATTACACAATAACGAGCCATTACGGATCACTAAGACCTGTTATACCTCATTTACACCCAATAAGGACTAATCAAACTCGTTACGACCCATTTACTCCATTTATGACCAACTAGACTCGTTAAGGAGACATAAACCCCTTATACCCACGATACCCAAAATGATGCAATAACTAGCCATTATGGACCACTAAGACCCATTATACCTCATTTACACCCAATAAGGTCTAATCAAACTCGTTATGAACCAGTTACTCCCTTGTGACCAATTAGACTCGTTAAAGAGACACAAACCCCTTATACCCACTAATACCCAGATTACCCAAGAACGAGCCATTATGGACCACTAAGATCCCTTATACCTCAATTACTCCGAATAAGATCTAATCAGACTCATGATGACCCATTTACTCCCATTATAACCAATTACGTTCGTTAAGAAGACACAAACCCCTTATACCCATGAACACCAAAATTAACCAATAACGAGCCATTACCGACAACTAAGACCCGTTATACCTCAATTACAACCAATAAGGTCTAATCAGACTCATTATGACCAATTAGAGTCGTTAAGAAGACACAAACCCCTTATAACCGCGAAGACCAAATTCACCCAATAACGAGCCATTACGTACCACTAAGACCTATTATACCTCAATTGCACCAAATAAGTTCTAATCAGACTCATTATGACTCATTTGCTCACATTATGACCAATTAGGCTCGTTTAAGGAGAAAGAAATCTCTTATACACACGAAGACCAAGATTACCCAACAACGAGCCTAATTACACCTAATAAGGTCAAATCAGACTCATTCTGACGCATTTACTCCCATTATGACCAATTAGACTCGATAAGGAGACTTAAACACCCTATACCCACGAAGACCAAGGTTACCCAATAACGAGCCATTACGGACCACTAAGACCCGTTATACCTCAATTACACACAATAACGTCTAATCAGACTCATTATGACCCACATACTCCCATTATGACCAGTTAGGGTCGTTAAGAAAACACAAACCCCTTATACCCACGAAGACCAAAATTACCCAACAACGAGCCATTATCGACAACTAAGACCCGTTATACCTCAATTACACTCAATAAGGTCTAATCAGACTCATTATGACCCATTTACTCCCATTATGATCAATTAGGGTTGTTAAGAAGACACAAACCCCTTGTACCCTTGAAGACCAAAATTAACCAATAACGAGCCATTATCAACAACTAAGACCCGTTATACCCCAATTATACCCAATAAGGTCAAATAAGACTCATTATGAGCAATTAGAGTCGTTAAGAAGACAAACCCCTTATACCCACGAAGACCAAAATGGCGCAATAACGAGCCATTACGGACCACTAAGACCCATTGTACCTCAATTGCACCAAAAAAATTCTAGTTAGACTCATTATGACCTAGTTACTCCCTTTGTGAGCAATTAGACTCGTTAAGGAGACACAAATCCCTTATACCCACGAAGACCAAAATTATACAATAACGAGTCATTACGGACCACTAGGACCTGTTATACCTCATTTACACCCAATTAGGGTCGTTAAGAAGAGATAAACCCCATTTACCCACGAATACCCATATTACCCAATAACGAGCCATTACGGACAACTAAGACCCCTTATACCTCAATTACACCCAATAAGGTCTAATCACATTCGTTATGACCTACTTACTCCATTTATGACCATTTAGACTCATTAAGGAGACACATACCCATTATACCCACGAAGACCAAAATTAACCAATAACGAGCCACTACGGACCACAAAGACCTGTTATACCTCATTTACACCAAATAAGGTCTGATCAAACTCGTTATTACCTACTTACTCCCTTTATGACCAATTACTCTCGTTAAGGAGACACAAACCCCTTATACCCACGAAAACCAAAATGACGCAATAACGAGCCATTACAGACAACTAAGACCCGTTATACCTCAATTACACCCAATAAGGTCTAATCAAACTCGTTATGACCAAGTTACTCCCTTTGTGACCAATTAGACTCGTTAAGGAGACACAAACCCCTTATACCCACGATGATCAAGGTTACCCAATAACGAGCCATTACGGACCACTAAGACCCGTTATACCTCAATTACACCTAATAAGGTCTAATCATACTCATTATGACCCACTTACTCCCATTATGACCATTTAGATTCGTTAAGAAGACATAAACCCTTTATACCCATGAAGACCAAAATTACCAAATAACGAGCCATTACCGACTACTAAGACCCGTTATACCCCAATTACATCCAATAAGGTCTAATCAGACTCATTATAACCAATTAAAGTCGTTAAAGAGACACATACCGCTTATACCCACGAAGACCAAGGTTACCCAATAACGAGCCATTACGGACCACAAAGACCCCTTATACCTCAATTACACACAATAAGGTCTAATGAGACTCATTATGACCCATTTACTCCCATTATGACCAATTACGGACATTTAGAAGACACAAACCCCTGGTACCCACGAAGAACAAATGACACAATAACGAGCCATTACGGACCACTAAGACCCGTTATACCTCAATTACACACAATAAGGTCAAATCAGACTCATTATGACCCATTTACTCCCATTATGACCAATTAGGGTCGTTAAGAAGACACAAACCCCTTATACCCACGAAAACCAAAATGATGCTATAACGAGCCATTACGGACCACTAAGACTCGTTATACCTCAATTACACACAATAAGGTCGAATCAGACTCATTATGACCCATTTACTCCCATTATGACCAATTAGGGCCGTTATGAAGACACAAACCCCTTATACAGACGAAGACCAAAATTACACAATAACGAGCCATTACGGATCACTAAGACCTGTTATACCTCATTTACACCCAATAAGGACTAATCAATCTCGTTACGACCCATTTACTCCATTTATGACCAACTAGACTCGTTAAGGAGACACAAACCCCTTATACCCACGATACCCAAAATGATGCAATAACGAGCCATTATGGACCACTAAGACCCATTATACCTCATTTACACCCAATAAGGTCTAATCAAACTCGTTATGAACCAGTTACTCCCTTGTGACCAATTAGACTCGTTAAAGAGACACAAACCCCTTATACCCACTAATACCCAGATTACCCAAGAACGAGCCATTACGGACCACTAAGATCCCTTATACCTCAATTACTCCGAATAAGATCTAATCAGACTCATGATGACCCATTTACTCCCATTATAACCAATTACGTTCGTTAAGAAGACACAAACCCCTTATACCCATGAACACCAAAATTAACCAATAACGAGCCATTACCGACAACTAAGACCCGTTATACCTCAATTACAACCAATAAGGTCTAATCAGACTCATTATGACCAATTAGAGTCGTTAAGAAGACACAAACCCCTTATAACCGCGAAGACCAAATTCACCCAATAACGAGCCATTACGTACCACTAAGACCTATTATACCTCAATTGCACCAAATAAGTTCTAATCAGACTCATTATGACTCATTTGCTCACATTATGACCAATTAGGCTCGTTTAAGGAGAAAGAAATCTCTTATACACACGAAGACCAAGATTACCCAACAACGAGCCTAATTACACCTAATAAGGTCAAATCAGACTCATTCTGACCCATTTACTCCCATTATGACCAATTAGACTCGATAAGGAGACTTAAACACCCTATACCCACGAAGACCAAGGTTACCCAATAACGAGCCATTACGGACCACTAAGACCCGTTATACCTCAATTACACACAATAACGTCTAATCAGACTCATTATGACCCACATACTCCCATTATGACCAGTTAGGGTCGTTAAGAAAACACAAACCCCTTATACCCACGAAGACCAAAATTACCCAACAACGAGTCATTATCGACAACTAAGACCCGTTATACCTCAATTACACTCAATAAGGTCTAATCAGACTCATTATGACCCATTTACTCCCATTATGATCAATTAGGGTTGTTAAGAAGACACAAACCCCTTGTACCCTTGAAGACCAAAATTAACCAATAACGAGCCATTATCGACAACTAAGACCCGTTATACCTCAATTATACCCAATAAGGTCAAATAAGACTCATTATGACCAATTAGATTCGTTAAGAAGACAAACCCCTTATACCCACTAAGACCAAAATGGCGCAATAACGAGCCATTACGGACCACTAAGACCCATTATACCTCAATTGCACCAAATAAGTTCTAATCAGACTCATTATGACTCATTTGCTCACATTATGACCAATTAGGCTCGTTTAAGGAGAAAGAAATCTCTTATACACACGAAGACCAAGATTACCCAACAACGAGCCTAATTACACCTAATAAGGTCAAATCAGACTCATTCTGACCCATTTACTCCCATTATGACCAATTAGACTCGATAAGGAAACTTAAACACCCTATACCCACGAAGACCAAGGTTTCCCAATAACGAGCCATTACGGACCACTAAGACCCGTTATACCTCAATTACACACAATAACGTCTAATCAGACTCATCATGACCCACATACTCCCATTATGACCAGTTAGGGTCGTTAAGAAAACACAAACCCCTTATACCCACGAAGACCAAAATTACCCAACAACGAGCCATTATCGACAACTAAGACCCGTTATACCTCAATTACACTCAATAAGGTCTAATCAGACTCATTATGACCCATTTACTCCCATTATGATCAATTAGGGTTGTTAAGAAGACACAAACCCCTTGTACCCTTGAAGACCAAAATTAACCAATAACGAGCCATTATCAACAACTAAGACCCGTTATACCTCAATTATACCCAATAAGGTCAAATAAGACTCATTATGAGCAATTAGAGTCGTTAAGAAGACAAACCCCTTATACCCACGAAGACCAAAATGGCGCAATAACGAGCCATTACGGACCACTAAGACCCATTGTACCTCAATTGCACCAAAAAAATTCTAGTTAGACTCATTATGACCTAGTTAATCCCTTTGTGAGCAATTAGACTCGTTAAGGAGACACAAATCCCTTATACCCACGAAGACCAAAATTATACAATAACGAGTCATTACGGACCACTAGGACCTGTTATACCTCATTTACACCCAATTAAGGTCGTTAAGAAGAGATAAACCCCATTTACCCACGAATACCCATATTACCCAATAACGAGCCATTACGGACCACTAAGACCCCTTATACCTCAATTACACCCAATAAGGTCTAATCACATTCGTTATGACCTACTTACTCCATTTATGACCATTTAGACTCATTAAGGAGACACATACCCATTATACCCACGAAGACCAAAATTAACCAATAACGAGCCACTACGGACCACAAAGACCTGTTATACCTCATTTACACCAAATAAGGTCTAATCAAACTCGTTATTACCTACTTACTCCCTTTATGACCAATTACTCTCGTTAAGGAGACACAAACCCCTTATACCCACGAAAACCAAAATGACGCAATAACGAGCCATTACAGACAACTAAAGACCCGTTATACCTCAATTACACCCAATAAGGTCTAATCAAACTCGTTATGACCAAGTTACTCCCTTTGTGAGCAATTAGACTCGTTAAGGAGACACAAACCCCTTATACCCACGATGATCAAGGTTACCCAATAACGAGCCATTACGGACCACTAAGACCCGTTATACCTCAATTACACCTAATAAGGTCTAATCATACTCATTATGACCCACTTACTCCCATTATGACCATTTAGATTCGTTAAGAAGACATAAACCCTTTATACCCATGAAGACCAAAATTACCAAATAACAAGCCATTACCGACAACTAAGACCCGTTATACCCCAATTACATCCAATAAGGTCTAATCAGACTCATTATGACCAATTAAAGTCGTTAAAGAGACACATACCGCTTATACCCACGAAGACCAAGGTTACCCAATAACGAGCCATTACGGACCACTAAGACCCCTTATACCTCAATTACACACAATAAGGTCTAATTAGACTCATTATGACCCATTTACTCCCATTATGACCAATTACGGACATTTAGAAGACACAAACCCCTGGTACCCACGAAGAACAAATGACACAATAACGAGCCATTACGGACCACTAAGACCCGTTATACCTCAATTACACACAATAAGGTCTAATCAGACTCATTATGACCCATTTAGTCCCATTATGACCAATTAGGGTCGTTAAGAAGACACAAACCCCTTATACCCACGAAAACCAAAATGATGCTATAACGAGCCATTACGGACCACTAAGACTCGTTATACCTCAATTACACACAATAAGGTCGAATCAGACTCATTATGACCCATTTACTCCCATTATGACCAATTAGGGCCGTTATGAAGACACAAACCCCTTATACAGACGAAGACCAAAATTACACAATAACGAGCCATTACGGATCACTAAGACCTGTTATACCTCATTTACACCCAATAAGGACTAATCAAACTCGTTACGACCCATTTACTCCATTTATGACCAACTAGACTCGTTAAGGAGACACAAACCCCTTATACCCACGATACCCAAAATGATGCAATAACGAGCCATTATGGACCACTAAGACCCATTATACCTCATTTACACCCAATAAGGTCTAATCAAACACGTTATGAACCAGTTACTCCCTTGTGACCAATTAGACTCGTTAAAGAGACACAAACCCCTTATACCCACTAATACCCAGATTACCCAAGAACGAGCCATTACGAACCACTAAGATCCCTTATACCTCAATTACTCCGAATAAGATCTAATCAGACTCATGATGACCCATTTACTCCCATTATAACCAATTACGTTCGTTAAGAAGACACAAACCCCTTATACCCATGAACACCAAAATTAACCAATAACGAGCCATTACCGACAACTAAGACCCGTTATACCTCAATTACAACCAAAAAGGTCTAATCAGACTCATTATGACCAATTAGAGTCGTTAAGAAGACACAAACCCCTTATAACCGCGAAGACCAAATTCACCCAATAACGAGCCATTACGTACCACTAAGACCTATTATACCTCAATTGCACCAAATAAGTTCTAATCGGACTCATTATGACTCATTTGCTTTCCATTATGACCAATTAGGCTCGTTTAAGGAGAAAGAAATCTCTTATACACACGAAGACCAAGATTACCCAACAACGAGCCTAATTACACCTAATAAGGTCAAATCAGACTCATTCTGACCCATTTACTCCCATTATGACCAATTAGACTCGATAAGGAGACTTAAACACCCTATACCCACGAAGACCAAGGTTACCCAATAACGAGCCATTACGGACCACTAAGACCCCTTATACCTCAATTACACACAATAAGGTCTAATGAGACTCATTATGACCCATTTACTCCCATTATGACCAATTACGGACATTTAGAAGACACAAACCCCTGGTACCCACGAAGAACAAATGACACAATAACGAGCCATTACGGACCACTAAGACCCGTTATACCTCAATTACACACAATAAGGTCTAATCAGACTCATTATGACCCATTTAGTCCCATTATGACCAATTAGGGTCGTTAAGAAGACACAAACCCCTTATACCCACGAAAACCAAAATGATGCTATAACGAGCCATTACGGACCACTAAGACTCGTTATACCTCAATTACACACAATAAGGTCGAATCAGACTCATTATGACCCATTTACTCCCATTATGACCAATTAGGGCCATTATGAAGACACAAACCCCTTATACAGACGAAGACCAAAATTACACAATAACGAGCCATTACGGATCACTAAGACCTGTTATACCTCATTTACACCCAATAAGGACTAATCAAACTCGTTACGACCCATTTACTCCATTTATGACCAACTAGACTCGTTAAGGAGACACAAACCCCTTATACCCACGATACCCAAAATGATGCAATAACGAGCCATTATGGACCACTAAGACCCATTATACCTCATTTACACCCAATAAGGTCTAATCAAACACGTTATGAACCAGTTACTCCCTTGTGACCAATTAGACTCGTTAAAGAGACACAAACCCCTTATACCCACTAATACCCAGATTACCCAAGAACGAGCCATTACGAACCACTAAGATCCCTTATACCTCAATTACTCCGAATAAGATCTAATCAGACTCATGATGACCCATTTACTCCCATTATAACCAATTACGTTCGTTAAGAAGACACAAACCCCTTATACCCATGAACACCAAAATTAACCAAAAACGAGCCATTACCGACAACTAAGACCCGTTATACCTCAATTACAACCAAAAAGGTCTAATCAGACTCATTATGACCAATTAGAGTCGTTAAGAAGACACAACCCCTTATAACCGCGAAGACCAAATTCACCCAATAACGAGCCATTACGTACCACTAAGACCTATTATACCTCAATTGCACCAAATAAGTTCTAATCAGACTCATTATGACTCATTTGCTCACATTATGACCAATTAGGCTCGTTTAAGGAGAAAGAAATCTCTTATACACACGAAGACCAAGATTACCCAACAACGAGCCTAATTACACCTAATAAGGTCAAATCAGACTCATTCTGACCCATTTACTCCCATTATGACCAATTAGACTCGATAAGGAGACTTAAACACCCTATACCCACGAAGACCAAGGTTACCCAATAACGAGCCAATACGGACCGCTAAGACCCGTTATACCTCAATTACACACAATAACGTCTAATCAGACTCATTATGACCCACATACTCCCATTATGACCAGTTAGGGTCGTTAAGAAAACACAAACCCCTTATACCCACGAAGACCAAAATTACCCAACAACGAGCCATTATCGACAACTAAGACCCGTTATACCTCAATTACACTCAATAAGGTCTAATCAGACTCATTATGACCCATTTACTCCCATTATGATCAATTAGGGTTGTTAAGAAGACACAAACCCCTTGTACCCTTGAAGACCAAAATTAACCAATAACGAGCCATTATCAACAACTAAGACCCGTTATACCTCAATTATACCCAATAAGGTCAAATAAGACTCATTATGACCAATTAGAGTCGTTAAGAAGACAAACCCTAAGCACGAAGACCAAAATGGCGCAATAACGAGCCATTACGGACCACTAATACCCATTGTACCTCAATTGCACCAAAAAAATTCTAGTTAGACTCATTATGACCTAGTTACTCCCTTTGTGAGCAATTAGGCTCGTTAAGGAGACACAAATCCCTTATACCCACGAAGACCAAAATTATACAATAACGAGTCATTACGGACCACTAGGACCTGTTATACCTCATTTACACCCAATTAGAGTCGTTAAGAAGAGATAAACCCCATTTACCCACGAATACCCATATTACCCAATAACGAGCCATTACGGACCACTAAGACCCCTTATACCTCAATTACACCCAATAAGGTCTAATCACATTCGTTATGACCTACTTACTCCATTTATGACCATTTAGACTCATTAAGGAGACACATACCCATTATACCCACGAAGACCAAAATTAACCAATAACGAGCCACTACGGACCACAAAGACCTGTTATACCTCATTTACACCAAATAAGGTCTAATCAAACTCGTTATTACCTACTTACTCCCTTTATGACCAATTACTCTCGTTAAGGAGACACAAACCCCTTATACCCACGAAAACCAAAATGACGCAATAACGAGCCATTACAGACAACTAAAGACCCGTTATACCTCAATTACACCCAATAAGGTCTAATCAAACTCGTTATGACCAAGTTACTCCCTTTGTGACCAATTAGACTCGTTAAGGAGACACAAACCCCTTATACCCACGATGATCAAGGTTACCCAATAACGAGCCATTACGGACCACTAAGACCCGTTATACCTCAATTACACCTAATAAGGTCTAATTATACTCATTATGACCCACTTACTCCCATTATGACCATTTAGATTCGTTAAGAAGACATAAACCCTTTATACCCATGAAGACCAAAATTACCAAATAACAAGCCATTACCGACAACTCAGACCCGTTATACCCCAATTACATCCAATAAGGTCTAATCAGACTCATTATGACCAATTAAAGTCGTTAAAGAGACACATACCGCTTATACCCACGAAGACCAAGGTTACCCAATAACGAGCCATTACGGACCACTAAGACCCCTTATACCTCAATTACACACAATAAGGTCTAATTAGACTCATTATGACCCATTTACTCCCATTATGACCAATTACGGACATTTAGAAGACACAAACCCCTGGTACCCACGAAGAACAAATGACACAATAACGAGCCATTACGGACCACTAAGACCCGTTATACCTCAATTACACACAATAAGGTCTAATCAGACTCATTATGACCCATTTACTCCCATTATGACCAATTAGGGTCGTTAAGAAGACACAAACCCCTTATACCCACGAAAACCAAAATGATGCTATAACGAGCCATTACGGACCACTAAGACTCGTTATACCTCAATTACACACAATAAGGTCGAATCAGACTCACTATGACCCATTTACTCCCATTATGACCAATTAGGGCCGTTATGAAGACACAAACCCCTTATACAGACGAAGTCCAAAATTACACAATAACGAGCCATTACGGATCACTAAGACCTGTTATACCTCATTTACACCCAATAAGGACTAATCAAACTCGTTACGACCCATTTACTCCATTTATGACCAACTAGACTCGTTAAGGAGACACAAACCCCTTATACCCACGATACCCAAAATGATGCAATAACGAGCCATTATGGACCACTAAGACCCATTATACCTCATTTACACCCAATAAGGTCTAATCAAACTCGTTATGAACCAGTTACTCCCTTTGTGACCAATTAGACTCGTTAAGGAGACACAAAGTACCCACGATGATCAAGGTTACCCAATAACGAGCCATTACGGACCACTAAGACCTATTATACCTCAATTGCACCAAATAAGTTCTAATCAGACTCATTATGACTCATTTGCTCACATTATGACCAATTAGGCTCGTTTAAGGAGAAAGAAATCTCTTATACACACGAAGACCAAGATTACCTGATGAGAACCCATCTAACGACCCGGATGATGATGATCCATTGAGATGGAAGATTGGACCAATCACAAGGTCAAAATCTAAGATGTTCAGTGATGCTCTTAACGGTTTGATAAAATCCTGTCGGAAAGAATCAATCATCAATTCATCAAGTAGCCAAGGAGACCTTCGAATTTTGATCCGAATTAAAGGCCAAGATTAGCCCAAGGATTGGTAGCCCAAGTTGTGATTATTTCATCTAAATATCACCCAGTCCAAGAAAATTCGGCCAAGTCTACACATGGCCCATGTTTTGGTCATAAATCATTCATTTCAAGTCCGAATGGACTCAAATCAAAGCCCACTTAAAGAGTACTCCTTTTTCTACATTTTAATAAGGATCCAAGCCCAAAATAAAGGTGGAATTTCGTCCATGAATCTGCCCAACAATAGATCCAAGTTCAAGTAACTCATAACATTGAATTAGAAGGCATTTTGAAGGGTCCTATCATTATGAAGTCATTTACTTAGAAGATATTAGAAGGTTGCCTCAATTATTGTCTAGAATTTATTTGAGTCCTTTGATTTGTCTTGTGTATCCTATAAATAGGTTATCTTTGTAATCTTTTGAAAACACTTTTGATTTGAATGAAATTGTGAGTTTTAAACTCTTTTTGTTCTTTGTGAACTATAGAACTTATCAAGTCTTCTTACTTGTGGCGTTCAATACTTATCAATCAACTTGGTGGGTTGATTGTGGCGTATCTTATACCAAGGTTCTTGTCTCACTATAGACAACGGGTCGCGGTTTCACCATTACTATCTCGGGCAACCAATAGACGATCGCAATAATCACATCATTACCCAACAACGAGCCTAATTACACCTAATAAGGTCAAATCAGACTCATTATGACCCATTTACTCCCATTATGACCAATTAGACTCGATAAGGAGACTTAAACACCCTATACCCACGAAGACCAAGGTTACCCAATAACGAGCCAATACGGACCACTAAGACCCGTTATACCTCAATTACACACAATAACGTCTAATCAGACTCATTATGACCCACATACTCCCATTATGACCAGTTAGGGTCGTTAAGAAAACACAAACCCCTTATACCCACGAAGACCAAAATTACCCAACAACGAACCATTATCGACAACTAAGACCCGTTATACCTCAATTACACTCAATAAGGTCTAATCAGACTCATTATGACCCATTTACTCCCATTATGATCAATTAGGGTTGTTAAGAAGACACAAACCCCTTGTACCCTTGAAGACCAAAATTAACCAATAACGAGCCATTATCAACAACTAAGACCCGTTAACCTCAATTATACCCAATAAGGTCAAATAAGACTCATTATGACCAATTAGAGTCGTTAAGAAGACAAACCCCTTATACCCACGAAGACCAAAATGGCGCAATAACGAGCCATTACGGACCACTAAGACCCATTATACCTCAATTGCACCAAAAAAATTCTAGTTAGACTCATTATGACCTAGTTACTCCCTTTGTGAGCAATTAGGCTCGTTAAGGAGACACAAATCCCTTATACCCATGAAGACCAAAATTATACAATAACGAGTCATTACGGACCACTAGGACCTGTTATACCTCATTTACACCCAATTAGGGTCGTTAAGAAGAGATAAACCCCATTTACCCACGAATACCCATATTACCCAATAAGAGCCATTACGGACCACTAAGACCCCTTATACCTCAATTACACCCAATAAGGTCTAATCACATTCGTTATGACCTACTTACTCCATTTATGACCATTTAGACTCATTAAGGAGACACATACCCATTATACCCACGAAGACCAAAATTAACCAATAACGAGCCACTACGGACCACAAAGACCTGTTATACCTCATTTACACCAAATAAGGTCAAACTCGTTATTACCTACTTACTCCCTTTATGACCAATTACTCTCGTTAAGGAGACACAAACCCCTTATACCCACGAAAACCAAAATGACGCAATAACGAGCCATTACAGACAACTAAGACCCGTTATACCTCAATTACACCCAATAAGGTCTAATCAAACTCGTTATGACCAAGTTACTCCCTTTGTGACCAATTAGACTCGTTAAGGAGACACAAACCCCTTATACCCACGATGATCAAGGTTACCCAATAACGAGCCATTACGGACCACTAAGACCCGTTATACCTCAATTACAGCTAATAAGGTCTAATCATACTCATTATGACCCACTTACTCCCATTATGACCATTTAGATTCGTTAAGAAGACATAAACCCTTTATACCCATGAAGACCAAAATTACCAAATAACAAGCCATTACCGACAACTAAGACCCGTTATACCCCAATTACATCCAATAAGGTCTAATCAGACTCATTATGACCAATTAAAGTCGTTAAAGAGACACATACCGCTTATACCCACGAAGACCAAGGTTACCCAATAACGAGCCATTACGGACCACTAAGACCCCTTATACCTCAATTACACACAATAAGGTCTAATTAGACTCATTATGACCCATTTACTCCCATTATGACCAATTACGGACATTTAGAAGACACAAACCCCTTGTACCCACGAAGAACAAATGACACAATAACGAGCCATTACGGACCACTAAGACCCGTTATACCTCAATTACACACAATAACGTCTAATCAGACTCATTATGACCCACATACTCCCATTATGACCAGTTAGGGTCGTTAAGAAGACACAAACCCCTTATACCCACGAAAACCAAAATGATGCTATAACGAGCCATTACGGACCACTAAGACTCGTTATACCTGAATTACACACAATAAGGTCGAATCAGACTCATTATGACCCATTTACTCCCATTATGACCAATTAGGGCCGTTATGAAGACACAAACCCCTTATACAGACGAAGACCAAAATTACACAATAACGTGCCATTACGGATCACTAAGACCTGTTATACCTCATTTACACCCAATAAGGACTAATCAAACTCGTTACGACCCATTTACTCCATTTATGACCAAGTAGACTCGTTAAGGAGACACAAACCCCTTATACCCACGATACCCAAAATGATGCAATAACGAGCCATTATGGACCACTAAGACCCATTATACCTCATTTACACCCAATAAGGTCTAATCAAACTCGTTATGAACCAGTTACTCCCTTGTGACCAATTAGACTCGTTAAAGAGACACAAACCCCTTATACCCACTAATACCCAGATTACCCAAGAACGAGCCATTACGAACCACTAAGATCTCTTATACCTCAATTACTCCGAATAAGATCTAATCAGACTCATGATGACCCATTTACTCCCATTATAACCAATTACGTTCGTTAAGAAGACACAAACCCCTTATACCCATGAACACCAAAATTAACCAATAACGAGCCATTACCGACAACTAAGACCCGTTATACCTCAATTACAACCAATAAGGTCTAATCAGACTCATTATGACCAATTAGAGTCGTTAAGAAGACACAAACCCCTTATAACCACGAAGACCAAATTCACCCAATAACGAGCCATTACGTACCACTAAGACCTATTATACCTCAATTGCACCAAATAAGTTCTAATCAGACTCATTATGACTCATTTGCTCACATTATGACCAATTAGGCTCGTTTAAGGAGAAAGAAATCTCTTATACACACGAAGACCAAGATTACCCAACAACGAGCCTAATTACACCTAATAAGGTCAAATCAGACTCATTCTGACCCATTTACTCCCATTATGACCAATTAGACTCGATAAGGAGACTTAAACACCCTATACCCACGAAGACCAAGGTTACCCAATAACGAGCCAATACGGACCACTAAGACCCGTTATACCTCAATTACACACAATAACGTCTAATCAGACTCATTATGACCCACATACTCCCATTATGACCAGTTAGGGTCGTTAAGAAAACACAAACCCCTTATACCCACGAAGACCAAAATTACCCAACAACGAGTCATTATCGACAACTAAGACCCGTTATACCTCAATTACACTCAATAAGGTCTAATCAGACTCATTATGACCCATTTACTCCCATTATGATCAATTAGGGTTGTTAAGAAGACACAAACCCCTTGTACCCTTGAAGACCAAAATTAACCAATAACGAGAAGTATGTGATTCGAATGGTGTTTATCACTACGGTGATGATGCTGTAGATACTCTTCTATCCCACTTTCAGTCGTTTCTGGGAAATCGGGATCGAAGTGTGAATCCTTTGACGCAAGACTTGGCTTTCCGTAAGACCCTTTCCCTTGCTGAATCGCTCTCAATGGTTGTCCCAATCACGGATATGGAGATCAAGTTGGCCATTTTTAGCATTGGAAATGATAAGGCCCCGGGCTCGGATGGGTACTCGGCGAGGTTTTATAAAGGAGCGTGGAATATTGTTGGACCAGAGGTTACGCGTGCTATTCACAACTTTTTCTACACCGGAAAATTGGCAAAGGAATTGAACCATACTCTTCTCTGTTTAATTCCTAAGGTCCCTAATGCATCGCGTGTGTCGGACTTCCGACCTATATCTTGTTGCACGGTTTTGTACAAAGCTATTAGCAAGATTATTGTGGAGAGGATGAAAGGGTTGTTGGATGGATTGGTGAGCCCATTCCAGTCGGCTTTTATTCCGGGCCGTAATATTGCGGACAACATTCTAATGGCGCACGAGCTGGTTAGAGGTTATCAACGTAGCGAGGGCCCGGCCCGGTGTGCATTCAAGATTGACATCCGGAAGGCGTATGACACGGTGGATTGGCAATACTTGTTTGGTATGCTGGAGGGTATGGGGTTTCATTTGGCTATTGTTAAATGGATCAAAGAGATGGTCTCGTCAGCTTCCTTCTCGCTAGCAGTGAATGGAGAGACAAAGGGATTTTTTAAGGGTGGTCGGGGCCTTCGTCAAGGAGATCCCCTTTCGCCTTATCTCTTTACCATTGCTATGGAAGGATTCTCTCTCATTTTTAAACGTTGCATTGAAGAGGCGGCTTCCTTTGGTTATCATAAGGATTGTAGTGAGTTTCAACTCACCCATCTTTGCTTTGCAGATGATTTATTTGTTTTTACACAGGGTGATGTGGATTCGGTGTTGGTGCTTAAGAAGGCTCTCCAATTGTTTCAAACTAAATCTGGCCTTTCGCCTAGTCTTGAAAAAAGCGAAGTCTTCTTTGGAAACGTCTCGGATCCCATTAGAAATGCTATCCGGGAGTGCTTACCATTCCGGAATGGTATCTTCCCAATCCGATACCTTGGAGTTCCGTTGTCCCCAATCAAGCTTAAAGCTAGGGATTATGATGCCCTCGTGACTAAGGTGATGGCGCGGGTGAACAATTGGAAAACAAAACACTTGTCTTTTGGAGGAAGATTACAACTCATAAAATCTGTGTTGGGTTCGCTACAAACTTATTGGATGTCGATCTTCACTATCCCCACGAGGGTGATCCATAAAATTGAATCGGTTTTCCGGGATTTTTTATGGGCCCAAGGGGAGAATTCGAGAGGGAGATGCAAAGTGGCTTGGGATCAAGTTTGTAAACCGTTGGAAGGGGGTGGTCTTGGTCTTAAGCGGCTAGCCTTATGGAACCGTGCCCTCTTGTCTAGACATGTGTGGAACCTTGTGACTCGGAAGAATACAATCTGGGTTAATTGGGTGTATCGTTATTGCATCGGGGACGCCCAATTTTGGATCGTTCGGAAGTCTACCCGGTGGTCGTCGGTTCTTTGCAAAATTCTAGACCTTCGACCTCACATTAGAAGATTCTTTATTTTCCGGGTTGGTAATGGTGAAGAGATTAATGCATGGGAAGATCGTTGGGGGACTAATAACCCATTATCTACGTCCATAACGTATCGGTTCATACATGGGGAGGGATTTTCTATGCGCACTTCGTTAAAAGATTTGGTTGATCGGCTTGGGAGTGTTTGGCCGAATGCTTGGATTCAAAGGTACCCGCATCTTGGTATGATGGAGTGGCCGATCATTGATAGTGATCGACGTGACCAAATTTGTTGGTCGGATGTTAATGGTAACTTAGTGGACTTTTCGGTTAAAGTCGCATCCACTTCTATTGGAGGCATACATACCGTATGCTCTTGGCATAAATGGGTTTGGTTTCCCGGTAACATTGCGAGACATGCCTTCTGTCTTTGGATTGCTTGTCACCGTAGACTCCCTACTCAAGATCGTATGAGCATTTGGGTTTCGGAAGATGAAGGTTTAGTTTGCCCGTTGTGCGAAGTTGAGCAGGACTCTCACCGGCATCTTTTCTTTCAATGTGTGTTTGCGCATGATGTATGGCAACGCATAAATTTTTTTGCCAATCTAGAGGAATGGCCGGATGGATGGGACGATATAGTGGAATTGCTCTCGGATGATTCGTACGCGAGGAAACCGCTTGCCTCAAAACTTTTTGTTGCTGCTAGTGTGTACTACATTTGGAGGGAGCGGAACAATAGACTTTTCAGAAATGCGGCAATCTCAGTGGACCAAATTGTTCAAGATATAAGGAACATTGTCACTATGCGGCTTGCTTGGAATACTCGGCGGACTAGGAATCAGATTCATGGCCCGACGTGATCTTTCTTTGGATTGGTTGTTTTGCTCCTCTGGTTGGGTGGTGGTGTTTTTTTGGCTTCTGTTTAGAGTTGGTAGTTGCTTGTTTTGGCTTTTTTTATGGCTTGGTGCTTTTTGTCCCTTGCTTGGGTCTTTTGTTGGATGCTTGATATAACTTTTTTTGTTTCTTTGTTTTAATATATTTGCCGGGTTTTCCTTCAAAAAAAAAACGAGCCATTATCAACAACTAAGACCCGTTATACCTCAATTATACCCAATAAGGTCAAATAAGACTCATTATGACCAATTAGAGTCGTTAAGAAGACAAACCCTAAGCACGAAGACCAAAATGGCGCAATAACGAGCCATTACGGACCACTAATACCCATTGTACCTCAATTGCACCAAAAAAATTCTAGTTAGACTCATTATGACCTAGTTACTCCCTTTGTGAGCAATTAGACTCGTTAAGGAGACACAAATCCCTTATACCCACGAAGACCAAAATTATACAATAACGAGTCATTACGGACCACTAGGACCTGTTATACCTCATTTACACCCAATTAGGGTCGTTAAGAAGAGATAAACCCCATTTACCCACGAATACCCATATTACCCAATAACGAGCCATTACGGACCACTAAGACCCCTTATACCTCAATTACACCCAATAAGGTCTAATCACATTCGTTATGACCTACTTACTCCATTTATGACCATTTAGACTCATTAAGGAGACACATACCCATTATACCCACGAAGACCAAAATTAACCAATAACGAGCCACTACGGACCACAAAGACCTGTTATACCTCATTTACACCAAATAAGGTCTAATCAAACTCGTTATTACCTACTTACTCCCTTTATGACCAATTACTCTCGTTAAGGAGACACAAACCCCTTATACCCACGAAAACCAAAATGACGCAATAACGAGCCATTACAGACAACTAAAGACCCGTTATACCTCAATTACACCCAATAAGGTCTAATCAAACTCGTTATGACCAAGTTACTCCCTTTGTGACCAATTAGACTCGTTAAGGAGACACAAACCCCTTATACCCACGATGATCAAGGTTACCCAATAACGAGCCATTACGGACCACTAAGACCCGTTATACCTCAATTACACCTAATAAGGTCTAATCATACTCATTATGACCCACTTACTCCCATTATGACCATTTAGATTCGTTAAGAAGACATAAACCCTTTATACCCATGAAGACCAAAATTACCAAATAACAAGCCATTACCGACAACTAAGACCCGTTATACCCCAATTACATCCAATAAGGTCTAATCAGACTCATTATGACCAATTAAAGTCGTTAAAGAGACACATACCGCTTATACCCACGAAGACCAAGGTTACCCAATAACGAGCCATTACGGACCACTAAGACCCCTTATACCTCAATTACACACAATAAGGTCTAATTAGACTCATTATGACCCATTTACTCCCATTATGACCAATTACGGACATTTAGAAGACACAAACCCCTGGTACCCACGAAGAACAAATGACACAATAACGAGCCATTACGGACCACTAAGACCCGTTATACCTCAATTACACACAATAACGTCTAATCAGACTCATTATGACACACATACTCCCATTATGACCAGTTAGGGTCGTTAAGAAGACACAAACCCCTTATACCCACGAAAACCAAAATGATGCTATAACGAGCCATTACGGACCACTAAGACTCGTTATACCTCAAATACACACAATAAGGTCGAATCAGACTCATTATGACCCATTTACTCCCATTATGACCAATTAGGGCCGTTATGAAGACACAAACCCCTTATACAGACGAAGACCAAAATTACACAATAACGTGCCATTACGGGTCACTAAGACCTGTTATACCTCATTTACACCCAATAAGGACTAATCAAACTCGTTACGACCCATTTACTCCATTTATGACCAACTAGACTCGTTAAGGAGACACAAACCCCTTATACCCACGATACCCAAAATGATGCAATAACGAGCCATTATGGACCACTAAGACCCATTATACCTCATTTACACCCAATAAGGTCTAATCAAACTCGTTATGAACCAGTTACTCCCTTGTGACCAATTAGACTCGTTAAAGAGACACAAACCCCTTATACCCACTAATACCCAGATTACCCAAGAACGAGCCATTACGAACCACTAAGATCCCTTATACCTCAATTACTCCGAAAAAGATCTAATCAAACTCATGATGACCCATTTACTCCCATTATAACCAATTACGTTCGTTAAGAAGACACAAACCCCTTATACCCATGAACACCAAAATTAACCAATAACGAGCCATTACCGACAACTAAGACCCGTTATACCTCAATTACAACCAATAAGGTCTAATCAGACTCATAATGACCAATTAGAGTCGTTAAGAAGACACAAACCCCTTATAACCGCGAAGACCAAATTCACCCAATAACGAGCCATTACGTACCACTAAGACCTATTATACCTCAATTGCACCAAATAAGTTCTAATCAGACTCATTATGACTCATTTGCTCACATTATGACCAATTAGGCTCGTTTAAGGAGAAAGAAATCTCTTATACACACGAAGACCAAGATTACCCAACAACGAGCCTAATTACACCTAATAAGGTCAAATCAGACTCATTCTGACCCATTTACTCCCATTATGACCAATTAGACTCGATAAGGAGACTTAAACACCCTATACCCACGAAGACCAAGGTTACCCAATAACGAGCCAATACGGACCACTAAGACCCGTTATACCTCAATTACACACAATAACGTCTAATCAGACTCATTATGACCCACATACTCCCATTATGACCAGTTAGGGTCGTTAAGAAAACACAAACCCCTTATACCCACGAAGACCAAAATTACCCAACAACGAGTCATTATCGACAACTAAGACCCGTTATACCTCAATTACACTCAATAAGGTCTAATCAGACTCATTATGACCCATTTACTCCCATTATGATCAATTAGGGTTGTTAAGAAGACACAAACCCCTTGTACCCTTGAAGACCAAAATTAACCAATAACGAGCCATTATCAACAACTAAGACCCGTTATACCTCAATTATACCCAATAAGGTCAAATAAGACTCATTATGACCAATTAGAGTCGTTAAGAAGACAAACCCTAAGCACGAAGACCAAAATGGCGCAATAACGAGCCATTACGGACCACTAATACCCATTGTACCTCAATTGCACCAAAAAAATTCTAGTTAGACTCATTATGACCTAGTTACTCCCTTTGTGAGCAATTAGACTCGTTAAGGAGACACAAATCCCTTATACCCACGAAGACCAAAATTATACAATAACGAGTCATTACGGACCACTAGGACCTGTTATACCTCATTTACACCCAATTAGGGTCGTTAAGAAGAGATAAACCCCATTTACCCACGAATACCCATATTACCCAATAACGAGCCATTACGGACCACTAAGACCCCTTATACCTCAATTACACCCAATAAGGTCTAATCACATTCGTTATGACCTACTTACTCCATTTATGACCATTTAGACTCATTAAGGAGACACATACCCATTATACCCACGAAGACCAAAATTAACCAATAACGAGCCACTACGGACCACAAAGACCTGTTATACCTCATTTACACCAAATAAGGTCTAATCAAACTCGTTATTACCTACTTACTCCCTTTATGACCAATTACTCTCGTTAAGGAGACACAAACCCCTTATACCCACGAAAACCAAAATGACGCAATAACGAGCCATTACAGACAACTAAAGACCCGTTATACCTCAATTACACCCAATAAGGTCTAATCAAACTCGTTATGACCAAGTTACTCCCTTTGTGACCAATTAGACTCGTTAAGGAGACACAAACCCCTTATACCCACGATGATCAAGGTTACCCAATAACGAGCCATTACGGACCACTAAGACCCGTTATACCTCAATTACACCTAATAAGGTCTAATCATACTCATTATGACCCACTTACTCCCATTATGACCATTTAGATTCGTTAAGAAGACATAAACCCTTTATACCCATGAAGACCAAAATTACCAAATAACAAGCCATTACCGACAACTAAGACCCGTTATACCCCAATTACATCCAATAAGGTCTAATCAGACTCATTATGACCAATTAAAGTCGTTAAAGAGACACATACCGCTTATACCCACGAAGACCAAGGTTACCCAATAACGAGCCATTACGGACCACTAAGACCCCTTATACCTCAATTACACACAATAAGGTCTAATTAGACTCATTATGACCCATTTACTCCCATTATGACCAATTACGGACATTTAGAAGACACAAACCCCTGGTACCCACGAAGAACAAATGACACAATAACGAGCCATTACGGACCACTAAGACCCGTTATACCTCAATTACACACAATAACGTCTAATCAGACTCATTATGACACACATACTCCCATTATGACCAGTTAGGGTCGTTAAGAAGACACAAACCCCTTATACCCACGAAAACCAAAATGATGCTATAACGAGCCATTACGGACCACTAAGACTCGTTATACCTCAAATACACACAATAAGGTCGAATCAGACTCATTATGACCCATTTACTCCCATTATGACCAATTAGGGCCGTTATGAAGACACAAACCCCTTATACAGACGAAGACCAAAATTACACAATAACGTGCCATTACGGGTCACTAAGACCTGTTATACCTCATTTACACCCAATAAGGACTAATCAAACTCGTTACGACCCATTTACTCCATTTATGACCAACTAGACTCGTTAAGGAGACACAAACCCCTTATACCCACGATACCCAAAATGATGCAATAACGAGCCATTATGGACCACTAAGACCCATTATACCTCATTTACACCCAATAAGGTCTAATCAAACTCGTTATGAACCAGTTACTCCCTTGTGACCAATTAGACTCGTTAAAGAGACACAAACCCCTTATACCCACTAATACCCAGATTACCCAAGAACGAGCCATTACGAACCACTAAGATCCCTTATACCTCAATTACTCCGAAAAAGATCTAATCAAACTCATGATGACCCATTTACTCCCATTATAACCAATTACGTTCGTTAAGAAGACACAAACCCCTTATACCCATGAACACCAAAATTAACCAATAACGAGCCATTACCGACAACTAAGACCCGTTATACCTCAATTACAACCAATAAGGTCTAATCAGACTCATAATGACCAATTAGAGTCGTTAAGAAGACACAAACCCCTTATAACCGCGAAGACCAAATTCACCCAATAACGAGCCATTACGTACCACTAAGACCTATTATACCTCAATTGCACCAAATAAGTTCTAATCAGACTCATTATGACTCATTTGCTCACATTATGACCAATTAGGCTCGTTTAAGGAGAAAGAAATCTCTTATACACACGAAGACCAAGATTACCCAACAACGAGCCTAATTACACCTAATAAGGTCAAATCAGACTCATTCTGACCCATTTACTCCCATTATGACCAATTAGACTCGATAAGGAGACTTAAACACCCTATACCCACGAAGACCAAGGTTACCCAATAACGAGCCAATACGGACCACTAAGACCCGTTATACCTCAATTACACACAATAACGTCTAATCAGACTCATTATGACCCACATACTCCCATTATGACCAGTTAGGGTCGTTAAGAAAACACAAACCCCTTATACCCACGAAGACCAAAATTACCCAACAACGAGTCATTATCGACAACTAAGACCCGTTATACCTCAATTACACTCAATAAGGTCTAATCAGACTCATTATGACCCATTTACTCCCATTATGATCAATTAGGGTTGTTAAGAAGACACAAACCCCTTGTACCCTTGAAGACCAAAATTAACCAATAACGAGCCATTATCAACAACTAAGACCCGTTATACCTCAATTATACCCAATAAGGTCAAATAAGACTCATTATGACCAATTAGAGTCGTTAAGAAGACAAACCCTAAGCACGAAGACCAAAATGGCGCAATAACGAGCCATTACGGACCACTAATACCCATTGTACCTCAATTGCACCAAAAAAATTCTAGTTAGACTCATTATGACCTAGTTACTCCCTTTGTGAGCAATTAGACTCGTTAAGGAGACACAAATCCCTTATACCCACGAAGACCAAAATTATACAATAACGAGTCATTACGGACCACTAGGACCTGTTATACCTCATTTACACCCAATTAGGGTCGTTAAGAAGAGATAAACCCCATTTACCCACGAATACCCATATTACCCAATAACGAGCCATTACGGACCACTAAGACCCCTTATACCTCAATTACACCCAATAAGGTCTAATCACATTCGTTATGACCTACTTACTCCATTTATGACCATTTAGACTCATTAAGGAGACACATACCCATTATACCCACGAAGACCAAAATTAACCAATAACGAGCCACTACGGACCACAAAGACCTGTTATACCTCATTTACACCAAATAAGGTCTAATCAAACTCGTTATTACCTACTTACTCCCTTTATGACCAATTACTCTCGTTAAGGAGACACAAACCCCTTATACCCACGAAAACCAAAATGACGCAATAACGAGCCATTACAGACAACTAAAGACCCGTTATACCTCAATTACACCCAATAAGGTCTAATCAAACTCGTTATGACCAAGTTACTCCCTTTGTGACCAATTAGACTCGTTAAGGAGACACAAACCCCTTATACCCACGATGATCAAGGTTACCCAATAACGAGCCATTACGGACCACTAAGACCCGTTATACCTCAATTACACCTAATAAGGTCTAATCATACTCATTATGACCCACTTACTCCCATTATGACCATTTAGATTCGTTAAGAAGACATAAACCCTTTATACCCATGAAGACCAAAATTACCAAATAACAAGCCATTACCGACAACTAAGACCCGTTATACCCCAATTACATCCAATAAGGTCTAATCAGACTCATTATGACCAATTAAAGTCGTTAAAGAGACACATACCGCTTATACCCACGAAGACCAAGGTTACCCAATAACGAGCCATTACGGACCACTAAGACCCCTTATACCTCAATTACACACAATAAGGTCTAATTAGACTCATTATGACCCATTTACTCCCATTATGACCAATTACGGACATTTAGAAGACACAAACCCCTGGTACCCACGAAGAACAAATGACACAATAACGAGCCATTACGGACCACTAAGACCCGTTATACCTCAATTACACACAATAACGTCTAATCAGACTCATTATGACCTACATACTCCCATTATGACCAGTTAGGGTCGTTAAGAAGACACAAACCCCTTATACCCACGAAAACCAAAATGATGCTATAACGAGCCATTACGGACCACTAAGACTCGTTATACCTCAAATACACACAATAAGGTCGAATCAGACTCATTATGACCCATTTACTCCCATTATGACCAATTAGGGCCGTTATGAAGACACAAACCCCTTATACAGACGAAGACCAAAATTACACAATAACGTGCCATTACGGGTCACTAAGACCTGTTATACCTCATTTACACCCAATAAGGACTAATCAAACTCGTTACGACCCATTTACTCCATTTATGACCAACTAGACTCGTTAAGGAGACACAAACCCCTTATACCCACGATACCCAAAATGATGCAATAACGAGCCATTATGGACCACTAAGACCCATTATACCTCATTTACACCCAATAAGGTCTAAACAAACTCGTTATGAACCAGTTACTCCCTTGTGACCAATTAGACTCGTTAAAGAGACACAAACCCCTTATACCCACTAATACCCAGATTACCCAAGAACGAGCCATTACGAACCACTAAGATCCCTTATACCTCAATTACTCCGAATAAGATCTAATCAGACTCATGATGACCCATTTACTCCCATTATAACCAATTACGTTCGTTAAGAAGACACAAACCCCTTATACCCATGAACACCAAAATTAACCAATAACGAGCCATTACCGACAACTAAGACCCGTTATACCTCAATTACAACCAATAAGGTCTAATCAGACTCATTATGACCAATTAGAGTCGTTAAGAAGACACAAACCCCTTATAACCGCGAAGACCAAATTCACCCAATAACGAGCCATTACGTACCACTAAGACCTATTATACCTCAATTGCACCAAATAAGTTCTAATCAGACTCATTATGACTCATTTTGCTCACATTATGACCAATTAGGCTCGTTTAAGGAGAAAGAAATCTCTTATACAAACGAAGACCAAGATTACCCAACAACGAGCCTAATTACACCTAATAAGGTCAAATCAGACTCATTCTGACCCATTTACTCCCATTATGACCAATTAGACTCGATAAGGAGACTTAAACACCCTATACCCACGAAGACCAAGGTTACCCAATAACGAGCCAATACGGACCACTAAGACCCGTTATACCTCAATTACACACAATAACGTCTAATCAGACTCATTATGACACACATACTCCCATTATGACCAGTTAGGGTCGTTAAGAAAACACAAACCCCTTATACCCACGAAGACCAAAATTACCCAACAACGAGCCATTATCGACAACTAAGACCCGTTATACCTCAATTACACTCAATAAGGTCTAATCAGACTCATTATGACCCATTTACTCCCATTATGATCAATTAGGGTTGTTAAGAAGACACAAACCTCTTGTACCCTTGAAGACCAAAATTAACCAATAACGAGCCATTATCAACAACTAAGACCCGTTATACCTCAATTATACCCAATAAGGTCAAATAAGACTCATTATGACCAATTAGAGTCATTAAGAAGACAAACCCCTTATACCCACGAAGACCAAAATTACCCAACAACGAGTCATTATCGACAACTAAGACCCGTTATACCTCAATTACACTCAATAAGGTCTAATCAGACTCATTATGACCCATTTACTCCCATTATGATCAATTAGGGTTGTTAAGAAGACACAAACCCCTTGTACCCTTGAAGACCAAAATTAACCAATAACGAGCCATTATCAACAACTAAGACCCGTTATACCTCAATTATACCCAATAAGGTCAAATAAGACTCATTATGACCAATTAGAGTCGTTAAGAAGACAAACCCTAAGCACGAAGACCAAAATGGCGCAATAACGAGCCATTACGGACCACTAATACCCATTGTACCTCAATTGCACCAAAAAAATTCTAGTTAGACTCATTATGACCTAGTTACTCCCTTTGTGAGCAATTAGACTCGTTAAGGAGACACAAATCCCTTATACCCACGAAGACCAAAATTATACAATAACGAGTCATTACGGACCACTAGGACCTGTTATACCTCATTTACACCCAATTAGGGTCGTTAAGAAGAGATAAACCCCATTTACCCACGAATACCCATATTACCCAATAACGAGCCATTACGGACCACTAAGACCCCTTATACCTCAATTACACCCAATAAGGTCTAATCACATTCGTTATGACCTACTTACTCCATTTATGACCATTTAGACTCATTAAGGAGACACATACCCATTATACCCACGAAGACCAAAATTAACCAATAACGAGCCACTACGGACCACAAAGACCTGTTATACCTCATTTACACCAAATAAGGTCTAATCAAACTCGTTATTACCTACTTACTCCCTTTATGGTTACTCTCGTTAAGGAGACACAAACCCCTTATACCCACGAAAACCAAAATGACGCAATAACGAGCCATTACAGACAACTAAGACCCGTTATACCTCAATTACACCCAATAAGGTCTAATAAAACTCGTTATGACCAAGTTACTCCCTTTGTGACCAATTAGACTCGTTAAGGAGACACAAACCCCTTATACCCACGATGATCAAGGTTACCCAATAACGAGCCATTACGGACCACTAAGACCCGTTATACCTCAATTACACCTAATAAGGTCTAATCATACTCATTATGACCCACTTACTCCCATTATGACCATTTAGATTCGTTAAGAAGACATAAACCCTTTATACCCATGAAGACCAAAATTACCAAATAACAAGCCATTACCGACAACTAAGACCCGTTATACCCCAATTACATCCAATAAGGTCTAATCAGACTCATTATGACCAATTAAAGTCGTTAAAGAGACACATACCGCTTATACCCACGAAGACCAAGGTTACCCAATAACGAGCCATTACGGACCACTAAGACCCCTTATACCTCAATTACACACAATAAGGTCTAATTAGACTCATTATGACCCATTTACTCCCATTATGACCAATTACGGACATTTAGAAGACACAAACCCCTGGTACCCACGAAGAACAAATGACACAATAACGAGCCATTACGGACCACTAAGACCCGTTATACCTCAATTACACACAATAACGTCTAATCAGACTCATTATGAGCCACATACTCCCATTATGACCAGTTAGGGTCGTTAAGAAGACACAAACCCCTTATACCCACGAAAACCAAAATGATGCTATAACGAGCCATTACGGACGACTAAGACTCGTTATACATCAATTACACACAATAAGGTCGAATCAGACTCATTATGACCCATTTACTCCCATTATGACCAATTAGGGCCGTTATGAAGACACAAACCCCTTATACAGACGAAGACCAAAATTACACAATAACGAGCCATTACGGATCACTAAGACCTGTTATACCTCATTTACACCCAATAAGGACTAATCAAACTCGTTACGACCCATTTACTCCATTTATGACCAACTAGACTCGTTAAGGAGACACAAACCCCTTATACCCACGATACCCAAAATGATGCAATAACGAGCCATTATGGACCACTAAGACCCATTATACCTCATTTACACCCAATAAGGTCTAATCAAACTCGTTATGAACCAGTTACTCCCTTGTGACCAATTAGACTCGTTAAAGAGACACAAACCCCTTATACCCACTAATACCCAGATTACCCAAGAACGAGCCATTACGAACCACTAAGATCCCTTATACCTCAATTACTCCGAATAAGATCTAATCAGACTCATGATGACCCATTTACTCGCATTATAACCAATTACGTTCGTTAAGAAGACACAAACCCCTTATACCCATGAACACCAAAATTAACCAATAACGAGCCATTACCGACAACTAGGACCCGTTATACCTCAATTACAACCAATAAGGTCTAATCAGACTCATTATGACCAATTAGAGTCGTTAAGAAGACACAAACCCCTTATAACCGCGAAGACCAAATTCACCCAATAACGAGCCATTACGTACCACTAAGACCTATTATACCTCAATTGCACCAAATAAGCTCTAATCAGACTCATTATGACTCATTTGCTCACATTATGACCAATTAGGCTCGTTTAAGGAGAAAGAAATCTCTTATACACACGAAGACCAAGATTACCCAACAACGAGCCTAATTACACCTAATAAGGTCAAATCAGACTCATTCTGACCCATTTACTCCCATTATGACCAATTAGACTCGATAAGGAGACTTAAACACCCTATACCCACGAAGACCAAGGTTACCCAATAACGAGCCAATACGGACCACTAAGACCCGTTATACCTCAATTACACACAATAACGTCTAATCAGACTCATTATGACCCACATACTCCCATTATGACCAGTTAGGGTCGTTAAGAAAACACAAACCCCTTATACCCACGAAGACCAAAATTACCCAACAACAAGCCATTATGATGTCGGTCCAGGGCTCTTTCATGTTTCAAGTTTTGACTAAGCTTAAAGGTTTGAAAGAGTGTTTGCGGAAGTTGAGGGCTACGTATGGTAGTCTCTTGGCTCGGTCTAGACTTTGTAAAGATGAACTCGAAAAGGCCCAATTGGCGAGCGATGGGGATCCGCACAACAGGTTGTTGCAAGAGGACTTGTCGGTTTGGAGATTAGCTTACCAACAGGCGTGTAATGATGAAGAAAGCTCGGCCCGCCAACGTGCAAAGATTAGGTGGCTTAATGAGGGGGATGCTAATACTAAATTCTTCCATAGTGTTATGAAAGAGAAAAGGCATTCACAACGGGTTCAGGAAGTAAGTGATTCGAATGGTGTTTATCACTACGGTGATGATGCTGTAGATACTCTTCTATCCCACTTTCAGTCGTTTCTGGGAAATCGGGATCGAAGTGTGAATCCTTTGACGCAAGACTTGGCTTTCCGTAAGACCCTTTCCCTTGCTGAATCGCTCTCAATGGTTGTCCCAATCACGGATATGGAGATCAAGTTGGCCATTTTTAGCATTGGAAATGATAAGGCCCCGGGCTCGGATGGGTACTCGGCGAGGTTTTATAAAGGAGCGTGGAATATTGTTGGACCAGAGGTTACGCGTGCTATTCACAACTTTTTCTACACCGGAAAATTGGCAAAGGAATTGAACCATACTCTTCTCTGTTTAATTCCTAAGGTCCCTAATGCATCGCGTGTGTCGGACTTCCGACCTATATCTTGTTGCACGGTTTTGTACAAAGCTATTAGCAAGATTATTGTGGAGAGGATGAAAGGGTTGTTGGATGGATTGGTGAGCCCATTCCAGTCGGCTTTTATTCCGGGCCGTAATATTGCGGACAACATTCTAATGGCGAACGAGCTGGTTAGAGGTTATCAACGTAGCGAGGGCCCGGCCCGGTGTGCATTCAAGATTGACATCCGGAAGGCGTATGACACGGTGGATTGGCAATACTTGTTTGGTATGCTGGAGGGTATGGGGTTTCATTTGGCTATTGTTAAATGGATCAAAGAGATGGTCTCGTCAGCTTCCTTCTCGCTAGCAGTGAATGGAGAGACAAAGGGATTTTTTAAAGGTGGTCGGGGCCTTCGTCAAGGAGATCCCCTTTCGCCTTATCTATTTACCATTGCTATGGAAGGATTCTCTCTCATTTTTAAACGTTGCATTGAAGAGGCGGCTTCCTTTGGTTATCATAAGGATTGTAGTGAGTTTATTTGTTTTTACACAGGGTGATGTGGATTCGGTGTTGGTGCTTAAGAAGGCTCTCCAATTGTTTCAAACTAAATCTGGCCTTTCGCCTAGTCTTGAAAAAAGCGAAGTCTTCTTTGGAAACGTCTCGGATCCCATTAGAAATGCTATCCGGGAGTGCTTACCATTCCGGAATGGTATCTTCCCAATCCGATACCTTGGAGTTCCGTTGTCCCCAATCAAGCTTAAAGCTAGGGATTATGATGCCCTCGTGACTAAGGTGATGGCGCGGGTGAACAATTGGAAAACAAAACACTTGTCTTTTGGAGGAAGATTACAACTCATAAAATCTGTGTTGGGTTCGCTACAAACTTATTGGATGTCGATCTTCACTATCCCCACGAGGGTGATCCATAAAATTGAATCGGTTTTCCGGGATTTTTTATGGGCCCAAGGGGAGAATTCGAGAGGGAGATGCAAAGTGGCTTGGGATCAAGTTTGTAAACCGTTGGAAGGGGGTGGTCTTGGTCTTAAGCGGCTAGCCTTATGGAACCGTGCCCTCTTGTCTAGACATGTGTGGAACCTTGTGACTCGGAAGAATACAATCTGGGTTAATTGGGTGTATTGTTATTGCATCGGGGACGCCCAATTTTGGATCGTTCGGAAGTCTACCCGGTGGTCGTCGGTTCTTTGCAAAATTCTAGACCTTCGACCTCACATTAGAAGATTCTTTATTTTCCGGGTTGGTAATGGTGAAGAGATTAATGCATGGGAAGATCGTTGGGGGACTAATAACCCGTTATCTACGTCCATAACGTATCGGTTCATACATGGGGAGGGATTTTCTATGCGCACTTCGTTAAAAGATTTGGTTGATCGGCTTGGGAGTGTTTGGCCGAATGCTTGGATTCAAAGGTACCCGCATCTTGGTATGATGGAGTGGCCGATCATTGATAGTGACCGACGTGACCAAATTTGTTGGTCGGATGTTAATGGTAACTTAGTGGACTTTTCGGTTAAAGTCGCATCCACTTCTATTGGAGGCATACATACCGTATGCTCTTGGCATAAATGGGTTTGGTTTCCCGGTAACATTGCGAGACATGCCTTCTGTCTTTGGATTGCTTGTCACCGTAGACTCCCTACTCAAGATCGTATGAGCATTTGGGTTTCGGAAGATGAAGGTTTAGTTTGCCCGTTGTGCGAAGTTGAGCAGGACTCTCACCGGCATCTTTTCTTTCAATGTGTGTTTGCGCATGATGTATGGCAACGCATAAATTTTTTTGCCAATCTAGAGGAATGGCCGGATGGATGGGACGATATAGTGGAATTGCTCTCGGATGATTCGTACGCGAGGAAACCGCTTGCCTCAAAACTTTTTGTTGCTGCTAGTGTGTACTACATTTGGAGGGAGCGGAACAATAGACTTTTCAGAAATGCGGCAATCTCAGTGGACCAAATTGTTCAAGATATAAGGAACATTGTCACTATGCGGCTTGCTTGGAATACTCGGCGGACTAGGAATCAGATTCATGGCCCGACGTGATCTTTCTTTGGATTGGTTGTTTTGCTCCTCTGGTTGGGTGGTGGTGTTTTTTTGGCTTCTGTTTAGAGTTGGTAGTTGCTTGTTTTGGCTTTTTTTATGGCTTGGTGCTTTTTGTCCCTTGCTTGGGTCTTTTGTTGGATGCTTGATATAACTTTTTTTGTTTCTTTGTTTTAATATATTTGTCGGGTTTTCCTTCAAAAAAAAACAAGCCATTATCGACAACTAAGACCCGTTATACCTCAATTACACTCAATAAGGTCTAATCAGACTCATTATGACCCATTTACTCCCATTATGATCAATTAGGGTTGTTAAGAAGACACAAACCCCTTGTACCCTTGAAGACCAAAATTAACCAATAATGAGCCATTATCAACAACTAAGACCCGTTATACCTCAATTATACCCAATAAGGTCAAATAAGACTCATTATGACCAATTAGAGTCGTTAAGAAGACAAACCCCTTATACCCACGAAGACCAAAATGGCGCAATAACGAGCCATTACGGACCACTAATACCCATTGTACCTCAATTGCACCAAAAAAATTCTAGTTAGACACATTATGACCTAGTTACTCCCTTTGTGAGCAATTAGACTCGTTAAGGAGACACAAATCCCTTATACCCACGAAGACCAAAATTATACAATAACGAGTCATTACGGACCACTAGGACCTGTTATACCTCATTTACACCCAATTAAGGTCGTTAAGAAGAGATAAACCCCATTTACCCACGAATACCCATATTACCCAATAACGAGCCATTACGGACCACTAAGACCCCTTATACCTCAATTACACCCAATAAGGTCTAATCACATTCGTTATGACCTACTTACTCCATTTATGACCATTTAGACTCATTAAGGAGACATGTCCATTATACCCACGAAGACCAAAATTAACCAATAACGAGCCACTGCGGACCACAAAGACCTGTTATACCTCATTTACACCAAATAAGGTCTAATCAAACTCGTTATTACCTACTTACTCCCTTTATGACCAATTACTCTCGTTAAGGAGACACAAACCCCTTATACCCACGAAAACCAAAATGACGCAATAACGAGCCATTACAGACAACTAAGACCCGTTATACCTCAATTACACCCAATAAGGTCTAATCAAACTCGTTATGACCAAGTTACTCCCTTTGTGACCAATTAGACTCGTTAAGGAGACACAAACCCCTTATACCCACGATGATCAAGGTTACCCAATAACGAGCCATTACGGACCACTAAGACCCGTTATACCTCAATTACACCTAATAAGGTCTAATCATACTCATTATGACCCACTTACTCCCATTATGACCATTTAGATTCGTTAAGAAGACATAAACCCTTTATACCCATGAAGACCAAAATTACCAAATAACAAGCCATTACCGACAACTAAGACCCGTTATACCCCAATTACATCCAATAAGGTCTAATCAGACTCATTATGACCAATTAAAGTCGTTAAAGAGACACATACCGCTTATACCCACGAAGACCAAGGTTACCCAATAACGAGCCATTACGGACCACTAAGACCCCTTATACCTCAATTACACACAATAAGGTCTAATTAGACTCATTATGACCCATTTACTCCCATTATGACCAATTACGGACATTTAGAAGACACAAACCCCTGGTACCCACGAAGAACAAATGACACAATAACGAGCCATTACGGACCACTAAGACCCGTTATACCTCAATTACACACAATAACGTCTAATCAGACTCACTATGACCCACATACTCCCATTATGACCAGTTAGGGTCGTTAAGAAGACACAAACCCCTTATACCCACGAAAACCAAAATGATGCTATAACGAGCCATTACGGACCACTAAGACTCGTTATACCTCAATTACACACAATAAGGTCGAATCAGACTCATTATGACCCATTTACTCCCATTATGACCAATTAGGGCCGTTATGAAGACACAAACCCCTTATACAGACGAAGACCAAAATTACACAATAACGAGCCATTACGGATCACTAAGACCTGTTATACCTCATTTACACCCAATAAGGACTAATCAAACTCGTTACGACCCATTTACTCCATTTATGACCAACTAGACTCGTTAAGGAGACACAAACCCCTTATACCCACGATACCCAAAATGATGCAATAACGAGCCATTATGGACCACTAAGACCCATTATACCTCATTTACACCCAATAAGGTCTAATCAAACTCGTTATGAACCAGTTACTCCCTTGTGACCAATTAGACTCGTTAAAGAGACACAAACCCCTTATACCCACTAATACCCAGATTACCCAAGAACGAGCCATTACGAACCACTAAGATCCCTTATACCTCAATTACTCCGAATAAGATCTAATCAGACTCATGATGACCCATTTACTCCCATTATAACCAATTACGTTCGTTAAGAAGACACAAACCCCTTATACCCATGAACACCAAAATTAACCAATAACGAGCCATTACCGACAACTAAGACCCGTTATACCTCAATTACAACCAATAAGGTCTAATTAGACTCATTATGACCAATTAGAGTCGTTAAGAAGACACAAACCCCTTATAACCGCGAAGACCAAATTCACCCAATAACGAGCCATTACGTACCACTAAGACCTATTATACCTCAATTGCACCAAATAAGTTCTAATCAGACTCATTATGACTCATTTGCTCACATTATGACCAATTAGGCTCGTTTAAGGAGAAAGAAATCTCTTATACACACGAAGACCAAGATTACCCAACAACGAGCCTAATTACACCTAATAAGGTCAAATCAGACTCATTCTGACCCATTTACTCCCATTATGACCAATTAGACTCGATAAGGAGACTTAAACACCCTATACCCACGAAGACCAAGGTTACCCAATAACGAGCCAATACGGACCACTAAGACCCGTTATACCTCAATTACACACAATAACGTCTAATCAGACTCATTATGACCCACATACTCCCATTATGACCAGTTAGGGTCGTTAAGAAAACACAAACCCCTTATACCCACGAAGACCAAAATCACAAAGTTACCTCGTGCCCAAAAGCTAATACTCATCGCGCGGTAACGTCAAAACAGACTAACGTAGATAAAGATGGATTTACTAAAGTGGTGAACAAAAAGAAGAATTGGGTTCAAAAGCCACTGAAGGTTGCGACTAAGTCTGATGATTTGGCCGAAGATCAAGTTCCTAAGGACCATGTGGAGGTAGTGGAGGTTCAAACCGTGGAGGTGAATGGGAAGATGGATGACAATACCACATGCACAAGTGCATGTAAAGAGCCAACTGCATGCACAAGTGCATGTAATATGATGGAGAATGTGACTCAAGGGCCGGGAGGTGTGGTCAATAGTGTTGTTCAATGCGATAGTCGGAGTACGCATCAAAAGAATACTATTCCGGCGGACTTGGGAGTGTTTTTAGATGGGGTTTCGGAGAAGGTTGGAAAACACCCACCTACGGCTAAGGTGGTTGAGGGTGAGGCGAGTAAGGGGACGCAACGACCGAATACCTCTTTTAGGCCAAGTGGTTCATCTTCTGGGGTGGTGAGCAAGCCGATAAAGGGAATTCTAAAGACCTCAGCACGGACGAATGTAGAGTCTTCGAATCGGTTCCAGGCTTTGGGGGAGAAGGGAGTTCAGGATAAAGTAGTGGGGAGTTCTGCTTCCCAGATGCCATCCTTTCCATGATTAAGTTTGCAGCTTGGAATGTACGGGGTCTTAATGCTCCGTTAAAGCAGCGAGAGGTAAAAGATTTTGTTCACTTAAATAATGTCTCTTTTTGCAGTATCATTGAGTCTCATGTTAAAGGGGAAGCGTTGGAAGAAGTGTGTAGGAAAACGTTTGGGCGATGGGAATGGAGGTCTAACCTTGTGGCCTCGCCAAATGGTACGCGTATAATTGTGGCTTGGGACGCTAGAGCCATGGACGTTATGGTTCTAGAAGCTCAATCTCAATTTATACATTGCCAACTTTGCATGTATGGGGAACCTTTGCCGTTTTTTGTTACTATTGTTTATGGTGCGAACACGTTAGTGGAACGACGTCAGTTATGGTCCGGATTGAGAAGGTTCAAGGTGTTGGGCAATGGGCAACCTTGGGTTATTTTTGGGGACTTTAATACTATGCTTTTTCCTCACGATGGGTTGGGGGGATCCTCGAGGAGAAATAATGAAATGCATGATTTCATGGCTTGCGTGGAAGATATTGAAGTCCTTGATATTAATTACTCAGGCATGCAGTATACGTGGTCTCAAAAACCGGTGGATGATAGCGGTATTAGACGAAAGCTGGATCGTGTAATGGCTAATGTCCACTTTCTTGATCGATTTGGGGACTCTACGGTCCGGTTCATGGCGAGGGGGATTTCTGATCATTCCCCCTCCGTTCTGTCTTTTTCGGCCGGAAAGAGAAAGGTGGTCACTGGGTTCAAGTTTGATAATTTTCTTGTTGATCACCCTTCTTTTTTGCAAATTGTTCAACAGGGATGGATGATGTCGGTCCAGGGCTCTTTCATGTTTCAAGTTTTGACTAAGCTTAAAGGTTTGAAAGAGTGTTTGCGGAAGTTGAGGGCTACGTATGGTAGTCTCTTGGCTCGGTCTAGACTTTGTAAAGATGAACTCGAAAAGGCCCAATTGGCGAGCGATGGGGATCCGCACAACAGGTTGTTGCAAGAGGACTTGTCGGTTTGGAGATTAGCTTACCAACAGGCGTGTAATGATGAAGAAAGCTCGGCCCGCCAACGTGCAAAGATTAGGTGGCTTAATGAGGGGGATGCTAATACTAAATTCTTCCATAGTGTTATGAAAGAGAAAAGGCATTCACAACGGGTTCAGGAAGTATGTGATTCGAATGGTGTTTATCACTACGGTGATGATGCTGTAGATACTCTTCTATCCCACTTTCAGTCGTTTCTGGGAAATCGGGATCGAAGTGTGAATCCTTTGACGCAAGACTTGGCTTTCCGTAAGACCCTTTCCCTTGCTGAATCGCTCTCAATGGTTGTCCCAATCACGGATATGGAGATCAAGTTGGCCATTTTTAGCATTGGAAATGATAAGGCCCCGGGCTCGGATGGGTACTCGGCGAGGTTTTATAAAGGAGCGTGGAATATTGTTGGACCAGAGGTTACGCGTGCTATTCACAACTTTTTCTACACCGGAAAATTGGCAAAGGAATTGAACCATACTCTTCTCTGTTTAATTCCTAAGGTCCCTAATGCATCGCGTGTGTCGGACTTCCGACCTATATCTTGTTGCACGGTTTTGTACAAAGCTATTAGCAAGATTATTGTGGAGAGGATGAAAGGGTTGTTGGATGGATTGGTGAGCCCATTCCAGTCGGCTTTTATTCCGGGCCGTAATATTGCGGACAACATTCTAATGGCGCACGAGCTGGTTAGAGGTTATCAACGTAGCGAGGGCCCGGCCCGGTGTGCATTCAAGATTGACATCCGGAAGGCGTATGACACGGTGGATTGGCAATACTTGTTTGGTATGCTGGAGGGTATGGGGTTTCATTTGGCTATTGTTAAATGGATCAAAGAGATGGTCTCGTCAGCTTCCTTCTCGCTAGCAGTGAATGGAGAGACAAAGGGATTTTTTAAAGGTGGTCGGGGCCTTCGTCAAGGAGATCCCCTTTCGCCTTATCTATTTACCATTGCTATGGAAGGATTCTCTCTCATTTTTAAACGTTGCATTGAAGAGGCGGCTTCCTTTGGTTATCATAAGGATTGTAGTGAGTTTATTTGTTTTTACACAGGGTGATGTGGATTCGGTGTTGGTGCTTAAGAAGGCTCTCCAATTGTTTCAAACTAAATCTGGCCTTTCGCCTAGTCTTGAAAAAAGCGAAGTCTTCTTTGGAAACGTCTCGGATCCCATTAGAAATGCTATCCGGGAGTGCTTACCATTCCGGAATGGTATCTTCCCAATCCGATACCTTGGAGTTCCGTTGTCCCCAATCAAGCTTAAAGCTAGGGATTATGATGCCCTCGTGACTAAGGTGATGGCGCGGGTGAACAATTGGAAAACAAAACACTTGTCTTTTGGAGGAAGATTACAACTCATAAAATCTGTGTTGGGTTCGCTACAAACTTATTGGATGTCGATCTTCACTATCCCCACGAGGGTGATCCATAAAATTGAATCGGTTTTCCGGGATTTTTTATGGGCCCAAGGGGAGAATTCGAGAGGGAGATGCAAAGTGGCTTGGGATCAAGTTTGTAAACCGTTGGAAGGGGGTGGTCTTGGTCTTAAGCGGCTAGCCTTATGGAACCGTGCCCTCTTGTCTAGACATGTGTGGAACCTTGTGACTCGGAAGAATACAATCTGGGTTAATTGGGTGTATCGTTATTGCATCGGGGACGCCCAATTTTGGATCGTTCGGAAGTCTACCCGGTGGTCGTCGGTTCTTTGCAAAATTCTAGACCTTCGACCTCACATTAGAAGATTCTTTATTTTCCGGGTTGGTAATGGTGAAGAGATTAATGCATGGGAAGATCGTTGGGGGACTAATAACCCGTTATCTACGTCCATAACGTATCGGTTCATACATGGGGAGGGATTTTCTATGCGCACTTCGTTAAAAGATTTGGTTGATCGGCTTGGGAGTGTTTGGCCGAATGCTTGGATTCAAAGGTACCCGCATCTTGGTATGATGGAGTGGCCGATCATTGATAGTGACCGACGTGACCAAATTTGTTGGTCGGATGTTAATGGTAACTTAGTGGACTTTTCGGTTAAAGTCGCATCCACTTCTATTGGAGGCATACATACCGTATGCTCTTGGCATAAATGGGTTTGGTTTCCCGGTAACATTGCGAGACATGCCTTCTGTCTTTGGATTGCTTGTCACCGTAGACTCCCTACTCAAGATCGTATGAGCATTTGGGTTTCGGAAGATGAAGGTTTAGTTTGCCCGTTGTGCGAAGTTGAGCAGGACTCTCACCGGCATCTTTTCTTTCAATGTGTGTTTGCGCATGATGTATGGCAACGCATAAATTTTTTTGCCAATCTAGAGGAATGGCCGGATGGATGGGACGATATAGTGGAATTGCTCTCGGATGATTCGTACGCGAGGAAACCGCTTGCCTCAAAACTTTTTGTTGCTGCTAGTGTGTACTACATTTGGAGGGAGCGGAACAATAGACTTTTCAGAAATGCGGCAATCTCAGTGGACCAAATTGTTCAAGATATAAGGAACATTGTCACTATGCGGCTTGCTTGGAATACTCGGCGGACTAGGAATCAGATTCATGGCCCGACGTGATCTTTCTTTGGATTGGTTGTTTTGCTCCTCTGGTTGGGTGGTGGTGTTTTTTTGGCTTCTGTTTAGAGTTGGTAGTTGCTTGTTTTGGCTTTTTTTATGGCTTGGTGCTTTTTGTCCCTTGCTTGGGTCTTTTGTTGGATGCTTGATATAACTTTTTTTGTTTCTTTGTTTTAATATATTTGCCGGGTTTTCCTTCAAAAAAAAAACAAGCCATTATCGACAACTAAGACCCGTTATACCTCAATTACACTCAATAAGGTCTAATCAGACTCATTATGACCCATTTACTCCCATTATGATCAATTAGGGTTGTTAAGAAGACACAAACCCCTTGTACCCTTGAAGACCAAAATTAACCAATAATGAGCCATTATCAACAACTAAGACCCGTTATACCTCAATTATACCCAATAAGGTCAAATAAGACTCATTATGACCAATTAGAGTCGTTAAGAAGACAAACCCCTTATACCCACGAAGACCAAAATGGCGCAATAACGAGCCATTACGGACCACTAATACCCATTGTACCTCAATTGCACCAAAAAAATTCTAGTTAGACTCATTATGACCTAGTTACTCCCTTTGTGAGCAATTAGACTCGTTAAGGAGACACAAATCCCTTATACCCACGAAGACCAAAATTATACAATAACGAGTCATTACGGACCACTAGGACCTGTTATACCTCATTTACACCCAATTAAGGTCGTTAAGAAGAGATAAACCCCATTTACCCACGAATACCCATATTACCCAATAACGAGCCATTACGGACCACTAAGACCCTTTATACCTCAATTACACCCAATAAGGTCTAATCACATTCGTTATGACCTACTTACTCCATTTATGACCATTTAGACTCATTAAGGAGACACATACCCATTATACCCACGAAGACCAAAATTAACCAATAACGAGCCACTACGGACCACAAAGACCTGTTATACCTCATTTACACCAAATAAGGTCTAATCAAACTCGTTATTACCTACTTACTCCCTTTATGACCAATTACTCTCGTTAAGGAGACACAAGCCCCTTATACCCACGAAAACCAAAATGACGCAATAACGAGCCATTACAGACAACTAAGACCCGTTATACCTCAATTACACCCAATAAGGTCTAATCAAACTCGTTATGACCAAGTTACTCCCTTTGTGACCAGTTAGACTCGTTAAGGAGACACAAACCCCTTATACCCACGATGATCAAGGTTACCCAATAACGAGCCATTACGGACCACTAAGACCCGTTATACCTCAATTACACCTAATAAGGTCTAATCATACTCATTATGACCCACTTACTCCCATTATGACCATTTAGATTCGTTAAGAAGACATAAACCCTTTATACCCATGAAGACCAAAATTACCAAATAACAAGCCATTACCGACAACTAAGACCCGTTATACCCCAATTACATCCAATAAGGTCTAATCAGACTCATTATGACCAATTAAAGTCGTTAAAGAGACACATACCGCTTATACCCACGAAGACCAAGGTTACCCAATAACGAGCCATTACGGACCACTAAGACCCCTTATACCTCAATTACACACAATAAGGTCTAATTAGACTCATTATGACCCATTTACTCCCATTATGACCAATTACGGACATTTAGAAGACACAAACCCCTGGTACCCACGAAGAACAAATGACACAATAACGAGCCATTACGGACCACTAAGACCCGTTATACCTCAATTACACACAATAACGTCTAATCAGACTCACTATGACCCACATACTCCCATTATGACCAGTTAGGGTCGTTAAGAAGACACAAACCCCTTATACCCACGAAAACCAAAATGATGCTATAACGAGCCATTACGGACCACTAAGACTCGTTATACCTCAATTACACACAATAAGGTCGAATCAGACTCATTATGACCCATTTACTGCCATTATGACCAATTAGGGCCGTTATGAAGACACAAACCCCTTATACAGACGAAGACCAAAATTACACAATAACGAGCCATTACGGATCACTAAGACCTGTTATACCTCATTTACACCCAATAAGGACTAATCAAACTCGTTACGACCCATTTACTCCATTTATGACCAACTAGACTCGTTAAGGAGACACAAACCCCTTATACCCACGATACCCAAAATGATGCAATAACGAGCCATTATGGACCACTAAGACCCATTATACCTCATTTACACCCAATAAGGTCTAATCAAACTCGTTATGAACCAGTTACTCCCTTGTGACCAATTAGACTCGTTAAAGAGACACAAACCCCTTATACCCACTAATACCCAGATTACCCAAGAACGAGCCATTACGAACCACTAAGATCCCTTATACCTCAATTACTCCGAATAAGATCTAATCAGACTCATGATGACCCATTTACTCCCATTATAACCAATTACGTTCGTTAAGAAGACACAAACCCCTTATACCCATGAACACCAAAATTAACCAATAACGAGCCATTACCGACAACTAAGACCCGTTATACCTCAATTACAACCAATAAGGTCTAATCAGACTCATTATGACCAATTAGAGTCGTTAAGAAGACACAAACCCCTTATAACCGCGAAGACCAAATTCACCCAATAACGAGCCATTACGTACCACTAAGACCTATTATACCTCAATTGCACCAAATAAGTTCTAATCAGACTCATTATGACTCATTTGCTCACATTATGACCAATTAGGCTCGTTTAAGGAGAAAGAAATCTCTTATACACACGAAGACCAAGATTACCCAACAACGAGCCTAATTACACCTAATAAGGTCAAATCAGACTCATTCTGACCCATTTACTCCCATTATGACCAATTAGACTCGATAAGGAGACTTAAACACCCTATACCCACGAAGACCAAGGTTACCCAATAACGAGCCAATACGGACCACTAAGACCCGTTATACCTCAATTACACACAATAACGTCTAATCAGACTCATTATGACCCACATACTCCCATTATGACCAGTTAGGGTCGTTAAGAAAACACAAACCCCTTATACCCACGAAGACCAAAATCACAAAGTTACCTCGTGCCCAAAAGCTAATACTCATCGCGCGGTAACGTCAAAACAGACTAACGTAGATAAAGATGGATTTACTAAAGTGGTGAACAAAAAGAAGAATTGGGTTCAAAAGCCACCGAAGGTTGCGACTAAGTCTGATGATTTGGCCGAAGATCAAGTTCCTAAGGACCATGTGGAGGTAGTGGAGGTTCAAACCGTGGAGGTGAATGGGAAGATGGATGACAATACCACATGCACAAGTGCATGTAAAGAGCCAACTGCATGCACAAGTGCATGTAATATGATGGAGAATGTGACTCAAGGGCCGGGAGGTGTGGTCAATAGTGTTGTTCAATGCGATAGTCGGAGTACGCATCAAAAGAATACTATTCCGGCGGACTTGGGAGTGTTTTTAGATGGGGTTTCGGAGAAGGTTGGAAAACACCCACCTACGGCTAAGGTGGTTGAGGGTGAGGCGAGTAAGGGGACGCAACGACCGAATACCTCTTTTAGGCCAAGTGGTTCATCTTCTGGGGTGGTGAGCAAGCCGATAAAGGGAATTCTAAAGACCTCAGCACGGACGAATGTAGTAGAGTCTTCGAATCGGTTCCAGGCTTTGGGGGAGAAGGGAGTTCAGGATAAAGTAGTGGGGAGTTCTGCTTCCCAGATGCCATCCTTTCCATGATTAAGTTTGCAGCTTGGAATGTACGGGGTCTTAATGCTCCGTTAAAGCAGCGAGAGGTAAAAGATTTTGTTCACTTAAATAATGTCTCTTTTTGCAGTATCATTGAGTCTCATGTTAAAGGGGAAGCGTTGGAAGAAGTGTGTAGGAAAACGTTTGGGCGATGGGAATGGAGGTCTAACCTTGTGGCCTCGCCAAATGGTACGCGTATAATTGTGGCTTGGGACGCTAGAGCTATGGACGTTATGGTTCTAGAAGCTCAATCTCAATTTATACATTGCCAACTTTGCATGTATGGGGAACCTTTGCCGTTTTTTGTTACTATTGTTTATGGTGCGAACACGTTAGTGGAACGACGTCAGTTATGGTCCGGATTGAGAAGGTTCAAGGTGTTGGGCAATGGGCAACCTTGGGTTATTTTTGGGGACTTTAATACTATGCTTTTTCCTCACGATGGGTTGGGGGGATCCTCGAGGAGAAATAATGAAATGCATGATTTCATGGCTTGCGTGGAAGATATTGAAGTCCTTGATATTAATTACTCAGGCATGCAGTATACGTGGTCTCAAAAACCGGTGGATGATAGCGGTATTAGACGAAAGCTGGATCGTGTAATGGCTAATGTCCACTTTCTTGATCGATTTGGGGACTCTACGGTCCGGTTCATGGCGAGGGGGATTTCTGATCATTCCCCCTCCGTTCTGTCTTTTTCGGCCGGAAAGAGAAAGGTGGTCACTGGGTTCAAGTTTGATAATTTTCTTGTTGATCACCCTTCTTTTTTGCAAATTGTTCAACAGGGATGGATGATGTCGGTCCAGGGCTCTTTCATGTTTCAAGTTTTGACTAAGCTTAAAGGTTTGAAAGAGTGTTTGCGGAAGTTGAGGGCTACGTATGGTAGTCTCTTGGCTCGGTCTAGACTTTGTAAAGATGAACTCGAAAAGGCCCAATTGGCGAGCGATGGGGATCCGCACAACAGGTTGTTGCAAGAGGACTTGTCGGTTTGGAGATTAGCTTACCAACAGGCGTGTAATGATGAAGAAAGCTCGGCCCGCCAACGTGCAAAGATTAGGTGGCTTAATGAGGGGGATGCTAATACTAAATTCTTCCATAGTGTTATGAAAGAGAAAAGGCATTCACAACGGGTTCAGGAAGTATGTGATTCGAATGGTGTTTATCACTACGGTGATGATGCTGTAGATACTCTTCTATCCCACTTTCAGTCGTTTCTGGGAAATCGGGATCGAAGTGTGAATCCTTTGACGCAAGACTTGGCTTTCCGTAAGACCCTTTCCCTTGCTGAATCGCTCTCAATGGTTGTCCCAATCACGGATATGGAGATCAAGTTGGCCATTTTTAGCATTGGAAATGATAAGGCCCCGGGCTCGGATGGGTACTCGGCGAGGTTTTATAAAGGAGCGTGGAATATTGTTGGACCAGAGGTTACGCGTGCTATTCACAACTTTTTCTACACCGGAAAATTGGCAAAGGAATTGAACCATACTCTTCTCTGTTTAATTCCTAAGGTCCCTAATGCATCGCGTGTGTCGGACTTCCGACCTATATCTTGTTGCACGGTTTTGTACAAAGCTATTAGCAAGATTATTGTGGAGAGGATGAAAGGGTTGTTGGATGGATTGGTGAGCCCATTCCAGTCGGCTTTTATTCCGGGCCGTAATATTGCGGACAACATTCTAATGGCGCACGAGCTGGTTAGAGGTTATCAACGTAGCGAGGGCCCGGCCCGGTGTGCATTCAAGATTGACATCCGGAAGGCGTATGACACGGTGGATTGGCAATACTTGTTTGGTATGCTGGAGGGTATGGGGTTTCATTTGGCTATTGTTAAATGGATCAAAGAGATGGTCTCGTCAGCTTCCTTCTCGCTAGCAGTGAATGGAGAGACAAAGGGATTTTTTAAAGGTGGTCGGGGCCTTCGTCAAGGAGATCCCCTTTCGCCTTATCTATTTACCATTGCTATGGAAGGATTCTCTCTCATTTTTAAACGTTGCATTGAAGAGGCGGCTTCCTTTGGTTATCATAAGGATTGTAGTGAGTTTATTTGTTTTTACACAGGGTGATGTGGATTCGGTGTTGGTGCTTAAGAAGGCTCTCCAATTGTTTCAAACTAAATCTGGCCTTTCGCCTAGTCTTGAAAAAAGCGAAGTCTTCTTTGGAAACGTCTCGGATCCCATTAGAAATGCTATCCGGGAGTGCTTACCATTCCGGAATGGTATCTTCCCAATCCGATACCTTGGAGTTCCGTTGTCCCCAATCAAGCTTAAAGCTAGGGATTATGATGCCCTCGTGACTAAGGTGATGGCGCGGGTGAACAATTGGAAAACAAAACACTTGTCTTTTGGAGGAAGATTACAACTCATAAAATCTGTGTTGGGTTCGCTACAAACTTATTGGATGTCGATCTTCACTATCCCCACGAGGGTGATCCATAAAATTGAATCGGTTTTCCGGGATTTTTTATGGGCCCAAGGGGAGAATTCGAGAGGGAGATGCAAAGTGGCTTGGGATCAAGTTTGTAAACCGTTGGAAGGGGGTGGTCTTGGTCTTAAGCGGCTAGCCTTATGGAACCGTGCCCTCTTGTCTAGACATGTGTGGAACCTTGTGACTCGGAAGAATACAATCTGGGTTAATTGGGTGTATCGTTATTGCATCGGGGACGCCCAATTTTGGATCGTTCGGAAGTCTACCCGGTGGTCGTCGGTTCTTTGCAAAATTCTAGACCTTCGACCTCACATTAGAAGATTCTTTATTTTCCGGGTTGGTAATGGTGAAGAGATTAATGCATGGGAAGATCGTTGGGGGACTAATAACCCGTTATCTACGTCCATAACGTATCGGTTCATACATGGGGAGGGATTTTCTATGCGCACTTCGTTAAAAGATTTGGTTGATCGGCTTGGGAGTGTTTGGCCGAATGCTTGGATTCAAAGGTACCCGCATCTTGGTATGATGGAGTGGCCGATCATTGATAGTGACCGACGTGACCAAATTTGTTGGTCGGATGTTAATGGTAACTTAGTGGACTTTTCGGTTAAAGTCGCATCCACTTCTATTGGAGGCATACATACCGTATGCTCTTGGCATAAATGGGTTTGGTTTCCCGGTAACATTGCGAGACATGCCTTCTGTCTTTGGATTGCTTGTCACCGTAGACTCCCTACTCAAGATCGTATGAGCATTTGGGTTTCGGAAGATGAAGGTTTAGTTTGCCCGTTGTGCGAAGTTGAGCAGGACTCTCACCGGCATCTTTTCTTTCAATGTGTGTTTGCGCATGATGTATGGCAACGCATAAATTTTTTTGCCAATCTAGAGGAATGGCCGGATGGATGGGACGATATAGTGGAATTGCTCTCGGATGATTCGTACGCGAGGAAACCGCTTGCCTCAAAACTTTTTGTTGCTGCTAGTGTGTACTACATTTGGAGGGAGCGGAACAATAGACTTTTCAGAAATGCGGCAATCTCAGTGGACCAAATTGTTCAAGATATAAGGAACATTGTCACTATGCGGCTTGCTTGGAATACTCGGCGGACTAGGAATCAGATTCATGGCCCGACGTGATCTTTCTTTGGATTGGTTGTTTTGCTCCTCTGGTTGGGTGGTGGTGTTTTTTTGGCTTCTGTTTAGAGTTGGTAGTTGCTTGTTTTGGCTTTTTTTATGGCTTGGTGCTTTTTGTCCCTTGCTTGGGTCTTTTGTTGGATGTTTGATATAACTTTTTTTGTTTCTTTGTTTTAATATATTTGCCGGGTTTTCCTTCAAAAAAAAAACAAGCCATTATCGACAACTAAGACCCGTTATACCTCAATTACACTCAATAAGGTCTAATCAGACTCATTATGACCCATTTACTCCCATTATGATCAATTAGGGTTGTTAAGAAGACACAAACCCCTTGTACCCTTGAAGACCAAAATTAACCAATAAAGAGCCATTATCAACAACTAAGACCCGTTATACCTCAATTATACCCAATAAGGTCAAATAAGACTCATTATGACCAATTAGAGTCGTTAAGAAGACAAACCCCTTATACCCACGAAGACCAAAATGGCGCAATAACGAGCCATTACGGACCACTAATACCCATTGTACCTCAATTGCACCAAAAAAATTCTAGTTAGACTCATTATGACCTAGTTACTCCCTTTGTGAGCAATTAGACTCGTTAAGGAGACACAAATCCCTTATACCCACGAAGACCAAAATTATACAATAACGAGTCATTACGGACCACTAGGACCTGTTATACCTCATTTACACCCAATTAAGGTCGTTAAGAAGAGATAAACCCCATTTACCCACGAATACCCATATTACCCAATAACGAGCCATTACGGACCACTAAGACCCTTTATACCTCAATTACACCCAATAAGGTCTAATCACATTCGTTATGACCTACTTACTCCATTTATGACCATTTAGACTCATTAAGGAGACACATACCCATTATACCCACGAAGACCAAAATTAACCAATAACGAGCCACTACGGACCACAAAGACCTGTTATACCTCATTTACACCAAATAAGGTCTAATCAAACTCGTTATTACCTACTTACTCCCTTTATGACCAATTACTCTCGTTAAGGAGACACAAACCCCTTATACCCACGAAAACCAAAATGACGCAATAACGAGCCATTACAGACAACTAAGACCCGTTATACCTCAATTACACCCAATAAGGTCTAATCAAACTCGTTATGACCAAGTTACTCCCTTTGTGACCAATTAGACTCGTTAAGGAGACACAAACCCCTTATACCCACGATGATCAAGGTTACCCAATAACGAGCCATTACGGACCACTAAGACCCGTTATACCTCAATTACACCTAATAAGGTCTAATCATACTCATTATGACCCACTTACTCCCATTATGACCATTTAGATTCGTTAAGAAGACATAAACCCTTTATACCCATGAAGACCAAAATTACCAAATAACAAGCCATTACCGACAACTAAGACCCGTTATACCCCAATTACATCCAATAAGGTCTAATCAGACTCATTATGACCAATTAAAGTCGTTAAAGAGACACATACCGCTTATACCCACGAAGACCAAGGTTACCCAATAACGAGCCATTACGGACCACTAAGACCCCTTATACCTCAATTACACACAATAAGGTCTAATTAGACTCATTATGACCCATTTACTCCCATTATGACCAATTACGGACATTTAGAAGACACAAACCCCTGGTACCCACGAAGAACAAATGACACAATAACGAGCCATTACGGACCACTAAGACCCGTTATACCTCAATTACACACAATAACGTCTAATCAGACTCACTATGACCCACATACTCCCATTATGACCAGTTAGGGTCGTTAAGAAGACACAAACCCCTTATACCCACGAAAACCAAAATGATGCTATAACGAGCCATTACGGACCACTAAGACTCGTTATACCTCAATTACACACAATAAGGTCGAATCAGACTCATTATGACCCATTTACTCCCATTATGACCAATTAGGGCCGTTATGAAGACACAAACCCCTTATACAGACGAAGACCAAAATTACACAATAACGAGCCATTACGGATCACTAAGACCTGTTATACCTCATTTACACCCAATAAGGACTAATCAAACTCGTTACGACCCATTTACTCCATTTATGACCAACTAGACTCGTTAAGGAGACACAAACCCCTTATACCCACGATACCCAAAATGATGCAATAACGAGCCATTATGGACCACTAAGACCCATTATACCTCATTTACACCCAATAAGGTCTAATCAAACTCGTTATGAACCAGTTACTCCCTTGTGACCAATTAGACTCGTTAAAGAGACACAAACCCCTTATACCCACTAATACCCAGATTACCCAAGAACGAGCCATTACGAACCACTAAGATCCCTTATACCTCAATTACTCCGAATAAGATCTAATCAGACTCATGATGACCCATTTACTCCCATTATAACCAATTACGTTCGTTAAGAAGACACAAACCCCTTATACCCATGAACACCAAAATTAACCAATAACGAGCCATTACCGACAACTAAGACCCGTTATACCTCAATTACAACCAATAAGGTCTAATCAGACTCATTATGACCAATTAGAGTCGTTAAGAAGACACAAACCCCTTATAACCGTGAAGACCAAATTCACCCAATAACGAGCCATTACGTACCACTAAGACCTATTATACCTCAATTGCACCAAATAAGTTCTAATCAGACTCATTATGACTCATTTGCTCGCATTATGACCAATTAGGCTCGTTTAAGGAGAAAGAAATCTCTTATACACACGAAGACCAAGATTACCCAACAACGAGCCTAATTACACCTAATAAGGTCAAATCAGACTCATTCTGACCCATTTACTCCCATTATGACCAATTAGACTCGATAAGGAGACTTAAACACCCTATACCCACGAAGACCAAGGTTACCCAATAACGAGCCAATACGGACCACTAAGACCCGTTATACCTCAATTACACACAATAACGTCTAATCAGACTCATTATGACCCACATACTCCCATTATGACCAGTTAGGGTCGTTAAGAAAACACAAACCCCTTATACCCACGAAGACCAAAATTACCCAACAACGAGCCATTATCGACAACTAAGACCCGTTATACCTCAATTACACTCAATAAGGTCTAATCAGACTCATTATGACCCATTTACTCCCATTATGATCAATTAGGGTTGTTAAGAAGACACAAACCCCTTGTACCCTTGAAGACCAAAATTAACCAATAACGAGCCATTATCAACAACTAAGACCCGTTATACCTCAATTATACCCAATAAGGTCAAATAAGACTCATTATGACCAATTAGAGTCGTTAAGAAGACAAACCCCTTATACCCCCGAAGACCAAAATGGCGCAATAACGAGCCATTACGGACCACTAAGACCCATTGTACCTCAATTGCAGCAAAAAAATTCTAGTTAGACTCATTATGACCTAGTTACTCCCTTTGTGAGCAAGTAGACTCGTTAAGGAGACACAAATCCCTTATACCCACAAAGACCAAAATTATACAATAACGAGTCATTACGGACCACTAGGACCTGTTATACCTCATTTACACCCAATTAGGGTCGTTAAGAAGAGATAAACCCCATTTACCCACGAATACCCATATTACCCAATAACGAGCCATTACGGACCACTAAGACCCCTTATACCTCAATTACACCCAATAAGGTCTAATCACATTCGTTATGACCTACTTACTCCATTTATGACCATTTAGACTCATTAAGGAGACACATACCCATTATACCCACGAAGACCAAAATTAACCAATAACGAGCCACTACGGACCACAAAGACCTGTTATACCTCATTTACACCAAATAAGGTTTAATCAAACTCGTTATTACCTACTTACTCCCTTTATGACCAATTACTCTCGTTAAGGAGACACAAACCCCTTATACCCACGAAAACCAAAATGACGCAATAACGAGCCATTACAGACAACTAAGACCCGTTATACCTCAATTACACCCAATAAGGTCTAATCAAACTCGTTATGACCAAGTTACTCCCTTTGTGACCAATTAGACTCGTTAAGGAGACACAAACCCCTTATACCCACGATGATCAAGGTTACCCAATAACGAGCCATTACGGACCACTAAGACCCGTTATACCTCAATTACACCTAATAAGGTCTAATCATACTCATTATGACCCACTTACTCCCATTATGACCATTTAGATTCGTTAAGAAGACATAAACCCTTTATACCCATGAAGACCAAAATTACCAAATAACAAGCCATTACCGACAACTAAGACCCGTTATACCCCAATTACATCCAATAAGGTCTAATCAGACTCATTATGACCAATTAAAGTCGTTAAAGAGACACATACCGCTTATACCCACGAAGACCAAGGTTACCCAATAACGAGCCATTACGGACCACTAAGACCCCTTATACCTCAATTACACACAATAAGGTCTAATTAGACTCATTATGACCCATTTACTCCCATTATGACCAATTACGGACATTTAGAAGACACAAACCCCTGGTACCCGAAGAACAAATGACACAATAACGAGCCATTACGGACCACTAAGACCCGTTATACCTCAATTACACACAATAACGTCTAATCAGACTCATTATGACCCACATACTCCCATTATGACCAGTTAGGGTCGTTAAGAAGACACAAACCCCTTATACCCACGAAAACCAAAATGATGCTATAACGAGCCATTACGGACCACTAAGACTCGTTATACCTCAATTACACACAATAAGGTCGAATCAGACTCATTATGACCCATTTACTCCCATTATGACCAATTAGGGCCGTTATGAAGACACAAACCCCTTATACAGACGAAGACCAAAATTACACAATAACGAGCCATTACGGATCACTAAGACCTGTTATACCTCATTTACACCCAATAAGGACTAATCAAACTCGTTACGACCCATTTACTCCATTTATGACCAACTAGACTCGTTAAGGAGACACAAACCCCTTATACCCACGATACCCAAAATGATGCAATAACGAGCCATTATGGACCACTAAGACCCATTACACCTCATTTACACCCAATAAGGTCTAATCAAACTCGTTATGAACCAGTTACTCCCTTGTGACCAATTAGACTCGTTAAAGAGACACAAACCCCTTATACCCACTAATACCCAGATTACCCAAGAACGAGCCATTACGAACCACTAAGATCCCTTATACCTCCAATTACTCCGAATAAGATCTAATCAGACTCATGATGACCCATTTACTCCCATTATAACCAACTACGTTCGTTAAGAAGACACAAACCCCTTATACCCATGAACACCAAAATTAACCAATAACGAGCCATTACCGACAACTAAGACCCGTTATACCTCAATTACAACCAATAAGGTCTAATCAGACTCATTATGACCAATTAGAGTCGTTAAGAAGACACAAACCCCTTATAACCGCGAAGACCAAATTCACCCAATAACGAGCCATTACGTACCACTAAGACCTATTATACCTCAATTGCTCCAAATAAGTTCTAATCAGACTCATTATGACTCATTTGCTCACATTATGACCAATTAGGCTCGTTTAAGGAGAAAGAAATCTCTTATACACACGAAGACCAAGATTACCCAACAACGAGCCTAATTACACCTAATAAGGTCAAATCGGACTCATTCTGACCCATTTACTCCCATTATGACCAATTAGACTCGATAAGGAGACTTAAACACCCTATACCCACGAAGACCAAGGTTACCCAATAACGAGCCAATACGGACCACTAAGACCCGTTATACCTCAATTACACACAATAACGTCTAATCAGACTCATTATGACCCACATACTCCCATTATGACCAGTTAGGGTCGTTAAGAAAACACAAACCCCTTATACCCACGAAGACCAAAATTACCCAACAACGAGCCATTATCGACAACTAAGACCCGTTATACCTCAATTACACTCAATAAGGTCTAATCAGACTCATTATGACCCATTTACTCCCATTATGATCAATTAGGGTTGTTAAGAAGACACAAACCCCTTGTACCCTTGAAGACCAAAATTAACCAATAACGAGCCATTATCAACAACTAAGACCCGTTATACCTCAATTATACCCAATAAGGTCAAATAAGACTCATTATGACCAATTAGAGTCGTTAAGAAGACAAACCCCTTATACCCCCGAAGACCAAAATGGCGCAATAACGAGCCATTACGGACCACTAAGACCCATTGTACCTCAATTGCAGCAAAAAAATTCTAGTTAGACTCATTATGACCTAGTTACTCCCTTTGTGAGCAAGTAGACTCGTTAAGGAGACACAAATCCCTTATACCCACGAAGACCAAAATTATAGAATAACGAGTCATTACGGATCACTAGGACCTGTTATACCTCATTTACACCCAATTAGGGTCGTTAAGAAGAGATAAACCCCATTTACCCACGAATACCCATATTACCCAATAACGAGCCATTACGGACCACTAAGATCCCTTATACCTCAATTACACCCAATAAGGTCTAATCACATTCGTTATGACCTACTTACTCCATTTATGACCATTTAGACTCATTAAGGAGACACATACCCATTATACCCACGAAGACCAAAATTAACCAATAACGAGCCACTACGGACCACAAAGACCTGTTATACCTCATTTACACCAAATAAGGTCTAATCAAACTCGTTATTACCTACTTACTCCCTTTATGACCAATTACTCTCGTTAAGGAGACACAAACCCCTTATACCCACGAAAACCAAAATGACGCAATAACGAGCCATTACAGACAACTAAGACCCGTTATACCTCAATTACACCCAATAAGGTCTAATCAAACTCGTTATGACCAAGTTACTCCCTTTGTGACCAATTAGACTCGTTAAGGAGACACAAACCCCTTATACCCACGATGATCAAGGTTACCCAATAACGAGCCATTACGGACCACTAAGACCCGTTATACCTCAATTACACCTAATAAGGTCTAATCATACTCATTATGACCCACTTACTCCCATTATGACCATTTAGATTCGTTAAGAAGACATAAACCCTTTATACCCATGAAGACCAAAATTACCAAATAACAAGCCATTACCGACAACTAAGACCCGTTATACCCCAATTACATCCAATAAGGTCTAATCAGACTCATTATGACCAATTAAAGTCGTTAAAGAGACACATACCGCTTATACCCACGAAGACCAAGGTTACCCAATAACGAGCCATTACGGACCACTAAGACCCCTTATACCTCAATTACACACAATAAGGTCTAATTAGACTCATTATGACCCATTTACTCCCATTATGACCAATTACGGACATTTAGAAGACACAAACCCCTGGTACCCACGAAGAACAAATGACACAATAACGAGCCATTACGGACCACTAAGACCCGTTATACCTCAATTACACACAATAACGTCTAATCAGACTCACTATGACCCACATACTCCCATTATGACCAGTTAGGGTCGTTAAGAAGACACAAACCCCTTATACCCACGAAAACCAAAATGATGCTATAACGAGCCATTACGGACCACTAAGACTCGTTATACCTCAATTACACACAATAAGGTCGAATCAGACTCATTATGACCCATTTACTCCCATTATGACCAATTAGGGCCGTTATGAAGACACAAACCCCTTATACAGACGAAGACCGAAATTACACAATAACGAGCCATTACGGATCACTAAGACCTGTTATACCTCATTTACACCCAATAAGGACTAATCAAACTCGTTACGACCCATTTACTCCATTTAGGACCAACTAGACTCGTTAAGGAGACACAAACCCCATATACCCACGATACCCAAAATGATGCAATAACGAGCCATTATGGACCACTAAGACCCATTATACCTCATTTACACCCAATAAGGTCTAATCAAACTCGTTATGAACCAGTTACTCCCTTGTGACCAATTAGACTCGTTAAAGAGACACAAACCCCTTATACCCACTAATACCCAGATTACCCAAGAACGAGCCATTACGAACCACTAAGATCCCTTATACCTCAATTACTCCGAATAAGATCTAATCAGACTCATGATGACCCATTTACTCCCATTATAACCAACTACGTTCGTTAAGAAGACACAAACCCCTTATACCCATGAACACCAAATATAACCAATAACGAGCCATTACCGACAACTAGAACCCGTTATACCTCAATTACAACCAATAAGGTCTAATTAGACTCATTATGACCAATTAGAGTCGTTAAGAAGACACAAACCCCTTATAACCGCGAAGACCAAATTCACCCAATAACGAGTCATTACGTACCACTAAGACCTATTATACCTCAATTGCACCAAATAAGTTCTAATCAGACTCATTATGACTCATTTGCTCACATTATGACCAATTAGGCTCGTTTAAGGAGAAAGAAATCTCTTATACACACGAAGACCAAGATTACCCAACAACGAGCCTAATTACACCTAATAAGGTCAAATCAGACTCATTCTGACCCATTTACTCCCATTATGACCAATTAGACTCGATAAGGAGACTTAAACACCCTATACCCACGAAGACCAAGGTTACCCAATAACGAGCCAATACGGACCACTAAGACACGTTATACCTCAATTACACACAATAACGTCTAATCAGACTCATTATGACCCACATACTCCCATTATGACCAGTTAGGGTCGTTAAGAAAACACAAACCCCTTATACCCACGAAGACCAAAATTACCCAACAACGAGCCATTATCGACAACTAAGACCCGTTATACCTCAATTACACTCAATAAGGTCTAATCAGACTCATTATGACCCATTTACTCCCATTATGATCAATTAGGGTTGTTAAGAAGACACAAACCCCTTGTACCCTTGAAGACCAAAATTAACCAATAACGAGCCATTATCAACAACTAAGACCCGTTATACCTCAATTATACCCAATAAGGTCAAACAAGACTCATTATGACCAATTAGAGTCGTTAAGAACACAAACCCCTTATACCCACGAAGACCAAAATGGCGCAATAACGAGCCATTACGGACCACTAAGACCCATTGTACCTCAATTGCACCAAAAAAATTCTAGTTAGACTCATTATGACCTAGTTACTCCCTTTGTGAGCAATTAGACTCGTTAAGGAGACACAAATCCCTTATACCCACGAAGACCAAAATTATACAATAACGAGTCATTACGGACCACTAGGACCTGTTATACCTCATTTACACCCAATTAGGGTCGTTAAGAAGAGATAAACCCCATTTACCCACGAATACCCATATTACCCAATAACGAGCCATTACGGACCACTAAGACCCCTTATACCTCAATTACACCCAATAAGGTCTAATCACATTCGTTATGACCTACTTACTCCATTTATGACCATTTAGACTCATTAAGGAGACACATACCCATTATACCCACGAAGACCAAAATTAACCAATAACGAGCCACTACGGACCACAAAGACCTGTTATACCTCATTTACACCAAATAAGGTCTAATCAAACTCGTTATTACCTACTTACTCCCTTTATGACCAATTACTCTCGTTAAGGAGACACAAACCCCTTATACCCACGAAAACCAAAATGACGCAATAACGAGCCATTACAGACAACTAAGACCCGTTATACCTCAATTACACCCAATAAGGTCTAATCAAACTCGTTATGACCAAGTTACTCCCTTTGTGACCAATTAGACTCGTTAAGGAGACACAAACCCCTTATACCCACGATGATTAAGGTTACCCAATAACGAGCCATTACGGACCACTAAGACCCGTTATACCTCAATTACACCTAATAAGGTCTAATCATACTCATTATGACCCACTTACTCCCATTATGACCATTTAGATTCGTTAAGAAGACATAAACCCTTTATACCCATGAAGACCAAAATTACCAAATAACAAGCCATTACCGACAACTAAGACCCGTTATACCCCATTTACATCCAATAAGGTCTAATCAGACTCATTATGACCAATTAAAGTCGTTAAAGAGACACATACCGCTTATACCCACGAAGACCAAGGTTACCCAATAACGAGCCATTACGGACCACTAAGACCCCTTATACCTCAATTACACACAATAAGGTCTAATTAGACTCATTATGACCCATTTACTCCCATTATGACCAATTACGGACATTTAGAAGACACAAACCCCTGGTACCCGAAGAACAAATGACACAATAACGAGCCATTACGGACCACTAAGACCCGTTATACCTCAATTACACACAATAACGTCTAATCAGACTCATTATGACCCACATACTCCCATTATGACCAGTTAGGGTCGTTAAGAAGACACAAACCCCTTATACCCACGAAAACCAAAATGATGCTATAACGAGCCATTACGGACCACTAAGACTCGTTATACCTCAATTACACACAATAAGGTCGAATCAGACTCATTATGACCCATTTACTCCCATTATGACCAATTAGGGCCGTTATGAAGACACAAACCCCTTATACAGACGAAGACCAAAATTACACAATAGCGAGCCATTACGGATCACTAAGACCTGTTATACCTCATTTACACCCAATAAGGACTAATCAAACTCGTTACGACCCATTTACTCCATTTATGACCAACTAGACTCGTTAAGGAGACTCATTATGACTCAATTATGACTCATTATGACTCAATTGCACCAAATAAGTTCTAATCAGACTCATTATGACTCATTTGCTCACATTATGACCAATTAGGCTCGTTTAAGGAGAAAGAAATCTCTTATACACACGAAGACCAAGATTACCCAACAACGAGCCTAATTACACCTAATAAGGTCAAATCAGACTCATTCTGACCCATTTACTCCCATTATGACCAATTAGACTCGATAAGGAGACTTAAACACCCAATACCCACGAAGACCAAGGTTACCCAATAACGAGCCAATACGGACCACTAAGACCCGTTATACCTCAATTACACACAATAACGTCTAATCAGACTCATTATGACCCACATACTCCCATTATGACCAGTTAGGGTCGTTAAGAAAACACAAACCCCTTATACCCACGAAGACCAAAATTACCCAACAATGAGCCACAAACCCCATATACCCACTAGACTCGTTAAGGAGACACAAACCCCATATACCCACGATACCCAAAATGATGCAATAACGAGCCATTATGGACCACTAAGACCCATTATACCTCATTTACACCCAATAAGGTCTAATCAAACTCGTTATGAACCAGTTACTCCCTTGTGACCAATTAGACTCGTTAAAGAGACACAAACCCCTTATACCCACTAATACCCAGATTACCCAAGAACGAGCCATTACGAACCACTAAGATCCCTTATACCTCAATTACTCCGAATAAGATCTAATCAGACTCATGATGACCCATTTACTCCCATTATAACCAACTACGTTCGTTAAGAAGACACAAACCCCTTATACCCATGAACACCAAATATAACCAATAACGAGCCATTACCGACAACTAGAACCCGTTATACCTCAATTACAACCAATAAGGTCTAATTAGACTCATTATGACCAATTAGAGTCGTTAAGAAGACACAAACCCCTTATAACCGCGAAGACCAAATTCACCCAATAACGAGTCATTACGTACCACTAAGACCTATTATACCTCAATTGCACCAAATAAGTTCTAATCAGACTCATTATGACTCATTTGCTCACATTATGACCAGTTAGGGTCGTTAAGAAAACACAAACCCCTTATACCCACGAAGACCAAAATTACCCAACAACGAGCCATTATCGAGTGATCAAGGAGAAAAAGCATAGGAATCAGATTACTTCTGTGAGTGATCGTGATGGAATTTTTTACTATGGTGAGGATATTCCTACGGCTTTTGTGGGTCACTTTAAGAATATTTTGGGGCATTCTGATCCTATGGTGCACCCGAATATGGAAGAATTCGTGTTTGTTCCCAAGCTTTCGGTAGGTGATGCAAATGTGATGATTAGACCGTTCACAAATGACGATATAAGAGTGGCCCTTGCTCAAATCGGTAATGATAAGTCCCCGGAGTCGGATGGTTTTTCTGCCAAATTCTTTAAAGCTGCTTGGAGCATTGTCGGTACTGAGGTTAGTCTTGCTATTCATAATTTCTTTTATCGTGGCTGGCTTGCTAAGGAATTAAACCATACTTTTCTTTGTTTAATTCCGAAAGTCCCAAATGCTTCCAAGGTGACGGAGTTTAGACCCATATCTTGTTGTACGGTTATTTACAAGATTATTAGTAAAATGATTGTTAACCGAATGAAGGATTATCTGGATGGTATTATTAGTCAGACGCAATCGGCTTTTATTCCGGGCCGTAAGATTTCTGATAATATTCTTATGGCGCATGAGCTTGTTGCGGGGTATCAACGAGATAGTGGCCCTCCTCGTTGTGCTTTTAAAATTGACATCCAAAAAGCTTATGACATGGTGGATTGGAATTTTTTGCTGGCTATGTTGGAGGGGCTCGGATTCCATATGGCTCTTATTAGATGGATAAAGGAGATGGTCACTTCTACGTCCTTCTCGGTTTCTGTTAATGGGGAGTCGTGGGGTTTCTTTAAAGGCGGTCGTGGTCTAAGACAAGGGGACCCGTTGTCGCCATACTTATTCACGATAATAATGGAAGGCTTCTCTATGTTATTTAAGAAGTGTATCCAAGAGGCAGCCGAATTTGGGTACCATAAGGATTGTGATGTTCTACAAATTACTCACTTGTGTTTCGCGGATGATTTGTTTGTTTTCACAAGAGGTGATGTGGATTCGGTTCTTGTTCTCAAAAAAGCTTTAGATATTTTTAAGACCAAATCAGGCCTCTCGCCTAGTCTTGACAAAAGTGAGGTTTTTTTTGGGAATGTCTCTGAGCAATCGCGTTTGGCTATTCTTGATTGTCTTCCATTTCGCCATGGAATTTTTCCTATCAGATATCTGGGAGTCCCTCTCTCCCCTGTTCGGCTTAAAGTGGCAGATTTTGATGTTCTTATTTCTAAAGTGCATGCTCGCATTCATAATTGGAAGAATAAATTTCTGTCCTATGTTGGGAGAAGACAGTTGATTCTTTCGGTTCTTGCTTCGTTACATTTATATTGGATGTCTACTTTCTTGATTCCGTCGGGGGTTATTCATAAATTGGAGGCATTATTTAGAAAGTTTCAATGGGCTCAAGGTGAGTCTTCTAAAGGTAAATGCAAGGTTGCTTGGGATTTGATTTGTAGGCCGATTGCTAATGGTGGTTTAGGTATTCGGCGGCTAACGGTTTGGAATCGGGCAATGCTTGCTAAGCACTCGTGGGATATTCTCACTCGACGGTCCTCGTTATGGGTGAGGTGGGTTTACTTGTATTGTCTGAGTGACGATCACTTTTGGTTGGTCTGAAAGAGTTCCAGGTGGTCTTGGATAATGCGTAAGATTCTGGATATGAGGCCTTTTGTTAGAGATCATATGAAGATAATAGTTGGTAATGGTGCCCGTACAAGAGCTTGGGAGGATTGGTGGGGGCCGATTGGTACGTTATCTTCGATTATCTCCAACCGGTTTCTAAGTGATAATGGGTTCTCGCAGCTTTGACACTCTTGATGATGTGGTTGATCGATTCCCTAATGGTTGGCCGAATGAGTGGATAAATCGGTATAGTCCTCTTCAAAATTCTCCTTTGCCAGTTCTTGACCAATCTTGTGAGGATAAATGGAGGTGGATTGATGTGCATGGGAATCTGGTGGATTTTTCAGTTAAGGTGGCGTATGAAGTGTTCGTGGGCGTTCTTCAAACTACTCCTTGGGCCAAATCGGTGTGGTTTAAGGGGTTTATTCCCAAGCATGCCTTTTGCTTATGGATGGCATGTCATGGTCGGCTCACTACTCAAGACCGCATGGTGTCTTGGGATAGCGCCAATGCGGATCTTCGGTGCTCGTTGTGTGAATCTTGCATGGATTCTCATAACCACTTATTTTTCGAATGCTCTTACTCTTCGCAGGTTTGGAGTGAGATCAAAGCTTTGGGACACATAGAGACTTGGCCAAACTCTTGGGACCAAATTGTTGGAAGACTTTTTGATTTATCGACAACGCCTAAGTTCATTAAACGTAATTTATTCATTGCAGCTGCCGTGTTTTTTATTTGGCGTGAGAGAAATGATTGCCTTTTCCGGTCTGCTAGATGTACGACTGAACAGCTTGTGGTTCAGATTCGTGACGTGGTTCGCATGCGGCTCATTTGGAAGTTGAAATCCAGGCACCTTATGGGTGATGACTAGCGCTATGTTTTTTCTGAAGATCTTTGGGGATTTGGCTGATTGTGTTGTGGTGTTCTGTTTTTGTATCTTCGTTTTCTCGCTTTTTGTGTCGATTAGCTTGTGTCTGTTCTGGTTGGTTGTTGCGTGGTATGGGGTGATGTGTGAGTTTTTAGCCTTCTGGGCTTGGTTATAGCGTTACTCTTGTTTTGTTTTGTTTGTTTTGTCTTATTAATTGCCTGGAGTTTCTCCTTTCAAAAAAAAAAACGAGCCATTATCGACAACTAAGACCCGTTATACCTCAATTACACTCAATAAGGTCTAATCAGACTCATTATGACCCATTTACTCCCATTATGATCAATTAGGGTTGTTAAGAAGACACAAACCCCTTGTACCCTAGAAGACCAAAATTAACCAATAACGAGCCATTATCAACAACTAAGACCCGTTATACCTCAATTATACCCAATAAGGTCAAATAAGACTCATTATGACCAATTAGAGTCGTTAAGAAGACAAACCCCTTATACCCACGAAGACCAAAATGGCGCAATAACGAGCCATTACGGACCACTAAGACCCATTGTACCTCAATTGCACCAAAAAAATTCTAGTTAGACTCATTATGACCTAGTTACTCCCTTTGTGAGCAATTAGACTCGTTATGGAGACACAAATCCCTTATACCCACGAAGACCAAAATTATACAATAACGAGTCATTACGGACCACTAGGACCTGTTATACCTCATTTACACCCAATTAGGGTCGTTAAGAAGAGATAAACCCCATTTACCCACGAATACCCATATTACACAATAACGAGCCATTACGGACCACTAAGACCCCTTATACCTCAATTACACCCAATAAGGTCTAATCACATTCGTTATGACCTACTTACTCCATTTATGACCATTTAGACTCATTAAGGAGACACATACCCATTATACCCACGAAGACCAAAATTAACCAATAACGAGCCACTACGGACCACAAAGACCTGTTATACCTCATTTACACCAAATAAGGTCTAATCAAACTCGTTATTACCTACTTACTCCCTTTATGACCAATTACTCTCGTTAAGGAGACACAAACCCCTTATACCCACGAAAACCAAAATGACGCAATAACGAGCCATTACAAACAACTAAGACCCGTTATACCTCAATTACACCCAATAAGGTCTAATCAAACTCGTTATGACCAAGTTACTCCCTTTGTGACCAATTAGACTCGTTAAGGAGACACAAACCCCTTATACCCACGATGATCAAGGTTACCCAATAACGAGCCATTACGGACCACTAAGACCCGTTATACCTCAATTACACCTGATAAGGTCTAATCATACTCATTATGACCCACTTACTCCCATTATGACCATTTAGATTCGTTAAGAAGACTTATCCCTTTATACCCATGAAAGACCAAAATTACCAAATAACAAGCCATTACCGACAACTAAGACCCGTTATACCCCAATTACATCCAATAAGGTCTAATCAGACTCATTATGACCAATTAAAGTCGTTAAAGAGACACATACCGCTTATACCCACGAAGACCAAGGTTACCCAATAACGAGCCATTACGGACCACTAAGACACCTTATACCTCAATTACACACAATAAGGTCTAATTAGACCCATTATGACCCATTTACTCCCATTATGACCAATTACGGACATTTAGAAGACACAAACCCCTTATACAGACGAAGACCAAAATTACACAATAACGAGCCATTACGGATCACTAAGACCTGTTATACCTCATTTACACCCAATAAGGACTAATCAAACTCGTTACGACCCATTTACTCCATTTATGACCAACTAGACTCGTTAAGGAGACACAAACCCCTTATACCACGATACCCAAAATGATGCAATAACGAGCCATTATGGACCACTAAGACCCATTATACCTCATTTACACCCAATAAGGTCTAATCAAACTAGTTATGAACCAGTTACTCCCTTGTGACCAATTAGACTCGTTAAAGAGACACAAACCCCTTATACCCACTAATACCCAGATTACCCAAGAACGAGCCATTACGAACCACTAAGATCCCTTATACCTCAATTACTCCGAATAAGATCTAATCAGACTCATGATGACCCATTTACTCCCATTATAACCAATTACGTTCGTTAAGAAGACACAAACCCCTTATACCCATGAACACCAAAATTAACCAATAACGAGCCATTACCGACAACTAAGACCCGTTATACCTCAATTACAACCAATAAGGTCTAATCAGACTCATTATGACCAATTAGAGTCGTTAAAAAGACACAAACCCCTTATAACCGCGAAGACCAAATTCACCCAATAACGAGCCATTACGTATCACTAAGACCTATTATACCTCAATTGCACCAAATAAGTTCCAATCAGACTCATTATGACTCATTTGCTCACATTATGACCAATTAGGCTCGTTTAAGGAGAAAGAAATCTCTTATACACACGAAGACCAAGATTACCCAACAACGAGCCTAATTACACCAAATAAGGTCAAATCAGACTCATTCTGACCAATTTACTCCCATTATGACCAATTAGACTCGATAAGGAGACTTAAACACCCTATACCCACGAAAACCAAGGTTACCCAATAACGAGCCATTACGGACCACTAAGACCCGTTATACCTCAATTACACACAATAACGTCTAATCAGACTCATTATGACCCACATACTCCCATTATGACCAGTTAGGGTCGTTAAGAAAACACAAACCCTTATACCCACGAAGACCAAAATTACCCAACAACGAGCCATTATCGACAACTAAGACCCGTTATACCTCAATTACACTCAATAAGGTCTAATCAGACTCATTATGACCCATTTACTCCCATTATGATCAATTAGGGTTGTTAAGAAGACACAAACCCCTTGTACCCTTGAAGACCAAAATTAACCAATAACGAGCCATTATCAACAACTAAGACCCGTTATACCTTAATTATACCCAATAAGGTCAAATAAGACTCATTATGACCAATTAGATTCGTAAAGAAGACAAACCCCTTATACCCACGAAGACCAAAATGGCGCAATAACGAGCCATTACGGACCACTAAGACCCATTGTACCTCAATTGCACGAAAAAAATTCTAGTTAGACTCATTATGACCTAGTTACTCCCTTTGTGAGCAATTAGACTCGTTAAGGAGACACAAATCCCTTATACCCACGAAGACCAAAATTATACAATAACGAGTCATTACGGACCACTAGGACCTGTTATACCTCATTTACACCCAATTAGGGTCGTTAAGAAGAGATAAACCCCATTTACCCACGAATACCCATATTACCCAATAACGAGCCATTACGGACCACTAAGACCCCTTATACCTCAATTACACCCAATAAGGTCTAATCACATTCGTTATGACCTACTTACTCCATTTATGACCATTTAGACTCATTAAGGAGACACATACCCATTATACCCACGAAGACCAAAATTAACCAATAACGAGCCACTACGAACCACAAAGACCTGTTATACCTCATTTACACCAAATAAGGTCTAATCAAACTCGTTATTACCTACTTACTCCCTTTATGACCAATTACTCTCGTTAAGGAGACACGAACCCCTTATACCCACGAAAACCAAAATGACGCAATAACGAGCCATTACAGACAACTAAGACCCGTTATACCTCAATTACACCCAATAAGGTCTAATCAAACTCGTTATGACCAAGTTACTCCCTTTGTGACCAATTAGACTCGTTAAGGAGACACAAACCCCTTATACCCACGATGATCAAGGTTACCCAATAACGAGCCATTACGGACCACTAAGACCCGTTATACCTCAATTACACCTAATAAGGTCTAATCATACTCATTATGACCCACTTACTCCCATTATGACCATTTAGATTCGTTAAGAAGACATAAACCCTTTATACCCATGAAGACCAAAATTACCAAATAACAAGCCATTACCGACAACTAAGACCCGTTATACCCCAATTACATCCAATAAGGTCTAATCAGACTCATTATGACCAATTAAAGTCGTTAAAGAGACACATACCGCTTATACCCACGAAGACCAAGGTTACCCAATAACGAGCCTTTACGGACCACTAAGACCCCTTATACCTCAATTACACACAATAAGGTCTAATTAGACTCATTATGACCCATTTACTCCCATTATGACCAATTACGGACATTTAGAAGACACAAACCCCTGGTACCCACGAAGAACAAATGACACAATAACGAGCCATTACGGACCACTAAGACCCGTTATACCTCAATTACACACAATAAGGTCTAATCAAACTCATTATGACCCATTTACTCCCATTATGACCAATTAGGGTCGATAAGAAGACACAAACCCCTTATACCCACGAAAACCAAAATGATGCTATAACGAGCCATTACGGACCACTAAGACTCGTTATACCTCAATTACACACAATAAGGTCGAATCAGACTCATTATGACCCATTTACTCCCATTATGACCAATTAGGGCCGTTATGAAGACACAAACCCCTTATACAGACGAAGACCAAAATTACACAATAACGAGCCATTACGGATCACTAAGACCTGTTATACCTCATTTACACCCAATAAGGACTAATCAAACTCGTTACGACCCATTTACTCCATTTATGACCAACTAGACTCGTTAAGGAGACACAAACCCCTTATACCCACGATACCCAAAATGATGCAATAACGAGCCATTATGGACCACTAAGACCCATTATACCTCATTTACACCCAATAAGGTCTAATCAAACTAGTTATGAACCAGTTACTCCCTTGTGACCAATTAGACTCGTTAAAGAGACACAAACCCCTTATACCCACTAATACCCAGATTACCCAAGAACGAGCCATTACGAACCACTAAGATCCCTTATACCTCAATTACTCCGAATAAGATCTAATCAGACTCATGATGACCCATTTACTCCCATTATAACCAATTACGTTCGTGAAGAAGACACAAACCCCTTATACCCATGAACACCAAAATTAACCAATAACGAGCCATTACCGACAACTAAGACCCGTTATACCTCAATTACAACCAATAAGGTCTAATCAGACTCATTATGACCAATTAGAGTCGTTAAAAAGACACAAACCCCTTATAACCGCGAAGACCAAATTCACCCAATAACGAGCCATTACGTATCACTAAGACCTATTATACCTCAATTGCACCAAATAAGTTCTAATCAGACTCATTATGACTCATTTGCTCACATTATGACCAATTAGGCTCGTTTAAGGAGAAAGAAATCTCTTATACACACGAAGACCAAGATTACCCAACAACGAGCCTAATTACACCAAATAAGGTCAAATCAGACTCATTCTGACCAATTTACTCCCATTATGACCAATTAGACTCGATAAGGAGACTTAAACACCCTATACCCACGAAGACCAAGGTTACCCAATAACGAGCCATTACGGACCACTAAGACCCGTTATACCTCAATTACACACAATAACGTCTAATCAGACTCATTATGACCCACATACTCCCATTATGACCAGTTAGGGTCGTTAAGAAAACACAAACCCTTATACCCACGAAGACCAAAATTACCCAACAACGAGCCATTATCGACAACTAAGACCCGTTATACCTCAATTACACTCAATAAGGTCTAATCAGACTCATTATGACCCATTTACTCCCATTATGATCAATTAGGGTTGTTAAGAAGACACAAACCCCTTGTACCCTTGAAGACCAAAATTAACCAATAACGAGCCATTATCAACAACTAAGACCCGTTATACCTCAATTATACCCAATAAGGTCAAATAAGACTCATTATGACCAATTAGATTCGTAAAGAAGACAAACCCCTTATACCCACGAAGACCAAAATGGCGCAATAACGAGCCATTACGGACCACTAAGACCCATTGTACCTCAATTGCACGAAAAAAATTCTAGTTAGACTCATTATGACCTAGTTACTCCCTTTGTGAGCAATTAGACTCGTTAAGGAGACACAAATCCCTTATACCCACGAAGACCAAAATTATACAATAACGAGTCATTACGGACCACTAGGACCTGTTATACCTCATTTACACCCAATTAGGGTCGTTAAGAAGAGATAAACCCCATTTACCCACGAATACCCATATTACCCAATAACGAGCCATTACGGACCACTAAGACCCCTTATACCTCAATTACACCCAATAAGGTCTAATCACATTCGTTATGACCTACTTACTCCATTTATGACCATTTAGACTCATTAAGGAGACACATACCCATTATACCCACGAAGACCAAAATTAACCAATAACGAGCCACTACGGACCACAAAGACCTGTTATACCTCATTTACACCAAATAAGGTCTAATCAAACTCGTTATTACCTACTTACTCCCTTTATGACCAATTACTCTCGTTAAGGAGACACGAACCCCTTATACCCACGAAAACCAAAATGACGCAATAACGAGCCATTACAGACAACTAAGACCCGTTATACCTCAATTACACCCAATAAGGTCTAATCAAACTCGTTATGACCAAGTTACTCCCTTTGTGACCAATTAGACTCGTTAAGGAGACACAAACCCCTTATACCCACGATGATCAAGGTTACCCAATAACGAGCCATTACGGACCACTAAGACCCGTTATACCTCAATTACACCTAATAAGGTCTAATCATACTCATTATGACCCACTTACTCCCATTATGACCATTTAGATTCGTTAAGAAGACATAAACCCTTTATACCCATGAAGACCAAAATTACCAAATAACAAGCCATTACCGACAACTAAGACCCGTTATACCCCAATTACATCCAATAAGGTCTAATCAGACTCATTATGACCAATTAAAGTCGTTAAAGAGACACATACCGCTTATACCCACGAAGACCAAGGTTACCCAATAACGAGCCTTTACGGACCACTAAGACCCCTTATACCTCAATTACACACAATAAGGTCTAATTAGACTCATTATGACCCATTTACTCCCATTATGACCAATTACGGACATTTAGAAGACACAAACCCCTGGTACCCACGAAGAACAAATGACACAATAACGAGCCATTACGGACCACTAAGACCCGTTATACCTCAATTACACACAATAAGGTCTAATCAAACTCATTATGACCCATTTACTCCCATTATGACCAATTAGGGTCGATAAGAAGACACAAACCCCTTATACCCACGAAAACCAAAATGATGCTATAACGAGCCATTACGGACCACTAAGACTCGTTATACCTCAATTACACACAATAAGGTCGAATCAGACTCATTATGACCCATTTACTCCCATTATGACCAATTAGGGCCGTTATGAAGACACAAACCCCTTATACAGACGAAGACCAAAATTACACAATAACGAGCCATTACGGATCACTAAGACCTGTTATACCTCATTTACACCCAATAAGGACTAATCAAACTCGTTACGACCCATTTACTCCATTTATGACCAACTAGACTCGTTAAGGAGACACAAACCCCTTATACCCACGATACCCAAAATGATGCAATAACGAGCCATTATGGACCACTAAGACCCATTATACCTCATTTACACCCAATAAGGTCTAATCAAACTAGTTATGAACCAGTTACTCCCTTGTGACCAATTAGACTCGTTAAAGAGACACAAACCCCTTATACCCACTAATACCCAGATTACCCAAGAACGAGCCATTACGAACCACTAAGATCCCTTATACCTCAATTACTCCGAATAAGATCTAATCAGACTCATGATGACCCATTTACTCCCATTATAACCAATTACGTTCGTGAAGAAGACACAAACCCCTTATACCCATGAACACCAAAATTAACCAATAACGAGCCATTACCGACAACTAAGACCCGTTATACCTCAATTACAACCAATAAGGTCTAATCAGACTCATTATGACCAATTAGAGTCGTTAAAAAGACACAAACCCCTTATAACCGCGAAGACCAAATTCACCCAATAACGAGCCATTACGTATCACTAAGACCTATTATACCTCAATTGCACCAAATAAGTTCTAATCAGACTCATTATGACTCATTTGCTCACATTATGACCAATTAGGCTCGTTTAAGGAGAAAGAAATCTCTTATACACACGAAGACCAAGATTACCCAACAACGAGCCTAATTACACCAAATAAGGTCAAATCAGACTCATTCTGACCAATTTACTCCCATTATGACCAATTAGACTCGATAAGGAGACTTAAACACCCTATACCCACGAAGACCAAGGTTACCCAATAACGAGCCATTACGGACCACTAAGACCCGTTATACCTCAATTACACACAATAACGTCTAATCAGACTCATTATGACCCACATACTCCCATTATGACCAGTTAGGGTCGTTAAGAAAACACAAACCCTTATACCCACGAAGACCAAAATTACCCAACAACGAGCCATTATCGACAACTAAGACCCGTTATACCTCAATTACACTCAATAAGGTCTAATCAGACTCATTATGACCCATTTACTCCCATTATGATCAATTAGGGTTGTTAAGAAGACACAAACCCCTTGTACCCTTGAAGACCAAAATTAACCAATAACGAGCCATTATCAACAACTAAGACCCGTTATACCTCAATTATACCCAATAAGGTCAAATAAGACTCATTATGACCAATTAGATTCGTAAAGAAGACAAACCCCTTATACCCACGAAGACCAAAATGGCGCAATAACGAGCCATTACGGACCACTAAGACCCATTGTACCTCAATTGCACGAAAAAAATTCTAGTTAGACTCATTATGACCTAGTTACTCCCTTTGTGAGCAATTAGACTCGTTAAGGAGACACAAATCCCTTATACCCACGAAGACCAAAATTATACAATAACGAGTCATTACGGACCACTAGGACCTGTTATACCTCATTTACACCCAATTAGGGTCGTTAAGAAGAGATAAACCCCATTTACCCACGAATACCCATATTACCCAATAACGAGCCATTACGGACCACTAAGACCCCTTATACCTCAATTACACCCAATAAGGTCTAATCACATTCGTTATGACCTACTTACTCCATTTATGACCATTTAGACTCATTAAGGAGACACATACCCATTATACCCACGAAGACCAAAATTAACCAATAACGAGCCACTACGGACCACAAAGACCTGTTATACCTCATTTACACCAAATAAGGTCTAATCAAACTCGTTATTACCTACTTACTCCCTTTATGACCAATTACTCTCGTTAAGGAGACACGAACCCCTTATACCCACGAAAACCAAAATGACGCAATAACGAGCCATTACAGACAACTAAGACCCGTTATACCTCAATTACACCCAATAAGGTCTAATCAAACTCGTTATGACCAAGTTACTCCCTTTGTGACCAATTAGACTCGTTAAGGAGACACAAACCCCTTATACCCACGATGATCAAGGTTACCCAATAACGAGCCATTACGGACCACTAAGACCCGTTATACCTCAATTACACCTAATAAGGTCTAATCATACTCATTATGACCCACTTACTCCCATTATGACCATTTAGATTCGTTAAGAAGACATAAACCCTTTATACCCATGAAGACCAAAATTACCAAATAACAAGCCATTACCGACAACTAAGACCCGTTATACCCCACTTACATCCAATAAGGTCTAATCAGACTCATTATGACCAATTAAAGTCGTTAAAGAGACACATACCGCTTATACCCACGAAGACCAAGGTTACCCAATAACGAGCCTTTACGGACCACTAAGACCCCTTATACCTCAATTACACACAATAAGGTCTAATTAGACTCATTATGACCCATTTACTCCCATTATGACCAATTACGGACATTTAGAAGACACAAACCCCTGGTACCCACGAAGAACAAATGACACAATAACGAGCCATTACGGACCACTAAGACCCGTTATACCTCAATTACACACAATAAGGTCTAATCAAACTCATTATGACCCATTTACTCCCATTATGACCAATTAGGGTAGTTAAGAAGACACAAACCCCTTATACCCACGAAAACCAAAATGATGCTATAACGAGCCATTACGGACCACTAAGACTCGTTATACCTCAATTACACACAATAAGGTCGAATCAGACTCATTATGACCCATTTACTCCCATTATGACCAATTAGGACCGTTATGAAGACACAAATCCCTGGTACCCACGAAGAACAAATGACACAATAACGAGCCATTACGGACCACTAAGACCCGTTATACCTCAATTACACACAATAAGGTCTAATCAAACTCATTATGACCCATTTACTCCCATTATGACCAATTAGGGTCGTTAAGAAGACACAAACCCCTTATACCCATGAACACCAAATATAACCAATAACGAGCCATTACCGACAACTAGAACCCGTTATACCTCAATTACAACCAATAAGGTCTAATTAGACTCATTATGACCAATTAGAGTCGTTAAGAAGACACAAACCCCTTATAACCGCGAAGACCAAATTCACCCAATAACGAGTCATTACGTACCACTAAGACCTATTATACCTCAATTGCACCAAATAAGTTCTAATCAGACTCATTATGACTCATTTGCTCACATTATGACCAATTAGGCTCGTTTAAGGAGAAAGAAATCTCTTATACACACGAAGACCAAGATTACCCAACAACGAGCCTAATTACACCTAATAAGGTCAAATCAGACTCATTCTGACCCATTTACTCCCATTATGACCAATTAGACTCGATAAGGAGACTTAAACACCCTATACCCACGAAGACCAAGGTTACCCAATAACGAGCCAATACGGACCACTAAGACCCGTTATACCTCAATTACACACAATAACGTCTAATCAGACTCATTATGACCCACATACTCCCATTATGACCAGTTAGGGTCGTTAAGAAAACACAAACCCCTTATACCCACGAAGACCAAAATTACCCAACAACGAGCCATTATCGACAACTAAGACCCGTTATACCTCAATTACACTCAATAAGGTCTAATCAGACTCATTATGACCCATTTACTCCCATTATGATCAATTAGGGTTGTTAAGAAGACACAAACCCCTTGTACCCTTGAAGACCAAAATTAACCAATAACGAGCCATTATCAACAACTAAGACCCGTTATACCTCAATTATACCCAATAAGGTCAAACAAGACTCATTATGACCAATTAGAGTCGTTAAGAACACAAACCCCTTATACCCACGAAGACCAAAATGGCGCAATAACGAGCCATTACGGACCACTAAGACCCATTGTACCTCAATTGCACCAAAAAAATTCTAGTTAGACTCATTATGACCTAGTTACTCCCTTTGTGAGCAATTAGACTCGTTAAGGAGACACAAATCCCTTATACCCACGAAGACCAAAATTATACAATAACGAGTCATTACGGACCACTAGGACCTGTTGCATTTACACCCAATTAGGGTCGTTAAGAAGAGATAAACCCCATTTACCCACGAATACCCATATTACCCAATAACGAGCCATTACGGACCACTAAGACCCCTTATACCTCAATTACACCCAATAAGGTCTAATCACATTCGTTATGACCTACTTACTCCATTTATGACCATTTAGACTCATTAAGGAGACACATACCCATTATACCCACGAAGACCAAAATTAACCAATAACGAGCCACTACGGACCACAAAGACCTGTTATACCTCATTTACACCAAATAAGGTCTAATCAAACTCGTTATTACCTACTTACTCCCTTTATGACCAATTACTCTCGTTAAGGAGACACAAACCCCTTATACCCACGAAAACCAAAATGACGCAATAACGAGCCATTACAGACAACTAAGACCCGTTATACCTCAATTACACCCAATAAGGTCTAATCAAACTCGTTATGACCAAGTTACTCCCTTTGTGACCAATTAGACTCGTTAAGGAGACACAAACCCCTTATACCCACGATGATTAAGGTTACCCAATAACGAGCCATTACGGACCACTAAGACCCGTTATACCTCAATTACACCTAATAAGGTCTAATCATACTCATTATGACCCACTTACTCCCATTATGACCATTTAGATTCGTTAAGAAGACATAAACCCTTTATACCCATGAAGACCAAAATTACCAAATAACAAGCCATTACCGACAACTAAGACCCGTTATACCCCATTTACATCCAATAAGGTCTAATCAGACTCATTATGACCAATTAAAGTCGTTAAAGAGACACATACCGCTTATACCCACGAAGACCAAGGTTACCCAATAACGAGCCATTACGGACCACTAAGACCCCTTATACCTCAATTACACACAATAAGGTCTAATTAGACTCATTATGACCCATTTACTCCCATTATGACCAATTACGGACATTTAGAAGACACAAACCCCTGGTACCCGAAGAACAAATGACACAATAACGAGCCATTACGGACCACTAAGACCCGTTATACCTCAATTACACACAATAACGTCTAATCAGACTCATTATGACCCACATACTCCCATTATGACCAGTTAGGGTCGTTAAGAAGACACAAACCCCTTATACCCACGAAAACCAAAATGATGCTATAACGAGCCATTACGGACCACTAAGACTCGTTATACCTCAATTACACACAATAAGGTCGAATCAGACTCATTATGACCCATTTACTCCCATTATGACCAATTAGGGCCGTTATGAAGACACAAACCCCTTATACAGACGAAGACCAAAATTACACAATAGCGAGCCATTACGGATCACTAAGACCTGTTATACCTCATTTACACCCAATAAGGACTAATCAAACTCGTTACGACCCATTTACTCCATTTATGACCAACTAGACTCGTTAAGGAGACACAAACCCCTTATACCCACGATACCCAAAATGATGCAATAACGAGCCATTATGGACCACTAAGACCCATTATAACTCATTTACACCCAATAAGGTCTAATCAAACTCGTTATGAACCAGTTACTCCCTTGTGACCAATTAGACTCGTTAAAGAGACACAAACCCCTTATACCCACTAATACCCAGATTACCCAAGAACGAGCCATTACGAACCACTAAGATCCCTTATACCTCAATTACTCCGAATAAGATCTAATCAGACTCATGATGACCCATTTACTCCCATTATAACCAATTACGTTCGTTAAGAAGACACAAACCCCTTATACCCATGAACACCAAAATTAACCAATAACGAGCCATTACCGACAACTAAGACCCGTTATACCTCAATTACAACCAATAAGGTCTAATCAGACTCATTATGACCAATTAGAGTCGTTAAGAAGACACAAACCCCTTATAACCGCGAAGACCAAATTCACCCAATAACGAGCCATTACGTACCACTAAGACCTATTATACCTCAATTGCACCAAATAAGTTCTAATCAGACTCATTATGACTCATTTGCTCACATTATGACCAATTAGGCTCGTTTAAGGAGAAAGAAATCTCTTATACACACGAAGACCAAGATTACCCAACAACGAGCCTAATTACACCTAATAAGGTCAAATCAGACTCATTCTGACCCATTTACTCCCATTATGACCAATTAGACTCGATAAGGAGACTTAAACACCCAATACCCACGAAGACCAAGGTTACCCAATAACGAGCCAATACGGACCACTAAGACCCGTTATACCTCAATTACACACAATAACGTCTAATCAGACTCATTATGACCCACATACTCCCATTATGACCAGTTAGGGTCGTTAAGAAAACACAAACCCCTTATACCCACGAAGACCAAAATTACCCAACAACGAGCCATTATCGACAACTAAGACCCGTTATACCTCAATTACACTCAATAAGGTCTAATCAGACTCATTATGACCCATTTACTCCCATTATGACCAGTTAGGGTCGTTAAGAAAACACAAACCCCTTATACCCACGAAGACCAAAATTACCCAACAACGAGCCATTATCGAGTGATCAAGGAGAAAAAGCATAGGAATCAGATTACTTCTGTGAGTGATCGTGATGGAATTTTTTACTATGGTGAGGATATTCCTACGGCTTTTGTGGGTCACTTTAAGAATATTTTGGGGCATTCTGATCCTATGGTGCACCCGAATATGGAAGAATTCGTGTTTGTTCCCAAGCTTTCGGTAGGTGATGCAAATGTGATGATTAGACCGTTCACAAATGACGATATAAGAGTGGCCCTTGCTCAAATCGGTAATGATAAGTCCCCGGAGTCGGATGGTTTTTCTGCCAAATTCTTTAAAGCTGCTTGGAGCATTGTCGGTACTGAGGTTAGTCTTGCTATTCATAATTTCTTTTATCGTGGCTGGCTTGCTAAGGAATTAAACCATACTTTTCTTTGTTTAATTCCGAAAGTCCCAAATGCTTCCAAGGTGACGGAGTTTAGACCCATATCTTGTTGTACGGTTATTTACAAGATTATTAGTAAAATGATTGTTAACCGAATGAAGGATTATCTGGATGGTATTATTAGTCAGACGCAATCGGCTTTTATTCCGGGCCGTAAGATTTCTGATAATATTCTTATGGCGCATGAGCTTGTTGCGGGGTATCAACGAGATAGTGGCCCTCCTCGTTGTGCTTTTAAAATTGACATCCAAAAAGCTTATGACATGGTGGATTGGAATTTTTTGCTGGCTATGTTGGAGGGGCTCGGATTCCATATGGCTCTTATTAGATGGATAAAGGAGATGGTCACTTCTACGTCCTTCTCGGTTTCTGTTAATGGGGAGTCGTGGGGTTTCTTTAAAGGCGGTCGTGGTCTAAGACAAGGGGACCCGTTGTCGCCATACTTATTCACGATAATAATGGAAGGCTTCTCTATGTTATTTAAGAAGTGTATCCAAGAGGCAGCCGAATTTGGGTACCATAAGGATTGTGATGTTCTACAAATTACTCACTTGTGTTTCGCGGATGATTTGTTTGTTTTCACAAGAGGTGATGTGGATTCGGTTCTTGTTCTCAAAAAAGCTTTAGATATTTTTAAGACCAAATCAGGCCTCTCGCCTAGTCTTGACAAAAGTGAGGTTTTTTTTGGGAATGTCTCTGAGCAATCGCGTTTGGCTATTCTTGATTGTCTTCCATTTCGCCATGGAATTTTTCCTATCAGATATCTGGGAGTCCCTCTCTCCCCTGTTCGGCTTAAAGTGGCAGATTTTGATGTTCTTATTTCTAAAGTGCATGCTCGCATTCATAATTGGAAGAATAAATTTCTGTCCTATGTTGGGAGAAGACAGTTGATTCTTTCGGTTCTTGCTTCGTTACATTTATATTGGATGTCTACTTTCTTGATTCCGTCGGGGGTTATTCATAAATTGGAGGCATTATTTAGAAAGTTTCAATGGGCTCAAGGTGAGTCTTCTAAAGGTAAATGCAAGGTTGCTTGGGATTTGATTTGTAGGCCGATTGCTAATGGTGGTTTAGGTATTCGGCGGCTAACGGTTTGGAATCGGGCAATGCTTGCTAAGCACTCGTGGGATATTCTCACTCGACGGTCCTCGTTATGGGTGAGGTGGGTTTACTTGTATTGTCTGAGTGACGATCACTTTTGGTTGGTCCGAAAGAGTTCCAGGTGGTCTTGGATAATGCGTAAGATTCTGGATATGAGGCCTTTTGTTAGAGATCATATGAAGATAATAGTTGGTAATGGTGCCCGTACAAGAGCTTGGGAGGATTGGTGGGGGCCGATTGGTACGTTATCTTCGATTATCTCCAACCGGTTTCTAAGTGATAATGGGTTCTCGCAGCTTTGACACTCTTGATGATGTGGTTGATCGATTCCCTAATGGTTGGCCGAATGAGTGGATAAATCGGTATAGTCCTCTTCAAAATTCTCCTTTGCCAGTTCTTGACCAATCTTGTGAGGATAAATGGAGGTGGATTGATGTGCATGGGAATCTGGTGGATTTTTCAGTTAAGGTGGCGTATGAAGTGTTCGTGGGCGTTCTTCAAACTACTCCTTGGGCCAAATCGGTGTGGTTTAAGGGGTTTATTCCCAAGCATGCCTTTTGCTTATGGATGGCATGTCATGGTCGGCTCACTACTCAAGACCGCATGGTGTCTTGGGATAGCGCCAATGCGGATCTTCGGTGCTCGTTGTGTGAATCTTGCATGGATTCTCATAACCACTTATTTTTCGAATGCTCTTACTCTTCGCAGGTTTGGAGTGAGATCAAAGCTTTGGGACACATAGAGACTTGGCCAAACTCTTGGGACCAAATTGTTGGAAGACTTTTTGATTTATCGACAACGCCTAAGTTCATTAAACGTAATTTATTCATTGCAGCTGCCGTGTTTTTTATTTGGCGTGAGAGAAATGATCGCCTTTTCCGGTCTGCTAGATGTACGACTGAACAGCTTGTGGTTCAGATTCGTGACGTGGTTCGCATGCGGCTCATTTGGAAGTTGAAATCCAGGCACCTTATGGGTGATGACTAGCGCTATGTTTTTTCTGAAGATCTTTGGGGATTTGGCTGATTGTGTTGTGGTGTTCTGTTTTTGTATCTTCGTTTTCTCGCTTTTTGTGTCGATTAGCTTGTGTCTGTTCTGGTTGGTTGTTGCGTGGTATGGGGTGATGTGTGAGTTTTTAGCCTTCTGGGCTTGGTTGTAGCGTTACTCTTGTTTTGTTTTGTTTGTTTTGTCTTATTAATTGCCTGGAGTTTCTCCTTTCAAAAAAAAAAACGAGCCATTATCGACAACTAAGACCCGTTATACCTCAATTACACTCAATAAGGTCTAATCAGACTCATTATGACCCATTTACTCCCATTATGATCAATTAGGGTTGTTAAGAAGACACAAACCCCTTGTACCCTAGAAGACCAAAATTAACCAATAACGAGCCATTATCAACAACTAAGACCCGTTATACCTCAATTATACCCAATAAGGTCAAATAAGACTCATTATGACCAATTAGAGTCGTTAAGAAGACAAACCCCTTATACCCACGAAGACCAAAATGGCGCAATAACGAGCCATTACGGACCACTAAGACCCATTGTACCTCAATTGCACCAAAAAAATTCTAGTTAGACTCATTATGACCTAGTTACTCCCTTTGTGAGCAATTAGACTCGTTATGGAGACACAAATCCCTTATACCCACGAAGACCAAAATTATACAATAACGAGTCATTACGGACCACTAGGACTTATACCTCATTTACACCCAATTAGGGTCGTTAAGAAGAGATAAACCCCATTTACCCACGAATACCCATATTACACAATAACGAGCCATTACGGACCACTAAGACCCCTTATACCTCAATTACACCCAATAAGGTCTAATCACATTCGTTATGACCTACTTACTCCATTTATGACCATTTAGACTCATTAAGGAGACACATACCCATTATACCCACGAAGACCAAAATTAACCAATAACGAGCCACTACGGACCACAAAGACCTGTTATACCTCATTTACACCAAATAAGGTCTAATCAAACTCGTTATTACCTACTTACTCCCTTTATGACCAATTACTCTCGTTAAGGAGACACAAACCCCTTATACCCACGAAAACCAAAATGACGCAATAACGAGCCATTACAAACAACTAAGACCCGTTATACCTCAATTACACCCAATAAGGTCTAATCAAACTCGTTATGACCAAGTTACTCCCTTTGTGACCAATTAGACTCGTTAAGGAGACACAAACCCCTTATACCCACGATGATCAAGGTTACCCAATAACGAGCCATTACGGACCACTAAGACCCGTTATACCTCAATTACACCTGATAAGGTCTAATCATACTCATTATGACCCACTTACTCCCATTATGACCATTTAGATTCGTTAAGAAGACTTATCCCTTTATACCCATGAAAGACCAAAATTACCAAATAACAAGCCATTACCGACAACTAAGACCCGTTATACCCCAATTACATCCAATAAGGTCTAATCAGACTCATTATGACCAATTAAAGTCGTTAAAGAGACACATACCGCTTATACCCACGAAGACCAAGGTTACCCAATAACGAGCCATTACGGACCACTAAGACACCTTATACCTCAATTACACACAATAAGGTCTAATTAGACCCATTATGACCCATTTACTCCCATTATGACCAATTACGGACATTTAGAAGACACAAACCCCTTATACAGACGAAGACCAAAATTACACAATAACGAGCCATTACGGATCACTAAGACCTGTTATACCTCATTTACACCCAATAAGGACTAATCAAACTCGTTACGACCCATTTACTCCATTTATGACCAACTAGACTCGTTAAGGAGACACAAACCCCTTATACCACGATACCCAAAATGATGCAATAACGAGCCATTATGGACCACTAAGACCCATTATACCTCATTTACACCCAATAAGGTCTAATCAAACTAGTTATGAACCAGTTACTCCCTTGTGACCAATTAGACTCGTTAAAGAGACACAAACCCCTTATACCCACTAATACCCAGATTACCCAAGAACGAGCCATTACGAACCACTAAGATCCCTTATACCTCAATTACTCCGAATAAGATCTAATCAGACTCATGATGACCCATTTACTCCCATTATAACCAATTACGTTCGTTAAGAAGACACAAACCCCTTATACCCATGAACACCAAAATTAACCAATAACGAGCCATTACCGACAACTAAGACCCGTTATACCTCAATTACAACCAATAAGGTCTAATCAGACTCATTATGACCAATTAGAGTCGTTAAAAAGACACAAACCCCTTATAACCGCGAAGACCAAATTCACCCAATAACGAGCCATTACGTATCACTAAGACCTATTATACCTCAATTGCACCAAATAAGTTCTAATCAGACTCATTATGACTCATTTGCTCACATTATGACCAATTAGGCTCGTTTAAGGAGAAAGAAATCTCTTATACACACGAAGACCAAGATTACCCAACAACGAGCCTAATTACACCAAATAAGGTCAAATCAGACTCATTCTGACCAATTTACTCCCATTATGACCAATTAGACTCGATAAGGAGACTTAAACACCCTATACCCACGAAAACCAAGGTTACCCAATAACGAGCCATTACGGACCACTAAGACCCGTTTATACCTCAATTACACACAATAACGTCTAATCAGACTCATTATGACCCACATACTCCCATTATGACCAGTTAGGGTCGTTAAGAAAACACAAACCCTTATACCCACGAAGACCAAAATTACCCAACAACGAGCCATTATCGACAACTAAGACCCGTTATACCTCAATTACACTCAATAAGGTCTAATCAGACTCATTATGACCCATTTACTCCCATTATGATCAATTAGGGTTGTTAAGAAGACACAAACCCCTTGTACCCTTGAAGACCAAAATTAACCAATAACGAGCCATTATCAACAACTAAGACCCGTTATACCTTAATTATACCCAATAAGGTCAAATAAGACTCATTATGACCAATTAGATTCGTAAAGAAGACAAACCCCTTATACCCACGAAGACCAAAATGGCGCAATAACGAGCCATTACGGACCACTAAGACCCATTGTACCTCAATTGCACGAAAAAAATTCTAGTTAGACTCATTATGACCTAGTTACTCCCTTTGTGAGCAATTAGACTCGTTAAGGAGACACAAATCCCTTATACCCACGAAGACCAAAATTATACAATAACGAGTCATTACGGACCACTAGGACCTGTTATACCTCATTTACACCCAATTAGGGTCGTTAAGAAGAGATAAACCCCATTTACCCACGAATACCCATATTACCCAATAACGAGCCATTACGGACCACTAAGACCCCTTATACCTCAATTACACCCAATAAGGTCTAATCACATTCGTTATGACCTACTTACTCCATTTATGACCATTTAGACTCATTAAGGAGACACATACCCATTATACCCACGAAGACCAAAATTAACCAATAACGAGCCACTACGAACCACAAAGACCTGTTATACCTCATTTACACCAAATAAGGTCTAATCAAACTCGTTATTACCTACTTACTCCCTTTATGACCAATTACTCTCGTTAAGGAGACACGAACCCCTTATACCCACGAAAACCAAAATGACGCAATAACGAGCCATTACAGACAACTAAGACCCGTTATACCTCAATTACACCCAATAAGGTCTAATCAAACTCGTTATGACCAAGTTACTCCCTTTGTGACCAATTAGACTCGTTAAGGAGACACAAACCCCTTATACCCACGATGATCAAGGTTACCCAATAACGAGCCATTACGGACCACTAAGACCCGTTATACCTCAATTACACCTAATAAGGTCTAATCATACTCATTATGACCCACTTACTCCCATTATGACCATTTAGATTCGTTAAGAAGACATAAACCCTTTATACCCATGAAGACCAAAATTACCAAATAACAAGCCATTACCGACAACTAAGACCCGTTATACCCCAATTACATCCAATAAGGTCTAATCAGACTCATTATGACCAATTAAAGTCGTTAAAGAGACACATACCGCTTATACCCACGAAGACCAAGGTTACCCAATAACGAGCCTTTACGGACCACTAAGACCCCTTATACCTCAATTACACACAATAAGGTCTAATTAGACTCATTATGACCCATTTACTCCCATTATGACCAATTACGGACATTTAGAAGACACAAACCCCTGGTACCCACGAAGAACAAATGACACAATAACGAGCCATTACGGACCACTAAGACCCGTTATACCTCAATTACACACAATAAGGTCTAATCAAACTCATTATGACCCATTTACTCCCATTATGACCAATTAGGGTCGATAAGAAGACACAAACCCCTTATACCCACGAAAACCAAAATGATGCTATAACGAGCCATTACGGACCACTAAGACTCGTTATACCTCAATTACACACAATAAGGTCGAATCAGACTCATTATGACCCATTTACTCCCATTATGACCAATTAGGGCCGTTATGAAGACACAAACCCCTTATACAGACGAAGACCAAAATTACACAATAACGAGCCATTACGGATCACTAAGACCTGTTATACCTCATTTACACCCAATAAGGACTAATCAAACTCGTTACGACCCATTTACTCCATTTATGACCAACTAGACTCGTTAAGGAGACACAAACCCCTTATACCCACGATACCCAAAATGATGCAATAACGAGCCATTATGGACCACTAAGACCCATTATACCTCATTTACACCCAATAAGGTCTAATCAAACTAGTTATGAACCAGTTACTCCCTTGTGACCAATTAGACTCGTTAAAGAGACACAAACCCCTTATACCCACTAATACCCAGATTACCCAAGAACGAGCCATTACGAACCACTAAGATCCCTTATACCTCAATTACTCCGAATAAGATCTAATCAGACTCATGATGACCCATTTACTCCCATTATAACCAATTACGTTCGTGAAGAAGACACAAACCCCTTATACCCATGAACACCAAAATTAACCAATAACGAGCCATTACCGACAACTAAGACCCGTTATACCTCAATTACAACCAATAAGGTCTAATCAGACTCATTATGACCAATTAGAGTCGTTAAAAAGACACAAACCCCTTATAACCGCGAAGACCAAATTCACCCAATAACGAGCCATTACGTATCACTAAGACCTATTATACCTCAATTGCACCAAATAAGTTCTAATCAGACTCATTATGACTCATTTGCTCACATTATGACCAATTAGGCTCGTTTAAGGAGAAAGAAATCTCTTATACACACGAAGACCAAGATTACCCAACAACGAGCCTAATTACACCAAATAAAGTCAAATCAGACTCATTCTGACCAATTTACTCCCATTATGACCAATTAGACTCGATAAGGAGACTTAAACACCCTATACCCACGAAGACCAAGGTTACCCAATAACGAGCCATTACGGACCACTAAGACCCGTTATACCTCAATTACACACAATAACGTCTAATCAGACTCATTATGACCCACATACTCCCATTATGACCAGTTAGGGTCGTTAAGAAAACACAAACCCTTATACCCACGAAGACCAAAATTACCCAACAACGAGCCATTATCGACAACTAAGACCCGTTATACCTCAATTACACTCAATAAGGTCTAATCAGACTCATTATGACCCATTTACTCCCATTATGATCAATTAGGGTTGTTAAGAAGACACAAACCCCTTGTACCCTTGAAGACCAAAATTAACCAATAACGAGCCATTATCAACAACTAAGACCCGTTATACCTCAATTATACCCAATAAGGTCAAATAAGACTCATTATGACCAATTAGATTCGTAAAGAAGACAAACCCCTTATACCCACGAAGACCAAAATGGCGCAATAACGAGCCATTACGGACCACTAAGACCCATTGTACCTCAATTGCACGAAAAAAATTCTAGTTAGACTCATTATGACCTAGTTACTCCCTTTGTGAGCAATTAGACTCGTTAAGGAGACACAAATCCCTTATACCCACGAAGACCAAAATTATACAATAACGAGTCATTACGGACCACTAGGACCTGTTATACCTCATTTACACCCAATTAGGGTCGTTAAGAAGAGATAAACCCCATTTACCCACGAATACCCATATTACCCAATAACGAGCCATTACGGACCACTAAGACCCCTTATACCTCAATTACACCCAATAAGGTCTAATCACATTCGTTATGACCTACTTACTCCATTTATGACCATTTAGACTCATTAAGGAGACACATACCCATTATACCCACGAAGACCAAAATTAACCAATAACGAGCCACTACGGACCACAAAGACCTGTTATACCTCATTTACACCAAATAAGGTCTAATCAAACTCGTTATTACCTACTTACTCCCTTTATGACCAATTACTCTCGTTAAGGAGACACGAACCCCTTATACCCACGAAAACCAAAATGACGCAATAACGAGCCATTACAGACAACTAAGACCCGTTATACCTCAATTACACCCAATAAGGTCTAATCAAACTCGTTATGACCAAGTTACTCCCTTTGTGACCAATTAGACTCGTTAAGGAGACACAAACCCCTTATACCCACGATGATCAAGGTTACCCAATAACGAGCCATTACGGACCACTAAGACCCGTTATACCTCAATTACACCTAATAAGGTCTAATCATACTCATTATGACCCACTTACTCCCATTATGACCATTTAGATTCGTTAAGAAGACATAAACCCTTTATACCCATGAAGACCAAAATTACCAAATAACAAGCCATTACCGACAACTAAGACCCGTTATACCCCACTTACATCCAATAAGGTCTAATCAGACTCATTATGACCAATTAAAGTCGTTAAAGAGACACATACCGCTTATACCCACGAAGACCAAGGTTACCCAATAACGAGCCTTTACGGACCACTAAGACCCCTTATACCTCAATTACACACAATAAGGTCTAATTAGACTCATTATGACCCATTTACTCCCATTATGACCAATTACGGACATTTAGAAGACACAAACCCCTGGTACCCACGAAGAACAAATGACACAATAACGAGCCATTACGGACCACTAAGACCCGTTATACCTCAATTACACACAATAAGGTCTAATCAAACTCATTATGACCCATTTACTCCCATTATGACCAATTAGGGTAGTTAAGAAGACACAAACCCCTTATACCCACGAAAACCAAAATGATGCTATAACGAGCCATTACGGACCACTAAGACTCGTTATACCTCAATTACACACAATAAGGTCGAATCAGACTCATTATGACCCATTTACTCCCATTATGACCAATTAGGACCGTTATGAAGACACAAACCGTTATACAGACGAAGACCAAAATTACACAATAACGAGCCATTACGGATCACTAAGACCTGTTATACCTCATTTACACCCAATAAGGACTAATCAAACTCGTTACGACCCATTTACTCCATTTATGACCAACTAGACTCGTTAAGGAGACACAAACCCCTTATACCCACGATACCCAAAATGATGCAATAACGAGCCATTATGGACCACTAAGACCCATTATACCTCATTTACACCCAATAAGGTCTAATCAAACTAGTTATGAACCAGTTACTCCCTTGTGACCAATTAGACTCGTTAAAGAGACACAAACCCCTTATACCCACTAATACCCAGATTACCCAAGAACGAGCCATTACAAACCACTAAGATCCCTTATACCTCAATTACTCCGAATAAGATCTAATCAGACTCATGAAGACCCATTTACTCCCATTATAACCAATTACGTTCGTGAAGAAGACACAAACCCCTTATACCCATGAACACCAAAATTAACCAATAACGAGCCATTACCGACAACTAAGACCCGTTATACCTCAATTACAACCAATAAGGTCTAATCAGACTCATTATGACCAATTAGAGTCGTTAAAAAGACACAAACCCCTTATAACCGCGAAGACCAAATTCACCCAATAACGAGCCATTACGTATCACTAAGACCTATTATACCTCAATTGCACCAAATAAGTTCTAATCAGACTCATTATGACTCATTTGCTCACATTATGACCAATTAGGCTCGTTTAAGGAGAAAGAAATCTCTTATACATACGAAGACCAAGATTACCCAACAACGAGCCTAATTACACCTAATAAGGTCAAATCAGACTCATTCTGACAAATTTACTCCCATTATGACCAATTAGACTCGATAAGGAGACTTAAACACCCTATACCCACGAAGACCAAGGTTACCCAATAACGAGCCATTACGGACCACTAAGACCCGTTATACCTCAATTACACACAATAACGTCTAATCAGACTCATTATGACCCACATACTCCCATTATGACCAGTTAGGGTTGTTAAGAAAACACAAACCCCATATACCCACGAAGACCAAAATTACCCAACAACGAGCCATTATCGACAACTAAGACCCGTTATACCTCAATTACACTCAATAAGGTCTAATCAGACTCATTATGACCCATTTACTCCCATTATGATCAATTAGGGTTGTTAAGAAGACACAAACCCCTTGTACCCTTGAAGACCAAAATTAACCAATAACGAGCCATTATCAACAACTAAGACCCGTTATACCTCAATTATACCCAATAAGGTCAAATAAGACTCATTATGACCAATTAGAGTCGTTAAGAAGACAAACCCCTTATACCCACGAAGACCAAAATGGCGCAATAACGAGCCATTACGGACCACTAAGACCCATTGTACCTCAATTGCACGAAAAAAATTCTAGTTAGACTCATTATGACCTAGTTACTCCCTTTGTGAGCAATTAGACTCGTTAAGGAGACACAAATCCCTTATACCCACGAAGACCAAAATTATACAATAACGAGTCATTACGGACCACTAGGACCTGTTATACCTCATTTACACCCAATTAGGGTCGTTAAGAAGAGATAAACCCCATTTACCCACGAATACCCATATTACCCAATAACGAGCCATTACGGACCACTAAGACCCCTTATACCTCAATTACACCCAATAAGGTCTAATCACATTCGTTATGACCTACTTACTCCATTTATGACCATTTATACTCATTAAGGAGACACATACCCATTATACCCACGAAGACCAAAATTAACCAATAACGAGCCACTACGGACCACAAAGACCTGTTATACCTCATTTACACCAAATAAGGTCTAATCAAACTCGTTATTACCTACTTACTCCCTTTATGACCAATTACTCTCTTTAAGGAGACACGAACCCCTTATACCCACGAAAACCAAAATGACGCAATAACGAGCCATTACAGACAACTAAGACCCGTTATACCTCAATTACACCCAATAAGGTCTAATCAAACTCGTTATGACCAAGTTACTCCCTTTGTGACCAATTAGGCTCGTTAAGGAGACACAACCCCTTATACCCACGATGATCAAGGTTACCCAATAACGAGCCATTACGGACCACTAAGACCCGTTATACCTCAATTACACCTAATAAGGTCTAATCATACTCATTATGACCCACTTACTCCCATTATGACCATTTAGATTCGTTAAGAAGACATAAACCCTTTATACCCATGAAGACCAAAATTACCAAATAACAAGCCATTACCGACAACTAAGACCCGTTATACCCCAATTACATCCAATAAGGTCTATAATCAGACTCATTATGACCAATTAAAGTCGTTAAAGAGACACATACCGCTTATACCCACGAAGACCAAGGTTACCCAATAACGAGCCATTACGGACCACTAAGACCCCTTATACCTCAATTACACACAATAAGGTCTAATTAGACTCATTATGACCCATTTACTCCCATTATGACCAATTACGGACATTTAGAAGACACAAACCCCTGGTACCCACGAAGAACAAATGACACAATAACGAGCCATTACGGACCACTAAGACCCCTTATACCTCAATTACACACAATAAGGTCTAATTAGACTCATTATGACCCATTTACTCCCATTATGACCAATTACGGACATTTAGAAGACACAAACCCCTGGTACCCACGAAGAACAAATGACACAATAACGAGCCATTACGGACCACTAAGACCCCTTATACCTCAATTACACACAATAAGGTCTAATTAGACTCATTATGACCCATTTACTCCCATTATGACCAATTACGGACATTTAGAAGACACAAACCCCTGGTACCCACGAAGAACAAATGACACAATAACGAGCCATTACGGACCACTAAGACCCGTTATACCTCAATTACACACAATAAGGTCTAATCAAACTCATTATGACCCATTTACTCCCATTATGACCAATTAGGGTCGATAAGAAGACACAAACCCCTTATACCCACGAAAACCAAAATGATGCTATAACGAGCCATTACGGACCACTAAGACTCGTTATACCTCAATTACACACAATAAGGTCGAATCAGACTCATTATGACCCATTTACTCCCATTATGACCAATTAGGGCCGTTATGAAGACACAAACCCCTTATACAGACGAAGACCAAAATTACACAATAACGAGCCATTACGGATCACTAAGACCTGTTATACCTCATTTACACCCAATAAGGACTAATCAAACTCGTTACGACCCATTTACTCCATTTATGACCAACTAGACTCGTTAAGGAGACACAAACCCCTTATACCCACGATACCCAAAATGATGCAATAACGAGCCATTATGGACCACTAAGACCCCTTATACCTCAATTACACCCAATAAGGTCTAATCACATTCGTTATGACCTACTTACTCCATTTATGACCATTTAGACTCATTAAGGAGACACATACCCATTATACCCACGAAGACCAAAATTAACCAATAACGAGCCACTACGGACCACAAAGACCTGTTATACCTCATTTACACCAAATAAGGTCTAATCAAACTCGTTATTACGTTACTCCCTTTATGACCAATTACTCTCGTTAAGGAGACACGAACCCCTTATACCCACGAAAACCAAAATGACGCAATAACGAGCCATTACAGACAACTAAGACCCGTTATACCTCAATTACACCCAATAAGGTCTAATCAAACTCGTTATGACCAAGTTACTCCCTTTGTGACCAATTAGGCTCGTTAAGGAGACACAACCCCTTATACCCACGATGATCAAGGTTACCCAATAACGAGCCATTACGGACCACTAAGACCCGTTATACCTCAATTACACCTAATAAGGTCTAATCATACTCATTATGACCCACTTACTCCGATTATGACCATTTAGATTCGTTAAGAAGACATAAAAGGAGACACGAACCCCTTATACCCACGAAAACCAAAATGACGCAATAACGAGCCATTACAGACAACTAAGACCCGTTATACCTCAATTACACCCAATAAGGTCTAATCAAACTCGTTATGACCAAGTTACTCCCTTTGTGACCAATTAGACTCGTTAAGGAGACACAAACCCCTTATACCCACGATGATCAAGGTTACCCAATAACGAGCCATTACGGACCACTAAGACCCGTTATACCTCAATTACACCTAATAAGGTCTAATCATACTCATTATGACCCACTTACTCCCATTATGACCATTTAGATTCGTTAAGAAGACATAAACCCTTTATACCTATGAAGACCAAAATTACCAAATAACAAGCCATTACCGACAACTAAGACCCGTTATACCCCAATTACATCCAATAAGGTCTATAATCAGACTCATTATGACCAATTAAAGTCGTTAAAGAGACACATACCGCTTATACCCACGAAGACCAAGGTTACCCAATAACGAGCCATTACGGACCACTAAGACCCCTTATACCTCAATTACACACAATAAGGTCTAATTAGACTCATTATGACCCATTTACTCCCATTATGACCAATTACGGACATTTAGAAGACACAAACCCCTGGTACCCACGAAGAACAAATGACACAATAACGAGCCATTACGGACCACTAAGACCCCTTATACCTCAATTACACACAATAAGGTCTAATGAGACTCATTATGACCCATTTACTCCCATTATGACCAATTACGGACATTTAGAAGACACAAACCCCTGGTACCCACGAAGAACAAATGACACAATAACGAGCCATTACGGACCACTAAGACCCCTTATACCTCAATTACACACAATAAGGTCTAATTAGACTCATTATGACCCATTTACTCCCATTATGACCAATTACGGACATTTAGAAGACACAAACCCCTGGTACCCACGAAGAACAAATGACACAATAACGAGCCATTACGGACCACTAAGACCCGTTATACCTCAATTACACACAATAAGGTCTAATCAAACTCATTATGACCCATTTACTCCCATTATGACCAATTAGGGTCGTTAAGAAGACACAAACCCCTTATACCCACGAAAACCAAAATGATGCTATAACGAGCCATTACGGACCACTAAGACTCGTTATACCTCAATTACACACAATAAGGTCGAATCAGACTCATTATGACCCATTTACTCCCATTATGACCAATTAGGGCCGTTATGAAGACACAAACCCCTTATACAGACGAAGACCAAAATTACACAATAACGAGCCATTACGGATCACTAAGACCTGTTATACCTCATTTACACCCAATAAGGACTAATCAAACTCGTTACGACCCATTTACTCCATTTATGACCAACTAGACTCGTTAAGGAGACACAAACCCCTTATACCCACGATACCCAAAATGATGCAATAACGAGCCATTATGGACCACTAAGACCCCTTATACCTCAATTACACCCAATAAGGTCTAATCACATTCGTTATGACCTACTTACTCCATTTATGACCATTTAGACTCATTAAGGAGACACATACCCATTATACCCACGAAGACCAAAATTAACCAATAACGAGCCACTACGGACCACAAAGACCTGTTATACCTCATTTACACCAAATAAGGTCTAATCAAACTCGTTATTACGTTACTCCCTTTATGACCAATTACTCTCGTTAAGGAGACACGAACCCCTTATACCCACGAAAACCAAAATGACGCAATAACGAGCCATTACAGACAACTAAGACCCGTTATACCTCAATTACACCCAATAAGGTCTAATCAAACTCGTTATGACCAAGTTACTCCCTTTGTGACCAATTAGGCTCGTTAAGGAGACACAACCCCTTATACCCACGATGATCAAGGTTACCCAATAACGAGCCATTACGGACCACTAAGACCCGTTATACCTCAATTACACCTAATAAGGTCTAATCATACTCATTATGACCCACTTACTCCCATTATGACCATTTAGATTCGTTAAGAAGACATAAAAGGAGACACGAACCCCTTATACCCACGAAAACCAAAATGACGCAATAACGAGCCATTACAGACAACTAAGACCCGTTATACCTCAATTACACCCAATAAGGTCTAATCAAACTCGTTATGACCAAGTTACTCCCTTTGTGACCAATTAGACTCGTTAAGGAGACACAAACCCCTTATACCCACGATGATCAAGGTTACCCAATAACGAGCCATTACGGACCACTAAGACCCGTTATACCTCAATTACACCTAATAAGGTCTAATCATACTCATTATGACCCACTTACTCCCATTATGACCATTTAGATTCGTTAAGAAGACATAAACCCTTTATACCCATGAAGACCAAAATTACCAAATAACAAGCCATTACCGACAACTAAGACCCGTTATACCCCAATTACATCCAATAAGGTCTATAATCAGACTCATTATGACCAATTAAAGTCGTTAAAGAGACACATACCGCTTATACCCACGAAGACCAATGTTACCCAATAACGAGCCATTACGGACCACTAAGACCCCTTATACCTCAATTACACACAATAAGGTCTAATTAGACTCATTATGACCCATTTACTCCCATTATGACCAATTACGGACATTTAGAAGACACAAACCCCTGGTACCCACGAAGAACAAATGACACAATAACGAGCCATTACGGACCACTAAGACCCCTTATACCTCAATTACACACAATAAGGTCTAATGAGACTCATTATGACCCATTTACTCCCATTATGACCAATTACGGACATTTAGAAGACACAAACCCCTGGTACCCACGAAGAACAAATGACACAATAACGAGCCATTACGGACCACTAAGACCCCTTATACCTCAATTACACACAATAAGGTCTAATGAGACTCATTATGACCCATTTACTCCCATTATGACCAATTACGGACATTTAGAAGACACAAACCCCTGGTACCCACGAAGAACAAATGACACAATAACGAGCCATTACGGACCACTAAGACCCCTTATACCTCAATTACACACAATAAGGTCTAATTAGACTCATTATGACCCATTTACTCCCATTATGACCAATTACGGACATTTAGAAGACACAAACCCCTGGTACCCACGAAGAACAAATGACACAATAACGAGCCATTACGGACCACTAAGACCCCTTATACCTCAATTACACACAATAAGGTCTAATGAGACTCATTATGACCCATTTACTCCCATTATGACCAATTACGGACATTTAGAAGACACAAACCCCTGGTACCCACGAAGAACAAATGACACAATAACGAGCCATTACGGACCACTAAGACCCCTTATACCTCAATTACACACAATAAGGTCTAATGAGACTCATTATGACCCATTTACTCCCATTATGACCAATTACGGACATTTAGAAGACACAAACCCCTGGTACCCACGAAGAACAAATGACACAATAACGAGCCATTACGGACCACTAAGACCCCTTATACCTCAATTACACACAATAAGGTCTAATTAGACTCATTATGACCCATTTACTCCCATTATGACCAATTACGGACATTTAGAAGACACAAACCCCTGGTACCCGAAGAACAAATGACACAATAACGAGCCATTACGGACCACTAAGACCCGTTATACCTCAATTACACACAATAACGTCTAATCAGACTCATTATGACCCACATACTCCCATTATGACCAGTTAGGGTCGTTAAGAAGACACAAACCCCTTATACCCACGAAAACCAAAATGATGCTATAACGAGCCATTACGGACCACTAAGACTCGTTATACCTCAATTACACACAATAAGGTCGAATCAGACTCATTATGACCCATTTACTCCCATTATGACCAATTAGGGCCGTTATGAAGACACAAACCCCTTATACAGACGAAGACCAAAATTACACAATAACGAGCCATTACGGATCACTAAGACCTGTTATACCTCATTTAAAACCAATAAGGACTAATCAAACTCGTTACGACCCATTTACTCCATTTATGACCAACTAGACTCGTTAAGGAGACACAAACCCCTTATACCCACGATACCCAAAATGATGCAATAACGAGCCATTATGGACCACTAAGACCCCTTATACCTCAATTACACCCAATAAGGTCTAATCACATTCGTTATGACCCACTTACTCCATTTATGACCATTTAGACTCATTAAGGAGACACATACCCATTATACCCACGAAGACCAAAATTAACCAATAACGAGCCACTACGGACCACAAAGACCTGTTATACCTCATTTACACCAAATAAGGTCTAATCAAACTCGTTATTACGTTACTCCCTTTATGACCAATTACTCTCGTTAAGGAGACACGAACCCCTTATACCCACGAAAACCAAAATGACGCAATAACGAGCCATTACAGACAACTAAGACCCGTTATACCTCAATTACACCCAATAAGGTCTAATCAAACTCGTTATGACCAAGTTACTCCCTTTGTGACCAATTAGGCTCGTTAAGGAGACACAACCCCTTATACCCACGATGATCAAGGTTACCCAATAACGAGCCATTACGGACCACTAAGACCCGTTATACCTCAATTACACCTAATAAGGTCTAATCATACTCATTATGACCCACTTACTCCCATTATGACCATTTAGATTCGTTAAGAAGACATAAAAGGAGACACGAACCCCTTATACCCACGAAAACCAAAATGACGCAATAACGAGCCATTACAGACAACTAAGACCCGTTATACCTCAATTACACCCAATAAGGTCTAATCAAACTCGTTATGACCAAGTTACTCCCTTTGTGACCAATTAGACTCGTTAAGGAGACACAAACCCCTTATACCCACGATGATCAAGGTTACCCAATAACGAGCCATTACGGACCACTAAGACCCGTTATACCTCAATTACACCTAATAAGGTCTAATCATACTCATTATGACCCACTTACTCCCATTATGACCATTTAGATTCGTTAAGAAGACATAAACCCTTTATACCCATGAAGACCAAAATTACCAAATAACAAGCCATTACCGACAACTAAGACCCGTTATACCCCAATTACATCCAATAAGGTCTAATCAGACTCATTATGACCAATTAAAGTCGTTAAAGAGACACATACCGCTTATACCCACGAAGACCAAGGTTACCCAATAACGAGCCATTACGGACCACTAAGACCCCTTATACCTCAATTACACACAATAAGGTCTAATTAGACTCATTATGACCCATTTACTCCCATTATGACCAATTACGGACATTTAGAAGACACAAACCCCTGGTACCCACGAAGAACAAATGACACAATAACGAGCCATTACGGACCACTAAGACCCGTTATACCTCAATTACACACAATAAGGTCTAATCAGACTCATTATGACCCATTTACTCCCATTATGACCAATTAGGGTCGTTAAGAAGACACAAACCCCTTATACCCACGAAAACCAAAATGATGCTATAACGAGCCATTACGGACCACTAAGACTCGTTTTACCTCAATTACACACAATAAGGCCGAATCAGACTCATTATGACCCATTTACTCCCATTATGACCAATTAGGGCCGTTATGAAGACACAAACCCCTTATACAGACGAAGACCAAAATTACACAATAACGAGCCATTACGGATCACTAAGACCTGTTATTCCTCATTTACACCCAATAAGGACTAATCAAACTCGTTACGACCCATTTACTCCATTTATGACCAACTAGACTCGTTAAGGAGACACAAACCCCTTATACCCACGATACCCAAAATGATGCAATAACGAGCCATTATGGACCACTAAGACCCATTATACCTCATTTACACGCAATAAGGTCTAATCAAACTAGTTATGAACCAGTTACTCCCTTGTGACCAATTAGACTCGTTAAAGAGACACAAACCCCTTATACCCACTAATACCCAGATTACCCAAGAACGAGCCATTACGAACCACTAAGATCCCTTATACCTCAATTACTCCGAATAAGATCTAATCAGACTCATGATGACCCATTTACTCCCATTATAACCAATTACGTTCGTTAAGAAGACACAAACCCCTTATACCCATGAACACCAAAATTAACCAATAACGAGCCATTACCGACAACTAAGACCCGTTATACCTCAATTACAACCAATAAGGTCTAATCAGACTCATTATGACCAATTAGAGTCGTTAAAAAGACACAAACCCCTTATAACCGCGAAGACCAAATTCACCCAATAACAAGCCATTACTTATCACTAAGACCTATTATACCTCAATTGCACCAAATAAGTTCTAATCAGACTCATTATGACTCATTTGCTCACATTATGACCAACTATGACCAATTAGGCTCGTTTAAGGAGAAAGAAATCTCTTATACACACGAAGACCAAGATTACCCAACAACGAGCCTAATTACACCTAATAAGGTCAAATCAGACTCATTCTGACCAATTTACTCCCATTATGACCAATTAGACTCGATAAGGAGACTTAAACACCCTATACCCACGAAGACCAAGGTTACCCAATAACGAGCCATTACGGACCACTAAGACCCGTTATACCTCAATTACACACAATAACGTCTAATCAGACTCATTATGACCCACATACTCCCATTATGACCAGTTAGGGTCGTTAAGAAAACACAAACCCCTTATACCCACGAAGACCAAAATTACCCAACAACGAGCCATTATCGACAATTAAGACCCGTTATACCTCAATTACACTCAATAAGGTCTAATCAGACTCATTATGACCCATTTACTCCCATTATGATCAATTAGGGTTGTTAAGAAGACACAAACCCCTTGTACCCTTGAAGACCAAAATTAACCAATAACGAGCCATTATCAACAACTAAGACCCGTTATACCTCAATTATACCCAATAAGGTCAAATAAGACTCATTATGACCAATTAGAGTCATTAAGAAGACAAACCCCTTATACCCACGAAGACCAAAATGGCGCAATAACGAGCCATTACGGACCACTAAGACCCATTGTACCTCAATTGCACGAAAAAAATTCTAGTTAGACTCATTATGACCTAGTTACTCCCTTTGTGAGCAATTAGACTCGTTAAGGAGACACAAATCCCTTATACCCACGAAGACCAAAATTATACAATAACGAGTCATTACGGACCACTAGGACCTGTTATACCTCATTTACACCCAATTAGGGTCGTTAAGAAGAGATAAACCCTATTTACCCACGAATACCCATATTACCCAATAACGAGCCATTACGGACCACTAAGACCCCTTATACCTCAATTACACCCAATAAGGTCTAATCACATTCGTTATGACCTACTTACTCCATTTATGACCATTTATACTCATTAAGGAGACACATACCCATTATACCCACGAAGACCAAAATTAACCAATAACGAGCCACTACGGACCACAAAGACCTGTTATACCTCATTTACACCAAATAAGGTCTAATCAAACTTGTTATTACCTACTTACTCCCTTTATGACCAATTACTCTCGTTAAGGAGACACGAACCCCTTATACCCACGAAAACCAAAATGACGCAATAACGAGCCATTACAGACAACTAAGACCCGTTATACCTCAATTACACCCAATAAGGTCTAATCAAACTCGTTATGACCAAGTTACTCCCTTTGTGACCAATTAGACTCGTTAAGGAGACACAAACCCCTTATACCCACGATGATCAAGGTTACCCAATAACGAGCCATTACGGACCACTAAGACCCGTTATACCTCAATTACACCTAATAAGGTCTAATCATACTCATTATGACCCACTTACTCCCATTATGACCATTTAGATTCGTTAAGAAGACATAAACCCTTTATACCCATGAAGACCAAAATTACCAAATAACAAGCCATTACCGACAACTAAGACCCGTTATACCCCAATTACATCCAATAAGGTCTAATCAGACTCATTATGACCAATTAAAGTCGTTAAAGAGACACATACCGCTTATACCCACGAAGACCAAGGTTACCCAATAACGAGCCATTACGGACCACTAAGACCCCTTATACCTCAATTACACATAATAAGGTCTAATTAGACTCATTATGACCCATTTACTCCCATTATGACCAATTGCGGACATTTAGAAGACACAAACCCCTGGTACCCACGAAGAACAAATGACACAATAACGAGCCATTACGGACCACTAAGACCCGTTATACCTCAATTACACACAATAAGGTCTAATCAGACTCATTATGACCCATTTACTCCCATTATGACCAATTAGGGTCGTTAAGAAGACACAAACCCCTTATACCCACGAAAACCAAAATGATGCTATAACGAGCCATTACGGACCACTAAGACTCGTTATACCTCTATTACACACAATAAGGTCGAATCAGACTCATTATGACCCATTTACTCCCATTATGACCAATTAGGGCCGTTATGAAGACACAAACCCCTTATACAGACGAAGACCAAAATTACACAATAACGAGCCATTACGGATCACTAAGACCTGTTATTCCTCATTTACACCCAATAAGGACTAATCAAACTCGTTACGACCCATTTACTCCATTTATGACCAACTAGACTCGTTAAGGAGACACAAACCCCTTATACCCACGATACCCAAAATGATGCAATAACGAGCCATTATGGACCACTAAGACCCATTATACCTCATTTACACGCAATAAGGTCTAATCAAACTAGTTATGAACCAGTTACTCCCTTGTGACCAATTAGACTCGTTAAAGAGACACAAACCCCTTATACCCACTAATACCCAGATTACCCAAGAACGAGCCATTACGAACCACTAAGATCCCTTATACCTCAATTACTCCGAATAAGATCTAATCAGACTCATGATGACCCATTTACTCCCATTATAACCAATTACGTTCGTTAAGAAGACACAAACCCCTTATACCCATGAACACCAAAATTAACCAATAACGAGCCATTACCGACAACTAAGACCCGTTATACCTCAATTACAACCAATAAGGTCTAATCAGACTCATTATGACCAACTAGAGTCGTTAAAAAGACACAAACCCCTTATAACCGCGAAGACCAAATTCACCCAATAACGAGCCATTACGTATCACTAAGACCTATTATACCTCAATTGCACCAAATAAGTTCTAATCAGACTCATTATGACTCATTTGCTCACATTATGACCAATTAGGCTCGTTTAAAGAGAAAGAAATCTCTTATACACACGAAGACCAAGATTACCCAACAACGAGCCTAATTACACCTAATAAGGTCAAATCAGACTCATTCTGACCAATTTACTCCCATTATGACCAATTAGACTCGATAAGGAGACTTAAACACCCTATACCCACGAAGACCAAGGTTACCCAATAACGAGCCATTACGGACCACTAAGACCCGTTATGCCTCAATTACACACAATAACGTCTAATCAGACTCATTATGACCCACATACTCCCATTATGTCCAGTTAGGGTCGTTAAGAAAACACAAACCCCTTATACCCACGAAGACCAAAATTACCCAACAACGAGCCATTATCGACAACTAAGACCCGTTATACCTCAATTACACTCAATAAGGTCTAATCAGACTCATTATGACCCATTTACTCCCATTATGATCAATTAGGGTTGTTAAGAAGACACAAACCCCTTGTACCCTTGAAGACCAAAATTAACCAATAACGAGCCATTATCAACAACTAAGACCCGTTATACCTCAATTATACCCAATAAGGTCAAATAAGACTCATTATGACCAATTAGAGTCGTTAAGAAGACAAACCCCTTATACCCACGAAGACCAAAATGGCGCAATAACGAGCCATTACGGACCACTAAGACCCATTGTACCTCAATTGCACGAAAAAAATTCTAGTTAGACTCATTATGACCTAGTTACTCCCTTTGTGAGCAATTAGACTCGTTAAGGAGACACAAATCCCTTATACCCACGAAGACCAAAATTATACAATAACGAGTCATTACGGACCACTAGGACCTGTTATACCTCATTTACACCCAATTAGGGTCGTTAAGAAGAGATAAACCCCATTTACCCACGAATACCCATATTACCCAATAACGAGCCATTACGGACCACTAAGACCCCTTATACCTCAATTACACCCAATAAGGTCTAATCACATTCGTTAGGACCTACTTACTCCATTTATGACCATTTATACTCATTAAGGAGACACATACCCATTATACCCACGAAGACCAAAATTAACCAATAACGAGCCACTACGGACCACAAAGACCTGTTGTATATCATTTACACCAAATAAGGTCTAATCAAACTTGTTATTACCTACTTACTCCCTTTATGACCAATTACTCTCGTTAAGGAGACACGAACCCCTTATACCCACGAAAACCAAAATGACGCAATAACGAGCCATTACAGACAACTAAGACCCGTTATACCTCAATTACACCCAATAAGGTCTAATCAAACTCGTTATGACCAAGTTACTCCCTTTGTGACCAATTAGACTCGTTAAGGAGACACAAACCCCTTATACCCACGATGATCAAGGTTACCCAATAACGAGCCATTACGGACCACTAAGACCCGTTATACCTCAATTACACCTAATAAGGTCTAATCATACTCATTATGACCCACTTACTCCCATTATGACCATTTAGATTCGTTAAGAAGACATAAACCCTTTATACCCATGAAGACCAAAATTACCAAATAACAAGCCATTACCGACAACTAAGACCCGTTATACCCCAATTACATCCAATAAGGTCTATAATCAGACTCATTATGACCAATTAAAGTCGTTAAAGAGACACATACCGCTTATACCCACGAAGACCAAGGTTACCCAATAACGAGCCATTACGGACCACTAAGACCCCTTATACCTCAATTACACACAATAAGGTCTAATTAGACTCATTATGACCCATTTACTCCTATTATGACCAATTACGGACATTTAGAAGACACAAACCCCTGGTACCCACGAAGAACAAATGACACAATAACGAGCCATTACGGACCACTAAGACCCGTTATACCTCAATTACACACAATAAGGTCTAATCAGACTCATTATGACCCATTTACTCCCATTATGACCAATTAGGGTCGTTAAGAAGACACAAACCCCTTATACCCACGAAAACCAAAATGATGCTATAACGAGCCATTACGGACCACTAAGACTCGTTATACCTCAATTACACACAATAAGGTCGAATCAGACTCATTATGACCCATTTACTCCCATTATGACCAATTAGGGCCGTTATGAAGACACAAACCCCTTATACAGACGAAGACCAAAATTACACAATAACGAGCCATTACGGATCACTAAGACCTGTTATACCTCATTTACACCCAATAAGGACTAATCAAACTCGTTACGACCCATTTACTCCATTTATGACCAACTAGACTCGTTAAGGAGACACAAACCCCTTATACCCACGATACCCAAAATGATGCAATAACGAGCCATTATGGACCACTAAGACCCATTATACCTCATTTACACGCAATAAGGTCTAATCAAACTAGTTATGAACCAGTTACTCCCTTGTGACCAATTAGACTCGTTAAAGAGACACAAACCCCTTATACCCACTAATACCCAGATTACCCAAGAACGAGCCATTACGAACCACTAAGATCCCTTATACCTCAATTACTCCGAATAAGATCTAATCAGACTCATGATGACCCATTTACTCCCATTATAACCAATTACGTTCGTTAAGAAGACACAAACCCCTTATAACCGCGAAGACCAAATTCACCCAATAACGAGCCATTACGTATCACTAAGACCTATTATACCTCAATTGCACCAAATAAGTTCTAATCAGACTCATTATGACTCATTTGCTCACATTATGACCAATTAGGCTCGTTTAAGGAGAAAGAAATCTCTTATACACACGAAGACCAAGATTACCCATCAACGAGCCTAATTACACCTAATAAGGTCAAATCAGACTCATTCTGACCAATTTACTCCCATTATGACCAATTAGACTCGATAAGGAGACTTAAACACCCTATACCCACGAAGACCAAGGTTACCCAATAACGAGCCATTACGGACCACTAAGACCCGTTATGCCTCAATTACACACAATAACGTCTAATCAGACTCATTATGACCCACATACTCCCATTATGACCAGTTAGGGTCGTTAAGAAAACACAAACCCCTTATACCCACGAAGACCAAAATTACCCAACAACGAGCCACATTAGAAGATTCTAGACCTTCGACCTCACATTAGAAGATTCTTTATTTTCCGGGTTGGTAATGGTGAAGAGATTAATGCATGGGAAGATCGTTGGGGGACTAATAACCCATTATCTACGTCCATAACGTATCGGTTCATACATGGGGAGGGATTTTCTATGCGCACTTCGTTAAAAGATTTGGTTGATCGGCTTGGGAGTGTTTGGCCGAATGCTTGGATTCAAAGGTACCCGCATCTTGGTATGATGGAGTGGCCGATCATTGATAGTGATCGACGTGACCAAATTTGTTGGTCGGATGTTAATGGTAACTTAGTGGACTTTTCGGTTAAAGTCGCATCCACTTCTATTGGAGGCATACATACCGTATGCTCTTGGCATAAATGGGTTTGGTTTCCCGGTAACATTGCGAGACATGCCTTCTGTCTTTGGATTGCTTGTCACCGTAGACTCCCTACTCAAGATCGTATGAGCATTTGGGTTTCGGAAGATGAAGGTTTAGTTTGCCCGTTGTGCGAAGTTGAGCAGGACTCTCACCGGCATCTTTTCTTTCAATGTGTGTTTGCGCATGATGTATGGCAACGCATAAAATTTTTTGCCAATCTAGAGGAATGGCCGGATGGATGGGACGATATAGTGGAATTGCTCTCGGATGATTCGTACGCGAGGAAACCGCTTGCCTCAAAACTTTTTGTTGCTGCTAGTGTGTACTACATTTGGAGGGAGCGGAACAATAGACTTTTCAGAAATGCGGCAATCTCAGTGGACCAAATTGTTCAAGATATAAGGAACATTGTCACTATGCGGCTTGCTTGGAATACTCGGCGGACTAGGAATCAGATTCATGGCCCGACGTGATCTTTCTTTGGATTGGTTGTTTTGCTCCTCTGGTTGGGTGGTGGTGTTTTTTTGGCTTCTGTTTAGAGTTGGTAGTTGCTTGTTTTGGCTTTTTTTATGGCTTGGTGCTTTTTGTCCCTTGCTTGGGTCTTTTGTTGGATGCTTGATATAACTTTTTTTGTTTCTTTGTTTTAATATATTTGCCGGGTTTTCCTTCAAAAAAAAAAAAACGAGCCATTATCGACAACTAAGACCCGTTATACCTCAATTACACTCAATAAGGTCTAATCAGACTCATTATGACCCATTTACTCCCATTATGATCAATTAGGGTTGTTAAGAAGACACAAACCCCTTGTACCCTTGAAGACCAAAATTAACCAATAACGAGCCATTATCAACAACTAAGACCCGTTATACCTCAATTATACCCAATAAGGTCAAATAAGACTCATTATGACCAATTAGAGTCGTTAAGAAGACAAACCCCTTATACCCATGAAGACCAAAATGGCGCAATAACGAGCCATTACGGACCACTAAGACCCATTGTACCTCAATTGCACGAAAAAAATTCTAGTTAGACTCATTATGACCTAGTTACTCCCTTTGTGAGCAATTAGACTCGTTAAGGAGACACAAATCCCTTATACCCACGAAGACCAAAATTATACAATAACGAGTCATTACGGACCACTAGGACCTGTTATACCTCATTTACACCCAATTAGGGTCGTTAAGAAGAGATAAACCCCATTTACCCACGAATACCCATATTACCCAATAATGAGCCATTACGGACCACTAAGACCCGTTATACCTCAATTACACCCAATAAGGTCTAATCAAACTCGTTATGACCAAGTTACTTCCTTTGTGACCAATTAGACTCGTTAAGGAGACACAAACCCCTTATACCCACGATGATCAAGGTTACCCAATAACGAGCCATTACGGACCACTAAGACCCGTTATACCTCAATTACACCTAATAAGGTCTAATCATACTCATTATGACCATTTAGATTCGTTAAGAAGACATAAACCCTTTATACCCATGAAGACCAAAATTACCAAATACCAAGCCATTACCAACAACTAAGACCCGTTATACCCCAATTACATCCAATAAGGTCTAATCAGACTCATTATGACCAATTAAAGTCGTTAAAGAGACACCATACCGCTTATACCCACGAAGACCAAGGTTACCCAATAACGAGCCATTACGGACCACTAAGACCCCTTATACCTCAATTACACAGAATAAGGTCTAATTACACTCATTATGACCCATTTACTCCCATTATGACCAATTACGGACATTTAGAAGACACAAACCCCTGGTACCCACGAAGAACAAATGACACAATAACGAGCCATTACGGACCACTAAGACCCGTTATACCTCAATTACACACAATAAGGTCTAATCACATTCGTTATGACCTACTTACTCCATTTATGACCATTTAGACTCATTAAGGAGACACATACCCATTATACCCACGAAGACCAAAATTAACCAATAACGAGCCACTACGGACCACAAAGACCTGTTATACCTCATTTACACCAAATAAGGTCTAATCAAACTCGTTATTACCTACTTACTCCCTTTATGACCAATTACTCTCGTTAAGGAGACACAAACCCCTTATACCCACGAAAACCAAAATGACGCAATAACGAGCCATTACAAACAACTAAGACCCGTTATACCTCAATTACACCCAATAAGGTCTAATCAAACTCGTTATGACCAAGTTACTCCCTTTGTGACCAATTAGACTCGTTAAGGAAACACAAACCCCTTATACCCACGATGATCAAGGTTACCCAATAACGAGCCAATACGGACCACTAAGACCTGTTATACCTCAATTACACCTAATAAGGTCTAATCATACTCATTATGACCCACTTACTCCCATTATAACCATTTAGATTCGTTTAGAAGACATAAACCCTTTATACCCATGAAGACCAAAATTACCAAATAACGAGCCATTACCGACAACTAAGACCCGTTATATCCCAATTACATCCAATAAGGTCTAATCAGACTCATTATGACCAATTAAAGTCGTTAAAGAGACACATACCGCTTATACCCACGAAGACCAAGGTTACCCAATAACGAGCCATTACGGACCACTAAGACCCCTTATACCTCAATTACACACAATAAGGTCTAATTAGACTCATTATGACCCATTTACTCCCATTATGACCAATTACGGACATTTAGAAGACACAAACCCCTGGTACCCACGAAGAACAAATGACACAATAACGAGCCATTACGGACCACTAAGACCCGTTATACCTCAATTACACACAATAAGGTCTAATCAGACTCATTATGACCCATTTACTCCCATTATGACCAATTAGGGTCGTTAAGAAGACACAAACCCCTTATACCCACGAAAACCAAAATGATGCTATAACGAGCCATTACGGACCACTAAGACTCGTTATACCTCAATTACACACAATAAGGTCGAATCAGACTCATTATGACCCATTTACTCCCATTATGACCAATTAGGGTCGTTAAGAAGACACAAACCCCTTATACCCACGAAAACCAAAATGATGCTATAACGAGCCATTACGGACCACTAAGACTCGTTATACCTCAATTACACACAATAAGGTCGAATCAGACTCATTATGACCCATTTACTCCCATTATGACCAATTAGGGCCGTTATGAAGACACAAACCCCTTATACAGACGAAGACCAAAATTACACAATAACGAGCCATTACGGATCACTAAGACCTGTTATACCTCATTTACACCCAATAAGGACTAATCAAACTCGTTACGACCCATTTACTCCATTTATGACCAACTTGACTCGTTAAGGAGACACAAACCCCATATACCCACGATACCCAAAATGATGCAATAACGAGCCATTATGGACCACTAAGACCCATTATACCTCATTTACACCCAATAAGGTCTAATCAAACTCGTTATGAACCAGTTACTACCTTGTGACCAATTAGACTCGTTAAGGAAACACAAACCCCTTATACCCACGATGATCAAGGTTACCCAATAACGAGCCAATACGGACCACTAAGACCTGTTATACCTCAATTACACCTAATAAGGTCTAATCATACTCATTATGACCCACTTACTCCCATTATAACCATTTAGATTCGTTTAGAAGACATAAACCCTTTATACCCATGAAGACCAAAATTACCAAATAACGAGCCATTACCGACAACTAAGACCCGTTATACCCCAATTACATCCAATAAGGTCTAATCAGACTCATTATGACCAATTAAAGTCGTTAAAGAGACACATACCGCTTATACCCACGAAGACCAAGGTTACCCAATAACGAGCCATTACGGACCACTAAGACCCCTTATACCTCAATTACACACAATAAGGTCTAATTAGACTCATTATGACCCATTTACTCCCATTATGACCAATTACGGACATTTAGAAGACACAAACCCCTGGTACCCACGAAGAACAAATGACACAATAACGAGCCATTACGGACCACTATGACCCGTTATACCTCAATTACACACAATAAGGTCTAATCAGACTCATTATGACCCATTTACTCCCATTATGACCAATTAGGGTCGTTAAGAAGACACAAACCCCTTATACCCACGAAAACCAAAATGATGCTATAACGAGCCATTACGGACCACTAAGACTCGTTATACCTCAATTACACACAATAAGGTCGAATCAGACTCATTATGACCCATTTACTCCCATTATGACCAATTAGGGCCGTTATGAAGACACAAACCCGTATACAGACGAAGACCAAAATTACACAATAACGAGCCATTACGGATCACTAAGACATGTTATACCTCATTTACACCCAATAAGGACTAACCAAACTCGTTACGACCCATTTACTCCATTTATGACCAACTAGACTTGTTAAGGAGACACAAACCCCTTATACCTCCGATACCCAAAATGATGCAATAACGAGCCATTATGGACCACTAAGACCCATTATACCTCATTTACACCCAATAAGGTCTAATCAAACTCGTTATGAACCAGTTACTCCCTTGTGACCAATTAGACTCGTTAAAGAGACACAAACCCCTTATACCCACTAGTACCCAGATTACCCAAGAACGAGCCATTACGGACCACTAAAGATCCCCTATACCTCAATTACTCCGAATAAGATCTAATCAGACTCATGATGACCCATTTACTCCCATTATAACCAATTACGTTCGTTAAGAAGACACAAACCCCTTATACCCATGAACACCAAAATTAACCAATAACGAGCCATTACCGACAACTAAGACCCGTTATACCTCAATTACAACCAATAAGGTCTAATCAGACTCATTATGACCAATTAGAGTCGTTAAGAAGACACAAACCCCTTATAACCGCGAAGACCAAATTCACCCAATAACGAGCCATTACGTACCACTAAGACCTATTATACCTCAATTGCACCAAATAAGTTCTAATCAGACTCATTATGACTCATTTGCTCACATTATGACCAATTAGGCTCGTTTAAGGAGAAAGAAATCTCTTATACACACGAAGACCAAGATTACCCAACAACGAGCCTAATTACACCTAATAAGGTCAAATCAGACTCATTCTGACCCATTTAATCCCATTATGACCAATTAGACTCGATAAGGAGACTTAAACACCCTATACCCACGAAGACCAAGGTTACCCAATAACGAGCCATTACGGACCACTAAGACCCGTTATACCTCAATTACACACAATAACGTCTAATCAGACTCATTATGACCCACATACTCCCATTATGACCAATTAGGGTCGTTAAGAAAACACAAACCCCTTATACCCACGAAGACCAAAATTACCCAACAACGAGCCATTATCGACAACTAAGACCCTTTATACCTCAATTACACTCAATAAGGTCTAATCAGACTCATTATGACCCATTTACTCCCATTATGATCAATTAGGGTTGTTAAGAAGACACAAACCCCTTATACACTTGAAGACCAAAATTAACCAATAACGAGCCATTATCGACAACTAAGACCCGTTATACCTCAATTATACCCAATAAGGTCAAATAAGACTCATTATGACCAATTAGAGTCGTTAAGAAGACAAACCCCTTATACCCACGAAGACCAAAATGGCGCAATAACGAGCCATTACGGACCACTAAGACCCATTGTACCTCAATTGCACCAAAAAAATTCTAGTTAGACTCATTATGACCTAGTACCCTTTGTGAGCAATTAGACTCGTTAAGGAGACACAAATCCCTTATACCCACGAAGACCAAAATTATACAATAACGAGTCATTACGGACCACTAGGACCTGTTATACCTCATTTACACCCAATTAGGGTCGTTAAGAAGAGATAAACCCCATTTACCCACGAATACCCATATTACCCAATAACGAGCCATTACGGACCACTAAGACCCCTTATACCTCAATTACACCCAATAAGGTCTAATCACATTCGTTATGACCTACTTACTCCATTTATGACCAATAGACTCATTAAGGAGACACATACCCATTATACCCACGAAGACCAAAATTAACCAATAACGAGCCACTACGGACCACAAAGACCTGTTATACCTCATGATGAGAACCCATCCAACGACCCGGATGATGAAGATCCATTGAGATGGAATATTGGACCAATCACAAGGTCAAAAGCTAAGATGTTCAGTGATGCTCTTAATGGTTTGATAAAATCCTGTCGGAAAGAATCAATCATCAATTCATCAAGTAGCCAAGGAGACCTTCGAATTTTGATCCGAATTGAAGGCCAAGATTAGCCCAAGGCTTGGTAGCCCAAGTTGTGATTATTTCATCTAAATATCACCCAGTCCAAGAAAATTCGGCCAAGTCTACACATGGCCCATGTTTTGGTCATAAATCATTCATTTCAAGTCCGAATGGACTCAAATCAAAGCCCACTTAAAGAGTACTCCTTTTTCTACATTTTAATAAGGATCCAAGCCCAAAATAAAGGTGGAATTTCGTCCATGAATCTGCCCAACAATAGATCCAAGTTCAAGTAACTCATAACATTGAATTAGAAGGCATTTTGAAGGGTCCTATCATTATGAAGTCATTTACTTAGAAGATATTAGAAGGTTGCCTCAATTATTGTCTAGAATTTATTTGAGTCCTTTGATTTGTCTTGTGTATCCTATAAATAGGTTGTCTTTGTAATCTTTTGAAAACACTTTTGATTTGAATGAAATTGTGAGTTTTAAACTCTTTTTGTTCTTTGTGAACTATAGAACTTATCAAGTCTTCTTACTTGTGGCGTTCAATACTTATCAATCAACTTGGTGGGTTGATTGTGGCGTATCTTATACCAAGGTTCTTGTCTCACTATAGACAACGGGTCGCGGTTTCACCATTACTATCTCGGGCAACCAATAGACGATCTCAATAATCACATCACCTCATTTACACCAAATAAGGTCTAATCAAACTCGTTATTACCTACTTACTCCCTTTATGACCAATTACTCTCGTTAAGGAGACACAAACCCCTTATACCCACGAAAACCAAAATGACGCAAAAACGAGCCATTACAGACAACTAAGACCCGTTATACCTCAATTACACCCAATAAGGTCTAATCAAACTCGTTATGACCAAGTTACTCCCTTTGTGACCAATTAGACTCGTTAAGGAGACACAAACCCCTTATACCCACGATGATCAAGGTTACCCAATAACGAGCCATTACGGACCACTAAGACCTGTTATACCTCAATTACACCTAATAAGGTCTAATCATACTCATTATGACCCACTTACTCCCATTATGACCATTTAGATTCGTTTAGAAGACATAAACCCTTTATACCCATGAAGACCAAAATTACCAAATAACGAGCCATTACCGACAACTAAGACCCGTTTTACCCCTATTACATCCAATAAGGTCTAATCAGACTCATTATGACCAATTAAAGTCGTTAAAGAGACACATACCGCTTATACCCACGAAGACCAAGGTTACCCAATAACGAGCCATTACGGACCACTAAGACCCCTTATACCTCAATTACACACAATAAGGTCTAATTAGACTCATTATGACCCATTTACTCCCATTATGACCAATTACGGACATTTAGAAGACACAAACCCCTGGTACCCACGAAGAACAAATGACACAATAACGAGCCATTACGGACCACTAAGACCCGTTATACCTCAATTACACACAATAAGGTCTAATCAGACTCATTATGACCCATTTACTCCCATTATGACCAATTAGGGTCGTTAAGAAGACACAAACCCCTTATACCCACGAAAACCAAAATGATGCTATAACGAGCCATTACGGACCACTAAGACTCGTTATACCTCAATTACACACAATAAGGTCGAATCAGACTCATTATGACCCATTTACTCCCATTATGACCAATTAGGGTCGTTAAGAAGACACAAACCCCTTATACCCACGAAAACCAAAATGATGCTATAACGAGCCATTACGGACCACTAAGACTCGTTATACCTCAATTACACACAATAAGGTCGAATCAGACTCATTATGACCCATTTACTCCCATTATGACCAATTAGGGCCGTTATGAAGACACAAACCCCTTATACAGACGAAGACCAAAATTACACAATAACGAGCCATTACGGATCACTAAGACCTGTTATACCTCATTGACACCCAATAAGGACTAATCAAACTCGTTACGACCCATTTACTCCATTTATGACCAACTAGACTCGTTAAGGAGACACAAACCCCTTATACCCACGATACCCAAAATGATGCAATAACGAGCCATTATGGACCACTAAGACCCATTATACCTCATTTACACCCAATAAGGTTTAATCAAACTCGTTATGAACCAGTTACTACCTTGTGACCAATTAGACTCGTTAAAGAGACAATAGAAAGAAAAAAGAACACGAAAAAAAAAAGTCGTGTTTCATATCTTCTTCTTACATTGTGATTATTTGACAATATCATAGTCAAGTTGTTTGGTAAGTTTGAATCCCTCAAGGCCACAAGCCAAACTTGATAATTGTTTCTTTTGTTCTTTTAGAACTTAAAGAGATTTAAAAGAGTGGTAAAAGGCTGTGTGGTGAGATTAATCGAGGGTAAAAGCCATTTGTGAGATACACGAGGGTTGAGTATATCATTTCTTGAGAGAAACACGTGAGGGAGTGTTGAGAGGAACTAAACTTTATTTTTGCAGAATTTTAAGATGGGGGATGATCAACCCCTTCCGAATCTTCAAATTCAAGCCATAATGGATGAGATGCGGCGGATGATGACCAATGAATTCAACCAAGTTCATGAAAGAATGGATCGAATAGAGGCAAACGCACGAAGACCACCATCTCGTGAAGGTTCCGTTGTGAATGAGGAAGAAAGAAGCGACGAATGGGATAGGGAATCTGAAAGGAGATCGGCTAGGAGGAGGCGACGTATAGACAATAATTTGAGTTCCATAAAGATGAAAGTCCCTTCATTTCAAGGAAAGTCAGATCCGGAAGCATACCTCGATTGGGAGAAGAAAATGGAGTTCATATTTGATTGTCATGAATACTCCAACCGAAAGAAGGTAAAACTTGCTGTCATTGAGTTTTCTGATTATGCACTAACATGGTGGGATCAACTTTTGATTAGCAAGCGAAGAAATGGAGAAAGGCCTATCGAGAGTTGGGAAGAAATGAAGTTGGTCATGAGGAGACGTTTTGTGCCTAGTCACTACTTTCGTGACCTTCACAACAAGCTCCAAAATCTCAAGCAAGGGAACAAGTGTGTGGAAGATTATTTTAAAGAGATGGAGGTTATCTTGATTAGGGCCAACATTGAGGAGGATCGAGAAGCTACAATGGCCAGGTTCTTACATGGTTTAAATTTTGAAATACGTGATCGTGTTGAAATGTATCATTATGTTGAAATTGAGGATATGGTTCATATGGCTGTTAAAATTGAGAAACAACTTAAGAGAGGGGGAGGATCACGAAATAGTACTTGGAAGACAAGTTCTTCAAAGAAAATTGAAAGCACATCTTCTTCTTCTTCTAATTCCAAATCTGGTTCTAAAGATATAAACTCTTCAAAAGGAAAAACTGATTCTTCTACTCATAAGAATCGTGACATAAAGTGTTTTAAGTGTCAAGGCAGGGGTCATATTGCAAGTCAATGTCCAAACAAGCTTGCAATGGTGATTCGAGAAAATGGGGAAATTGAGACAGATAAATCAGATTCCGAAGACTCACCGGATGGTTTGGATGATGATGAAGAGGTAGCTGTCCAAGGAGACTTGTTGGTGGCTAGAAGAGCCCTAAGTGCCCATTCCAAAGAAGATGATGATGCACAAAGGGAGAACATCTTTCACACTCGATGCTACGTTCAAGGCAAGGTATGTAGTGTTATCATTGACGGGGGGAGTTGTACAAATGTAGCAAGTTCAACTATGGTTGAAAAGCTTGGTCTACCTACTACGAAGCATCAAAAGCCATACAAACTCCAATGGCTTAATGATAGTGGTGAGGTACGAGTTTCAAAACAAGTGTTGGTTTCTTTTGGCATAGGTAAATATGAAGATGAAGTATTGTGTGATGTTGTACCTATGCAAGCAAGTCATATGTTGCTTGGGAGGCCATGGCAGTATGATCGACATGTAAAGCATGACGGCTTTACCAACAAATACACTTTTGTACACAAAGCCAAACCCGTAACTCTTGTACCCATGTCACCTAGTCAAGTTTTTGAAGATCAAGTTAAACTTCAAAATGATGCAAAAAAAATAAATGAGCCAAAAGAAAATAATGAACAAGGCTCAAAAGAAAAAGGAAAGGATAAAAAAACACCCGTGGAAAAAAAAGAGAGTCAATATTGTGCTTTGGCAAAAAAGAGTGAGATAAAAGAAGCTTTAAATTCTGGAATGCTTTTTGTGCTTCTTTTGTTCAAAGAAGCTCAATTAGCCACTAACAACTTGGCCGGTATCATTCCGAGCAATGTTATGTCTATCTTGCAGGAATTTGAAGACTTGTTTCCGGAAGAAGTTCCCGATGGATTGCCACCAATCCGTGGAATTGAACACCAAATTGACTTTGTACCCGGAGCTTCCATCCCAAACAAACCAGCCTATAGAACAAGTCCGGAAGAAACCAAGGAGTTGGAAAGACAAGTTAAAGAATTACTTGCAAGAGGATTGGTTCGAGAAAGCATGAGTCCTTGTGCCGTTCCAGTCTTGTTAGTACCGAAGAAGGACGGCTCATGGAGGATGTGTGTGGATTGTCGCGCCATCAACAATATCACGGTAAAGTATCGTCATCCAATTCCTCGATTAGATGATATGCTTGATGAATTGTATGGTGCAAACTTATTTTCAAAAATTGATTTGAAAAGTGGTTATCACCAAATCCGTATGAGAGAGGGTGATGAGTGGAAAACCGCTTTCAAAACAAAACATGGTTTATATGAATGGTTAGTGATGCCCTTTGGTTTAACTAACGCTCCTAGTACATTCATGAGACTAATGAACCATGTTTTGAGAGATTTCATTGGAAAGTTTGTGGTTGTTTACTTTGATGATATTTTGATTTACTCCAAAAGTTTGGACGATCATCTTGAACATCTAACTTCTGTTTTGAGTGTGCTTAGGAAGGAAAAGCTTTTTGCAAACTTGAAGAAGTGCACCTTTTGTACCAATCATGTTATTTTCCTTGGATACATGGTAAGTTCACAAGGAATTTCTGTTGATGAAGAAAAGGTAAAGGCCATCCAAGATTGGCCAACTCCAAAGAGTGTAAGTGAAGTGCGAAGTTTTCATGGTCTTGCAAGTTTTTATCGTAGATTTGTTAAAAACTTTAGCACTTTGGCGTCACCACTCACAGAAGTCATTAAAAAGAACGTCGGTTTTAAATGGGGCAAAGAACAAGAGCAAGCTTTTGAACAACTTAAATTTCATTTAACCCATGCTCCTTTGTTATCTTTGCCCAACTTTGATAAAACCTTTGAAATTGAGTGTGATGCATCAGGTGTTGGAATAGGTGCAGTTTTGATGCAAGAAGGTAAACCATTGGCCTATTTTAGTGAGAAGTTGAATGGGGCGACCTTGAACTACCCCACTTATGACAAAGAACTGTATTCATTGGTCCGTGCATTAAAGACATGGCAACACTATTTGTGGGCCAAAGAGTTTGTGATACATTCTGACCATGAGTCCTTGAAGTACTTAAAGGGACAACATAAGTTAAACAAAAGACATGCTCGATGGATTGAGTTTCTTGAGACATTTCCTTATGTCATCCGATACAAGAAAGGTAAGGAAAATATTGTGGCTGATGCACTTTCACGAAGATACTCTTTACTCTCTTCTCTTGACTGTAAAATTCTTGGTTTTGAACAAATCAAAGAATTGTACCACAATGATACCGATTTTGGACAAATTTTTCAAGCATGCGAAAAATGTTCTTTTGAAAAGTTTTTCAAACATGAGGGGTTTTTGTTTAAGGAATCAAAGCTTTGCGTCCCTAACTCTTCCTTGCGAGAACTTTTGGTTAGGGAAGCGCATGGTGGAGGCCTTATGGGTCATTTTGGCGTGGCAAAAACTTTGGCAATTTTACAAGAACATTTTTATTGGCCAAAAATGAAAGTTGATGTAGGACGAATATGTGAAAATTGTGTTGTTTGCAAACAAGCAAAATCAAAAGTTCAACCTCATGGTTTATATACTCCTTTGCCTATACCAAGTGAACCGTGGGTTGATCTTTCAATGGATTTTGTGTTGGGTTTGCCAAAAACCAAGGGCGGCAAAGACTCAATCTTTGTGGTTGTTGATAGGTTCTCCAAAATGGCTCATTTCATTGCATGCAACCGAACTAATGATGCATCACATATTTCTGATTTGTTTTTCAAAGAAGTAGTGAGGTTGCATGGAATGCCAAGAACCATTGTCTCAGATCGAGACACAAAATTTTTGAGTTACTTTTGGAAAACCTTGTGGGGGAAATTGGGAACAAAACTCTTGTTTTCCACAACGTGCCACCCCCAAACTGATGGGCAAACAGAAGTTGTGAATCGCACTCTTGGTACTTTGTTGCGTTCCATTATTGGAAGAAATGTCAAAACTTGGGAGCAATGCTTACCTCATGTTGAGTTTGCATATAATCGTCATGTTCATTCAGCTACAAAGTTTTCACCTTTTGAAATTGTGTATGGTTTTAAGCCATTAACTCCAATGGATTTAACTCCTTTACCTGTAAGTGAACAAGTGAATTTAGATGGCAAGAAGAAAGCTGAATTTGTTAAACAGATCCATGAGAAGGCGAAAAGCAACATCGAAGAGCGCACCAAGAAGTATGAACAACAAGCAAACAAGGGTAGAAGAAAGATCACATTTGAACCAGGAGATTGGGTGTGGCTTCATTTGAGAAAAGAACGATTCCCAAGTAAACGAAAGTCAAAGTTGATGCCAAGGGGAGATGGGCCATTCCAAATCATGCAGAAAATTAATGACAATGCTTACAAACTTGACTTACCTGTTGAGTATAATGTGCATGATGTCTTCAATGTTTCTGATTTGAGCCCCTTTAATGCAGGTGAAGATTTGAGGACAAATCGCATTCAAGAGAGGGGGAATGATGAGAACCCATCCAACGACCCGGATGATGAAGATCCATTGAGATGGAATATTGGACCAATCACAAGGTCAAAAGCTAAGATGTTCAGTGATGCTCTTAATGGTTTGATAAAATCCTGTCGGAAAGAATCAATCATCAATTCATCAAGTAGCCAAGGAGACCTTCGAATTTTGATCCGAATTGAAGGCCAAGATTAGCCCAAGGCTTGGTAGCCCAAGTTGTGATTATTTCATCTAAATATCACCCAGTCCAAGAAAATTCGGCCAAGTCTACACATGGCCCATGTTTTGGTCATAAATCATTCATTTCAAGTCCGAATGGACTCAAATCAAAGCCCACTTAAAGAGTACTCCTTTTTCTACATTTTAATAAGGATCCAAGCCCAAAATAAAGGTGGAATTTCGTCCATGAATCTGCCCAACAATAGATCCAAGTTCAAGTAACTCATAACATTGAATTAGAAGGCATTTTGAAGGGTCCTATCATTATGAAGTCATTTACTTAGAAGATATTAGAAGGTTGCCTCAATTATTGTCTAGAATTTATTTGAGTCCTTTGATTTGTCTTGTGTATCCTATAAATAGGTTGTCTTTGTAATCTTTTGAAAACACTTTTGATTTGAATGAAATTGTGAGTTTTAAACTCTTTTTGTTCTTTGTGAACTATAGAACTTATCAAGTCTTCTTACTTGTGGCGTTCAATACTTATCAATCAACTTGGTGGGTTGATTGTGGCGTATCTTATACCAAGGTTCTTGTCTCACTATAGACAACGGGTCGCGGTTTCACCATTACTATCTCGGGCAACCAATAGACGATCTCAATAATCACATCACCTCATTTACACCAAATAAGGTCTAATCAAACTCGTTATTACCTACTTACTCCCTTTATGACCAATTACTCTCGTTAAGGAGACACAAACCCCTTATACCCACGAAAACCAAAATGACGCAAAAACGAGCCATTACAGACAACTAAGACCCGTTATACCTCAATTACACCCAATAAGGTCTAATCAAACTCGTTATGACCAAGTTACTCCCTTTGTGACCAATTAGACTCGTTAAGGAGACACAAACCCCTTATACCCACGATGATCAAGGTTACCCAATAACGAGCCATTACGGACCACTAAGACCTGTTATACCTCAATTACACCTAATAAGGTCTAATCATACTCATTATGACCCACTTACTCCCATTATGACCATTTAGATTCGTTTAGAAGACATAAACCCTTTATACCCATGAAGACCAAAATTACCAAATAACGAGCCATTACCGACAACTAAGACCCGTTTTACCCCTATTACATCCAATAAGGTCTAATCAGACTCATTATGACCAATTAAAGTCGTTAAAGAGACACATACCGCTTATACCCACGAAGACCAAGGTTACCCAATAACGAGCCATTACGGACCACTAAGACCCCTTATACCTCAATTACACACAATAAGGTCTAATTAGACTCATTATGACCCATTTACTCCCATTATGACCAATTACGGACATTTAGAAGACACAAACCCCTGGTACCCACGAAGAACAAATGACACAATAACGAGCCATTACGGACCACTAAGACCCGTTATACCTCAATTACACACAATAAGGTCTAATCAGACTCATTATGACCCATTTACTCCCATTATGACCAATTAGGGTCGTTAAGAAGACACAAACCCCTTATACCCACGAAAACCAAAATGATGCTATAACGAGCCATTACGGACCACTAAGACTCGTTATACCTCAATTACACACAATAAGGTCGAATCAGACTCATTATGACCCATTTACTCCCATTATGACCAATTAGGGTCGTTAAGAAGACACAAACCCCTTATACCCACGAAAACCAAAATGATGCTATAACGAGCCATTACGGACCACTAAGACTCGTTATACCTCAATTACACACAATAAGGTCGAATCAGACTCATTATGACCCATTTACTCCCATTATGACCAATTAGGGCCGTTATGAAGACACAAACCCCTTATACAGACGAAGACCAAAATTACACAATAACGAGCCATTACGGATCACTAAGACCTGTTATACCTCATTGACACCCAATAAGGACTAATCAAACTCGTTACGACCCATTTACTCCATTTATGACCAACTAGACTCGTTAAGGAGACACAAACCCCTTATACCCACGATACCCAAAATGATGCAATAACGAGCCATTATGGACCACTAAGACCCATTATACCTCATTTACACCCAATAAGGTTTAATCAAACTCGTTATGAACCAGTTACTACCTTGTGACCAATTAGACTCGTTAAAGAGACACAAACCCCTTATACCCACTAATACCCAGATTACCCAAGAACGAGCCATTACGGACCACTAAGATCCCTTATACCTCCAATTACTCCGAATAAGATCTAATCAGACTCATGATGACCCATTTACTCCCATTATAACCAATTACGTTCGTTAAGAAGACACAAACCCCTTATACCCATGAACACCAAAATTAACCAATAACAAGCCATTACCGACAACTAAGACCCGTTATACCTCAATTACAACCAATAAGGTCTAATCAGACTCATTATGACCAATTAGAGTCGTTAAGAAGACACAAACCCCTTATAACCGCGAAGACCAAATTCACCCAATAACGAGCCATTACGTACCACTAAGACCTATTATACCTCAATTGCACCAAATAAGTTCTAATCAGACTCATTATGACTCATTATACCTCAATTTGCTCACATTATGACCAATTAGGCTCGTTTAAGGAGAAAGAAATCTCTTATACACACGAAGACCAAGATTACCCAACAACGAGCCTAATTACACCTAATAAGGTCAAATCAGACTCATTCTGACCCATTTACTCCCATTATGACCAATTAGACTCGATAAGGAGACTTAAAGACCCTATACCCACGAAGACCAAGGTTACCCAATAACGAGCCATTACGGACCACTAAGACCCGTTATACCTCAATTACACACAATAACGTCTAATCAGACTCATTATGACCCACATACTCCCATTATGACCAGTTAGGGTCGTAAAGAAAAACACACACCCCTTATACCCACGAAGACCAAAATTACCCAACAACGAGCCATTATCGACAACTAAGACCCGTTATACCTGAATTACACTCAATAAGGTCTAATCAGACTCATTATGACCCATTTACTCCCATTATGATCAATTAGGGTTGTTAAGAAGACACAAACCCCTTGTACCCTTGAAGACCAAAATTAACCAATAACGAGCCATTATCAACAACTAAGACCCGTTATACCTCAATTATACCCAATAAGGTCAAATAAGACTCATTATGACCAACTAGAGTCGTTAAGAAGACAAAAACCCCTTATACCCACGAAGACCAAAATGGCGCAATAACGAGCCATTACGGACCACTAAGACCCATTGTACCTCAATTGCACCAAAAAAATTCTAGTTAGACTCATTATGACCTAGTACCCTTTGTGAGCAATTAGACTCGTTAAGGAGACACAAATCCCTTATACCCACGAAGACCAAAATTATACAATAACGAGTCATTACGGACCACTAGGACCTGTTATACCTCATTTACACCCAATTAGGGTCGTTAAGAAGAGATAAACCCCATTTACCCACGAATACCCATATTACCCATTAACGCTATTACGGACCACAAAGACCCCTTATACCTCAATTACACCCAATAAAGTCTAATCACATTCGTTATGACCTACTTACTCCATTTATGACCATTTAGACTCATTAAGGAGACACATACCCATTATACCCACGAAGACCAAAATTAACCAATAACGAGCCACTACGGACCACAAAGACCTGTTATACCTCATTTACACCAAATAAGGTCTAATCAAACTCGTTATTACGTTACTCCCTTTATGACCAATTACTCTCGTTAAGGAGACACAAACCCCTTATACCCACGAAAACCAAAATGACGCAATAACGAGCCATTACAAACAACTAAGACCCGTTATACCTCAATTACACCCAATAAGGTCTAATCAAACTCGTTATGACCAAGTTACTCCCTTTGTGACCAATTAGACTCGTTAAGGAGACACAAACCCCTTATACCCACGATGATCAAGGTTACCCAATAACGAGCCATTACGGACCTCTAAGACCCGTTATACCTCAATTACACCTAATAAGGTCTAATCACACTCATTATGACCCACTTACTCCCATTATGACCATTTAGATTCGTTAAGAAGACATAAACCCTTTATACCCATGAAGACCAAAATAACCAAATAACAAGCCATTACCGACAACTAAGACCCGTTATACCCCAATTACATCCAATAAGGTCTAATCAGACTCATTATGACCAATTAAAGTCGTTAAAGAGACACATACCGCTTATACCCACGAAGACCAAGGTTACCCAATAACGAGCCATTACGGACCACTAAGACCCCTTATACCTCAATTACACACAATAAGGTCTAATTAGACTCATTATGACCCATTTACTCCCATTATGACCAATTACGGACATTTAGAAGACACAAACCCCTGGTACCCACGAAGAACAAATGACACAATACCGAGCCATTACGGACCACTAAGACCCGTTATACCTCAATTACACACAATAAGGTCTAATCATATTCATTATGACCCATTTACTCCCATTATGACCAATTGGGGTCGTTAAGAAGACACAAACCCCTTATACCCACGAAAACCAAAATGATGCTATAACGAGCCATTACGGACCACTAAGACTCGTTATACCTCAATTACACACAATAAGGTCGAATCAGACTCATTATGACCCATTTACTCCCATTATGACCAATTAGGGCCGTTATGAAGACACAAACCCCTTATACAGACGAAGACCAAAATTACACAATAACGAGCCATTACGGATCACTAAGACCTGTTATACCTCATTTACACCCAATAAGGACTAATCAAACTCGTTACGACCCATTTACTCCATTTATGACCAACTAGACTCGTTAAGGAGACACAAACCCTTATACCCACGATACCCAAAATGATGCAATAACGAGCCATTATGGACCACTTAGACCCATTATACCTCATTTACACCCAATAAGGTCTAATCAAACTCGTTATGAACCAGTTACTCCCTTGTGACCAATTAGACTCGTTAAAGAGACACAAACCCCTTATACCCACTAATACCCAGATTACCCAAGAACGAGCCATTACGGACCACTAAGATCCCTTATACCTCAATTACTCCGAATAAGATCTAATCAGACTCATGATGACCCATTTACTCCCATTATAACCAATTACGTTCGTTAAGAAGACACAAACCCCTTATACCCATGAACACCAAAATTAACCAATAACGAGCCATTACACCGACAACTAAGACCCGTTATACGTCAATTACAACCAATAAGGTCTAATCAGACTCATTATGACCAATTAGAGTCGTTAAGAAGACACAAACCCCTTATAACCGCGAAGACCAAATTCACCCAATAACGAGCCATTACGTACCAGTAAGACCTATTATACCTCAATTGCACCAAATAAGTTCTAATCAGACTCATTATGACTCATTTGCTCACATTAGGACCAATTAGGCTCGTTTAAGGAGAAAGAAATCTCTTATACACACGAAGACCAAGATTACCCAACAACGAGCCTAATTACACCTAATAAGGTCAAATCAGACTCATTCTGACCCATTTACTCCCATTATGACCAATTAGACTCGATAAGGAGACTTAAACACCCTATACCCACGAAGACCAAGGTTACCCAATAACGAGCCAATACGGACCACTAAGACCCGTTATACCTCAATTACACACAATAACGTCTAATCAGACTCATTATGACCCACATACTCCCATTATGACCAGTTAGGGTCGTTAAGAAAAACACACACCCCTTATACCCACGAAGACCAAAATTACCCAACAACGAGCCATTATCGACAACTAAGACCCGTTATACCTGAATTACACTCAATAAGGTCTAATCAGACTCATTATGACCCATTTACTCCCATTATGATCAATTAGGGTTGTTAAGAAGACACAAACCCCTTGTACCCTTGAAGACCAAAATTAACCAATAACGAGCCATTATCAACAACTAAGACCCGTTATACCTCAATTATACCCAATAAGGTCAAATAAGACTCATTATGACCAATTAGAGTCGTTAAGAAGACAAAAACCCCTTATACCCACGAAGACCAAAATGGCGCAACAACGAGCCATTACGGACCACTAAGACCCATTATACCTCAATTGCACCAAAAAAATTCTAGTTAGACTCATTATGACCTAGTACCCTTTGTGAGCAATTAGACTCGTTAAGGAGACACAAATCCCTTATACCCACGAAGACCAAAATTATACAATAACGAGTCATTACGTACCACTAGGACCTGTTATACCTCATTTACACCCAATTAGGGTCGTTAAGAAGAGATAAACCCCATTTACCCACGAATACCCATATTACCCAATATAACGAGCCATTACGGACCACTAAGACCCCTTATACCTCAATTACACCCATTAAGGTCTAATCACATTCGTTATGACCTACTTACTCCATTTATGACCATTTAGACTCATTAAGGAGACACATACCCATTATACCCACGAAGACCAAAATTAACCAATAACGAGCCACTACGGACCACAAAGACCTGTTATACCTCATTTACACCAAATAAGGTCTAATCAAACTCGTTATTACGTTACTTCCTTTATGACCAATTACTCTCGTTAAGGAGACACAAACCCCTTATACCCACGAAAACCAAAATGACGCAATAACGAGCCATTACAGACAACTAAGACCCGTTATACCTCAATTACACCCAATAAGGTCTAATCAAACTCGTTATGACCAAGTTACTCCCTTTGTGACCAATTAGACTCGTTAAGGACACACAAACCCCTTGTACCCACGATGATCAAGGTTACCCAATAACGAGCCATTACGGACCTCTAAGACCCGTTATACCTCAATTACACCTAATAAGGTCTAATCATACTCATTATGACCCACTTACTCCCATTATGACCATTTAGATTCGTTAAGAAGACATAAACCCTTTATACCCATGAAGACCAAAATAACCAAATAACAAGCCATTACCGACAACTAAGACCCGTTATACCCCAATTACATCCAATAAGGTCTAATCAGACTCATTATGACCAATTAAAGTCGTTAAAGAGACACATACCGCTTATACCCACGAAGACCAAGGTTACCCAATAACGAGCCATTACGGACCACTAAGACCCCTTATACCTCAATTACACACAATAAGGTCTAATTAGGCTCATTATGACCCATTTACTCCCATTATGACCAATTACGGACATTTAGAAGACACAAACCCCTGGTACCCACGAAGAACAAATGACACAATACCGAGCCATTACGGACCACTAAGACTCGTTATACCTCAATTACACACAATAAGGTCTAATCAGACTCATTATGACCCATTTACTCCCATTATGACCAATTAGGGTCGTTAAGAAGACACAAACCCCTTATACCAACTAATACCCAGATTACCCAAGAACGAGCCATTACGGACCACTAAGATCCCTTATACCTCAATTACTCCTAATAAGATCTAATCAGACTCATGATGACCCATTTACTCCCATTATAACCAATTACGTTCGTTAAGAAGACACAAACCCCTTATACCCATGAACACCAAAATTACCAATAACGAGCCATTACCGACAACTAAGACCCGTTATATACGTCAATTACAACCAATAAGGTCTAATCAGACTCATTTTGACCAATTAGAGTCGTTAAGAAGACACAAACCCCTTATAACTGCGAAGACCAAATTCACCCAATAACGAGCCATTACGTACCAGTAAGACCTATTATACCTCAATTGCACCAAATAAGTTCTAATCAGACTCATTATGACTCATTTGCTCACATTATGACCAATTAGGCTCGTTTAAGGAGAAAGAAATCTCTTATACACACGAAGACCAAGATTACCCAACAACGAGCCTAATTACACCTAATAAGGTCAAATCAGACTCATTCTGACCCATTTACTCCCATTATGACCAATTAGACTCGATAAGGAGACTTAAACACCCTATACCCACGAAGACCAAGGTTACCCAATAACGAGCCATTACGGACCACTAAGACCCGTTATACCTCAATTACACACAATAACGTCTAATCAGACTCATTATGACCCACATACTCCCATTATGACCAGTTAGGGTCGTTAAGAAAAACACACACCCCTTATACCCCCGAAGACCAAAATTAACCAACAACGAGCCATTATCGACAACTAAGACCCGTTATACCTCAATTACACCCAATAAGGTCTAATCAGACTCATTATGACCCATTTACTCCCATTATGATCAATTAGGGTTGTTAAGAAGACACAAACCCCTTGTACCCTTGAAGACCAAAATTAACCAATAACGAGCCATTATCAACAACTAAGACCCGTTATACCTCAATTATACCCAATAAGGTCAAATAAGACTCATTATGACCAATTAGAGTCGTTAAGAAGACAAACCCCTTATACCCACGAAGACCAAAATGGCGCAATAACGAGCCATTACGGACCACTAAGACCCATTGTACCTCAATTGCACCAAAAAAATCTAGTTAGACTCATTATGACCTAGTTACTCCCTTTGTGAGCAATTAGACTCGTTAAGGAGACACAAATCCCTTATACCCACGAAGACCAAAATTATACAATAACGAGTCATTACGGACCACTAGGACCTGTTATACCTCATTTACACCCAATTAGGGTCGTTAAGAAGAGATAAACCCCATTTACCCACGAATACACATATTACCCAATAACGAGCCATTACGGACCACTAAGACCCCTTATACCTCAATTACACCCAATAAGGTCTAATCACATTCGTTATGACCTACTTACTCCATTTATGACCATTTAGACTCATTAAGGAGACACATACCCATTATACCCACGACGACCAAAATTAACCAATAACGAGCCACTACGGACCACAAAGACCTATTATACCTCATTTACACCAAATAAGGTCTAATCAAACTCGTTATTACCTACTTACTCCCTTTGTGACCAATTAGACTCGTTAAGGAGACACAAACCCCTTATACCCACGAAAACCAAAATGACGCAATAACTAGCCATTACAGACCACTAAGACCCGTTATACCTCAATTACACCTAATAAGGTCTAATCATACTCATTATGACCCACTTACTCCCATTATGACCATTTAGATTCGTTAAGAAGACATAAACCCTTTATACCCATGAAGACCATAATTACCAAATAACGAGCCATTACCGACAACTAAGACCCGTTATACCCCAATTACATCCAATAAGGTCTAATCAGACTCATTATGACCAATTTACTCCCATATTACCCAATAACGAGCCATTACGGACCACTAAGACCCCTTATACCTCAATTACACCCAATAAGGTCTAATCACATTCGTTATGACCTACTTACTCCATTTATGACCATTTAGACTCATTAAGGAGACACATACCCATTATACCCACGACAACCAAAATTAACCAATAACGAGCCACTACGGACCACAAAGACCTGTTATACCTCATTTACACCAAATAAGGTCTAATCAAACTCGTTATTACCTACTTACTCCCTTTATGACCAATTACTCTCGTTAAGGAGACACAAACCCCTTATACCCACGAAAACCAAAATGACGCAATATCGAGCCATTACAAACAACTAAGACCCGTTATACCTCAATTACACCCAATAAGGTCTAATCAAACTCGTTATGACCAAGTTACTCCCTTTGTGACCAATTAGACTCGTTAAGGAGACACAAACCCCTTATACCCACGATGATCAAGGTTACCCAATAACGAGCCATTACGGACCACTAAGACCCGTTATACCTCAATTACACCTAATAAGGTCTAATCATACTCATTATGACCCACTTACTCCCATTATGACCATTTAGATTCGTTTAGAAGACATAAACCCTTTATACCCATGAAGACCAAAATTACCAAATAACGAGCCATGACCGACAACTAAGACCCGTTATACCCCAATTACATCCAATAAGGTCTAATCAGACTCATTATGACCAATTAAAGTCGTTAAAGAGACACATACCGCTTATACCCACGAAGACCAAGGTTACCCAACAACGAGCCATTACGGACCACTAAGACCCCTTATACCTCAATTACACACAATAAGGTCTAATTAGACTCATTATGACCCATTTACTCCCATTATGACCAATTACGGACATTTAGAAGACACAAACCCCTGGTACCCACGAAGAACAAATGACACAATAACGAGCCATTACGGACCATTAAGACCCGTTATACCTCAATTACACACAATAAGGTCTAATCAGACTCATTATGACCCATTTACTCCCATTATGACCAATTAGGTTCGTTAAGAAGACACAAACCCCTTATACCCACGAAAACCAAAATGATGCTATAACGAGCCATTACGGACCACTAAGACTCGTTATACCTCAATTACACACAATAAGGTCGAATCAGACTCATTATGACCCATTTACTCCCATTATGACCAATTAGGGCCGTTATGAAGACACAAACCCCTTATACAGACGAAGACCAAAATTACACAATAACGAGCCATTACGGATCACTAAGACCTGTTATACCTCATTTACACCCAATAAGGACTAATCAAACTCGTTACGACCCATTTACTCCATTTATGACCAACTAGACTCGTTAAGGAGACACAAACTGATGTGATTATCGCGATCGTCTATTGGTTGCCCGAGATAGTAATGGTGAAACCGCGACCCGTTGTCTATAGTGAGACAAGAACCTTGGTATAAGATACGCCACAATCAACCCACCAAGTTGATTGATAAGTATTGAACGCCACAAGTAAGAAGACTTGATAAGTTCTATAGTTCACAAAGAACAAAAAGAGTTTAAAACTCACAATTTCATTCAAATCAAAAGTGTTTTCAAAAGATTACAAAGACAACCTATTTATAGGATACACAAGACAAATCAAAGGACTCAAATAAATTCTAGACAATAATTGAGGCAACCTTCTAATATCTTCTAAGTAAATGACTTCATAATGATAGGACCCTTCAAAATGCCTTCTAATTCAATGTTATGAGTTACTTGAACTTGGATCTATTGTTGGGCAGATTCATGGACGAAATTCCACCTTTATTTTGGGCTTGGATCCTTATTAAAATGTAGAAAAAGGAGTACTCTTTAAGTGGGCTTTGATTTGAGTCCATTCGGACTTGAAATGAATGATTTATGACCAAAACATGGGCCATGTGTAGACTTGGCCGAATTTTCTTGGACTGGGTGATATTTAGATGAAATAATCACAACTTGGGCTACCAAGCCTTGGGCTAATCTTGGCCTTCAATTCGGATCAAAATTCGAAGGTCTCCTTGGCTACTTGATGAATTGATGATTGATTCTTTCCGACAGGATTTTATCAAACCATTAAGAGCATCACTGAACATCTTAGCTTTTGACCTTGTGATTGGTCCAATATTCCATCTCAATGGATCTTCATCATCCGGGTCGTTGGATGGGTTCTCATCATTCCCCCTCTCTTGAATGCGATTTGTCCTCAAATCTTCACCTGCATTAAAGGGGCTCAAATCAGAAACATTGAAGACATCATGCACATTATACTCAACAGGTAAGTCAAGTTTGTAAGCATTGTCATTAATTTTCTGCATGATTTGGAATGGCCCATCTCCCCTTGGCATCAACTTTGACTTTCGTTTACTTGGGAATCGTTCTTTTCTCAAATGAAGCCACACCCAATCTCCTGGTTCAAATGTGATCTTTCTTCTACCCTTGTTTGCTTGTTGTTCATACTTCTTGGTGCGCTCTTCGATGTTGCTTTTCGCCTTCTCATGGATCTGTTTAACAAATTCAGCTTTCTTCTTGCCATCTAAATTCACTTGTTCACTTACAGGTAAAGGAGTTAAATCCATTGGAGTTAATGGCTTAAAACCATACACAATTTCAAAAGGTAAAACTTTGTAGCTGAATGAACATGACGATTATATGCAAACTCAACATGAGGTAAGCATTGCTCCCACGTTTTGACATTTCTTCCAATAATGGAACGCAACAAAGTACCAAGAGTGCGATTGACAACTTCTGTTTGCCCATCAGTTTGGGGGTGGCACGTTGTGGAAAACAAGAGTTTTGTTCCCAATTTCCCCCACATGGTTTTCCAAAAGTAACTCAAAAATTTTGTGTCTCGATCTGAGACAATGGTTCTTGGCATTCCATGCAACCTCACTACTTCTTTGAAAAACAAATCAGAAATATGTGATGCATCATTAGTTCGGTTGCATGCAATGAAATGAGCCATTTTGGAGAACCTATCAACAACCACAAAGATTGAGTCTTTGCCGCCCTTGGTTTTTGGCAAACCCAACACAAAATCCATTGAAAGATCAACCCACGGTTCACTTGGTATAGGCAAAGGAGTATATAAACCATGAGGTTGAACTTTTGATTTTGCTTGTTTGCAAACAACACAATTTTCACATATTCGTCCTACATCAACTTTCATTTTTGGCCAATAAAAATGTTCTTGTAAAATTGCCAAAGTTTTTGCCACGCCAAAATGACCCATAAGGCCTCCACCATGCGCTTCCCTAACCAAAAGTTCTCGCAAGGAAGAGTTAGGGACGCAAAGCTTTGATTCCTTAAACAAAAACCCCTCATGTTTGAAAAACTTTTCAAAAGAACATTTTTCGCATGCTTGAAAAATTTGTCCAAAATCGGCATCATTGTGGTACAATTCTTTGATTTGTTCAAAACCAAGAATTTTACAGTCAAGAGAAGAGAGTAAAGAGTATCTTCGTGAAAGTGCATCAGCCACAACATTTTCCTTACCTTTCTTGTATCGGATGACATAAGGAAATGTCTCAAGAAACTCAATCCATCGAGCATGTCTTTTGTTTAACTTATGTTGTCCCTTTAAGTACTTCAAGGACTCATGGTCAGAATGTATCACAAACTCTTTGGCCCACAAATAGTGTTGCCATGTCTTTAATGCACGGACCAATGAATACAGTTCTTTGTCATAAGTGGGGTAGTTCAAGGTCGCCCCATTCAACTTCTCACTAAAATAGGCCAATGGTTTACCTTCTTGCATCAAAACTGCACCTATTCCAACACCTGATGCATCACACTCAATTTCAAAGGTTTTATCAAAGTTGGGCAAAGATAACAAAGGAGCATGGGTTAAATGAAATTTAAGTTGTTCAAAAGCTTGCTCTTGTTCTTTGCCCCATTTAAAACCGACGTTCTTTTTAATGACTTCTGTGAGTGGTGACGCCAAAGTGCTAAAGTTTTTAACAAATCTACGATAAAAACTTGCAAGACCATGAAAACTTCGCACTTCACTTACACTCTTTGGAGTTGGCCAATCTTGGATGGCCTTTACCTTTTCTTCATCAACAGAAATTCCTTGTGAACTTACCATGTATCCAAGGAAAACAACATGATTGGTACAAAAGGTGCACTTCTTCAAGTTTGCAAAAAGCTTTTCCTTCCTAAGCACACTCAAAACAGAAGTTAGATGTTCAAGATGATCGTCCAAACTTTTGGAGTAAATCAAAATATCATCAAAGTAAACAACCACAAACTTTCCAATGAAATCTCTCAAAACATGGTTCATTAGTCTCATGAATGTACTAGGAGCGTTAGTTAAACCAAAGGGCATCACTAACCATTCATATAAACCATGTTTTGTTTTGAAAGCGGTTTTCCACTCATCACCCTCTCTCATACGGATTTGGTGATAACCACTTTTCAAATCAATTTTCGAAAATAATTTTGCACCATACAATTCATCAAGCATATCATCTAATCGAGGAATTGGATGACGATACTTTACCGTGATATTGTTGATGGCGCGACAATCCACACACATCCTCCATGAGCCGTCCTTCTTTGGTACTAACAAGACTGGAACGGCACAAGGACTCATGCTTTCTCGAACCAATCCTTTTGCAAGTAATTCTTTAACTTGTCTTTCCAACTCCTTGGTTTCTTCCGGACTTGTTCTATAGGCTGGTTTGTTTGGGATGGAAGCTCCGGGTACAAAGTCAATTTGGTGTTCAATTCCACGGATTGGTGGCAATCCATCGGGAACTTCTTCCGGAAACAAGTCTTCAAATTCCTGCAAGATAGACATAACATTGCTCGGAATGATACCGGCCAAGTTGTTAGTGGCTAATTGAGCTTCTTTGAACAAAAGAAGCACAAAAAGCATTCCAGAATTTAAAGCTTCTTTTATCTCACTCTTTTTTGCCAAAGCACAATATTGACTCTCTTTTTTTTCCACGGGTGTTTTTTTATCCTTTCCTTTTTCTTTTGAGCCTTGTTCATTATTTTCTTTTGGCTCATTTATTTTTTTTGCATCATTTTGAAGTTTAACTTGATCTTCAAAAACTTGACTAGGTGACATGGGTACAAGAGTTACGGGTTTGGCTTTGTGTACAAAAGTGTATTTGTTGGTAAAGCCGTCATGCTTTACATGTCGATCATACTGCCATGGCCTCCCAAGCAACATATGACTTGCTTGCATAGGTACAACATCACACAATACTTCATCTTCATATTTACCTATGCGAAAAGAAACCAACACTTGTTTTGAAACTCGTACCTCACCACTATCATTAAGCCATTGGAGTTTGTATGGCTTTTGATGCTTCGTAGTAGGTAGACCAAGCTTTTCAACCATAGTTGAACTTGCTACATTTGTACAACTCCCCTCGTCAATGATAACACTACATACCTTGCCTTGAACGTAGCATCGAGTGTGAAAGATGTTCTCCCTTTGTGCATCATCATCTTCTTTGGAATGGGCACTTAGGGCTCTTCTAGCCACCAACAAGTCTCCTTGGACAGCTACCTCTTCATCATCATCCAAACCATCCGGTGAGTCTTCGGAATCTGATTTATCTGTCTCAATTTCCCCATTTTCTCGAATCACCATTGCAAGCTTGTTTGGACATTGACTTGCAATATGACCCCTGCCTTGACACTTAAAACACTTTATGTCACGATTCTTATGAGTAGAAGAATCAGTTTTTCCTTTTGAAGAGTTTATATCTTTAGAACCAGATTTGGAATTAGAAGAAGAAGAAGATGTGCTTTCAATTTTCTTTGAAGAACTTGTCTTCCAAGTACTATTTCGTGATCCTCCCCCTCTCTTAAGTTGTTTCTCAATTTTAACAGCCATATGAACCATATCCTCAATTTCAACATAATGATACATTTCAACACGATCACGTATTTCAAAATTTAAACCATGTAAGAACCTGGCCATTGTAGCTTCTCGATCCTCCTCAATGTTGGCCCTATTCAAGATAACCTCCATCTCTTTAAAATAATCTTCCACACACTTGTTCCCTTGCTTGAGATTTTGGAGCTTGTTGTGAAGGTCACGAAAGTAGTGACTAGGCACAAAACGTGATGTGATTATTGCGATCGTCTATTGGTTGCCCGAGATAGTAATGGTGAAACCGCGACCCGTTGTCTATAGTGAGACAAGAACCTTGGTATAAGATACGCCACAATCAACCCACCAAGTTGATTGATAAGTATTGAACGCCACAAGTAAGAAGACTTGATAAGTTCTATAGTTCACAAAGAACAAAAAGAGTTTAAAACTCACAATTTCATTCAAATCAAAAGTGTTTTCAAAAGATTACAAAGACAACCTATTTATAGGATACACAAGACAAATCAAAGGACTCAAATAAATTCTAGACAATAATTGAGGCAACCTTCTAATATCTTCTAAGTAAATGACTTCATAATGATAGGACCCTTCAAAATGCCTTCTAATTCAATGTTATGAGTTACTTGAACTTGGATCTATTTTTGGGCAGATTCATGGACGAAATTCCACCTTTATTTTGGGCTTGGATCCTTATTAAAATGTAGAAAAAGGAGTACTCTTTAAGTGGGCTTTGATTTGAGTCCATTCGGACTTGAAATGAATGATTTATGACCAAAACATGGGCCATGTGTAGACTTGGCCGAATTTTCTTGGACTGGGTGATATTTAGATGAAATAATCACAACTTGGGCTACCAAGCCTTGGGCTAATCTTGGCCTTCAATTCGGATCAAAATTCGAAGGTCTCCTTGGCTACTTGATGAATTGATGATTGATTCTTTCCGACAGGATTTTATCAAACCATTAAGAGCATCACTGAACATCTTAGCTTTTGACCTTGTGATTGGTCCAATATTCCATCTCAATGGATCTTCATCATCCGGGTCGTTGGATGGGTTCTCATCATTCCCCCTCTCTTGAATGCGATTTGTCCTCAAATCTTCACCTGCATTAAAGGGGCTCAAATCAGAAACATTGAAGACATCATGCACATTATACTCAACAGGTAAGTCAAGTTTGTAAGCATTGTCATTAATTTTCTGCATGATTTGGAATGGCCCATCTCCCCTTGGCATCAACTTTGACTTTCGTTTACTTGGGAATCGTTCTTTTCTCAAATGAAGCCACACCCAATCTCCTGGTTCAAATGTGATCTTTCTTCTACCCTTGTTTGCTTGTTGTTCATACTTCTTGGTGCGCTCTTCGATGTTGCTTTTCGCCTTCTCATGGATCTGTTTAACAAATTCAGCTTTCTTCTTGCCATCTAAATTCACTTGTTCACTTACAGGTAAAGGAGTTAAATCCATTGGAGTTAATGGCTTAAAACCATACACAATTTCAAAAGGTGAAAACTTTGTAGCTGAATGAACATGACGATTATATGCAAACTCAACATGAGGTAAGCATTGCTCCCAAGTTTTGACATTTCTTCCAATAATGGAACGCAACAAAGTACCAAGAGTGCGATTCACAACTTCTGTTTGCCCATCAGTTTGGGGGTGGCACGTTGTGGAAAACAAGAGTTTTGTTCCCAATTTCCCCCACAAGGTTTTCCAAAAGTAACTCAAAAATTTTGTGTCTCGATCTGAGACAATGGTTCTTGGCATTCCATGCAACCTCACTACTTCTTTGAAAAACAAATCAGAAATATGTGATGCATCATTAGTTCGGTTGCATGCAATGAAATGAGCCATTTTGGAGAACCTATCAACAACCACAAAGATTGAGTCTTTGCCGCCCTTGGTTTTTGGCAAACCCAACACAAAATCCATTGAAAGATCAACCCACGGTTCACTTGGTATAGGCAAAGGAGTATATAAACCATGAGGTTGAACTTTTGATTTTGCTTGTTTGCAAACAACACAATTTTCACATATTCGTCCTACATCAACTTTCATTTTTGGCCAATAAAAATGTTCTTGTAAAATTGCCAAAGTTTTTGCCACGCCAAAATGACCCATAAGGCCTCCACCATGCGCTTCCCTAACCAAAAGTTCTCGCAAGGAAGAGTTAGGGACGCAAAGCTTTGATTCCTTAAACAAAAACCCCTCATGTTTGAAAAACTTTTCAAAAGAACATTTTTCGCATGCTTGAAAAATTTGTCCAAAATCGGTATCATTGTGGTACAATTCTTTGATTTGTTCAAAACCAAGAATTTTACAGTCAAGAGAAGAGAGTAAAGAGTATCTTCGTGAAAGTGCATCAGCCACAATATTTTCCTTACCTTTCTTGTATCGGATGACATAAGGAAATGTCTCAAGAAACTCAATCCATCGAGCATGTCTTTTGTTTAACTTATGTTGTCCCTTTAAGTACTTCAAGGACTCATGGTCAGAATGTATCACAAACTCTTTGGCCCACAAATAGTGTTGCCATGTCTTTAATGCACGGACCAATGAATACAGTTCTTTGTCATAAGTGGGGTAGTTCAAGGTCGCCCCATTCAACTTCTCACTAAAATAGGCCAATGGTTTACCTTCTTGCATCAAAACTGCACCTATTCCAACACCTGATGCATCACACTCAATTTCAAAGGTTTTATCAAAGTTGGGCAAAGATAACAAAGGAGCATGGGTTAAATGAAATTTAAGTTGTTCAAAAGCTTGCTCTTGTTCTTTGCCCCATTTAAAACCGACGTTCTTTTTAATGACTTCTGTGAGTGGTGACGCCAAAGTGCTAAAGTTTTTAACAAATCTACGATAAAAACTTGCAAGACCATGAAAACTTCGCACTTCACTTACACTCTTTGGAGTTGGCCAATCTTGGATGGCCTTTACCTTTTCTTCATCAACAGAAATTCCTTGTGAACTTACCATGTATCCAAGGAAAATAACATGATTGGTACAAAAGGTGCACTTCTTCAAGTTTGCAAAAAGCTTTTCCTTCCTAAGCACACTCAAAACAGAAGTTAGATGTTCAAGATGATCGTCCAAACTTTTGGAGTAAATCAAAATATCATATCATTTCTTTTCTATCTTTCTTTCTTGTTAATTTCCTTTACTTGACATCCAATAATCACGTATTGGTAGCGGGTCTTGTCACAAGTTGACACGGTTCCTACTAGTGACTATTGAATTCTCCACTTCAATCTTTCGTTTCTTCAATTTCGTTGGTATATATAGCTTCTAGCAAAAAAAAAAAAAAAAAGAAAAAAAAAACAATTTGGGCAAAAAAAAGGCATAAAAAAAGAAACAATAGAAAGAAAAAAGAACACGAAAAAAAAAAGTCGTGTTTCATATCTTCTTCTTACATTGTGATTATTTGACAATATCATAGTCAAGTTGTTTGGTAAGTTTGAATCCCTCAAGGCCACAAGCCAAACTTGATAATTGTTTCTTTTGTTCTTTTAGAACTTAAAGAGATTTAAAAGAGTGGTAAAAGGCTGTGTTTAAAAGATAGACATAACATTGCTCGGAATGATACCGGCCAAGTTGTTAGTGGCTAATTGAGCTTCTTTGAACAAAAGAAGCACAAAAAGCATTCCAGAATTTAAAGCTTCTTTTATCTCACTCTTTTTTGCCAAAGCACAATATTGACTCTCTTTTTTTTCCACGGGTGTTTTTTTATCCTTTCCTTTTTCTTTTGAGCCTTGTTCATTATTTTCTTTTGGCTCATTTATTTTTTTTGCATCATTTTGAAGTTTAACTTGATCTTCAAAAACTTGACTAGGTGACATGGGTACAAGAGTTACGGGTTTGGCTTTGTGTACAAAAGTGTATTTGTTGGTAAAGCCGTCATGCTTTACATGTCGATCATACTGCCATGGCCTCCCAAGCAACATATGACTTGCTTGCATAGGTACAACATCACACAATACTTCATCTTCATATTTACCTATGCGAAAAGAAACCAACACTTGTTTTGAAACTCGTACCTCACCACTATCATTAAGCCATTGGAGTTTGTTGGCTTTTGATGCTTCGTAGTAGGTAGACCAAGCTTTTCAACCATAGTTGAACTTGCTACATTTGTACAACTCCCCCCGTCAATGATAACACTACATACCTTGCCTTGAACGTAGCATCGAGTGTGAAAGCCATTTGTGAGATACACGAGGGTTGAGTATATCATTTCTTGAGAGAAACACGTGAGGGAGTGTTGAGAGGAACTAAACTTTATTTTTGCAGAATTTTAAGATGGGGGATGATCAAACCCTTCCGAATCTTCAAATTCAAGCCATAATGGATGAGATGCGGCGGATGATGACCAATGAATTCAACCAAGTTCATGAAAGAATGGATCGAATAGAGGCAAACGCACGAAGACCACCATCTCGTGAAGGTTCCGTTGTGAATGAGGAAGAAAGAAGCGACGAATGGGATAGGGAATCTGAAAGGAGATCGGCTAGGAGGAGGCGACGTATAGACAATAATTTGAGTTCCATAAAGATGAAAGTCCCTTCATTTCAAGGAAAGTCAGATCCGGAAGCATACCTCGATTGGGAGAAGAAAATGGAGTTCATATTTGATTGTCATGAATACTCCAACCGAAAGAAGGTAAAACTTGCTGTCATTGAGTTTTCTGATTATGCACTAACATGGTGGGATCAACTTTTGATTAGCAAGCGAAGAAATGGAGAAAGGCCTATCGAGAGTTGGGAAGAAATGAAGTTGGTCATGAGGAGACGTTTTGTGCCTAGTCACTACTTTCGTGACCTTCACAACAAGCTCCAAAATCTCAAGCAAGGGAACAAGTGTGTGGAAGATTATTTTAAAGAGATGGAGGTTATCTTGATTAGGGCCAACATTGAGGAGGATCGAGAAGCTACAATGGCCAGGTTCTTACATGGTTTAAATTTTGAAATACGTGATCGTGTTGAAATGTATCATTATGTTGAAATTGAGGATATGGTTCATATGGCTGTTAAAATTGAGAAACAACTTAAGAGAGGGGGAGGATCACGAAATAGTACTTGGAAGACAAGTTCTTCAAAGAAAATTGAAAGCACATCTTCTTCTTCTTCTAATTCCAAATCTGGTTCTAAAGATATAAACTCTTCAAAAGGAAAAACTGATTCTTCTACTCATAAGAATCGTGACATAAAGTGTTTTAAGTGTCAAGGCAGGGGTCATATTGCAAGTTAATGTCCAAACAAGCTTGCAATGGTGATTCGAGAAAATGGGGAAATTGAGACAGATAAATCAGATTCCGAAGACTCACCGGATGGTTTGGATGATGATGAAGAGGTAGCTGTCCAAGGAGACTTGTTGGTGGCTAGAAGAGCCCTAAATGCCCATTCCAAAGAAGATGATGATGCAAACCAATAGTGCTAGCTCTGATACCAAATGATGTGATTATTGCGATCGTCTATTGGTTGCCCGAGATAGTAATGGTGAAACCGCGACCCGTTGTCTATAGTGAGACAAGAACCTTGGTATAAGATACGCCACAATCAACCCACCAAGTTGATTGATAAGTATTGAACGCCACAAGTAAGAAGACTTGATAAGTTCTATAGTTCACAAAGAACAAAAAGAGTTTAAAACTCACAATTTCATTCAAATCAAAAGTGTTTTCAAAAGATTACAAAGACAACCTATTTATAGGATACACAAGACAAATCAAAGGACTCAAATAAATTCTAGACAATAATTGAGGCAACCTTCTAATATCTTCTAAGTAAATGACTTCATAATGATAGGACCCTTCAAAATGCCTTCTAATTCAATGTTATGAGTTACTTGAACTTGGATCTATGTTTGGGCAGATTCATGGACGAAATTCCACCTTTATTTTGGGCTTGGATCCTTATTAAAATGTAGAAAAAGGAGTACTCTTTAAGTGGGCTTTGATTTGAGTCCATTCGGACTTGAAATGAATGATTTATGACCAAAACATGGGCCATGTGTAGACTTGGCCGAATTTTCTTGGACTGGGTGATATTTAGATGAAATAATCACAACTTGGGCTACCAAGCCTTGGGCTAATCTTGGCCTTCAATTCGGATCAAAATTCGAAGGTCTCCTTGGCTACTTGATGAATTGATGATTGATTCTTTCCGACAGGATTTTATCAAACCATTAAGAGCATCACTGAACATCTTAGCTTTTGACCTTGTGATTGGTCCAATATTCCATCTCAATGGATCTTCATCATCCGGGTCGTTGGATGGGTTCTCATCAAAACGTCTCCTCATGACCAACTTCATTTCTTCCCAACTCTCGATAGGCCTTTCTCCATTTCTTCGCTTGCTAATCAAAAGTTGATCCCACCATGTTAGTGCATAATCAGAAAACTCAATGACAGCAAGTTTTACCTTCTTTCGGTTGGAGTATTCATGACAATCAAATATGAACTCCATTTTCTTCTCCCAATCGAGGTATGCTTCCGGATCTGACTTTCCTTGAAATGAAGGGACTTTCATCTTTATGGAACTCAAATTATTGTCTATACGTCGCCTCCTCCTAGCCGATCTCCTTTCAGATTCCCTATCCCATTCGTCGCTTCTTTCTTCCTCATTCACAACGGAACCTTCACGAGATGGTGGTCTTCGTGCGTTTGCCTCTATTCGATCCATTCTTTCATGAACTTGGTTGAATTCAATGGTCATCATTCGCCGCATCTCATCCATTATGGCTTGAATTTGAAGATTCGGAAGGGGTTGATCATCCCCCATCTTAAAATTCTGCAAAAATAAAGTTTAGTTCCTCTCAACACTCCCTCACGTGTTTCTCTCAAGAAATGATATACTCAACCCTCGTGTATCTCACAAATGGCTTTTACCCTCGATTAATCTCACCACACAGCCTTTTACCACTCTTTTAAATCTCTTTAAGTTCTAAAAGAACAAAAGAAGCAATTATCAAGTTTGGCTTGTGGCCTTGAGGAATTCAAACTTACCAAACAACTTGACTATGATATTGTCAAATAATCACAATGTAAGAAGAAGATATGAAACTCGACTTTTTTTTTTTTTCGTGCTCTTTTTCTTTCTATTGTTTCTTTTTTATGCCTTTTTTTTTTTGCCCAAATAGTTTTTTTTCTTTTTTTTTTGTTCGGCCTCTCTTTTTTTTTTCTTTTTGATAGAAGCTATATACCAACGAAATTGATGAAACGAAAGATTGAAGTGGAATTCAATAGTCACTAGTAGGAACCGTGTCAACTTATGACAAGACCCGCTACCAATACGTGATTATTGGATCTCAAGTAAAGGAAATTAACAAGAAGGAAAGATAGAAAGAAATGATATGCAAACCAATAGTGCTAGCTTTGATACCAAATGATGTGATTATCGCGATCGTCTATTGGTTGCCCGAGATAGTAATGGTGAAACCGCGACCCGTTGTCTATAGTGAGACAAGAACCTTGGTATAAGATACGCCACAATCAACCCACCAAGTTGATTGATAAGTATTGAACGCCACAAGTAAGAAGACTTGATAAGTTCTATAGTTCACAAAGAACAAAAAGAGTTTAAAACTCACAATTTCATTCAAATCAAAAGTGTTTTCAAAAGATTACAAAGACAACCTATTTATAGGATACACAAGACAAATCAAAGGACTCAAATAAATTCTAGACAATAATTGAGGCAACCTTCTAATATCTTCTAAGTAAATGACTTCATAATGATAGGACCCTTCAAAATGCCTTCTAATTCAATGTTATGAGTTACTTGAACTTGGATCTATTGTTGGGCAGATTCATGGACGAAATTCCACCTTTATTTTGGGCTTGGATCCTTATTAAAATGTAGAAAAAGGAGTACTCTTTAAGTGGGCTTTGATTTGAGTCCATTCGGACTTGAAATGAATGATTTATGACCAAAACATGGGCCATGTGTAGACTTGGCCGAATTTTCTTGGACTGGGTGATATTTAGATGAAATAATCACAACTTGGGCTACCAAGCCTTGGGCTAATCTTGGCCTTCAATTCGGATCAAAATTCGAAGGTCTCCTTGGCTACTTGATGAATTGATGATTGATTCTTTCCGACAGGATTTTATCAAACCATTAAGAGCATCACTGAACATCTTAGCTTTTGACCCTGTGATTGGTCCAATATTCCATCTCAATGGATCTTCATCATCCGGGTCGTTGGATGGGTTCTCATCACAAACCCTTATACCCACGATACCCAAAATGATGCAATAACGAGCCATTATGGACCACTAAGACCCATTATACCTCATTTACACCCAATAAGGTCTAATCAAACTCGTTATGAACCAGTTACTCCCTTGTGACCAATTAGACACGTTAAAGAGACACAAACCCCTTATACCCACTAATACCCAGATTACCCAAGAACGAGCCATTACGGACCACTAAAGATCCCATATACCTCAATTACTCCGAATAAGATCTAATCAGACTCATGATGACCCATTTACTCCCATTATAACCAATTACGTTCGTTAAGAAGACACAAACCCCTTATACCCATGAACACCAAAATTAACCAATAATGAGCCATTACCGACAACTAAGACCCGTTATACCTCAATTACAACCAATAAGGTCTAATCAGACTCATTATGACCAATTAGAGTCGTTAAGAAGACACAAACCCCTTATAACCGCGAAGACCAAATTCACCCAATAACGAGCCATTACGTACCACTAAGACCTATTATACCTCAATTGCACCAAATAAGTTCTAATCAGACTCATTATGACTCATTTGCTCACATTATGACCAATTAGGCTCGTTTAAGGAGAAAGAAATCTCTTATACACACGAAGACCAAGATTACCCAACAACGAGCCTAATTACACCTAATAAGGTCAAATCAGACTCATTCTGACCCATTTACTCCCATTATGACCAATTAGACTCGATAAGGAGACTTAAACACCCTATACCCACGAAGACCAAGGTTACCCAATAACGAGCCATTACGGACCACTAAGACTCGTTATACCTCAATTACACACAATAACGTCTAATCAGACTCATTATGACCCACATACTCCCATTATGACCAGTTAGGGTCGTTAAGAAAAACACACACCCCTTATACCCACGAAGACCAAAATTACCCAACAACGAGCCATTATCGACAACTAAGACCCGTTATACCTGAATTACACTCAATAAGGTCTAATCAGACTCATTATGACCCATTTACTCCCATTATGATCAATTAGGGTTGTTAAGAAGACACAAACCCCTTGTACCCCTGAAGACCAAAATTAACCAATAACGAGCCATTATCAACAACTAAGACCCGTTATACCTCAATTATACCCAATAAGGTCAAATAAGACTCATTATGACCAATTAGAGTCGTTAAGAAGACAAAAACCCCTTATACCCACGAAGACCAAAATGGCGCAATAACGAGCCATTACGGACCACTAAGACCCATTGTACCTCAATTGCACCAAAAAAAATTCTAGTTAGACTCATTATGACCTAGTACCCTTTGTGAGCAATTAGACTCGTTAAGGAGACACAAATCACTTATACCCACGAAGACCAAAATTATACAATAACGAGTCATTACGTACCACTAGGACCTGTTATACCTCATTTACACCCAATTAGGGTCGTTAAGAAGAGATAAACCCCATTTACCCACGAATACCAATATTACCCAATATAACGAGCCATTACGGACCACTAAGACCCCTTATACCTCAATTACACCCAATAAGGTCTAATCACATTCGTTATGACCTACTTACTCCATTTATGACCATTTAGACTCATTAAGGAGACACATACCCATTATACCCACGAAGACCAAAATTAACCAATAACGAGCCACTACGGACCACAAAGACCTGTTATACCTCATTTACACCAAATAAGGTCTAATCAAACTCGTTATTACGTTACTTCCTTTATGACCAATTACTCTCGTTAAGGAGACACAAACCCCTTATACCCACGAAAACCAAAATGACGCAATAACGAGCCATTACAGACAACTAAGACCCGTTATACCTCAATTACACCCAATAAGGTCTAATCAAACTCGTTATGACCAAGTTACTCCCTTTGTGACCAATTAGACTCGTTAAGGAGACACAAACCCCTTATACCCACGATGATCAAGGTTACCCAATAACGAGCCATTACGGACCTCTAAGACCCGTTATACCTCAATTACACCTAATAAGGTCTAATCATACTCATTATGACCCACTTACTCCCATTATGACCATTTAGATTCGTTAAGAAGACATAAACCCTTTATACCCATGAAGACCAAAATAACCAAATAACAAGCCATTACCGACAACTAAGACCCGTTATACCCCAATTACATCCAATAAGGTCTAATCAGACTCATTATGACCAATTAAAGTCGTTAAAGAGACACATACCGCTTATACCCACGAAGACCAAGGTTACCCAATAACGAGCCATTACGGACCACTAAGACCCCTTATACCTCAATTACACACAATAAGGTCTAATTAGACTCATTATGACCCATTTACTCCCATTATGACCAATTACGGACATTTAGAAGACACAAACCCCTGGTACCCACGAAGAACAAATGACACAATAACGAGCCATTACGGACCACTAAGACCCGTTATACCTCAATTACACACAATAAGGTCTAATCAGACTCATTATGACCCATTTACTCCCATTATGACCAATTAGGGTCGTTAAGAAGACACAAACCCCTTATACCCACGAAAACCAAAATGATGCTATAACGAGCCATTACGGACCACTAAGACCCGTTATACCCCAATTACATCCAATAAGGTCTAATCAGACTCATTATGACCAATTAAAGTCGTTAAAGAGACACATACCGCTTATACCCACGAAGACCAAGGTTACCCAATAACGAGCCATTACGGACCGCTAAGACCCCTTATACCTCAATTACACACAATAAGGTCTAATTAGACTCATTATGACCCATTTACTCCCATTATGACCAATTACGGACATTTAGAAGACACAAACCCCTGGTACCCACGAAGAACAAATGACACAATAACGAGCCATTACGGACCACTAAGACCCGTTATACCTCATTTACACCCAATAAGGTCTAATCAAACTCGTTACGACCCATTTACTCCATTTATGACCAACTAGACTCGTTAAGGAGACACAAACCCTTATACCCACGATACCCAAAATGATGCAATAACGAGCCATTATGGACCACTAAGACCCATTATACCTCATTTACACCCAATAAGGTCTAATCAAACTCGTTATGAACCAGTTACTCCCTTGTGACCAATTAGACACGTTAAAGAGACACAAACCCCTTATACCCACTAATACCCAGATTACCCAAGAACGAGCCATTACGGACCACTAAGATCCCTTATACCTCAATTACTCTGAATAAGATCTAATCAGACTCATGATGACCCATTTACTCCCATTATAACCAATTACGTTCGTTAAGAAGACACAAACCCCTTATACCCATGAACACCAAAATTAACCAATAACGAGCCATTACCGACAACTAAGGCCCGTTATACCTCAATTACAACCAATAAGGTCTAATCAGACTCATTATGACCAATTAGAGTCGTTAAGAAGACACAAACCCCTTATAACCGCGAAGACCAAATTCACCCAATAACGAGCCATTACGTACCACTAAGACCTATTATACCTCAATTGCACCAAATAAGTTCTAATCAGACTCATTATGACTCAATTTGCTCACATTATGACCAATTTGGCTCGTTTAAGGAGAAAGAAATCTCTTATACACACGAAGACAAAGATTACCCAACAACGAGCCTAATTACACCTAATAAGGTCAAATCAGACTCATTCTGACCCATTTACTCCCATTATGACCAATTAGACTCGATAAGGAGACTTAAACACCCTATACCCACGAAGACCAAGGTTACCCAATAACGAGCCATTACGGACCACTAAGACTCGTTATACCTCAATTACACACAATAACGTCTAATCAGACTCATTATGACCCACATACTCCCATTATGACCAGTTAGGGTCGTTAAGAAAAACACACACCCCTTATACCCACGAAGACCAAAATTACCCAACAACGAGCCATTATCGACAACTAAGACCCGTTATACCTGAATTACACTCAATAAGGTCTAATCAGACTCATTATGACCCATTTACTCCCATTATGATCAATTAGGGTTGTTAAGAAGACACAAACCCCTTGTACCCCTGAAGACCAAAATTAACCAATAACGAGCCATTATCAACAACTAAGACCCGTTATACCTCAATTATACCCAATAAGGTCAAATAAGACTCATTATGACCAATTAGAGTCGTTAAGAAGACAAAAACCCCTTATACCCACGAAGACCAAAATGGCGCAATAACGAGCCATTACGGACCACTAAGACCCATTGTACCTCAATTGCACCAAAAAAATTCTAGTTAGACTCATTATGACCTAGTACCCTTTGTGAGCAATTAGACTCGTTAAGGAGACACAAATCACTTATACCCACGAAGACCAAAATTATACAATAACGAGTCATTACGTACCACTAGGACCTGTTATACCTCATTTACACCCAATTAGGGTCGTTAAGAAGAGATAAACCCCATTTACCCACGAATACCAATATTACCCAATATAACGAGCCATTACGGACCACTAAGACCCCTTATACCTCAATTACACCCAATAAGGTCTAATCACATTCGTTATGACCTACTTACTCCATTTATGACCATTTAGACTCATTAAGGAGACACATACCCATTATACCCACGAAGACCAAAATTAACCAATAACGAGCCACTACGGACCACAAAGACCTGTTATACCTCATTTACACCAAATAAGGTCTAATCAAACTCGTTATTACGTTACTTCCTTTATGACCAATTACTCTCGTTAAGGAGACACAAACCCCTTATACCCACGAAAACCAAAATGACGCAATAACGAGCCATTACAGACAACTAAGACCCGTTATACCTCAATTACACCCAATAAGGTCTAATCAAACTCGTTATGACCAAGTTACTCCCTTTGTGACCAATTAGACTCGTTAAGGAGACACAAACCCCTTATACCCACGATGATCAAGGTTACCCAATAACGAGCCATTACGGACCTCTAAGACCCGTTATACCTCAATTACACCTAATAAGGTCTAATCATACTCATTATGACCCACTTACTCCCATTATGACCATTTAGATTCGTTAAGAAGACATAAACCCTTTATACCCATGAAGACCAAAATAACCAAATAACAAGCCATTACCGACAACTAAGACCCGTTATACCCCAATTACATCCAATAAGGTCTAATCAGACTCATTATGACCAATTAAAGTCGTTAAAGAGACACATACCGCTTATACCCACGAAGACCAAGGTTACCCAATAACGAGCCATTACGGACCACTAAGACCCCTTATACCTCAATTACACACAATAAGGTCTAATTAGACTCATTATGACCCATTTACTCCCATTATGACCAATTACGGACATTTAGAAGACACAAACCCCTGGTACCCACGAAGAACAAATGACACAATAACGAGCCATTACGGACCACTAAGACCCGTTATACCTCAATTACACACAATAAGGTCTAATCAGACTCATTATGACCCATTTACTCCCATTATGACCAATTAGGGTCGTTAAGAAGACACAAACCCCTTATACCCACGAAAACCAAAATGATGCTATAACGAGCCATTACGGACCACTAAGACCCGTTATACCCCAATTACATCCAATAAGGTCTAATCAGACTCATTATGACCAATTAAAGTCGTTAAAGAGACACATACCGCTTATACCCACGAAGACCAAGGTTACCCAATAACGAGCCATTACGGACCGCTAAGACCCCTTATACCTCAATTACACACAATAAGGTCTAATTAGACTCATTATGACCCATTTACTCCCATTATGACCAATTACGGACATTTAGAAGACACAAACCCCTGGTACCCACGAAGAACAAATGACACAATAACGAGCCATTACGGACCACTAAGACCCGTTATACCTCATTTACACCCAATAAGGTCTAATCAAACTCGTTACGACCCATTTACTCCATTTATGACCAACTAGACTCGTTAAGGAGACACAAACCCTTATACCCACGATACCCAAAATGATGCAATAACGAGCCATTATGGACCACTAAGACCCATTATACCTCATTTACACCCAATAAGGTCTAATCAAACTCGTTATGAACCAGTTACTCCCTTGTGACCAATTAGACACGTTAAAGAGACACAAACCCCTTATACCCACTAATACCCAAATTACCCAAGAACGAGCCATTACGGACCACTAAGATCCCTTATACCTCAATTACTCTGAATAAGATCTAATCAGACTCATGATGACCCATTTACTCCCATTATAACCAATTACGTTCGTTAAGAAGACACAAACCCCTTATACCCATGAACACCAAAATTAACCAATAACGAGCCATTACCGACAACTAAGGCCCGTTATACCTCAATTACAACCAATAAGGTCTAATCAGACTCATTATGACCAATTAGAGTCGTTAAGAAGACACAAACCCCTTATAACCGCGAAGACCAAATTCACCCAATAACGAGCCATTACGTACCACTAAGACCTATTATACCTCAATTGCACCAAATAAGTTCTAATCAGACTCATTATGACTCAATTTGCTCACATTATGACCAATTTGGCTCGTTTAAGGAGAAAGAAATCTCTTATACACACGAAGACAAAGATTACCCAACAACGAGCCTAATTACACCTAATAAGGTCAAATCAGACTCATTCTGACCCATTTACTCCCATTATGACCAATTAGACTCGATAAGGAGACTTAAACACCCTATACCCACGAAGACCAAGGTTACCCAATAACGAGCCATTACGGACCACTAAGACTCGTTATACCTCAATTACACACAATAACGTCTAATCAGACTCATTATGACCCACATACTCCCATTATGACCAGTTAGGGTCGTTAAGAAAAACACACACCCCTTATACCCACGAAGACCAAAATTACCCAACAACGAGCCATTATCGACAACTAAGACCCGTTATACCTGAATTACACTCAATAAGGTCTAATCAGACTCATTATGACCCATTTACTCCCATTATGATCAATTAGGGTTGTTAAGAAGACACAAACCCCTTGTACCCCTGAAGACCAAAATTAACCAATAACGAGCCATTATCAACAACTAAGACCCGTTATACCTCAATTATACCCAATAAGGTCAAATAAGACTCATTATGACCAATTAGAGTCGTTAAGAAGACAAAAACCCCTTATACCCACGAAGACCAAAATGGCGCAATAACGAGCCATTACGGACCACTAAGACCCATTGTACCTCAATTGCACCAAAAAAATTCTAGTTAGACTCATTATGACCTAGTACCCTTTGTGAGCAATTAGACTCGTTAAGGAGACACAAATCACTTATACCCACGAAGACCAAAATTATACAATAACGAGTCATTACGTACCACTAGGACCTGTTATACCTCATTTACACCCAATTAGGGTCGTTAAGAAGAGATAAACCCCATTTACCCACGAATACCAATATTACCCAATATAACGAGCCATTACGGACCACTAAGACCCCTTATACCTCAATTACACCCAATAAGGTCTAATCACATTCGTTATGACCTACTTACTCCATTTATGACCATTTAGACTCATTAAGGAGACACATACCCATTATACCCACGAAGACCAAAATTAACCAATAACGAGCCACTACGGACCACAAAGACCTGTTATACCTCATTTACACCAAATAAGGTCTAATCAAACTCGTTATTACGTTACTTCCTTTATGACCAATTACTCTCGTTAAGGAGACACAAACCCCTTATACCCACGAAAACCAAAATGACGCAATAACGAGCCATTACAGACAACTAAGACCCGTTATACCTCAATTACACCCAATAAGGTCTAATCAAACTCGTTATGACCAAGTTACTCCCTTTGTGACCAATTAGACTCGTTAAGGAGACACAAACCCCTTATACCCACGATGATCAAGGTTACCCAATAACGAGCCATTACGGACCTCTAAGACCCGTTATACCTCAATTACACCTAATAAGGTCTAATCATACTCATTATGACCCACTTACTCCCATTATGACCATTTAGATTCGTTAAGAAGACATAAACCCTTTATACCCATGAAGACCAAAATAACCAAATAACAAGCCATTACCGACAACTAAGACCCGTTATACCCCAATTACATCCAATAAGGTCTAATCAGACTCATTATGACCAATTAAAGTCGTTAAAGAGACACATACCGCTTATACCCACGAAGACCAAGGTTACCCAATAACGAGCCATTACGGACCACTAAGACCCCTTATACCTCAATTACACACAATAAGGTCTAATTAGACTCATTATGACCCATTTACTCCCATTATGACCAATTACGGACATTTAGAAGACACAAACCCCTGGTACCCACGAAGAACAAATGACACAATAACGAGCCATTACGGACCACTAAGACCCGTTATACCTCAATTACACACAATAAGGTCTAATCAGACTCATTATGACCCATTTACTCCCATTATGACCAATTAGGGTCGTTAAGAAGACACAAACCCCTTATACCCACGAAAACCAAAATGATGCTATAACGAGCCATTACGGACCACTAAGACCCGTTATACCCCAATTACATCCAATAAGGTCTAATCAGACTCATTATGACCAATTAAAGTCGTTAAAGAGACACATACCGCTTATACCCACGAAGACCAAGGTTACCCAATAACGAGCCATTACGGACCGCTAAGACCCCTTATACCTCAATTACACACAATAAGGTCTAATTAGACTCATTATGACCCATTTACTCCCATTATGACCAATTACGGACATTTAGAAGACACAAACCCCTGGTACCCACGAAGAACAAATGACACAATAACGAGCCATTACGGACCACTAAGACCCGTTATACCTCATTTACACCCAATAAGGTCTAATCAAACTCGTTACGACCCATTTACTCCATTTATGACCAACTAGACTCGTTAAGGAGACACAAACCCTTATACCCACGATACCCAAAATGATGCAATAACGAGCCATTATGGACCACTAAGACCCATTATACCTCATTTACACCCAATAAGGTCTAATCAAACTCGTTATGAACCAGTTACTCCCTTGTGACCAATTAGACACGTTAAAGAGACACAAACCCCTTATACCCACTAATACCCAGATTACCCAAGAACGAGCCATTACGGACCACTAAGATCCCTTATACCTCAATTACTCTGAATAAGATCTAATCAGACTCATGATGACCCATTTACTCCCATTATAACCAATTACGTTCGTTAAGAAGACACAAACCCCTTATACCCATGAACACCAAAATTAACCAATAACGAGCCATTACCGACAACTAAGGCCCGTTATACCTCAATTACAACCAATAAGGTCTAATCAGACTCATTATGACCAATTAGAGTCGTTAAGAAGACACAAACCCCTTATAACCGCGAAGACCAAATTCACCCAATAACGAGCCATTACGTACCACTAAGACCTATTATACCTCAATTGCACCAAATAAGTTCTAATCAGACTCATTATGACTCAATTTGCTCACATTATGACCAATTTGGCTCGTTTAAGGAGAAAGAAATCTCTTATACACACGAAGACAAAGATTACCCAACAACGAGCCTAATTACACCTAATAAGGTCAAATCAGACTCATTCTGACCCATTTACTCCCATTATGACCAATTAGACTCGATAAGGAGACTTAAACACCCTATACCCACGAAGACCAAGGTTACCCAATAACGAGCCATTACGGACCACTAAGACTCGTTATACCTCAATTACACACAATAACGTCTAATCAGACTCATTATGACCCACATACTCCCATTATGACCAGTTAGGGTCGTTAAGAAAAACACACACCCCTTATACCCACGAAGACCAAAATTACCCAACAACGAGCCATTATCGACAACTAAGACCCGTTATACCTGAATTACACTCAATAAGGTCTAATCAGACTCATTATGACCCATTTACTCCCATTATGATCAATTAGGGTTGTTAAGAAGACACAAACCCCTTGTACCCCTGAAGACCAAAATTAACCAATAACGAGCCATTATCAACAACTAAGACCCGTTATACCTCAATTATACCCAATAAGGTCAAATAAGACTCATTATGACCAATTAGAGTCGTTAAGAAGACAAAAACCCCTTATACCCACGAAGACCAAAATGGCGCAATAACGAGCCATTACGGACCACTAAGACCCATTGTACCTCAATTGCACCAAAAAAATTCTAGTTAGACTCATTATGACCTAGTACCCTTTGTGAGCAATTAGACTCGTTAAGGAGACACAAATCACTTATACCCACGAAGACCAAAATTATACAATAACGAGTCATTACGTACCACTAGGACCTGTTATACCTCATTTACACCCAATTAGGGTCGTTAAGAAGAGATAAACCCCATTTACCCACGAATACCAATATTACCCAATATAACGAGCCATTACGGACCACTAAGACCCCTTATACCTCAATTACACCCAATAAGGTCTAATCACATTCGTTATGACCTACTTACTCCATTTATGACCATTTAGACTCATTAAGGAGACACATACCCATTATACCCACGAAGACCAAAATTAACCAATAACGAGCCACTACGGACCACAAAGACCTGTTATACCTCATTTACACCAAATAAGGTCTAATCAAACTCGTTATTACGTTACTTCCTTTATGACCAATTACTCTCGTTAAGGAGACACAAACCCCTTATACCCACGAAAACCAAAATGACGCAATAACGAGCCATTACAGACAACTAAGACCCGTTATACCTCAATTACACCCAATAAGGTCTAATCAAACTCGTTATGACCAAGTTACTCCCTTTGTGACCAATTAGACTCGTTAAGGAGACACAAACCCCTTATACCCACGATGATCAAGGTTACCCAATAACGAGCCATTACGGACCTCTAAGACCCGTTATACCTCAATTACACCTAATAAGGTCTAATCATACTCATTATGACCCACTTACTCCCATTATGACCATTTAGATTCGTTAAGAAGACATAAACCCTTTATACCCATGAAGACCAAAATAACCAAATAACAAGCCATTACCGACAACTAAGACCCGTTATACCCCAATTACATCCAATAAGGTCTAATCAGACTCATTATGACCAATTAAAGTCGTTAAAGAGACACATACCGCTTATACCCACGAAGACCAAGGTTACCCAATAACGAGCCATTACGGACCACTAAGACCCCTTATACCTCAATTACACACAATAAGGTCTAATTAGACTCATTATGACCCATTTACTCCCATTATGACCAATTACGGACATTTAGAAGACACAAACCCCTGGTACCCACGAAGAACAAATGACACAATAACGAGCCATTACGGACCACTAAGACCCGTTATACCTCAATTACACACAATAAGGTCTAATCAGACTCATTATGACCCATTTACTCCCATTATGACCAATTAGGGTCGTTAAGAAGACACAAACCCCTTATACCCACGAAAACCAAAATGATGCTATAACGAGCCATTACGGACCACTAACACCCGTTATACCCCAATTACATCCAATAAGGTCTAATCAGACTCATTATGACCAATTAAAGTCGTTAAAGAGACACATACCGCTTATACCCACGAAGACCAAGGTTACCCAATAACGAGCCATTACGGACCGCTAAGACCCCTTATACCTCAATTACACACAATAAGGTCTAATTAGACTCATTATGACCCATTTACTCCCATTATGACCAATTACGGACATTTAGAAGACACAAACCCCTGGTACCCACGAAGAACAAATGACACAATAACGAGCCATTACGGACCACTAAGACCCGTTATACCTCATTTACACCCAATAAGGTCTAATCAAACTCGTTACGACCCATTTACTCCATTTATGACCAACTAGACTCGTTAAGGAGACACAAACCCTTATACCCACGATACCCAAAATGATGCAATAACGAGCCATTATGGACCACTAAGACCCATTATACCTCATTTACACCCAATAAGGTCTAATCAAACTCGTTATGAACCAGTTACTCCCTTGTGACCAATTAGACACGTTAAAGAGACACAAACCCCTTATACCCACTAATACCCAGATTACCCAAGAACGAGCCATTACGGACCACTAAGATCCCTTATACCTCAATTACTCTGAATAAGATCTAATCAGACTCATGATGACCCATTTACTCCCATTATAACCAATTACGTTCGTTAAGAAGACACAAACCCCTTATACCCATGAACACCAAAATTAACCAATAACGAGCCATTACCGACAACTAAGGCCCGTTATACCTCAATTACAACCAATAAGGTCTAATCAGACTCATTATGACCAATTAGAGTCGTTAAGAAGACACAAACCCCTTATAACCGCGAAGACCAAATTCACCCAATAACGAGCCATTACGTACCACTAAGACCTATTATACCTCAATTGCACCAAATAAGTTCTAATCAGACTCATTATGACTCAATTTGCTCACATTATGACCAATTTGGCTCGTTTAAGGAGAAAGAAATCTCTTATACACACGAAGACAAAGATTACCCAACAACGAGCCTAATTACACCTAATAAGGTCAAATCAGACTCATTCTGACCCATTTACTCCCATTATGACCAATTAGACTCGATAAGGAGACTTAAACACCCTATACCCACGAAGACCAAGGTTACCCAATAACGAGCCATTACGGACCACTAAGACTCGTTATACCTCAATTACACACAATAACGTCTAATCAGACTCATTATGACCCACATACTCCCATTATGACCAGTTAGGGTCGTTAAGAAAAACACACACCCCTTATACCCACGAAGACCAAAATTACCCAACAACGAGCCATTATCGACAACTAAGACCCGTTATACCTGAATTACACTCAATAAGGTCTAATCAGACTCATTATGACCCATTTACTCCCATTATGATCAATTAGGGTTGTTAAGAAGACACAAACCCCTTGTACCCCTGAAGACCAAAATTAACCAATAACGAGCCATTATCAACAACTAAGACCCGTTATACCTCAATTATACCCAATAAGGTCAAATAAGACTCATTATGACCAATTAGAGTCGTTAAGAAGACAAAAACCCCTTATACCCACGAAGACCAAAATGGCGCAATAACGAGCCATTACGGACCACTAAGACCCATTGTACCTCAATTGCACCAAAAAAATTCTAGTTAGACTCATTATGACCTAGTACCCTTTGTGAGCAATTAGACTCGTTAAGGAGACACAAATCACTTATACCCACGAAGACCAAAATTATACAATAACGAGTCATTACGTACCACTAGGACCTGTTATACCTCATTTACACCCAATTAGGGTCGTTAAGAAGAGATAAACCCCATTTACCCACGAATACCAATATTACCCAATATAACGAGCCATTACGGACCACTAAGACCCCTTATACCTCAATTACACCCAATAAGGTCTAATCACATTCGTTATGACCTACTTACTCCATTTATGACCATTTAGACTCATTAAGGAGACACATACCCATTATACCCACGAAGACCAAAATTAACCAATAACGAGCCACTACGGACCACAAAGACCTGTTATACCTCATTTACACCAAATAAGGTCTAATCAAACTCGTTATTACGTTACTTCCTTTATGACCAATTACTCTCGTTAAGGAGACACAAACCCCTTATACCCACGAAAACCAAAATGACGCAATAACGAGCCATTACAGACAACTAAGACCCGTTATACCTCAATTACACCCAATAAGGTCTAATCAAACTCGTTATGACCAAGTTACTCCCTTTGTGACCAATTAGACTCGTTAAGGAGACACAAACCCCTTATACCCACGATGATCAAGGTTACCCAATAACGAGCCATTACGGACCTCTAAGACCCGTTATACCTCAATTACACCTAATAAGGTCTAATCATACTCATTATGACCCACTTACTCCCGTTATGACCATTTAGATTCGTTAAGAAGACATAAACCCTTTATACCCATGAAGACCAAAATAACCAAATAACAAGCCATTACCGACAACTAAGACCCGTTATACCCCAATTACATCCAATAAGGTCTAATCAGACTCATTATGACCAATTAAAGTCGTTAAAGAGACACATACCGCTTATACCCACGAAGACCAAGGTTACCCAATAACGAGCCATTACGGACCACTAAGACCCCTTATACCTCAATTACACACAATAAGGTCTAATTAGACTCATTATGACCCATTTACTCCCATTATGACCAATTACGGACATTTAGAAGACACAAACCCCTGGTACCCACGAAGAACAAATGACACAATAACGAGCCATTACGGACCACTAAGACCCGTTATACCTCAATTACACACAATAAGGTCTAATCAGACTCATTATGACCCATTTACTCCCATTATGACCAATTAGGGTCGTTAAGAAGACACAAACCCCTTATACCCACGAAAACCAAAATGATGCTATAACGAGCCATTACGGACCACTAACACCCGTTATACCCCAATTACATCCAATAAGGTCTAATCAGACTCATTATGACCAATTAAAGTCGTTAAAGAGACACATACCGCTTATACCCACGAAGACCAAGGTTACCCAATAACGAGCCATTACGGACCGCTAAGACCCCTTATACCTCAATTACACACAATAAGGTCTAATTAGACTCATTATGACCCATTTACTCCCATTATGACCAATTACGGACATTTAGAAGACACAAACCCCTGGTACCCACGAAGAACAAATGACACAATAACGAGCCATTACGGACCACTAAGACCCGTTATACCTCATTTACACCCAATAAGGTCTAATCAAACTCGTTACGACCCATTTACTCCATTTATGACCAACTAGACTCGTTAAGGAGACACAAACCCTTATACCCACGATACCCAAAATGATGCAATAACGAGCCATTATGGACCACTAAGACCCATTATACCTCATTTACACCCAATAAGGTCTAATCAAACTCGTTATGAACCAGTTACTCCCTTGTGACCAATTAGACACGTTAAAGAGACACAAACCCCTTATACCCACTAATACCCAGATTACCCAAGAACGAGCCATTACGGACCACTAAGATCCCTTATACCTCAATTACTCTGAATAAGATCTAATCAGACTCATGATGACCCATTTACTCCCATTATAACCAATTACGTTCGTTAAGAAGACACAAACCCCTTATACCCATGAACACCAAAATTAACCAATAACGAGCCATTACCGACAACTAAGGCCCGTTATACCTCAATTACAACCAATAAGGTCTAATCAGACTCATTATGACCAATTAGAGTCGTTAAGAAGACACAAACCCCTTATAACCGCGAAGACCAAATTCACCCAATAACGAGCCATTACGTACCACTAAGACCTATTATACCTCAATTGCACCAAATAAGTTCTAATCAGACTCATTATGACTCAATTTGCTCACATTATGACCAATTTGGCTCGTTTAAGGAGAAAGAAATCTCTTATACACACGAAGACAAAGATTACCCAACAACGAGCCTAATTACACCTAATAAGGTCAAATCAGACTCATTCTGACCCATTTACTCCCATTATGACCAATTAGACTCGATAAGGAGACTTAAACACCCTATACCCACGAAGACCAAGGTTACCCAATAACGAGCCATTACGGACCACTAAGACCCGTTATACCTCAATTACACACAATAACGTCTAATCAGACTCATTATGACCCACATACTCCCATTATGACCAGTTAGGGTCGTTAAGAAAAACACACACCCCTTATACCCACGAAGACCAAAATTACCCAACAACGAGCCATTATCGACAACTAAGACCCGTTATACCTGAATTACACTCAATAAGGTCTAATCAGACTCATTATGACCCATTTACTCCCATTATGATCAATTAGGGTTGTTAAGAAGACACAAACCCCTTGTACCCCTGAAGACCAAAATTAACCAATAACGAGCTATTATCAACAACTAAGACCCGTTATACCTCAATTATACCCAATAAGGTCAAATAAGACTCATTATGACCAATTAGAGTCGTTAAGAAGACAAAAACCCCTTATACCCACGAAGACCAAAATGGCGCAATAACGAGCCATTACGGACCACTAAGACCCATTGTACCTCAATTGCACCAAAAAAATTCCAGTTAGACTCATTATGACCTAGTACCCTTTGTGAGCAATTAGACTCGTTAAGGAGACACAAATCACTTATACCCACGAAGACCAAAATTATACAATAACGAGTCATTACGTACCACTAGGACCTTTTATACCTCATTTACACCCAATTAGGGTCGTTAAGAAGAGATAAACCCCATTTACCCACGAATACCAATATTACCCAATATAACGAGCCATTACGGACCACTAAGACCCCTTATACCTCAATTACACCCAATAAGGTCTAATCACATTCGTTATGACCTACTTACTCCATTTATGACCATTTAGACTCATTAAGGAGACACATACCCATTATACCCACGAAGACCAAAATTAACCAATAACGAGCCACTACGGACCACAAAGACCTGTTATACCTCATTTACACCAAATAAGGTCTAATCAAACTCGTTATTACGTTACTTCCTTTATGACCAATTACTCTCGTTAAGGAGACACAAACCCCTTATACCCACGAAAACCAAAATGACGCAATAACGAGCCATTACAGACAACTAAGACCCGTTATACCTCAATTACACCCAATAAGGTCTAATCAAACTCGTTATGACCAAGTTACTCCCTTTGTGACCAATTAGACTCGTTAAGGAGACACAAACCCCTTATACCCACGATGATCAAGGTTACCCAATAACGAGCCATTACGGACCTCTAAGACCCGTTATACCTCAATTACACCTAATAAGGTCTAATCATACTCATTATGACCCACTTACTCCCATTATGACCATTTAGATTCGTTAAGAAGACATAAACCCTTTATACCCATGAAGACCAAAATAACCAAATAACAAGCCATTACCGACAACTAAGACCCGTTATACCCCAATTACATCCAATAAGGTCTAATCAGACTCATTATGACCAATTAAAGTCGTTAAAGAGACACATACCGCTTATACCCACGAAGACCAAGGTTACCCAATAACGAGCCATTACGGACCACTAAGACCCCTTATACCTCAATTACACACAATAAGGTCTAATTAGACTCATTATGACCCATTTACTCCCATTATGACCAATTACGGACATTTAGAAGACACAAACCCCTGGTACCCACGAAGAACAAATGACACAATAACGAGCCATTACGGACCACTAAGACCCGTTATACCTCAATTACACACAATAAGGTCTAATCAGACTCATTATGACCCATTTACTCCCATTATGACCAATTAGGGTCGTTAAGAAGACACAAACCCCTTATACCCACGAAAACCAAAATGATGCTATAACGAGCCATTACGGACCACTAACACCCGTTATACCCCAATTACATCCAATAAGGTCTAATCAGACTCATTATGACCAATTAAAGTCGTTAAAGAGACACATACCGCTTATACCCACGAAGACCAAGGTTACCCAATAACGAGCCATTACGGACCGCTAAGACCCCTTATACCTCAATTACACACAATAAGGTCTAATTAGACTCATTATGACCCATTTACTCCCATTATGACCAATTACGGACATTTAGAAGACACAAACCCCTGGTACCCACGAAGAACAAATGACACAATAACGAGCCATTACGAACCACTAAGACCCGTTATACCTCAATTACACACAATAAGGTCTAATCAGACTCATTATGACCCATTTACTCCCATTATGACCAATTGGGGTCGTTAAGAAGACACAAACCCCTTATACCCACGAAAACCAAAATGATGCTATAACGAGCCATTACGGACCACTAAGACTCGTTATACCTCAATTACACACAATAAGGTCAAATCAGACTCATTATGACCCATTTACTCCCATTATGACCAATTAGGGCCGTTATGAAGACACAAACCCCTTATACAGACGAAGACCAAAATTACACAATAACGAGCCATTACGGATCACTAAGACCTGTTATACCTCATTTACACCCAATAAGGACTAATCAAACTCGTTACGACCCATTTACTCCATTTATGACCAACTAGACTCGTTAAGGAGACACAAACCCTTATACCCACGATACCCAAAATGATGCAATAACGAGCCATTATGGACCACTAAGACCCATTATACCTCATTTACACCCAATAAGGTCTAATCAAACTCGTTATGAACCAGTTACTCCCTTGTGACCAATTAGACTCGTTAAAGAGACACAAACCCCTTATACCCACTAATACCCAGATTACCCAAGAACGAGCCATTACGGACCACTAAGATCCCTTATACCTCAATTACTCCGAATAAGATCTAATCAGACTCATGATGACCCATTTACTCCCATTATAACCAATTACGTTCGTTAAGAAGACACAAACCCCTTATACCCATGAACACCAAAATTAACCAATAACGAGCCATTACACCGACAACTAAGACCCGTTATACGTCAATTACAACCAATAAGGTCTAATCAGACTCATTATGACCAATTAGAGTCGTTAAGAAGACACAAACCCCTTATAACCGCGAAGACCAAATTCACCCAATAACGAGCCATTACGTACCAGTAAGACCTATTATACCTCAATTGCACCAAATAAGTTCTAATCAGACTCATTATGACTCATTTGCTCACATTATGACCAATTAGGCTCGTTTAAGGAGAAAGAAATCTCTTATACACACGAAGACCAAGATTACCCAACAACGAGCCTAATTACACCTAATAAGGTCAAATCAGACTCATTCTGACCCATTTACTCCCATTATGACCAATTAGACTCGATAAGGAGACTTAAACACCCTATACCCACGAAGACCAAGGTTACCCAATAACGAGCCATTACGGACCACTAAGACCCGTTATACCTCAATTACACACAATAACGTCTAATCAGACTCATTATGACCCACATACTCCCATTATGACCAGTTAGGGTCGTTAAGAAAAACACACACCCCTTATACCCACGAAGACCAAAATTACCCAACAACGAGCCATTATCGACAACTAAGATCCTTTATACCTCAATTACACTCAATAAGGTCTAATCAGACTCATTATGACCAATTAGAGTCGTTAAGAAGACACAAACCCCTTATAACCGCGAAGACCAAATTCACCCAATAACGAGCCATTACGTACCATTAAGACCTATTATACCTCAATTGCACCAAATAAGTTCTAATCAGACTCATTATGACTCATTTGCTCACATTATGACCAATTAGGCTCGTTTAAGGAGAAAGAAATCTCTTATACACACGAAGACCAAGATTACCCAACAACGAGCCTAATTACACCTAATAAGGTCAAATCAGACTCATTCTGACCCATTTACTCCCATTATGACCAATTAGACTCGATAAGGAGACTTAAACACCCTATACCCACGAAGACCAAGGTTACCCAATAACGAGCCATTACGGACCACTAAGACCCGTTATACCTCAATTACACACAATAACGTCTAATCAGACTCATTATGACCCACATACTCCCATTATGACCAGTTAGGGTCGTTAAGAAAAACACACACCCCTTATACCCACGAAGACCAAAATTACCCAACAACGAGCCATTATTAACAACTAAGACCCGTTATACCTGAATTACACTTAATAAGGTCTAATCAGGATCATTATGACCCATTTACTCCCATTATGATCAATTAGGGTTGTTAAGAAGACACAAACCCCTTGTACCCTTGAAGACCAAAATTAACCAATAACGAGCCATTATCGACAACTAAGACCCGTTATACCTCAATTATACCCAATAAGGTCAAATAAGACTCATTATGACCAATTAGAGTCGTTAAGAAGACAAACCCCTTATACCCACGAAGACCAAAATGGCGCAATAACGAGCCATTACGGACCACTAAGACCCATTGTACCTCAATTGCACCAAAAAAATTCTAGTTAGACTCATTATGACCTAGTACCCTTTGTGAGCAATTAGACTCGTTAAGGAGACACAAATCCCTTATACCCACGAAGACCAAAATTATACAATAACGAGTCATTAGGGACCACTAGGACCTGTTATACCTCATTTACACCCAATTAGGGTCGTTAAGAAGAGATAAACCCCATTTACCCACGAATACCCATATTACCCAATAACGAGCCATTACGGACCACTAAGACCCCTTAATACCTCAATTACACCCAATAAGGTATAATCACATTCGTTATGACCTACTTACTCCATTTATGACCATTTAGACTCATTAAGGAGACACATACCCATTATACCCACGAAGACCAAAATTAACCAATAACGAGCCACTACGGACCACAAAGACCTGTTATACCTCATTTACACCAAATAAGGTCTAATCAAACTCGTTATTACCTACTTACTCCCTTTATGACCAATTACTCTCGTTAAGGAGACACAAAGCCCTTATACCCACGAAAACCAAAATGACGCAATAACGAGCCATTACAGACAACTAAGACCCGTTATACCTCAATTACACCCAATAAGGTCTAATCAAACTCGTTATGACCAAGTTACTCCCTTTGTGACCAATTAGACTCGTTAAGGACACACAAACCCCTTATACCCACGATGATCAAGGTTACCCAATAACGAGCCATTACGGACCACTAAGACCCGTTATACCTCAATTACACCTAATAAGGTCTAATCATACTCATTATGACCCACTTACTCCCATTATGACCATTTAGATTCGTTAAGAAGACATAAACCGTTTATACCCATGAAGACCAAAATAACCAAATAACAAGCCATTACCGACAACTAAGACCCGTTATACCCCAATTACATCCAATAAGGTATAATCAGACTCATTATGACCAATTAAAGTCGTTAAAGAGACACATACCGCTTATACCCACGAAGACCAAGGTTACCCAATAACGAGCCATTACGGACCGCTAAGACCCCTTATACCTCAATTACACACAATAAGGTCTAATTAGACTCATTATGACCCATTTACTCCCATTATGACCAATTACGGACATTTAGAAGACACAAACCCCTGGTACCCACGAAGAACAAATGACACAATAACGAGCCATTACGAACCACTAAGACCCGTTATACCTCAATTACACACAATAAGGTCTAATCAGACTCATTATGACCCATTTACTCCCATTATGACCAATTGGGGTCGTTAAGAAGACACAAACCCCTTATACCCACGAAAACCAAAATGATGCTATAACGAGCCATTACGGACCACTAAGACTCGTTATACCTCAATTACACACAATAAGGTCGAATCAGACTCATTATGACCCATTTACTCCCATTATGACCAATTAGGGCCGTTATGAAGACACAAACCCCTTATACAGACGAAGACCAAAATTACACAATAACGAGCCATTACGGATCACTAAGACCTGTTATACCTCATTTACACCCAATAAGGACTAATCAAACTCGTTACGACCCATTTACTCCATTTATGACCAACTAGACTCGTTAAGGAGACACAAACCCTTATACCCACGATACCCAAAATAATGCAATAACGAGCCATTATGGACCACTAAGACCCATTATACCTCATTTACACCCAATAAGGTCTAATCAAACTCGTTATGAACCAGTTACTCCCTTGTGACCAATTAGACTCGTTAAAGAGACACAAACCCCTTATACCCACTAATACCCAGATTACCCAAGAACGAGCCATTACGGACCACTAAGATCCCTTATACCTCAATTACTCCGAATAAGATCTAATCAGACTCATGATGACCCATTTACTCCCATTATAACCAATTACGTTCGTTAAGAAGACACAACCCCTTATACCCATGAACACCAAAATTAACCAATAACGAGCCATTACACCGACAACTAAGACCCGTTATACGTCAATTACAACCAATAAGGTCTAATCAGACTCATTATGACCAATTAGAGTCGTTAAGAAGACACAAACCCCTTATAACCGCGAAGACCAAATTCACCCAATAACGAGCCATTACGTACCAGTAAGACCTATTATACCTCAATTGCACCAAATAAGTTCTAATCAGACTCATTATGACTCATTTGCTCACATTATGACCAATTAGGCTCGTTTAAGGAGAAAGAAATCTCTTATACACACGAAGACCAAGATTACCCAACAACGAGCCTAATTACACCTAATAAGGTCAAATCAGACTCATTCTGACCCATTTACTCCCATTATGACCAATTAGACTCGATAAGGAGACTTAAACACCCTATACCCACGAAGACCAAGGTTACCCAATAACGAGCCATTACGGACCACTAAGACCCGTTATACCTCAATTACACACAATAACGTCTAATCAGACTCATTATGACCCACATACTCCCATTATGACCAGTTAGGGTCGTTAAGAAAAACACACACCCCTTATACCCACGAAGACCAAAATTACCCAACAACGAGCCATTATCGACAACTAAGATTTTTTATACCTCAATTACACTCAATAAGGTCTAATCAGACTCATTATGACCAATTAGAGTCGTTAAGAAGACACAAACCCCTTATAACCGCGAAGACCAAATTCACCCAATAAGGAGCCATTACGTACCATTAAGACCTATTATACCTCAATTGCACCAAATAAGTTCTAATCAGACTCATTATGACTCATTTGCTCACATTATGACCAATTAGGCTCGTTTAAGGAGAAAGAAATCTCTTATACACACGAAGACCAAGATTACCCAACAACGAGCCTAATTACACCTAATAAGGTCAAATCAGACTCATTCTGACCCATTTACTCCCATTATGACCAATTAGACTCGATAAGGAGACTTAAACACCCTATACCCACGAAGACCAAGGTTACCCAATAACGAGCCATTACGGACCACTAAGACCCGTTATACCTCAATTACACACAATAACGTCTAATCAGACTCATTATGACCCACATACTCCCATTATGACCAGTTAGGGTCGTTAAGAAAAACACACACCCCTTATACCCACGAAGACCAAAATTACCCAACAACGAGCCATTATCAACAACTAAGACCCGTTATACCTGAATTACACTTAATAAGGTCTAATCAGGCTCATTATGACCCATTTACTCCCATTATGATCAATTAGGGTTGTTAAGAAGACACAAACCCCTTGTACCCTTGAAGACCAAAATTAACCAATAACGAGCCATTATCGACAACTAAGACCCGTTATACCTCAATTATACCCAATAAGGTCAAATAAGACTCATTATGACCAATTAGAGTCGTTAAGAAGACAAACCCCTTATACCCACGAAGACCAAAATGGCGCAATAACGAGCCATTACGGACCACTAAGACCCATTGTACCTCAATTGCACCAAAAAAATTCTAGTTAGACTCATTATGACCTAGTACCCTTTGTGAGCAATTAGACTCGTTAAGGAGACACAAATCCCTTATACCCACGAAGACCAAAATTATACAATAACGAGTCATTAGGGACCACTAGGACCTGTTATACCTCATTAACACCCAATTAGGGTCGTTAAGAAGAGATAAACCCCATTTACCCACGAATACCCATATTACCCAATAACGAGCCATTACGGACCACTAAGACCCCTTAATACCTCAATTACACCCAATAAGGTCTAATCACATTCGTTATGACCTACTTACTCCATTTATGACCATTTAGACTCATTAAGGAGACACATACCCATTATACCCACGAAGACCAAAATTAACCAATAACGAGCCACTACGGACCACAAAGACCTGTTATACCTCATTTACACCAAATAAGGTCTAATCAAACTCGTTATTACCTACTTACTCCCTTTATGACCAATTACTCTCGTTAAGGAGACACAAAGCCCTTATACCCACGAAAACCAAAATGACGCAATAACGAGCCATTACAGACAACTAAGACCCGTTATACCTCAATTACACCCAATAAGGTCTAATCAAACTCGTTATGACCAAGTTACTCCCTTTGTGACCAATTAGACTCGTTAAGGACACACAAACCCCTTATACCCACGATGATCAAGGTTACCCAATAACGAGCCATTACGGACCACTAAGACCCGTTATACCTCAATTACACCTAATAAGGTCTAATCATACTCATTATGACCCACTTACTCCCATTATGACCATTTAGATTCGTTAAGAAGACATAAACCGTTTATACCCATGAAGACCAAAATAACCAAATAACAAGCCATTACCGACAACTAAGACCCGTTATACCCCAATTACATCCAATAAGGTATAATCAGACTCATTATGACCAATTAAAGTCGTTAAAGAGACACATACCGCTTATACCCACGAAGACCAAGGTTACCCAATAACGAGCCATTACGGACCGCTAAGACCCCTTATACCTCAATTACACACAATAAGGTCTAATTAGACTCATTATGACCCATTTACTCCCATTATGACCAATTACGGACATTTAGACGACACAAACCCCTGGTACCCACGAAGAACAAATGACACAATAACGAGCCATTACGGACCACTAAGACCCGTTATACCTCAATTACACACAATAAGGTCTAATCAGACTCATTATGACCCATTTACTCCCATTATGACCAATTAGGGTCGTTAAAAGACACAAACCCCTTATACCCACGAAAACCAAAATGATGCTATAACGAGCCATTACGGACCACTAAGACTCGTTATACCTCAATTACACACAATGAGGTCGAATCAGACTCATTATGACCCATTTACTCCCATTATGACCAATTAGGGCCGTTATGAAGACACAAACCCCTTATACAGACGAAGACCAAAATTACACAATAACGAGCCATTACGGATCACTAAGGCCTGTTATACCTCATTTACACCCAATAAGGACTAATCAAACTCGTTATGACCCATTTACTCCATTTATGACCAACTAGACTCGTTAAGGAGACACAAACCCCTTATACCCACGATACCCAAAATGATGCAATAACGAGCCATTATGGACCACTAAGACCCATTATACCTCATTTACACCCAGTAAGGTCTAATCAAACTCGTTATGAACCAGTTACTCCCTTGTGACCAATTAGACTCGTTAAAGAGACACAAACCCCTTATACCCACTAATACCCAGATTACCCAAGAACGAGCCATTACGGACCACTAAGATCCCTTATACCTCAATTACTCCGAATAAGATCTAATCAGACTCATGATGACCCATTTACTCCCATTATAACCAATTACGTTCGTTAAGAAGACACAAACCCCTTATACCCATGAACACCAAAATTAACCAATAACGAGCCATTACCGACAACTAAGACCCCTTTTACCTCAATTACAACCAATAAGGTCTAATCAGACTCATTTTGACCAATTAGAGTCGTTAAGAAGACACAAACCCCTTATAACCGCGAAGACCAAATTCACCCAATAACGAGCCATTACGTACCACTAAGACCTATTATACCTCAATTGCACCAAATAAGTTCTAATCAGACTCATTATGACTCATTTGCTCACATTATGACCAATTAGGCTCGTTTAAGGAGAAAGAAATCTCTTATACACACGAAGACCAAGATTACCCAACAACGAGCCTAATTACACCTAATAAGGTCAAATCAGACTCATTCTGACCCATTTACTCCCATTATGACCAATTAGACTCGATAAGGAGACTTAAACACCCTATACCCACGAAGACCAAGGTTACCCAATAACGAGCCATTACGGACCACTAAGACCCGTTATACCTCAATTACACACAATAACGTCTAATCAGACTCATTATGACCCACATACTCCCATTATGACCAGTTAGGGTCGTTAAGAAAAACACACACCCCTTATACCCACGAAGACCAAAATTACCCAACAACGAGCCATTATCGACAACTAAGACCCGTTATACCTGAATTACCTGACAACTAAGACCCGTTATACTACGAAGCATCAAAAGCCATACAAACTCCAATGGCTTAATGATAGTGGTGAGGTACGAGTTTCAAAACAAGTGTTGGTTTCTTTTCGCATAGGTAAATATGAAGATGAAGTATTGTGTGATGTTGTACCTATGCAAGCAAGTCATATGTTGCTTGGGAGGCCATGGCAGTATGATCGACATGTAAAGCATGACGGCTTTACCAACAAATACACTTTTGTACACAAAGCCAAACCCGTAACTCTTGTACCCATGTCACCTAGTCAAGTTTTTGAAGATCAAGTTAAACTTCAAAATGATGCAAAAAAAATAAATGAGCCAAAAGAAAATAATGAACAAGGCTCAAAAGAAAAAGGAAAGGATAAAAAAACACCCGTGGAAAAAAAAGAGAGTCAATATTGTGCTTTGGCAAAAAAGAGTGAGATAAAAGAAGCTTTAAATTCTGGAATGCTTTTTGTGCTTCTTTTGTTCAAAGAAGCTCAATTAGCCACTAACAACTTGGCCGGTATCATTCCGAGCAATGTTATGTCTATCTTGCAGGAATTTGAAGACTTGTTTTCGGAAGAAGTTCCTGATGGATTGCCACCAATCCGTGGAATTGAACACCAAATTGACTTTGTACCCGGAGCTTCCATCCCAAACAAACCAACCTATAGAACAAGTCCGGAAGAAACCAAGGAGTTGGAAAGACAAGTTAAAGAGTTACTTGCAAAAGGATTGGTTCGAGAAAGCATGAGTCCTTGTGCTGTTCCAGTCTTGTTAGTACCAAAGAAGGACGGCTCATGGAGGATGTGTGTGGATTGTCGCGCCATCAACAATATCACGGTAAAGTATCGTCATCCAATTCCTCGATTAGATGATATGCTTGATGAGTTGTATGGTGCAAAATTATTTTCGAAAATTGATTTGAAAAGTGGTTATCACCAAATCCGTATGAGAGAGGGTGATGAGTGGAAAACCGCTTTCAAAACAAAACATGGTTTATATGAATGGTTAGTGATGCCCTTTAATTTAACTAACGCTCCTAGTACATTCATGAGACTAATGAACCATGTTTTGAGAGATTTCATTGGAAAGTTTGTGGTTGTTTACTTTGATGATATTTTGATTTACTCCAAAAGTTTGGACGATCATCTTGAACATCTAACTTCAGTTTTGAGTGTGCTTAGGATGGAAAAGCTTTTTGCAAACTTGAAGAAGTGCACCTTTTGTACCAATCATGTTGTTTTCCTTGGATACATGGTAAGTTCACAAGGAATTTCTGTTGATGAAGAAAAGGTAAAGGCCATCCAAGATTGGCCAACTCCAAAGAGTGTAAGTGAAGTGCGAAGTTTTCATGGTCTTGCAAGTTTTTATCGTAGATTTGTTAAAAACTTTAGCACTTTGGCATCACCACTCACAGAAGTCATTAAAAAGAACGTCGGATTTAAATGGGGGAAAGAACAAGAGCAAGCTTTTGAACAACTTAAATTTCATTTAACCCATGCTCCTTTGTTATCTTTGCCCAACTTTGATAAAACCTTTGAAATTGAGTGTGATGCATCAGGTGTTGGAATAGGTGCAGTTTTGATGCAAGAAGGTAAACCATTGGCTTATTTTATGAGAAGTTGAATGGGGCGACCTTGAACTACCCCACTTATGACAAAGACTGTATTCATTGGTCCGTGCATTAAAGACATGGCAACACTATTTGTGGGCCAAAGAGTTTGTGATACATTCTGACCATGAGTCCTTGAAGTTCTTAAAGGGACAACATAAGTTAAACAAAAGACATGCTCGATGGATTGAGTTTCTTGAGACATTTCCTTATGTCATCCGATACAAGAAAGGTAAGGAAAATGTTGTGGCTGATGCACTTTCACGAAGATACTCTTTACTCTCTTCTCTTGACTGTAAAATTCTTGGTTTTGAACAAATCAAAGAATTGTACCACAATGATACCGATTTTGGACAAATTTTTCAAGCATGCGAAAAATGTTCTTTTGAAAAGTTTTTCAAACATGAGGGGTTTTTGTTTAAGGAATCAAAGCTTTGCGTCCCTAACTCTTCCTTGCGAGAACTTTTGGTTAGGGAAGCGCATGGTGGAGGCCTTATGGGTCATTTTGGCGTGGCAAAAACTTTGGCAATTTTACAAGAACATTTTTATTGGCCAAAAATGAAAGTTGATGTAGGACGAATATGTGAAAATTGTGTTGTTTGCAAACAAGCAAAATCAAAAGTTCAACCTCATGGTTTATATACTCCTTTGCCTATACCAAGTGAACCGTGGGTTGATCTTTCAATGGATTTTGTGTTGGGTTTGCCAAAAACCAAGGGCGGCAAAGACTCAATCTTTGTGGTTGTTGATAGGTTCTCCAAAATGGCTCATTTCATTGCATGCAACCGAACTAATGATGCATCACATATTTCTGATTTGTTTTTCAAAGAAGTAGTGAGGTTGCATGGAATGCCAAGAACCATTGTCTCAGATCGAGACACAAAATTTTTGAGTTACTTTTGGAAAACCTTGTGGGGGAAATTGGGAACAAAACTCTTGTTTTCCACAACGTGCCACCCCCAAACTGATGGGCAAACAGAAGTTGTGAATCGCACTCTTGGTACTTTGTTGCGTTCCATTATTGGAAGAAATGTCAAAACTTGGGAGCAATGCTTACCTCAATGTTGAGTTTGCATATAATCGTCATGTTCATTCAGCTACAAAGTTTTCACCTTTTGAAATTGTGTATGGTTTTAAGCCATTAACTCCAATGGATTTAACTCCTTTACCTGTGGGTGAACAAGTGAATTTAGATGGCAAGAAGAAAGCTGAATTTGTTAAACAGATCCATGAGAAGGCGAAAAGAAACATCGAAGAGCGCACCAAGAAGTATGAACAACAAGCAAATAAGGGCAAAAGAAAGATCACATTTGAACCAGGAGATTGGGTGTGGCTTCATTTGAGAAAAGAACGATTCCCAAGTAAACGAAAGTCAAAGTTGATGCCAAGGGGAGATGGACCATTCCAAATCATGCAGAAAATTAATGACAATGCTTACAAACTTGACTTGCCTGTTGAGTATAATGTGCATGATGTCTTCAACGTTTCTGATTTGAGCCCCTTTAATGCAGGTGAAGATTTGAGGACAAATCGCATTCAAGAGAGGGGGAATGATGAGAACCCATCTAACGACCCGGATGATGAAGATCCATTGAGATGGAAGATTGGACCAATCACAAGGTCAAAAGCTAAGATGTTCAGTGATGCTCTTAACGGTTTGATAAAATCCTGTCGGAAAGAATCAATCATCAATTCATCAAGTAGCCAAGGAGACCTTCGAATTTTGATCCGAATTAAAGGCCAAGATTAGCCCAAGGATTGGTAGCCCAAGTTGTGATTATTTCATCTAAATATCACCCAAGTCCAGGAAAATTCGGCCAAGTCTACACATGGCCCATGTTTTGGTCATAAATCATTCATTTCAAGTCCGAATGGACTCAAATCAAAGCCCACTTAAAGAGTACTCCTTTTTCTACATTTTAATAAGGATCCAAGCCCAAAATAAAGGTGGAATTTCGTCCATGAATCTGCCCAACAATAGATCCAAGTTCAAGTAACTCATAACATTAAATTAGAAGGCATTTTGAAGGGTCCTATCATTATGAAGTCATTTACTTAGAAGATATTAGAAGGTTGCCTCAATTATTGTCTAGAATTTATTTGAGTCCTTTGATTTGTCTTGTGTATCCTATAAATAGGTTGTCTTTGTAATCTTTTGAAAACACTTTTGATTTGAATGAAATTGTGAGTTTTAAACTCTTTTTGTTCTTTGTGAACTATAGAACTTATCAAGTCTTCTTACTTGTGGCGTTCAATACTTATCAATCAACTTGGTGGGTTGATTGTGGCGTATCTTATACCAAGGTTCTTGTCTCACTGTAGACAACGGGTCGCGGTTTCACCATTACTATCTCGGGCAACCAATAGACGATCGCAATAATCACATCATTATGACTCATTTGCTCACATTATGACCAATTAGGCTCGTTTAAGGAGAAAGAAATCTCTTATACACACGAAGACCAAGATTACCCAACAACGAGCCTAATTACACCTAATAAGGTCAAATCAGACTCATTCTGACCCATTTACTCCCATTATGACCAATTAGACTCGATAAGGAGACTTAAACACCCTATACCCACGAAGACCAAGGTTACCCAATAACGAGCCATTACGGACCACTAAGACCCGTTATACCTCAATTACACACAATAACGTCTAATCAGACTCATTATGACCCACATACTCCCATTATGACCAGTTAGGGTCGTTAAGAAAAACACACACCCCTTATACCCACGAAGACCAAAATTACCCAACAACGAGCCATTATCGACAACTAAGACCCGTTATACCTGAATTACACTTAATAAGGTCTAATCAGACTCATTATGACCCATTTACTCCCATTATGATCAATTAGGGTTGTTAAGAAGACACAAACCCCTTGTACCCTTGAAGACCAAAATTAACCAATAACGAGCCATTATCGACAACTAAGACCCGTTATACCTCAATTATACCCAATAAGGTCAAATAAGACTCATTATGACCAATTAGAGTCGTTAAGAAGACAAATCCCTTATACCCACGAAGACCAAAATGGCGCAATAACGAGCCATTACGGACCACTAAGACCCATTGTACCTCAATTGCACCAAAAAAATTATAGTTAGACTCATTATGACCTAGTACCCTTTGTGAGCAATTAGACTCGTTAAGGAGACACAAATCCCTTATACCCACGAAGACCAAAATTATACAATAACGAGTCATTACGGACCACTAGGACCTGTTATACCTCATTTACACCCAATTAGGGTCATTAAGAAGAGATAAACCCCATTTACCCACGAATACCCATATTACCCAATAACGAGCCATTACGGACCACTAAGACCCCTTATACCTCAATTACACCCAATAAGGTCTAATCACATTCGTTATGACCTACTTACTCCATTTATGACCATTTAGACTCATTAAGGAGACACATACCCATTATACCCACGAAGACCAAAATTAACCAATAACGAGCCACTACGGACCACAAAGACCTGTTATACCTCATTTACACCAAATAAGGTCTAATCAAACTCGTTATTACCTACTTACTCCCTTTATGACCAATTACACTCGTTAAGGAGACACAAACCCCTTATACCCACGAAAACCAAAATGACGCAATAACGAGCCATTACAGACAACTAAGACCCGTTATACCTCAATTACACCCAATAAGGTCTAATCAAACTCGTTATGACCAAGTTACTCCCTTTGTGACCAATTAGACTCGTTAAGGACACACAAACCCCTTATACCCACGATGATCAAGGTTACCCAATAACGAGCCATTACGGACCACTAAGACCCGTTATACCTCAATTACACCTAATAAGGTCTAATCATACTCATTATGACCCACTTACTCCCATTATGACCATTTAGATTCGTTAAGAAGACATAAACCGTTTATACCCATGAAGACCAAAATAACCAAATAACAAGCCATTACCGACAACTAAGACCCGTTATACCCCAATTACATCCAATAAGGTCTAATCAGACTCATTATGACCAATTAAAGTCGTTAAAGAGACACATACCGCTTATACCCACGAAGACCAAGGTTACCCAATAACGAGCCATTACGGACCGCTAAGACCCCTTATACCTCAATTACACACAATAAGGTCTAATTAGACTCATTATGACCCATTTACTCCCATTATGACCAATTACGGACATTTAGAAGACACAAACCCCTGGTACCCACGAAGAACAAATGACACAATAACGAGCCATTACGGACCACTAAGACCCGTTATACCTCAATTACACACAATAAGGTCTAATCAGACTCATTATGACCCATTTACTCCCATTATGACCAATTAGGGTCGTTAAGAAGACACAAACCCCTTATACCCATGAAAACCAAAATGATGCTATAACGAGCCATTACGGACCACTAAGACTCGTTATACCTCAATTACACACAATGAGGTCGAATCAGACTCATTATGACCCATTTACTCCCATTATGACCAATTAGGGCCGTTATGAAGACACAAACCCCTTATACAGACGAAGACCAAAATTACACAATAACGAGCCATTACGGATCACTAAGGCCTGTTATACCTCATTTACACCCAATAAGGACTAATCAAACTCGTTATGACCCATTTACTCAATTTATGACCAACTAGACTCGTTAAGGAGACACAAACCCCTTATACCCACGATACCCAAAATGATGCAATAACGAGCCATTATGGACCACTAAGACCCATTATACCTCATTTACACCCAATAAGGTCTAATCAAACTCGTTATGAACCAGTTACTCCCTTGTGACCAATTAGACTCGTTAAAGAGACACAAACCCCTTATACCCACTAATACCCAGATTACCCAAGAACGAGCCATTACGGACCACTAAGATCCCTTATACCTCAATTACTCCGAATAAGATCTAATCAGACTCATGATGACCCATTTACTCCCATTATAACCAATTACGTTCGTTAAGAAGACACAAACCCCTTATACCCATGAACACCAAAATTAACCAATAACGAGCCATTACCGACAACTAAGACCCCTTTTACCTCAATTACAACCAATAAGGTCTAATCAGACTCATTTTGACCAATTAGAGTCGTTAAGAAGACACAAACCCCTTATAACCGCGAAGACCAAATTCACCCAATAACGAGCCATTACGTACCACTAAGACCTATTATACCTCAATTGCACCAAATAAGTTCTAATCAGACTCATTATGACTCATTTACTCACATTATGACCAATTAGGCTCGTTTAAGGAGAAAGAAATCTCTTATACACACGAAGACCAAGATTACCCAACAACGAGCCTAATTACACCTAATAAGGTCAAATCAGACTCATTCTGACCCATTTACTCCCATTATGACCAATTAGACTCGATAAGGAGACTTAAACACCCTATACCCACGAAGACCAAGGTTACCCAATAACGAGCCATTACGGACCACTAAGACCCGTTATACCTCAATTACACACAATAACGTCTAATCAGACTCATTATGACCCACATACTCCCATTATGACCAGTTAGGGTCGTTAAGAAAAACACACACCCCTTATACCCACGAAGACCAAAATTACCCAACAACGAGCCATTATCGAAAACTAAGACCCGTTATACCTGAATTACACTTAATAAGGTCTAATCAGACTCATTATGACCCATTTACTCCCATTATGATCAATTAGGGTTGTTAAGAAGACACAAACCCCTTGTACCCTTGAAGACCAAAATTAACCAATAACGAGCCATTATCGACAACTAAGACCCGTTATACCTCAATTATACCCAATAAGGTCAAATAAGACTCATTATGACCAATTAGAGTCGTTAACAAGACAAACCCCTTATACCCACGAAGATCAAAATGGCGCAATAACGAGCCATTACGGACCACTAAGAACCATTGTACCTCAATTGCACCAAAAAAATTCTAGTTACACTCATTATGACCTAGTTACTCCCTTTGTGAGCAATTAGACTCGTTAAGGAGACACAAATCCCTTGTACCCACGAAGACCAAAATTATACAATAACGAGTCATTACGGACCACTAGGACCTGTTATACCTCATTTACACCCAATTAGGGTCGTTAAGAAGAGATAAACCCCATTTACCCACGAATACCCATATTACCCAATAACGAGCCATTACGGACCACTAAGACCCCTTATACCTCAATTACACCCAATAAGGTCTAATCACATCCGTTATGACCTACTTACTCCATTTATGACCATTTAGACTCATTAAGGAGACACATACCCATTATACCCACGAAGACCAAAATTAACCAATAACGAGCCACTACGGACCACAAAGACCTATTGTATCATTTACACCAAATAAGGTCTAATCAAACTCGTTATTACCTACTTACTCCCTTTATGACCAATTACTCTCGTTAAGGAGACACAAACCCCTTATACCCACGAAAACCAAAATGACACAATAACGAGCCATTACAGACAACTAAGACCCGTTATACCTCAATTACACCCAATAAGGTCTAATCAAACTCGTTATGACCAAGTTACTCCCTTTGTGACCAATTAGACTCGTTAAGGAGACACAAACCCCTTATACCCACGATGATCAAGGTTACCCAATAACGAGCCATTACGGACCACTAAGACCCGTTATACCTCAATTACAGCTAATAAGGTCTAATCAAACTCGTTATGACCAAGTTACTCCCTTTGTTACCAATTAGACTCGTTAAGGAGACACAAACCCCTTATACCCACGATGATCAAGGTTACCCAATAACGAGACATTACGGACCACTAAGACCCGTTATACCTCAATTACACCTAATAAGGTCTAATCATACTCATTATGACCTATTTACTCCCATTATGACCAATCAGGGTCGTTAAGAAGACACAAACCCCTTGTACCCACGAAGAACAAAATGACACAATAACGAGCCATTACGGACTACTAAGACCCGTTATACCTGAATTACACCTAATTAGGTGAAATCATACTCATTATGACCCATTTACTCCTATTATGAGCAATTAGGGTCGTTTAGAAGACATCCCTTATACTTTCGAAGACCAAAATTAACCAATAACGAGCCACTACGGACCACAAAAACCTGTTATACCTCATTTACACCAAATAAGGTCTAATCAAACTCGTTATTACCCATTTACTCACTTTATGACCAATTAGACTCGTTAAGGAGACACAAACCCCTTATACCCACGAAAACCAAAATGACGCAATAACGAGTCATTACAGACAACTAAGACCTGTTATACCTCAATTACACCCAATAAGGTCTAATCAAATTTGTTATGACCTAGTTACTCCCTTTGTGACCAATTAGACTCGTTAAGGAGAAACAAACCCCGTATACCCACGATAACCAAAATTACCTAATAACGAGCCATTACGGGCAACTAAGACCCATTATAATACCTCAATTGCACACAAGTTCTAATTAGATTCATTATGACCTAGTTACTCCCTTTTTGACCGATTAGAGTCGTTAAGAAGACACAAACCCCTTATACACACGAAGACCAAGGTTACCCAATAACGAGACATTACGGACCACAAAGACCCGTTATACCTCAATTACACACAATAAGTTCTACTCAGACTCATTATGACCCATTTACTCCCATTACGACCAATTAGGGTCGTTAAGAAGACACAAACCCCTTGTACCCACGAAGAACAAAATGACACAATAACGAGCCATTACGGACCACTAAGACCCGTTATACTTCAATTACACCCAATAAGGTCTAATAAGGCTCATTATGACCCATTTACTCCTATTATGACCAATTAGGGTCGTTAAGAACACATCCCTTTTACCCTCGAAGACCAAAATTAACCAATAACGAGCCACTACGCACCACAAAGACCTGTTATACCTCATTTACAACAAATAAGGTCTAATCAAACTCGTTATTACCCACTTACTCCCTTTATGACCAATTAGACTCGTTAAGGAGACACAAACCCCTTTTTACCCATGAAAACCAAAATGACGCAATAACGAGCCATTACAGACAACTAAGACCTGTTATACCTCAATTACACCCAATAAGGTCTAATCAAACTCGTTATGACCCAGTTACTCCCTTTGTGACCAATTACACTCGTTTAGGAGACACAATCCCCTTATACCCATGAAAGCCAAAATGACGCAATAACGAGCCATTACAGACAACTAAGACCGGTTATACCTCAATTACACCCAATAAGGTCTAATCAAACTCGTTATGACCCAGTTACTCCCTTTGCGACCAATTAGACTCGTTAAGGAGACACAAACCCCATATACCCATGAAAACCAAAATGACGTAATAACGAGCCATTACAGGCATCTAAGACCTGTTATACCTCAATTACACCCAATAAGGTCTAATCAAACTCGTTATGACCCAGTTACTCCCTTTGTGACCAATTACACTCGTTTACGAGACACAATTCCCTTATACCCATGAAAGCCAAAATGACGCAATAACGAGCCATTACAGACAACTAAGACCGGTTATACCTCAATTACCCCCAATAAGGTCTAATCAAACTCGTTATGACCCAGTTACTCCCTTTGTGACCAATTAGACTCGTTAAAGAGACACAAACCCCATATACCCAAGACAACCAAAATGACGCAATAACGAGTCATTACAGACAACTAAGACCTGTTATACCTCAATTACACCCAAGAAGCTCTAATCAGGCTCATTATGACCAATTTAATCCTATTATGACCAATTAGGGTCGTTAAGAAGACGCCCCTTATATGCACGATAACCAAATATACCTAATAACGAGCATTACGGGACACTAGTTACTCCCTTTATGACTAAATATAGTCGTTAAGAAGACACAAACCCCTTATAGACTAAGGTTACCCAATAACGAGCCATTACCGACAACTAAGACCCGTTTTACCTCAATTGTACCCAATAAGTTCTAATCAAACTCATTATTACCCATTTACTCCCATTATGACCAATTAGGGTGGTTAAGAAGACACCCCTTATAACCACGAAGACCAAAATTAACCAATAACGAGCCACTACGGACCACAAAGACCTGTTATTCCTCATTTACACCAAATAAGGTCTAATCAACCTCGTTATGACACACTTACTCCCTTTATGACCAATTAGACTCGTTAAGAAGACACAAACCCCTTATACCCACGAAACCCAAAATGACACAACTACGAGCCATTACAGACAACTAAGACCTGTTATACCTCAATTACACCCAATAAGGTCTAATCAAACTCATTATAACCCATTTACTCCCATTATGACCAATTAGGGTCGTTAAGAAGACACAAACCCCTTGTACCCACGAAGAACAAAATGACAAAATAACGAGCCATTACGGACCACTAACACCCGTTATACCTTAATTACACACAATAAGTTCTAATCAGACTCATTATGACCCATTTACTCCCATTATGACCAATTAGGGTCGTTAAGAAAACACAAACCCCTTGTACCCACGAAGAACAAAATGACACAATAACGAGCCATTACGGACCACTACGACCCGTTATACCTCAAGTACACCCAATAAAGTCTAATCAGACTCATTATGACCCATTTACTCCCATTATGTCCAATTAGGGTCGTAAAGAAGACACAAACCCCTTGTACCCACGAAGAACAAAATGACACAATAACGAGCCATTACAGACTACTAAGACCCGTTATACCTGAATTACACCCAATTAGGTCTAATCATACTCATTATGACCCATTTACTCCTATTATGACCTATTAGGGTCGTTTAGAAGACATCCCTTATACTCTCGAAGACCAAAATTAACCAATAACGAGCCACTACGGACCACAAAGACCTGTTATACCTCATTTACACCAAATAAGGTCTAATCAAACTCGTTATTATCCATTTACTCCCTTTATGACCAATTAGACTCGTTAAGGAGACACAAACCCCTTATACCCACGAAAACCAAAATGACGTAATAACGAGCCATTACAGACAACTAAGACCTGTTATACCTCAATTACACCCAATAAGGTCTAATCAAACTCGTTATGACCTAGTTACTCCCTTTGGGACCAATTAGACTCGTTAAGGAGACACAAACCCCTTATACCCACAATAACTAAAATTACATAACAACGAGCCATTACGGGCAACGAAGACCCATTACGGGCAACTAAAACCCATTATAATACCTCAATTGCACCCAATAAGTTCTAATTAGACTCATTATGATCTAGATTTACTCCTTTTTTGACCAATTAGAGTCGTTAAGAAGTCACAAACCCCATATACACACGAAGACCAAGGTTACCCCAAAACGAGACATTACGGACCACTAAGACCCGTTATACCTCAATTACACACAATAAGTTCTACTCAGACTCATTATGATCCATTTACCCCCATTATGACCAATTAGGGTCGTTAAGAAGACACAAACCCCTTGTACCCACGAAGAACAAAATGACACAATAACGAGCCATTACGGACTACTAAGACCCGTTATACCTGAATTACACCCAATTAGGTCTAATAAGGCTCATTATGACCCATTTACTCCTATTATGACCAATTAGTGTCGTTTAGAAGACATCCCTTATACTCTCGAAGACCAAAATTAACCAATAACGAGCCACTACGGACCACAAAGACCTGTTATACCTCATTTACACCAAATAAGGTCTAATCAAACTCGTTATTACCCATTTACTCCCTTTATGACCCAATTAGACTCGTTAAGGAGACACAAACCCCTTATACCCACGAAAACCAAAATGACGCAATAACGTGTCATTACAGACAACTAAGACCTGTTATACCTCAATTACACCCAATAAGGTCTAATCAAACTCGTTAGGACCTAGTTACTCCCTTTGTGACCATTTAGACTCGTTAAGGAGACAAACCCCTTATACCCACGAAGACCAAGGTTACCCAATAACGAGCCATTACAAACCACTAACACCCGTTATACCTTAATTACACACAATAAGTTCTAATCAGACTCATTATGACCCATTTACTCCGATTATGACCAATTAGGGTCGTTAAGAAAACACAAACCCCTTGTACCCACGAAGAACAAAATGACACAATAACGAGCCATTACGGACCAGTAAGACCCATTATACCTCAATTACACCCAATAAGGTCTAATCAGACTCATTATGACCTATTTACTCCCATTATGACCAATCAGGGTCGTTAAGAAGACACAAACCCCTGTACCCACGAAGAAGAAAATGACACAAGAACGAGCCATTACGGACTACTAAGACCAATTAGTGTCGTTTAGAAGACATCCCTTTTACCCTCGAAGAACAAAATTAACCAATAACGAGCCACTACGCACCACAAAGACCTGTTATACCTCATTTACAACAAATAAGGTCTAATCAAACTCGTTATTACCCACTTACTCCCTTTATGACCAATTAGACTCGTTAAATAGAAACAAACCCCTTATACCCACGATAACCAAAATTACCTAATAACGAGCCATTACGGGCAACTAAGACCCATTATAATACCTCAATTGCACCCAATAAGTTCTAATTAGATTCATTATGACCTAGTTAGTCCCTTTTTGACCGATTAGAGTCGTTAAGAAGACACAAACCCCTTATACACACGAAGACCAAGGTTACCCAATAACGAGACATTACGGACCACTAAGACCCGTTATACCTCAATTACACACAATAAGTTCTACTCAGACTCATTATGACCCATTTACTCCCATTATAACCAATTAGGGTCGTTAAGAAGACACAAACCCCTTGTACCCACGAAGAACAAAATGACACAATAACGAGCCACTATGGACCACTAAGACCCGTTAAACTTCAATTACACCCAATAAGGTCTAATAAGGCTCATTATGACCCATTTACTCCTATTATGACCAATTAGGGTCGTTAAGAAGACATCCCTTTTACCCTCGAACACCAAAATTAACCAATAACGAGCCACTACGCACCACAAAGACCTGTTATACCTCATTTACAACAAATAAGGTCTAATCAAACTCGTTATTACCCACTTACTCCCTTTATGACCAATTAGACTCGTTAAGGATACACAAACCCCTTATACCCACGAAAACCAAAATGACGCAATAACGAGCCATTACAGACAACTAAGACCTGTTATACCTCAATTACACCCCAAGAAGGTCTAATCAAACTCGTTATGACCCAGTTACTCCCTTTGTGACCAATTACACTCGTTTAGGAGACACAATCCCCTTATACCCATGAAAGCCAAAATGACGCAATAACGAGCCATTACAGACAACTAAGACATGTTATATCTCAATTACACCCAATAAGGTCTAATCAAACTCGTTATGACCCAGTTACTCCCTTTGAGACCAATTACACTCGTTTAGGAGACACAATCCCCTTATACCCATGAAAGCCAAAATGACGCAATAACGAGCCATTACAGACAACTAAGACCGGTTATACCTTAATTACACCCAATAAGGTCTAATCAAACTCGTTATGACCCAGTTACTCCCTTTGTGACCAATTAGACTCGTTAAGGAGACACAAACCCCATATACCCATGAAAACCAAAATGACGCAATAACGAGCCATTACAGACAACTAAGACCTGTTATACCTCAATTACACCCAATAAGGTCTAATCAAATTTGTTATGACCTAGTTACTCCCTTTGTGACCAATTAGACTCGTTAAGGAGAAACAAACCCCTTATACCCACGATAACCAAAATTACCTAATAACGAGCCATTACGGGCAACTAAGACGCATTATAATACCTCAATTGCACCCACTAAGTTCTAATTAGATTCATTATGACCTAGTTAGTCCCTTTTTGACCGATTAGAGTCGTTAAGAAGAGACAAACCCCATATACACACGAAGACCAAGGTTACCCAATAATGAGACATTACGGACCACTAAGACCCGTTATACCTCAACTATACCCAATAAGGTCTAATCAAACTCATTATTACCCATTTACTCCCATTATGACCAATTAGGGTCGTTAAGAAGACACCCCTTATAACCACGAAGACCAAAATTAATCAATAACGAGCCACTACGGACCACAAAGACCTGTTATTCCTCATTTACACCAAATAAGGTCTAATCAACCTCGTTATGACACAGTTACTCCCTTTATGACCAATTAGACTCGTTAAGGATACATAAACCCCTTATACCCACGAAACCCAAAATGACACAACTACGAGCCATTAAAGACAACTAAGACCTGTTATACCTCAATTACACCCAATAAGGTCTAATCAAACTCGTTAGGACCCATTCACTCCCATTATGACCAATTAGACTCGTTAAGAAAACACAAACCCCTTGTACCCACGAAGAACAAAATGACACAATAACGAGCCATTACGGACCACTAAGACCCGTTATACCTCAATTACACCCAATAAGGTCTAATCAGACTCATTATGACCCATTTACTTCCATTATGACCAATTAGGGTCGTTAAGAAAACACAAAACCCTTCTACCCACGAAGAACAAAATGACACAATAACGAGCCATTACGGACTACTAAGACCCGTTATACCTGAATTACACCCAATTAGGTCTAATCATACTCATTATGACCCATTTACTCCTATTATGACCAATTAGGGTCGTTTAGTCCCCTTATACTCTCGAAGACCAAAATTAACCAATAACGAGATACTACGGACCACAAAGACCTGTTGATGAGAACCCATCCAACGACCCGGATGATGAAGATCCATTGAGATGGAAGATTGGACCAATCACAAGGTCAAAAGCTAAGATGTTCATTGATGCTCTTAACGGTTTGATAAAATCCTGTCGAAAAGAATCAATCATCAATTCATCAAGTAGCCAAGGAAACCTTCCAATTTTGATCCGAATTGAAGGGCATGGTTAGCCCAAGGCTTGGTAGCCCAAGTTGTGATTATTTCATCTAAATATCACCCAAGTCCAAGAAAATTCGGCCAAGTCTACACATGGCCCATGTTTAAGTCATAAATCATTCATTTTAAGTCCAAATGGACTCAAATCAAAGCCCACTTAAAGAGTACTCCTTCTACCCACGAAAGGTGGAATTTCGTCCATGAATCTGCCCAACAATAGATCCAAGTCCAAGTAGCTCATAGCATTGAATTAGAAGGCATTTTGAAGGGTCCTATCATTATGAAGTCATTTACTTAGAAGATATTAGAAGGTTGCCTCAATTATTGTCTAGAATTTATTTGAGTCCTTTGATTTGTCTTGTATATCCTATAAATAGGTTGTCTTTGTAATCTTTTGAAAACACGTTTGATTTGAATGAAATTGTGAGTTTTAAAATCTTTTTGTTCTTTGTGAACTATAGAACTTATCAAGTCTTCTTGCTTGTGGCGTTCAATACTTATCAATCAACTTGGTGGGTTGATTGTGGCGTATCTTATACCAAGGTTCTTGTCTCACTATAGACAACGGGTCGCGGTTTCACCATTACTATCTCGGGCAACCAATAGACGATCGGAAGAATCACATCATTGGGTGTAATTGAGGTATAACGGGTCTTAGTGGTCCGTAATGGCTTGTTATTGTGTCATTTTGTTCTTCGCGGGTACAAGGGGTTTGTGTCTTCTTAATGACCCTAATTGGTCATAATGGGAGTAAATGTGTCATAATGAGACTGATTAGACCTTATTGCGTGTAATTGAGGTATAACAGGTCTTAGTGGTCCGTAATGGCTCGTTATTGTGTCATTTTGTTCTTCGTGGGTACAAGGGGTTTGTGTCTTCTTAACGATCCTAATTGGTCATAATGGGAGTAATTTGGGTCATAATGAGTCTGATTAGAACTTATTGTGTGTAATTGAGGTATAACGGGTGTTAGTGGTCCGTAATGGCTCGTTATTGGGTAACCTTGGTCTTCGTGGGTATAAGGGGTTTGTGTCTTCTTAACGACTTTAATTGGTCTCAAAGGAGTAACTAGGTCATAATGAGTCTAATTAGAACGTATTGAATGCAATTGAGGTATTATAATGGGTCTTAGTGGCCTGTAATGGCTCGTTATTAGGTAATTTTGGTTATCGTTGGTATAAAGGGTTTTGCCTTCTTAACGACTCTAATTGGTCATAATAGGAGTAAGTGGGTCATAATGAGTCTAATTAGACCTTATTGGGTGTAATTGAGGTATAATGGGTCTTAGTAGTCCGTAGTGGTTCGTTATTGGTTAACCTTAGTTTTCGTGGGTATAAGGGGTTTGTGTTTTCTCAACGACTCTAATTGGTCATAATAGGATTAAGTGGGTCATAATGAGTCTGATTAGACCTTATTATGTGTAATTGAGGTGGGTCTTAGTGGTCCGTAATAGCTCGTTATTGGTTAACCTTGGTCTTCGTGGGTATAAGGGGTTTGTCTTCTTAACGACTCTAATTGGTCACAAATCGAGTAACTAGGTCATAATAAGTCTAATTAGAACTTATTGGGTGCAATTGAGGTATTATAATGGGTCTTAGTGGCCCGTAATGTCTCGTTATTAGGTAATTTTAGTTATCGTGGGTATAAGGGATGTCTTCTTAACGACCCTAATTGGCATAATAGGAGTAAATAGGTCATAATGAGCCTGATTAGACCTTATTGGCTGTAACTGAGGTATAACGGGTCTTAGTTGTCGGTAATGGCTCGTTATTGGGTAATTTTGGTCTTCGTGGGTATAAGGGGTTTGTGTTTTCTTAACGACCCTAATTGGTCATAATGGGAGTATGTGGGTCATAAAGAGTTTCATTTGACCTTATTGGGTGTAATTGAGGTATAAGGGGTCTTAGTGGTCCGTAATAACTCGTTATTGGGTAACATTAGTCTTCATGTGTATAAGCGGTTTGTGTCTCTTTCACGAGTCTAATTGGTCACAAAGGGAGTAACTGGGTCATAACAGGTTTGATTAGACCTTATTGGGTGTAATTGTGGTACAACAGGTCTTAGTTGTCTGTAATGGCTCGTAGTTGTGTCATTTTGGTTTTCATGGGTATAAGGGGTTTGTGTCTCCTAAACGAGTCTAATTGGTCACAAAGGGAGTAACTAGGTCATAACGAGTTTGATTAGACCTTATTGGGTGTAATTGAGGTATAACAGGTCTTAGTTGTCTGTAATGGCTCGTTATTGCGTCATTTTGGTTTTCAAGGGTATAAGGGGTTTGTGTCTCCTTAACGAGTCTAATTGGTCATAAAGGGAGTAAATGGGTAATAACGAGTTTGATTAGACCTTATTTGGTGTAAATGAGGTATAACAGGTCTTTTGTGGTCCGTAGTGCCTCGTTATTGGTTAATTTTTGTCTTCGAGAGTATAGGAATGTCTTCTAAACGACCCTAATTGTTCATAATAGGAGTAAATGGGTCATAATGAGTATGATTAGACCTAATTGGGTGTAATTGAGGTATAACGTGTCTTTGTGGTCCGTAATGGCTCGTTATTGTGTCATTTTGTTCTTCGTGGGTACAAGGGGTTTGTGTCTTCTTAACGACCCTAATTGGTCATAATGGGAGTAAATGGGTCATAATGAGTCTGATTAGGCCTTATTGGGTGTAATTGAGGTATAATGGGTCTTAGTGGTCCGTAATGGCTCGTTATTGTGTCATTTTGTTCTTCGTGGGTACAAGGGGTTTGTGTCTTCTTAACGACCCTAATTGGTCATAATGGGAGTAAATGGGTTATAATGAGTCTGATTAGAACTTATTGTGTGTAATTGAGGTATAACGGATGTTAGTGGTCCGTAATGGCTCGTTATTGGGTAACCATGGTCTTCGTGGGCATAAGGGGTTTGTGTCTTCTTAAAGACTTTAATTGGTCTCAAAGGAGTAACTAGGTCATAATGAGTCTAATTAGAACTTATTGGATGCAATTGAGGTATTATAATGGGTCTTAGTGGCTTGTAATGGCTCGTTATTTGGGTAACATTAGTCTTCGTGTGTATAAGCGGTTTGTGTCTCCTTCACGAGTCTAATTGGTAACAAAGGGAGTAAGTGGGTCATAATGAGTTTGATTAGACCTTATTGGGTGTAATTGAGGAATAATGGGTCTTAGTGGTCCGTAATGGTTCGTTATTGGTTAACTTTAGTCTTCGTGAGTATAAGGGGTTTGTGTCTTCTTAACGACTCTAATTGGTCATAATGGGATTAAGTGGGTCATAATGAGTCTGATTAGATCTTATTGTGTGTAATTGAGGTGGGTCTTAGTGGTCCGAAATGGCTCGTTATTGGTTAACCTTGGTCTTCGTGGGTATAAGGGGTTCGTGTCTTCTTAACGACTCTAATTGGTCACAAATCGAGTAACTAGGTCATAATAAGTCTAATTAGAACTTATTGGGTGCAATTGAGGTATTATAATGGGTCTTAGTGGCCCGTAATGTCTCGTTATTAGGTAATTTTAGTTATCGTGGGTATAAGGGATGTCTTCTTAACGACCCTAATTGGTCATAATAGGAGTAAATAGGTCATAATGAGCCTGATTAGACCTTATTGGCTGTAACTGAGGTATAACGGGTCTTAGTTGTCGGTAATGGCTCGTTATTGGGTAATTTTGGTCTTCGTGGGTATAAGGGGTTTGTGTTTTCTTAACGACCCTAATTGGTCATAATGGGAGTATGTGGGTCATAAAGAGTTTCATTTGACCTTATTGGGTGTAATTGAGGTATAAGGGGTCTTAGTGGTCCGTAATAGCTCGTTATTGGGTAACATTAGTCTTCATGTGTATAAGCGGTTTGTGTCTCTTTCACGAGTCTAATTGGTCACAAAGGGAGTAACTGGGTCATAACAGGTTTGATTAGACCTTATTGGGTGTAATTGTGGTATAACAGGTCTTAGTTGTCTGTAATGGCTCGTAGTTGTGTCATTTTGGTTTTCATGGGTATAAGGGGTTTGTGTCTCCTAAACGAGTCTAATTGGTCACAAAGGGAGTAACTAGGTCATAACGAGTTTGATTAGACCTTATTGGGTGTAATTGAGGTATAACAGGTCTTAGTTGTCTGTAATGGCTCGTTATTGCGTCATTTTGGTTTTCAAGGGTATAAGGGGTTTGTGTCTCCTTAACGAGTCTAATTGGTCATAAAGGGAGTAAATGGGTAATAACGAGTTTGATTAGACCTTATTTGGTGTAAATGAGGTATAACAGGTCTTTTGTGGTCCGTAGTGCCTCGTTATTGGTTAATTTTTGTCTTCGAGAGTATAGGAATGTCTTCTAAACGACCAATTGTTCATAATAGGAGTAAATGGGTCATAATGAGTATGATTAGACCTAATTGGGTGTAATTGAGGTATAACGTGTCTTGGTGGTCCGTAATGGCTCGTTATTGTGTCATTTTGTTCTTCGTGGGTACAAGGGGTTTGTGTCTTCTTAACGACCCTAATTGGTCATAATGGGAGTAAATGGGTCATAATGAGTCTGATTAGGCCTTATTGGGTGTAATTGAGGTATAACGGGTCTTAGTGGTCCGTAATGGCTCGTTATTGTGTCATTTTGTTCTTCGTGGGTACAAGGGGTTTGTGTCTTCTTAACGACCCTAATTGGTCATAATGGGAGTAAATGGGTTATAATGAGTCTTATTAGAACTTATTGTGTGTAATTGAGGTATAACGGATGTTAGTGGTCCGTAATGGCTCGTTATTGGGTAACCATGGTCTTCGTGGGTATAAGGGGTTTGTGTCTTCTTAAAGACTTTAATTGGTCTCAAAGGAGTAACTAGGTCATAATGAGTCTAATTAGAACTTATTGGATGCAATTGAGGAATTATAATGGGTCTTAGGGGCCTGTAATGGCTCGTTATTGGGTAACATTAGTCTTCTTGTGTATAAGCGGTTTGTGTCTCCTTCACAAGTCTAATTGGTAACAAAGGGAGTAAGTGGGTCATAATGAGTTTGATTAGACCTTATTGGGTGTAATTGAGGTATAATGGGTCTTAGTGGTCCGTAATGGTTCGTTATTTGTTAACCTTAGTCTTCGTGGGTATAAGGGGTTTGTGTCTTCTTAACGACTCTAATTGGTCATAATGGGATTAAGTGGGTCATAATGAGTCTGATTAGACCTTATTGTGTGTAATTGAGGTGGGTCTTAGTGGTCCGTAATGGCTCGTTATTGGTTAACCTTGGTCTTCGTGGGTATAAGGGGTTTGTGTCTTCTTAACGACTCTAATTGGTCACAAATCGAGTAACTAGGTCATAATGAGTCTAATTAGAACTTATTGGGTGTAATTGAGGTATAACGGGTGTTAGTGGTCCGTAATGGCTCGTTATTGGATAACCTTGGTCTTCGTGGGTATAAGGGGTTTGTGTCTTCTTAAAGACTTTAATTGGTCTCAAAGGAGTAACTAGGTCATAATGAGTCTAATTAGAACTTATTGGATGCAATTGAGGTATTATAATGGGCCTTAGTGGCTTGTAATGGCTCGTTATTGGGTAACATTAGTGTTCGTGTGTATAAGCGGTTTGTGTCTCCTTCACGAGTCTAATTGGTAACAAAGGGAGTAAGTGGGTCATAATGAGTTTGATTAGACCTTATTGGGTGTAATTGAGGTATAATGGGTCTTAGTGGTCCGTAATGGTTCGTTATTGGTTAACCTTAGTCTTCGTGGGTATAAGGGGTTTGTGTCTTCTTAACGACTCTAATTGGTCATAATGGGATTAAGTGGGTCATAATGAGTCTGATTAGATCTTATTGTGTGTAATTGAGGTGGGTCTTAGTGGTCCGAAATGGCTCGTTATTGGTTAACCTTGGTCTTCGTGGGTATAAGGGGTTTGTGTCTTCTTAACGACTCTAATTGGTCACAAATCGAGTAACTAGGTCATAATCAGTCTAATTAGAACTTATTGGGTGCAATTGAGGTATTATAATGGGTCTTAGTGGCCCGTAATGTCTCGTTATTAGCTAATTTTAGTTATCGTGGGCATAAGGGATGTCTTCTTAACGACCCTAATTGGTCATAATAAGAGTAAATAGGTCATAATGAGCCTGATTAGGCCTTATTGGCTGTAACTGAGGTATAACGGGTCTTAGTTGTCGGTAATGGCTCGTTATTGGGTAATTTTGGTCTTCGTGGGTATAAGGGGTTTGTGTTTTCTTAACGACCCTAATTGGTCATAATGGGAGTATGTGGGTCATAAAGAGTTTCATTTGACCTTATTGGGTGTAATTGAGGTATAAGGGGTCTTAGTGGTCCGTAATAGCTCGTTATTGGGTAACATTAGTCTTCATGTGTATAAGCGGTTTGTGTCTCCTTCACGAGTCTAATTGGTCACAAACGGAGTAACTGGGTCATAACATGTTTGATTAGACCTATTGGGTGTAATTGTGGTATAGCAGGTCTTAGTTGTCTGTAATGGCTCATAGTTGTGTCGTTTTGGTTTTCATGGGTATAAGGGGTTTGTGTCTCCTTAACAAGTCTAATTGGTCACAAAGGGAGTAACTAGGTCATAACGAGTTTGATTAGACCTTATTGGGTGTAATTGAGGTATAACAGGTCTTAGTTGTCTGTAATGGCTCGTTATTGCGTCATTTTGGTTTTCATGGGTAAAAGGGGTTTTGTCTCCTTAACGAGTCTAATTGGTCATAAAGGGAGTAAATGGGTAAAAACGAGTTTGATTAGACCTTATTTGGTGTAAATGAGGTATAACAGGTCTTTGTGGTCCGTAGTGGCTCGTTATTGGTTAATTTTGGTCTTCGAGAGTATAAGGGATGTCTTCTAAACGACCCTAATTGTTCATAATAGGAGTAAATGGGTCATAATGAGTATGATTAGACCTAATTGGTTGTAATTGAGGTATAACGGGTCTTAGTGGTCCGTAATGGCTCGTTATTGTGTCTTTTATTTCTTCGTGGGTACAAGGGGTTTGTGTCTTCTTAACGACCCTAATTAGTCATAATGGGAGTAAATGGGTCATAATGAGTCTGATTAGACCCTATTGGGTGTAATTGAGGTATAACGGGTCTTAGTGGTCCGTAATGGCTCATTTTTTTTTGAAAGGAAAACCTGGCAATTATATAAAAAGAACAGAAAGCGAAAAAAAGCTACAGCCCAAACAAAACCCACAAAGAGTGACGAACCACCCTATCAGAAACAACCAAAAGCGACGCAACATAAAACAAAACCCAACCCCAAAAATAAACGAAGGCCAACCAGCAAGACTCACACCCGATCATTCGAGCCAAAAGAATGTAAACGCTTCCCATGATTCTTCCATGCCAGTCGAATCTGCACAGTTTCCCGGATCTTGCTAATAAGCTCATCTTGAGACTTCCTTTGATTCCTGAACAGACGATTATTGCACTCCCTCCAAATACCAAACACAGCCGCAACAACAAAAAGTTTGGATCTCATAGTTGTGGGACCACGATTGACATCAGCTAACACCACCATAATGTCATCCCAGCGATCCGGCCATTCTTCTATATTAGCAAAGAATTTCACTCGGTTCCAAACATCTTTAGAAAAGGCACAATCAAAGAAAAGATGATTATGAGAGTCAATGATCATCTCACATAACGGACAACAAAATTGAGTACCTTCAATCCTCCACTCCCCCATTCGATCTTGCGTAGGAAGCCTATAATGACAAGCGAGCCACATACAAAACGAGTGTTTCGCAATGTGACCCTTAAACCAGACAGCTCGGTGCCAAACCATGATTGGAAATCTACCCGTCAAAGACGAGAATGCTTCAAAAACCGAGAAGTCCACAGGAGATCCATTCACATCCACCCATGTCACCTTGTCCCGGATTAGGTGAAATTGAGGGATCGTGACAGCATTAATAGCTGGAAATCGAGCACGCCAGTGATGCGGCCAATCATACCGCAACCGAACCATCAACTCTTTAAGAGAAGTACTCACAGTAAACCCCTCGCTATGAACAAACCGATAAGGAATCATAGAAGCCAAATGACCTTGTGTCGACCACCGATCCTCCCAAGCATTAACATCCGTACCATCCCCGACCTGATAGATCAGAAACTGCCGAATATGCGTCCGTAAATCCATAATCTTACGGAGAGGCCACGACCAACGGGAGCTTTTCCGCACGATCCAAAAATGATTATTACCAAGGCAGTGCTGAGAAACCCATCGAACCCAAAGGGAATCTTTTCGTGTGAAAATATTCTAAACATGCCTCGAAAGTAAAGCACGGTTCCATTGAGCCAAACGTTTGATACCTAACCCCCCACATTGAAACGGCTTACAAACTTGCTCCCACGACAATTTACACTTCCCTCTAGCATTCCCACCTTGAGCCCAAAGGAATTCCCGATTCAATTTTATTAATCACTCTAGTTGGGAACATAAAAATAGCAATCCAGTAGACTTGTAGCGAACCAAGCACAAATTTGATAAGCTGTAACCGGCCCCCAAAAGACAGAAATTTAGCCTTCCAATTATTGATTCGAGCCACTATCTTAGCAAGCACCCCATCAAAATCACGAACCTTTAGACGTACCGGAGATAAAGGAACTCCTAAGTACCGAATTGGGAAGACGCCATGTCGAAACGGCAAGCACTCGCGAATCGCCACTTTAATGTCATCAGGCACGTTGCCAAAAAATACCTCACTCTTTTCCAGGCTAGGAGACAAGCCCGCCCTAGTTTTAAAGAGAGAAAGAGCTTTCTTCAGAACCATGACAGATTGCACATCACCCCTGGTAAAGACAAATAAGTCATCAGCAAAACAAAGATGCGTTAGTTGAAACTCGTGGCAATCTTTATGATACCCAAAAGAAGTAGCCTCTTGTATACATTGCCGAAAAAGGATGGAAAACCCCTCCATAATAATGGTAAAAAGATAAGGAGATAACGGATCCCCTTGACGAAGCCCACGACCACCCTTAAAAAAACCCCACGTACTACCATTGATGGCCATAGAGTAAGAAGTAGACGTGACCAACTCCTTAATCCACTTAACAATGGCCAAATGAAAACCCATGGCTTCCAACATATTGATTAAAAACCGCCAATCAACCGTGTCGTAAGCTTTTTGAATATCTATCTTGAAAGCACACCTCGGTGGCCCTTCCCCCCTTTGATAGCCTCGCACCAATTCATGGGCCATGAGAATATTGTCCGAGATTCGGCGACCCGGAATAAAAGCCGATTGATTAGGACTCACCAAAACATCCAAGGAGTCCTTCATGCGATCAACAATAATCTTGCTAATAACTTTATAAATAACAGAGCAACAAGAAATAGGCCTAAAATCCATTACCTTAACCGCATTAGGGATTTTAGGAATAAGGCACACAAGCGTGTGATTTAACTCCTTAGCTAACTTCCCATTATAGAAGAAATTATGAACGGCCTTATTTACCTCCGGTCCAACAATACTCCAAGCCGCTTTAAAAAATTTAGCTGAATATCCGATCCAGGAGCTTTATCATTTCCAATCTTAAAAACCGCCGCACGAATCTCTAAGTCAGTAATAGGCCGAATCATGGCTAGAGACTCTCGCAGAGACAGTCTACTAGGGAAAACAACATCATCAACACTAGGATTGACATTCCCATCAGACATTCCCAAAAAGGATTGGAAGTGTGATAAAAAAAACATCTTGAACGTCCTCGCCATAATGAAAGCACCCATTACCATCACAAACATTATGAATAAAATGACTGTGACGCTTTTCCTTCATAACTTTATGAAAGAATTTCGAATTGGAATCACCCTCATTGAGCCACGTAATTTTGGCTCTCTGTCTAGCCGCACTTACCTCATCTTTACAAGCTTGCCGATAAGCAACCTGCCAAAAAGAAAGTTCCTCCTGACAAAAAGGATTTAGGGGATCCTTATCACTAGCCGCTTGGATAACATCCAGCTCTCTCTTACACGCGAGAAGACGAGCAGACATATTCCCATAAGAAGATCGAAGCTTTCGAAACAAGTGTTTTAAATGCTTGAGCTTGGCCAAAACTTGGTGCATAAACGTGCCCGAGACTTGAACATCCCAGCCCTCTCTAGTAACTTGTAAAAATTGAGGATGCTCCACCATAAAGTTATCGAATTTGAAAGCCGACCCCTTCTTTCGGGCTCCCCCTGAAAACGACAGGATCGATGGGGAGTGATCAGAAATATCCCTCGGCAAAAAAACTACAGAAGCATCCACAAAGCGATCTATGAAGTTAATATTCGCCATAACCCGATCCAGTTTCCGCCTAATACCACTATCATCCAAAGGCTTTTGAGACCAAGAATACTGAATACCTGTATACCGAATGTCCAAAATCTCAATATCCTCCACACAAGCGTGAAATTCAAGCATATCACTGTTTCGTCGCGAGGACCCTCCCAAACCATCATGCGGGAAAAGCATAGTGTTAAAGTCCCCCATAACGACCCAGTCCTTATCTCCCAACAACACTTTAAATTTACGGATACCAGACCAAAGCTGTCGTCTATCAACAACGTTAGTCGCCCCATATACAACAGACACAAAGAAAGGCTTCGTATCCCCATGCAACCTCACTTCACAATGCATGTATTGTTGATGTGTTTCCAAAACCATCACCTCCATGGACCGACTATCCCAAGAAATAATAACACGGGTACCCATATCAGAATCAACAACATTTGATCTCCAATCCCATCTCCCGAACGTGCGGCTACAAACCTCACTTAGCGCATCAGGTTTGACATGTGATTCAATAATAACACCAAAACTAACATTATTACAATGCAAAAGATTTTGAACCTCCTTTTGTTTCTGAGGCCTATTTAGACCTCGAATATTCCACGAAGCGAGCTTCATCATTGAACAGTGGATGAGCCGGCCCTACTTCCATCCCCTTCGTCAGTTCCCAAAGCAGAGTATTTGTTCGTAGTTTTGAGTATGCCCCTAATTGGCTTTGATCCAACAGACGGCTTCACACTAGTACTGATCTTACTCCCTACCCCAATCGGAACCACTTTCACCCCATACAGCTTAGACGGTGCTGCTTGTCTTTGACTAATCCCATCTTTGTGCATTCCTTGTTGCTCCTTTTTCCCTTTATCTGAAATTATCCCATTCCCTGATAGACCTTCTAGGACAGCACCCAAATCTTCAGATAAACTCTCACCACTATTCTGGCCCTCCATAACCCCCATGTCATTCGCACGCACCTCCCCTCCTTTACCTTCTGGGTTCACGCCAACATCCCCGGGACCAATCTCATTCGGCGATAGAGTCTTTGGCACTTCCCCTTCCATGCTATCAGTAACCTGAGCTTCTCTACACGCACTTGAACTGGCCTCGTTAACTTTACATGCACTTGTGCATGCAGCAGCATCCTTGCATGCACTTGTGCATGCAACAGCATCCTTACATGCACTTGTGCATGCACCATCAGCGTTGTTTTCCTTGCATGCACTTGTGCATCTAGCCTCTTCCTCACTTCTATTTATAGCCTTTTCCCTCTTCTTGTTCAAATTAACCTCAAAGGTTGGAATTTTATTTCCTTTTTCTCCTCTTCCCATTTTGTTTCTCCCTTTCCTTCCAACCACCTTTGTAAACCCATCCTCATCCGTTGTCGTTTGCTGATTCGATCCCCTTTGGTTTACCGGAGCTTTAGCACAAGTGCCAATGGTGTGTCCAAAAACGCAGCAAAGGGAGCACTGTCGCGGTTCCCATATGTATTCAACAAGAACTTTGGTCTTACCCTCACAAGCACCTTAGCAAACCCTGGTCGTCCCCATTGTTTGTCACACATTGAAGTCGTACACGCATCCATGGTTTTAGGCACTCCCAGCACACTAGCAATCCGTCCTACACCCTCCTTGTTAAACGCCACCAAGGGAATATTGTGTAATTTAACCCATAACGGGCACTCTGTGTGGCTAGGCTTATTGAGAGCTTTTGTGGGGTCCCAAGAAGAAACAAAAAGTGGCACTCCATGCACCATAAGCGGTCCCTGGTCAATAACTTGCGTGCTCCCCCCAATATCATTAAATCGAAAGAAGAAGATCCCATTACCATTAAGCATTACATTATTAAGGCCGAACTTACCCCACTGGTTTTGAGCAACTCGCTTAACGACAGAAAATTGTGGTCGAGGTCCAAGAAAATACCCAAAAATAGTCGAATTATAGGACGCACTAACCTCTTTTGCGAGTTCAACAGGTATGGCCACCACATTGGTTTTCCGATCCTCCAATGGGTAGTAATCAAGATTCCCCGTCTGAGCTTTCCCCACCGCATTAGCAAAGGAAAGCCTTTCAAACACCGATGTCCTCGTGTTTTGTGATTGTGATGGCAAGACTTCCTCCTCCACCAAATCATGTACCTGATTCTCCGATGTGTGCTTTTGCATGAGCTCGCTGACATCCTTGATGACATCAGCCCTACTATCCAAAATTCTAATAACATTCGAATGATCGGTTCCGCCGTCTGAAGCTATCTCCTCTCCCGAAGTGGCATCCATAACAGCAATCCTGGAAACCCTAAACAGCCCCTAGTGCGCAATCGAAGCCTGAGTGCTGCTACACCAAGGATAAAACCCTAGATGGGTTACAAGACCCAAACTAGCGTTCCAACCTTAGAGTAACGAAGACCCAAGAAACACGATATAGCACCAGGATCTGAGAATTACCTGAAATCACAACGCCAAGAAAAACGAAGAAACCCTACCTCGCTAGCTGCTGAAATCAAACTTTCGCAAACTTCAATCTTTGACGTTCAAGCAGAAAACAACTACACAAACACCAAACGAACTCCCTAGCGGCAGATCGAACAAAGCTCAACATCGAGAAACCCTAATCGCCCTTGGAGAGAGAGAATTCACCATCCCCTCCGTCCCCTTCCCCGAAATCCCGTAATCCCGTAATGGCTCGTTATTGTGTCATTTTGTTCTTCGTGGGTACAAGGGGTTTGTGTCTTCTTAACGACCCTAATTGGTCATAATGGGAGTATGTGGGTCATAACGAGTTTCATTTGACCTTATTGGGTGTAATTGAGGTATAAGGGGTCTTAGTGGTCCGTAATAGCTCGTTATTGGGTAACATTAGTCTTCGTATGTATAAGCGGTTTGTGTCTCCTTCACGAGTCTAATTGGTCACAAAGGGAGTAACTGGGTCATAACGAGTTTGATTAGACCTTATTGGGTGTAATTGTGGTATTACAGGTCTTAGTTGTCGGTAATGGCTCGTTTTTTTTTAGGGAAAACTCCGGCAATTATATAAAACGAAAACAAAATAGTACGACACACCGCCTACAACCAAACGAAGAAACACAAAATCTTGGAAACAACCCCATACCAAACAACTAACAACCAAAATAAACACATCATAAAAGACGCAAATAACATCGAAAAAAAGATGCTAAAAAACCACCGGAGCTCCAAACCCCAAAGCCGCAAGGCCAAAGCTAAGCTTTGGTCGCTTCATAAGATATAAGACGAGATCTTCTAGTAGTCCAAGCTAGCCGACATTGAACCATGTCCCGTATCTCTTTGATGATCACCTTCATATCACGCTTTTATTTAGGGAACAAACGATTGTTCCGTTCTCGCCATATAAAGAAAACCGCAGCCGCAATGTGGAGTTTCGGCTCAAGCCGATTGGGGAGCCGATTACCATCCGAAAGAGCAATCAAAACTTCGTCCGCAAAAAACTTTATCCGCTTCCAAATTTCATTGGAAAATTGGCATTCAAAAAACAAGTGGTTATAGGAATCCATACAAACCTCACATATAGGGCAAATAAGGTTTAAACTATCCGAGATCCATGAGAGCATACGATCCTGAGTAGGTAACCGCCGAAGGCATGCAGTCCACATGCAGAAAGCGTGTTTAGCAATGTGCCCTTTAAACCAAACACCTTTTGTCCACGGAACATTCTGGGAAGACCCACTCAAAGCTTCCGAAGTTGCCCTCACTGAAAAGTCGTCCATATGCCTATTCCCATCATCCCAACGAATCACGTCCCTTTTCATGCTCATTTAGACTTGGAAACTGAATAGTAGCAAGTTGTGGAAACCAATCCACCCAACTGTTCGGCCAAACCCCCTCAAACCGAGAGCTTAACTCTCTTATCGACGAATGCGGCGTGAACCCTTCCGAATGAACAAAACGATAAGAAATAAAAGAGGAAAGTGGCGTACTAGGAGCCCAACGATCCTCCCAAGCGTTTATTGCCGAACCATTGCCAACACGCAATATAATAAATGGTCCCAACACTGAGCGAAGATCCCATAATTTCCTTAAGGCCCACGACCAACGAGAGCTTTTATGAACAAGCCAGAAGTGCGTTTCTCCCAAGCAATGGAGTACAATCCAACGAACCCAAAGAGAGTGTTTTCGGGTTAGAATGTTCCAAAGGTGACGTGACAACAAGGCTTTATTCCACGTAGCTAAAGGTTTTATTCCCAAACCTCCTCCATCGAAAGGCTTACAAACTCGTTCCCAAGCCACTTTGCATTTTCCTCTTGAATTTTCACCTTGAGCCCATAAAAAAATCCCGATGAAGAGATTCAATCTTTTTTATCACCGTGGTTGGGAACCAGAATATAGACATCCAATGAATCTGTAAAGATCCAAGGACTGATTTAAGAAGTTGAAGTCGACCTCCAAATGACAAAAACTTGGCCTTCCAATTAGTAATACGCGAAACCAACTTCGTCAAGAGCACATCATAATCACGGGTTTTCAACCGAATAGGGGAGAGCGGCACCCCTAAATACCGAATGGGAAAAACCCCCATTCCGAAAAGATAAACACTCCCGAATAGCATTTCGAACTTCCAACGGAACATTGCCACAGAAGACTTCACTCTTTTCAAGGATTGGGGCTAACCCCGATTTGAACTTAAAGAGAGCAAGGGCCTTCTTTAGCACCATCACCGACTCCATATCGCCTCTAGTAAAAACGAAGAGATCATCTGCAAAACAAAGATGGGTTAAATCAAGAGCTTGGCAATCCTTTTGATAGCCAAAGTATCCGCCTCCAATATGCACCGTTTGAAAATAATTGAGAAACCCTCCATCACGATGGTAAAAAGGTAAGGAGACAAGGGATCTCCCTGACGAAGACCTCTACCACCTCTGAAAAAGCCCCAAGTCTCTCCATTGACGGCCATCAAATAGGAAGAAGATGAAACCATTTCTTTAATCCATCGAACAAGAGCCCAATGAAATCCCATACCCTCCAACATATTAAAGAGACAATGCCAATCAACAGTGTCATAAGCCTTCTGAATGTCAATCTTGAAAGCACAATGAGGCGGCCCATCACCTCTTTGGTACCCACGAACCCACTCATGAGCCATCAAAATATTATCAGTAATTTGTCGGCCCGGGATGAAAGCAGACTGAAAGGGACTCACCAAAGAATCCAAACTACCCTTCATGCGATCCACAATCACCTTGCTGATGACTTGATGTGATTATCCCGACCATCTATTGGTTGCCCGAGATAGTAATGGTGGAACCGCGACCCGTTGTCTATAGTGACACAAGAACTTTGGTATAAGATACGCCACAATCAACCCACCAAGTTGATTGATAAGTATTGAACGCCACAAGCAAGAATACTTGATAAGTTCTAAAGTTCACAAAGAACAAAAAGAGTTTAAACTCACAATTATCATTCAAATCAAAGGTGTTTTCAAAAGATTACAAAGACAACCTATTTATAGGATACACAAGACAAATCAAAGGACTCAAATAAATTCTAGACAATAATTGAGGCAACCTTCTAATATCTTCTAAGTAAATGACTTCATAATGATAGGACCCTTCAAAATGCCTTCTAATTCAATGCTATGAGTTACTTGAACTTGGATCTATTGTTGGGCAGATTCATGGACGAAATTCCACCTTTATTTTGGGCTTGGATCCTTATTAAAATGTTGGAAAAGGAGTACTCTTTAAGTGGGCTTTGATTTGAGTCCATTTGGACTTGAAATGAATGATTTATGACTAAAACAAAACATGGGCCATGTGTAGAATTGGCCGGATTTTCTTGGACTTGGGTGATATTTAGATGAAATAATCACAACTTGGGCTACCAAGCCTTGGGCTAATCTTGGCCTTCAATTCGGATCAAAATTCGAAGGTTTCCTTAGCTACTTGATGAATTGATGATTGATTCTTTCCGACAGGATTTTATCAAACCGTTAAGAGCATCATTGAACATCTTAGCTTTTGACCTTGTGATTGGTCCAATCTTCCATCTCAATGGATCTTCATCATCCGGGGTCGTTGGATGGGTTCTCATCATTCCCCGTCTCTTGAATGCGATTTGTCCTCAAATTCGGATCAAAATTCGAAGGTTTCCTTAGCTACTTGATGAATTGATGATTGATTCTTTCCGACAGGATTTTATCAAACCGTTAAGAGCATCATTGAACATCTTAGCTTTTGACCTTGTGATTGGTCTAATCTTCCATCTCAATGGATCTTCATCATCCGGGTCGTTGGATGGGTTCTCATCATTCCCCGTCTCTTGAATGCGATTTGTCCTCAAATCTTCACCTGCTTTAAAGGGGCTCAAATCAGAAACGTTGAAGACATCATGCACATTATACTCAACAGGCAAGTCAAGTTTGTAAGCAATGTCATTAATTTTCTGCATGATTTGGAATGGTCCATCTCCCCTTGGCATCAGCTTTGACTTTCGTTTACTTGGGAATCGTTCTTTTCTCAAATGAAGCCACACCCAATCTCCTGGTTCAAATGTGATCTTTCTTTTGCCCTTATTTGCTTGTTGTTCATACTTCTTGGTGCGCTCTTCGATGTTGCTTTTCGCCTTCTCATGGATCTGTTTAACAAATTCAACTTTCTTCTCTTCTTGCCATCTAAATTCACTTGTTCACTCACAGGTAAAGGAGTTAAATCCATTGGAGTTAATGGCTTAAAACCATACACAATTTCAAAAGGTGAAAACTTTATAGCTGAATGAACATGACGATTATATGCAAACTCAACATGAGGTAAGCATTGCTCCCAAGTTTTGACATTTCTTCCAATAATGGAACGCAACAAAGTACCAAGAGTGCGATTCACAACTTCTGTTTGCCCATCAGTTTGGGGATGGCACGTTGTGGAAAACAAGGGTTTTGTTCCCAATTTCCCCCACAAGGTTTTCCAAAAGTAACTCAAAAATTTTGTGTCTCGATCTGAGACAATGGTTCTTGGCATTCCATTGCAACGTCACTACTTCTTTGAAAAACAAATCAGAAATATGTGATGCATCATTAGTTCGGTTGCATGCAATGAAATGAGCCATTTTGGAGAACCTATCAACAACCACAAAGATTGAGTCTTTGCCGCCCTTGGTTTTTGGCACACCCAACACAAAATCCATTGAAAGATCAACCCACGGTTCACTTGGTATAGGCAAAGGAGTATATAAACCATGAGGTTGAACTTTTGATTTTGCTTGTTTGCAAACAACACAATTTTCACATATTCGTCCTACATCAACTTTCATTTTTGGCCAATAAAAATGTTCTTGTAAAATTGCCAAAGTTTTTGCCACGTCAAAATGACCCATAAGGCCTCCACCATGCGCTTCCCTAACCAAAAGTTTTCACAAGGAAGAGTTAGGGACGCAAAGCTTTGATTTCTTAAACAAAAACCCCTCATGTTTGAAAAACTTTTCAAAAGAACATTTTTCGCATGCTTGAAAAATTTGTCAAAAATCGGCATCATTGTGGTACAATTCTTTGATTTGTTCAAAACCAAGAATTTTACAGTCAAGAGAAGAGAGTAAAGAGTATCTTCGTGAAAGTGCATCAGCCACAACATTTTCCTTACCTTTCTTGTATCGGATGACATAAGGAAATGTCTCAAGAAACTCAATCCATCGAGCATGTCTTTTGTTTACCTTATGTTGTCCCTTTAAGTACTTCAAGGACTCATGGTCAGAATGTATCACAAACTCTTTGGCCCACAAATAGTGTTGCCATGTATTTAATGCACGAACCAATGAATGCAGTTCTTTGTCATAAGTGGGGTAGTTCAAGGTCGCCCCATTCAACTTCTCACTAAAATAGGCCAATGGTTTACCTTCTTGCATCAAAACTCACCTATTCCAACACCTGATGCATCACACTCAATTTCAAAGGTTTTTATCAAAGTTGGGCAAAGATAACAAAGGAGCATGGGTTAAATGAAATTTAAGTTGTTCAAAAGCTTGCTCTTGTTTTTTGCCCCATTTAAAACCGACATTCTTTTTAACGACTTCTGTGAGTGGTGATGCCAAAGTGCTAAAGTTTTTAACAAATCTACGATAAAAACTTGCAAGACCATGAAAACTTCGCACTTCACTTACACTCTTTGGAGTTGGCCAATCTTGGATGGCCTTTACCTTTTCTTCATCAACAGAAATTCCTTGTGAACTTACCATGTATCCAAGGAAAACAACATGATTGGTACAAAAGGTGCACTTCTTCAAGTTTGTAAAAAGCTTTTCCTTCCTAAGCACACTCAAAACAGAAGTTAGATGTTCAAGATGATCGTCCAAACTTTTGGAGTAAATCAAAATATCATCAAAGTAAACAACCACAAACTTTCCAATGAAATCTCTCAAAACATGGTTCATTAGTCTCATGAATGTACTAGGAGCGTTACTTAAACCAAAGGGCATCACTAACCATTCATATAAACCATGTTTTGTTTTGAAAGCGGTTTTCCACTCATCACCCTCTCTCATACGGATTTGGTGATAACCACTTTTCAAATCAATTTTCGAAAATAATTTTGCACCATACAGTTCATCAAGCATATCATCTAATCGAGGAATTGGATGACGATACTTTACCGTGATATTGTTGATGGCGCCACAATCCACACACATCCTCCATGAGCCGTCCTTCTTTGGTACTAACAAGACTGGAACAGCACAAGGACTCATGCTTTCTCGAACCAATCCTTTTGCAAGTAACTCTTTAACTTGTCTTTCTAACTCCTTGGTTTCTTCTGGACTTGTTCTATAGGCTGGTTTGTTTGGGATGGAAGCTCCGGGTACAAAGTCAATTTGGTGTTCAATTCCACGGATTGGTGGCAATCCATCGGGAACTTCTTCCGGAAACAAGTCTTCAAATTCTTGCAAGATAGACATAACATTGCTCGGAATGGTACCGGCCAAGTTGTTAGTGGCTAATTGAGCCTCTTTGAACAAAAGAAGCACAAAAAACATTTCAGAATTTAAAGCTTCTTTTATCTCACTTTTTTTTGCCAAAGCACAATATTGACTCTCTTTTTTTTCCCATGGGTGTTTTCTTATCCTTTCCTTTTTCTTTTGAGCCTTGTTCATTTTTTTCTTTTGGCTCATTTATTTTTTTTGCATCATTTTGAAGTTTAACTTGATCTTCAAAAACTTGACTAGGTGACATGGGTACAAGAGTTACGGGTTTGGCTTTGTGTACAAAAGTGTACTTGTTGGTAAAGCCATCATAAAGACATGTCGATCATACTGCCATGGCCTCCCAAGCAACATATGACTTGCTTGCATAGGTACAACATCACATAAGACTTCATCTTCATATTTCCCTATGCGAAAAGAAACCAACACTTGTTTTGAAACACGTACCTCACCGCTATCATTAAGCCATTGGAGTTTGTATGGATTTTGATGCTTCGTAGTAGGTAGACCAAGCTTTTCAACCATAGTTGAACTTGCTACATTTGTACAACTCCCCCCGTTAATGATAACACTACATACCTTGCCTTGAACGTAGCATCGAGTGTGAAAAATGTTGTCCCTTTGTGCATCATCATCTTCCTTGGAATGGGCACTTAGGGCTCTTCTAGCCACCAACAAGTCTCCTTGGACGGCCAACTCTTCATCATCATCCGAACCATTGGGTGAGTCTTCGGAATCTGATTTATCTGTCTCAATTTCCCCATTTTCTCGAATCACCGTTGCAAGCTTGTTTGGACATTGACTTGCAATATGACCCCTGCCTTGACACTTAAAACACTTTATGACACGATTCTTAGGAGTAGAAGAATCAGTTTTTCCTTTTGAAGAGTTTATATCTTTAGAACCAGATTTGGAATTAGAAGAAGAAGAAGATGTGCTTTCAATTTTCTTTGAAGAACTTGTCTTCCAAGTACTATTGCGTGATCCTCCCCCTCTCTTAAGTTGTTTCTCAATTTTAACAGCCATATGAACCATGTCCTCAATTTCAACATAATGATACATTTCAACACGATCACGTATTTCAAAATTTAAACCATGTAAGAACCTGGCCATTGTAGCTTCTCGATCCTCCTCAATGTTTGCCGTGATCAAAATAACCTCCATCTCTTTAAAATAATCTTCGACACACTTAGTCCCTTGCTTGAGATTTTGGAGCTTGTTGTGAAGGTCACGAAAGTAGTGACTAGGCACAAAACGTCTACTCATGACCAACTTCATTTCCTCCCAACTCTCGATAGGCCTTTCTCCATTTCTTCGCTTGCTAATCAAAAGTTGGTCCCACCATGTTAGTGCATAATCAGAAAACTCAATGACAGCAAGTTTTACCTTCTTTCGGTTGGAGTATTCATGACAATCAAATATGAACTCCATTTTCTTCTCCCAATCGAGGTATGCTTCCGGATCTGACTTTCCTTGAAATGAAGGGACTTTCATCTTTATGGAACTCAAATTATTATCTATACGTCGCCTCCTCCTAGCCGATCTCCTTTCAGATTCCCTATCCCATTCGTCGCTTCTTTCTTCCTCATTCACAACGGAACCTTCACGAGATGGTGGTCTTCGTGCGTTTGCCTCTATTCGATCCATTCTTTCATGAACTTGGTTGAATTCATTGGTCATCATCCGCCGCATCTCATCCATTATGGCTTGAATTTGAAGATTCGGAAGGGTTTGATCATCCCCCATCTTAAAATTCTGCAAAAATAAAGTTTAGTCCCTCTCAACACTCCCTCACGTGTTTCTCTCAAGAAATGATTCACTCAACCCTCGTGTATCTCACAAATGGCTTTTACCCTCGATTAATCTCACCACACAACCTTTTACCACTCTTTTAAACCTCTTAAAGTTCTAAAAGAACAAAAGAAGCAATTATCAAGTTTGGCTTGTGCCCTTGAGGAATTCAAACTTACCAAACAACTTAGACTATGATATTATCAAATAATCACAATGTAAGAAGAAGATATGAAACTCGACTTTTTTTTTTTGTTCTTTTTCTTTCTATTGTTTCTTTTTTATGCCTTTTTTTTTGCCCAAATAGTATTTTTTTTTTTTTGTTCGGCCTCTTTTTTTTTCTTTTTGCTAGAAGCTATATACCAACGAAAAAAGAGGAGAGAATTCAATAGTCACTAGTAGGAACCATGTCAACTTGTGATAAGACCCGCTACCAATACGTGATTCTTGGATCTCAAGTAAAGGAAATTTACAAGAAGGAAAGATAGAAAAGAAATGATATGCAAACCAATAGCGCTAACTCTGATACCAAATGATGTGATTCTCCCGACCGTCTATTGGTTGCCCGAGATAGTAATGGTGGAACCGCGACCCGTTGTCTATAGTGAGACAAGAACCTTGGTATAAGATACGCCACAATCAACCCACCAAGTTGATTGATAAGTATTGAACGCCACAAGCAAGAATACTTGATAAGTTCTAAAGTTCACAAAGAACAAAAAGAGTTTAAACTCACAATTATCATTCAAATCAAAGGTGTTTTCAAAAGATTACAAAGACAACCTATTTATAGGATACACAAGACAAATCAAAGGACTCAAATAAATTCTAGACAATAATTAAGGCAACCTTCTAATATCTTCTAAGTAAATGACTTCATAATGATAGGACCCTTCAAAATGCCTTCTAATTCAATGCTATGAGTTACTTGAACTTGGATCTATTGTTGGGCAGATTCATGGACGAAATTCCACCTTTATTTTGGGCTTGGATCCTTATTAAAATGTAGGAAAAGGAGTACTCTTTAAGTGGATTGATTTATGACTAAAACATGGGCCATGTGTAGACTTGGCCGAATTTTCTTGGACTTGGGTGATAGTTAGATGAAATAATCACAACTTGGGCTACCGAGCCTTGGGCTAATCTTGTCCTTCAATTCGGATCAAAATTCGAAGGTTTCCTTGGCTACTTGATGAATTGATGATTGATTCTTTCCGACAGGATTTTATCAAACCGTTAAGAGCATCATTGAACATCTTAGCTTTTGACCTTGTGATTGGTCCAATCTTCCATCTCAATGGATCTTCATCATCCGGGTCGTTGGATGGGTTCTCATCATGACTTTGTATAGGACCGAGCAACAGAATATAGGCCTGAAATCCGTGACTCTAGTCGCATGTGGCACTTTCGGAATGAGACAAAGGAGCGTGTGATTGAGCTCTTTCTCTAGCTTAGCCGAGTAGAAAAAATTATTAATAGCCGTAGTAACCTCCGTACCCACCACACTCCATGCAGCTTTAAAACACTTTGCCGAAAAGCCATTCGACCCCGGAGCTTTAGCCTTCCCAATCTGGAAAATAGCCGCCTTTATTTCATCATTAGAGATCGGCCGGATCATGAAATTTGCTTCTCCCATCGTGAGAACCCTACGAAAGGCAAAATCATCAATATTAGGGTCAACGGCGCCAAGAAACGATTGAAAATGGTTCAAGAAGACCGCCGCAACATCTTGGTCATAGTGAAAATCACCATTTCGATCAGACACCACCTGTATACGCTGTCCATGGCTTTTCTCCTTCATAACACTATGAAATAATTTCGTATTTGAGTCTCCCTCATTTAGCCATTTGACTTTCGCTCTTTGACTAGCCGCACTTTCCTCATCTTTACAAGCTTGCTGGTAAGCTATACGCCAAACTGCAAGATCCTCTTGAATTTGCCGATTAGTAGGATCAACATCACTAGCCAACTGGACCACACCCAGTTCTTTTTTGCAAAGGGCCACCCGCTCCGAAAGATTTCCATAAGAACTTCTTAGCCTTCGAAACTGGTGCTTCAAGATCTTTAATTTAGCCAAGACTTTAAACATGAAGTCCCATGAACTTGGGCCTCCCATCCATCGTTCGTAATCTGCATAAAACGAGGGTGGTCCACCAAGAAATTATCAAAACGAAAGTTGCGAGAGTGCAAACGAGTACCTCCCGTAAAAGATATCACCGCCGGAGAGTGGTCCGAAACCCCCCTAGGTAAGAACTCCGCAACCGTATCAAGGAACCGATCAGTGAAAGCAACATTAGCCATTACCCGGTCCAATTTTCGCCGGATACCCGAATCATCCATGGGCTTTTGAGACCAAGAGTATTGGACCCCCGTGTACCGAACATCAAAGACATCGATATCATCCACACACGCTATGAAATCAAGCATCTCCCTATCCCGGCGAGAAGATCCACCCAAACCATCCTGAGGAAACAACATTGCATTAAAGTCCCCCATTAAGACCCATGCATGGTTTCCCATAAGCACCTTAAACTTCTGAAGACCCGACCATAACTGCTTGCGATCAATGTAGTTCGTCGATCCATATACCACCGTACAATAAATGGGATTCAGATCACCATGCAACCGAATCTCATAATGCATAAATTGCGCATGCATTTCAATTACCATGACATCCATACACCTTGGATCCCAAGAAACCAAAATACGAGTACCAAAGTCCGACAAGGAAAGGTTTGATCTCCATTCCCACCGACCAAACGTACGCTTACAAACATCCTCCAAAGCCTCTCTTTTTACATGGGTTTCTAAAACCGCACCAAAGTTAAAGTTACCCGAATGTAAAATATCACGAACCTCCCGTTGCTTACTAGGAGCATTCAGCCCCCGAATATTCCAAGAGAGAAACTTCATTGGGAACTGGAACTAGTGTCCACTCCTCCGCCCCCTTCATTCACGTCACCCATTCCCCCATCAATATTCAAGGCCGTATAGCGATTGGACGTTTTCAAGATGCCCTTAAGCGGCTGCTTAACGGATGAAACCCCCACCACCGGTGGAATAACTGCAGTTTTGGGTTTATAGGGAGTGCTTGTCCGTTGCCGCACCCCATCCGAACCATTCCTGTAATTACCCGATGACCCTCCTTCCACACGAGAAGTGACGTCATTCAAAAACTCCCCTAGGTCTTTCGGCGGTCCATCGCAAACCTCATTGCTCCCCTTGGTCCCGTCCACACGGACCTCGCTAGTTGGCTCCGTCGCCACCTCAATAACCGGCTCAACATCCACCACGACATTAGCCTCCATTCCCGATTTAGATTCCTGTAAATTATTTTCAACCTCCAATACACAATCCCTCACACATGCACGTACTAGTATTAGGGTTTTGATCCTTGCATGCACTTGTGCATGCAGCATCAACCATGCATGCACTTGTGCATGCAATGTCTTGCATGGACTTTTTTGATGGATCCTTCCTCTCAGTAATCACCACCGCCTCTTTTCTAGGCTTCTTTTTGTACTCCACATTACGTTTGGCACCACGCTTCCTACTCGTCACCAAAGAATGGCCAAAGAACCCATCACCAGCCACAACTCCCTCTACGGATTTCACATTCTTTGGAAGAGGTGCTTTTGCACACGAGCTCAAAGAATGGCCAAATACACAACATATTGGATATTGTCGGGGTTCCCACATATATTCCACCATAACCTTCGTTTTCTCATCCTTACCTCCATTCACACTAGGGATAACAACTTCGATCTCCCTTTTTAGCTCTCCAACCGCCCAAACGTCAACAAGCACTTTGGCAAACCCAGGTCTTCCCCATTTCTTGTTACACATGGATGTCGTGCACGCCTCAATGGTTTTTGGGACCCCCAATACACTAGCAATACGCCCAACGCCTTCCTTGTTAAACGCGACCAACGGAATGTTGTGAAGTTTTACCCAAAGCGGGCATTCCGTGTGAACCGGTTTATTGAGGGCCTTAGTAGGATCCCAAAGCGAAACAAACAATGGTACCCCATAGATCATTAAAGGTCCGTTATCAATCAATTGATTGCACCCACCCAAGTCATTGAAACGAAAAAAAATATCCCATTGCCATTGAGCATAACATTGTTCAATCCAAACTTACCCCATTGCGAGCGAGCAACCCGATTAACAACAACATATTGTGGTCGTGGCCCCAGGAAATAACCAAATAGAGTAGCGTGATACGACATACTTACCTCCTTTGCAAGCTCAATGGGGATCGTGACCACACTAGTTTTCTTGTCCTCCAGGGGAAAAAATCCAAGTTCCCAGCTTTCTCTCCACCCATGACATTCGAATAAGATAACCTATTGAACACAGATTCCCTAGTCACCTTAGGGTTTTCTATGTTCGTACTCATCGGAACAGCCGCTGCATGAATGGAATCGTTGGCGTCAACATTGACGTCAGCCCTAGATTCTCCTCCCGAACCATTAGCCGTCGCGGAACCTTGCGAATCAGATACCAATTGAGCCTCGAAAACCATTGCATCCATATCGACTTTTAAAACAAGTCACTACACGCATCACCTATCAACCCGAGCGAGGTCGAAGCCTAGGAGCACGTACACCCAGAAACTCAGAAACGAGCGTCACAATGGTGTATGAGGGACTAGGAAACACGAGTCACTCAAGTTTAGCAATAGGTTATGCGCCCGGAAAGTGAACAGAGGGACGTGGTAAGGAAATATGGTGAACAGTAGCCGCAAACCCTAAATTTGAAACTATCTCCACCGTCCCACAATATTGGAACGCCGCCAAACTCACCCTCTCGTTGGAGTGCTGGTGTGTGCGGAAACCAAAACAAATTAAAGTCACCACCGACCCACGATCGACAAAACCAAAACACAAAAGAAAAAACTACCACCGTCCCACTATCGCAAAGAGACCAAACCCTAATTTCGGTGCTATGACAACTGCCCCACTAACACACTAGCAGCCAATCGTAGGATTCAACCCCAAAACAGAATTAACACCAGACAAGACCAACTCAAACCACACTGATGATTCCTTGATGGCTGGAATAATGATTTCCAACAATCTTGGAATCGGCAATACACAGCGCCGCCACACTCTCTCTCTCCTAGCAACTTGAAAGAACGCCACCACCCACCCACTAAGACTTGAAAACCAATTGAAACGCAGCAAAAATGCAAGATCACTAACCTTGATCCTTTGAATCAACCATGCAGATCCGCGGTTATGCATTGTTTCCGGCCAAAACCCTAATCGCCCTCTTGGAGAGAGAAAACGCCATTTTGTTTCCCGATTTCGTAGTATTTTTGTTCTTTCGGTAATGGCTCGTTATTGGGTAATTTTGGCCTTCATGGGTATAAGGGGTTTGCGTTTTCTTAACGACCCTAATTGGTCATAATGGGAGTATGTGGGTCATAATGAGTTTCATTTGACCTTATTGGGTGTAATTGAGGTATAAGGGTTCTTAGGGGTCCGTAATGGCTCGTTATTGGGTAACATTGGTCTTCGTGTGTATATGGGGTTTGTGTCTCCTTCACGAGTCTAATTGGTCACAAAGGGAGTAACTGGGTCATAACAAGTTTGATTAGACCTTATTGGGTGTAATTGTGGTATAACAGGTCTTAGTTGTCTGTAATGGCTCGTAGTTGTGTCATTTTGGTTTTCATGGGTATAAGGGGTTTGTGTCTCCTTAACGAGTCTAATTGGTCACAAAGGGAGTAACTAGGTCATAACGAGTTTGATTAGACCTTATTGGGTGTAATTGAGGTATAACATGTCTTAGTTGTCTGTAATGGCTCGTTATTGAGTCATTTTGGTTTTCGTGGGTATAAGGGGTTTGTGTCTCCTTAACGAGTTTAATTGGTCATAAAGGGAGTAAATGGGTAATAACTAGTTTGATTAGACCTTATTTGGTGTAAATGAGGTATAACAGGTCTTTGTGGTCCGTAGTGGCTCGTTATTGGTTAATTTTGGTCTTCGAGAGTATAAGGGATGTCTTCTAAACAACCCTAATTGGTCATAATAGGAGTAAATGGGTCATAATGGGTATGATTAGACCTAAATCGGTGTAATTGAGGCATAACGGGTCTTAGTGGTCCGTAATGGCTCGTTATTGTGTCATTTTATTCTTCGTGGGTACAAGGGGTTTGTGTCTTCTTAACGACCCTAATTGGTCATAATGGGAGTAAATGGGTCATAATGAGTCTGATTAGACCTTATTGGGTGTAATTGAGGTATAACGGGTCTTAGTGGTCCGTAATGGCTCGTTATTGTGTCATTTTGTTCTTCGTGGGTACAAGGGGGTTGTGTCTTCTTAACGACCCTAATTGGTCATAATGGGAGTAAATGGGTCATAATGAGTCTGATTAGAACTTATTATGTGTAATTGAGGTATAACGGGTGTTAGTGGTCCATAATGGCTCGTTATTGGGTAACCTTGGTCTTAGTGGGTATAAAGGGGTTTGTGTCTTCTTAACGACTCTAATTGGTCTCAAAGGAGTAACTAGGTCATAATGAGTCTAATTAGAACTTATTGGTTGCAATTGTGGTATTATAATGGGTCTTAGTGGCCTGTAATGGCTCGTTATTAGGTAAGTTTGGTTATCGTGGGTATAAAGGGTTTTGTCTTCTTAACGACTATAATTGGTCATAATGGGAGTAAGTGGGTCATAATGAGTCTGATTAGACCTTATTGGGTGTAATTTGGGTCTTAGTGGTCCGTAATGGTTCGTTATTGGTTAACCTTAGTCTTCGTGGGTATAAGGGGTTTGTGTCTTCTTAACGACTCTAATTGGTCATAATGGGATCAACGTGGGTCATAATGAGTCTGATTAGACCTTATTGTGTGTAATTGAGGTATAACGGGTCTTAGTAGTCCGTAATGGCTCGTTATTGGGTAACCTTGGTCTTCGTGGGTACAAGGGGTTTGTGGCTTCCTAACGACTCTAATTAGTCACAAAAAGAGTAAATAGGTCATAGTGAGTCTAATTAGAACTTATTGGGTGCAATTGAGGTATTATAATGGGTCTTAGTGGCCCGTAATGGCTCGTTATTATGTAATTTTGGTTATCGTGGGTATAAGGGGTGTCTTCTTAACGTCCCTAATTGGCCATAATAGGAGTAAATAGGTCATAATGAGCCTGATTAGACCTTATTGGGTGTAATTGAGTTATAACGGGTCTTAGTTGTCGGTAATGGCTCGTTTTTTTTTTGAAAGGAGAAACTCCAGGCAATTTTATAAGACAAAACCAAACAAAACAAAACAAGAGTAGCGCTACAGCCAAGCCCAGAAGGCAAAAAACTCACACATCAACCCATACCACGCAACAATCAACCAGAACAGACACAAGCTAACCGACACAAAAAGCGAGCAAAAGAAGATACAAAAACAGAACACCACAACACAAACAGCCAAATCCCCGAAGATCTTCATAAAAACATAGTGCTAGTCATCACCAATAAGATGCCTGGACTTCAACTTCCAACTGAGCCGCATGCGAACCACGTCACGAATCTGAACCACAAGCTGATCAGTTGAACATCTAGTAGACCGGAAAAGGCGATCATTTCTCTCACGCCAAATAAAAAACACGGCAACCGCAATGAATAAATTACGTTTCAGGAACTTAGGCGTTGTCGATAAATCAGAAAGTCTTCCGACAATTTGGTCCCAAGAGTTCGGCCAAGTCTCTATGTGCCCCAAAGCTTTGATCGCACTCCAAACCTGCGAAGAGTAAGAGCATTCGAAAAATAAGTGGTTATGAGAATCCATGCAAGATTCACACAACGAGCACCGAAGTTCCGCATTGGCGCTATCCCAAGATACCATGCGGTCTTGTGTAGTGAGACGGCCATGACATGCCATCCATAAGCAAAAGGCATGCTTGGGAATAAACCCCTTGAACCACACCGAATTGGCCCAAGGAATAGTTGGAAGAAAGCCCACGAACACTTCATACGCCACCTTAACAGAAAAATCCACCATATTCCCATGCACATCTAACCACCTCCAATTATCCTCTTGAGATTGGTCAAGAACAGGCAAAGGAGAATTTTGAAGAAGATTATACCGATTTATCCACTCATTCGGCCAACCATTGGGGAAGCGAACAACCACATCAACAAGAGTGTCAAGCTGCGAGAACCCATTATCACTTAGAAACCGGTTTGTGATAAACGAAGAAAGCGTACCAATCGGCCCCCACCAATCCTCCCAAGCTCTCGTACGGGCACCGTTACCAACTATTATCTTCATATGAGCTCTAACAAAAGGACGCATATCCATAATCTTACGAATCATCCAAGACCACCTGGAACTCTTTCGGACCAACCAAAAGTGATCATCACGCAGACAATATAAGTAAACCCACCTTATCCATAACGAGGACCGTCGAGTGAGGATGTCCCACGAGTGCTTAGCAAGCATTGCCCGATTCCAAACCGTTAGCCGCCGGCCTACAAATCAAATCAAATCCTACAAATCACCATTAGCAATCGGCCTAAACCACCATTAGCAATCGGCCTACAAATCAAATCCCAAGCAACCTTGCATTTACCTCTAGAAGACTCACCTTGTGCCCAAAGAAACTTTCTGAATAACGCCTCCAATTTATGAATAACCCCCGACGGAAACAAGAAGGTAGACATCCAATATAATAGTAATGAAGCAAGAACCGAAAGAATCAACTGTCTTCTCCCAGCAAAGGACAGAAATTTATTCTTCCAATTATGAATACGAGCATGCACTTTAGAAATAAGTACATCAAAATCTGCCACTTTAAGCCGAACAGGGGAGAGAGGGACCCCCAAATATCAGATAGGAAAAATTCCATGGCAAAAAGGAAGACAATCAATAATAGCCAAACGCGATTGCTCAGAGACATTCCCAAAAAAAACCTCACTTTTTTCAAGACTAGGCGAGAGGCCTGATTTGGTCTTAAAAATATCTAAGGCTTTTTTGAGAACAAGAACCGAATCCACATCACCTCTTCTGAAAACAAACAAATCATCCGCAAAACACAAGTGGGTAATTTTTAGAACATCACAATCCTTATGGTACCCAAATTCGGCCGCCTCTTGGATACACTTCTTAAAGATCATAGAGAAACCTTCCATTATTATCGTGAATAAGTATGGCGACAAAGGGTCCCCTTGTCTTAGACCACGACCGCCTTTAAAAAAACCCCACGACTCCCCATTAACAGAAACCGAGAAGGACGTAGAAGTGACCATCTCCTTAATCCATCTAATAAGAGCCATATGAATTCCGAGCCCCTCCAACATAGCAAGCAAAAAATTCCAATCCACCATGTCATAAGCTTTTTGGATGTCAATTTTAAAAGCGCAACGAGGAGGGCCACTATCTCGTTGATACCCCGCAACAAGCTCATGTGCCATAAGAATATTATCAGAAATCTTACGGCCCGGTATAAACGCCGATTGCGTCTGACTAATTATACCATCCAGAAAGTCCATACGGTTGACAATCATTTTACTAATAATCTTGTACATAACCGTACAACAAGATATGGGTCTAAACTCCGTCACCTTGGAAGCATTTTTGGGACTTTCGGAATTAAACAAAGTAGGGTATGGTTTAATTCCTTAGCAAGACCGCCACGATAAAAGAAATTATGAATAGCAAGACTAACCTCATTACCGATAATGCTCCAAGCTGCTTTAAAGAATTTAGCAGAAAAACCATCCGACCCCGGGGACTTATCATTACCGACTTGAGTAAGGGCCACTTTGATATCTTCATTTGTGAACGGTCTAATCATCACATTTGCATCACCAACCGAAAGCTTGGGAGCAAACTCAAATTCTTCCATATTCGGGTGAACCATAGGATCGGAATGCCCCAAAATATTTGTAAAGTGATCCACAAAAGCCGTAGGAACATCCTCCCCATAGTAAAAAATTCCATCACGATCACTCACAGAAGTAATCCGATTACTATGCTTTTTCTCCTTGATCACATTATGGAAGAATTTGGTATTAAAATCTCCTTCATTAAGCCACGTCACCTTCGCCCGTTGCCTAGCATTAATCTCTTCATCATGGCAAGCACTAATATAAGCGCTCCTAAGGTGGCAAAGGTCTTCATGAAATGTATGGTTGCAAGGATCTGCGTCACACATTGATTGTGCAACATCAAGCTCCTTTTTTAAAAACGCAACCCTATCCGAGAGATTCCCGTACGAATTCTTCAACTTACGCATTGGAGCCTTAATATTCTTAAGTTTCGACAAAACTTTGCCCATAAAAGAACCCTGCCTCGGAACATCCCAACCCTCCTTAACTGTCTGCAAAAACAAAGGGTGAGCAACAAGATAATTATCAAACTTAAAGCCCCATACCCTCTTCCGATTGCCCCCTTTAAAAGACAACATGGCTGGAGAATGATCCGAAATCCCTCTCGGATAAAACATCACTTCGGCATCTTGAAAACGCACGGAAAACTCAACATTCACCATAATCCGATCAAGCTTGCGTCTTATCCCCCCTTCTTCACTTGGCTTTTGACACCAAGAGTATTGGATACCCACATACTTGACATCAAAAACCTCAACATCTTCGACAAAAGCTCCAAACTCCATCATATCTACGTTACGTCGAGAGGAACCACCCAAACCATCATGGGGAAACAACATAGTGTTGAAATCCCCCATGACACTCCAAGGCATATTCCCAATAAGAACTTTAAATCTTCGAAGGCCTGACCATAGCTCTCGTCGAGCTACATACGTGTTAGCACCATAGACAATTGACAAGAAAAACAGGTTAACATCCCCACTTAACCGAACTTGGCAATTCATGAATTGGGCATGAACCTCTAACACCATAATATCCATCAACCGAGCATCCCAAGCAAGAATAATGCGAGTACCAAACTCAGATACCGATTGATTGGACCTCCACTCCCACTTACCAAAAACACGACCACACACATCATCCAACGAATCTCTTTTCACATGGGATTCGATAATGGCACAACAACTAATATTGTTCAAGTGAATAAACTCCCGCACCTCCTTTTGTTTTAATCGGGCATTTAAGCCCCTAATATTCCAAGAAGAAAGCTTAATCATGAGGAATAGGATAGATTGTCCCCTATCACACCCATGCCCGCATTGGCCGAACCCACGTTACCACCATCTGAATCCCTCATATTCCCCTGATCCTCCCTCAATACTTGAAATCTGTTAATCGTCTCCGTCAAACTTTTAGTTGGCACTTTTAAGATACCCCGAATTGGTTTCGTTCCAGGCACAGGTTTAAAGGGTGTGCTTAGCCTAGATATCTTTACCCTCCTTATGGACATTAACAGTAAGCCCCTCAAGAAATGCCCCCAAATCGGGAAGCATAGAGGTACCTATACTCCCTTCCCCATGAGCACCATCAACTTGAACATTAGCCTCCTTAACCTTTCCCGCATCTTGTTTAGATGAATCCCTGACGTCCTCGGTCACCACCTCTATTGGTCCCGCCGTGTCAGAATTCCCAACACACTTATCCGAACCATCCCTGTCCTCGCTTCGACTACTAGAGCCGCTCGTGCTTATATTGATACCGTTACATGCACTTGTGCTTATAGGTACAATGGGTCTTAGTGGTCCGTAATGGCTCGTTATTGCGCCATTTTGGTCTTCGTGGGTATAAGCCACAATTACACCTAATAAGGTCTAATCATACTCATTATGACCCACTTACTCCCATTATGACCATTTAGATTCGTTAAGAAGACATAAACCCTTTATACCCATGAAGACCAAAATTACCAAATAACGAGCCATTACCGACAACTAAGACCCGTTATACCCCAATTACATCCAATAAGGTCTAATCAGACTCATTATGACCAATTAAAGTCGTTAAAGAGACACATACCGCTTATACCCACGAAGACCAAGGTTACCCAATAACGAGCCATTACGGACCAATAAGACCCCTTTATACCTCAATTACACACAATAAGGTCTAATTAGACTCATTATGACCCATTTACTCCCATTATGACCAATTACGGACATTTAGAAGACACAAACCCCTGGTACCCACGAAGAACAAATGACACAATAACGAGCCATTACGGACCACTAAGACCCGTTATACCTCAATTACACACAATAAGGTCTAATCAGACTCATTATGACCCATTTACTCCCATTATGACCAATTAGGGTCGTTAAGAAGACACAAACCCCTTATACCCACGAAAACCAGAATGATGCTATAACGAGCCATTACGGACCACTAAGACTCGTTATACCTCAATTACACACAATAAGGTCGAATCAGACTCATTATGACCCATTTACTCCCATTATGACCAATTAGGGCCGTTATCAAGACAGAAACCCCTTATACAGACGAAGACCAAAATTACACAATAACGAGCCATTACGGATCACTAAGACCTGTTATACCTCATTTACACCCAATAAGGACTAATCAAACTCGTTACGACCCATTTACTCCATTTATGACCAACTAGACTCGTTAAGGAGACACAAACCCCTTATACCCACGATACCCAAAATGATGCAATAACGAGCCATTATGGACCACTAAGACCCATTATACCTCATTTACACCCAATAAGGTCTAATCAAACTCGTTATGAACCAGTTACTCCCTTGTGACCAATTAGACTCGTTAAAGAGACACAAACCCCTTATACCCACTAATACCCAGATTACCCAAGAACGAGCCATTACGGACCACTAAGATCCCTTATACCTCAATTACTCCGAATAAGATCTAATCAGACTCATGATGACCCATTTACTCCCATTATAACCAATTACGTTCGTTAAGAAGACACAAACCCCTTATACCCATGAACACCAAAATTAACCAATAACGAGCCATTACCGACAACTAAGACCCGTTATACCTCAATTACAACCAATAAGGTCTAATCAGACTCATTATGACCAATTAGAGTCGTTAAGAAGACACAAACCCCTTATAACCGCGAAGACCAAATTCACCCAATAACGAGCCATTACGTACCACTAATCAGACTCATTATGACTCATTTGCTCACATTATGACCAATTAGGCTCGTTTAAGGAGAAAGAAATCTCTTATACACACGAAGACCAAGATTACCCAACAACGAGCCTAATTACACCTAATAAGGTCAAATCAGACTCATTCTGACCCATTTACTCCCATTATGACCAATTAGACTCGATAAGGAGACTTAAACACCCTATACCCACGAAGACTAAGGTTACCCAATAACGAGCCATTACGGACCACTAAGACCCGTTATACCTCAATTACACACAATAACGTCTAATCAGACTCATTATGACCCACATACTCCCATTATGACCAGTTAGGGTCGTTAAGAAAACACAAACCCCTTATACCCACGAAGACCAAAATTACCCAACAACGAGCCATTATCGACAACTAAGACCCGTTATACCTCAATTACACTCAATAAGGTCTAATCAGACTCATTATGACCCATTTACTCCCATTATGATCAATTAGGGTTGTTAAGAAGACACAAACCCCTTGTACCCTTGAAGACCAAAATTAACCAATAACGAGCCGTTATCGACAATTAAGACCAGTTATACCTCAATTATACCCAATAAGGTCAAATAAGACTCATTATGACCAATTAGAGTCGTTAAGAAGACAAACCCCTTATACCCACGAAGACCAAAATGGCGCAATAACGAGCCATTACGGACCACTAAGACCCATTGTACCTCAATTGCACCAAAAAAATTCTAGTTAGACTCATTATGACCTAGTTACTCCCTTTGTGACCAATTAGATTCGTTAAGGAGACACAAACCCCTGATACCCACGATGATCAAGGTTACCCAATAACGAGCCATTACGGACCACTAAGACCCGTTATACCTCAATTACACCTAATAAGGTCTAATCATACATGATATGACCCACTTACTCCCATTATGACCATTTAGATTCGTTAAGAAGACATAAACCCTTTATACCCATGAAGACCAAAATTACCAAATAACGAGCCATTACCGACAACTAAGACCCGTTATACCCCAATTACATCCAATAAGGTCTAATCAGACTCATTATGACCAATTAGAGTCGTTAAGAAGACACAAACCCCTTATAACCGCGAAGACCAAATTCACCCAATAACGAGCCATTACGTACCACTAATCAGACTCATTATGACTCATTTGCTCACATTATGACCAATTAGGCTCGTTTAAGGAGAAAGAAATCTCTTATACACACGAAGACCAAGATTACCCAACAACGAGCCTAATTACACCTAATAAGGTCAAATCAGACTCATTCTGACCCATTTACTCCCATTATGACCAATTAGACTCGATAAGGAGACTTAAACACCCTATACCCACGAAGACCAAGGTTACCCAATAACGAGCCATTACGGACCACTAAGACCCGTTATACCTCAATTACACACAATAACGTCTAATCAGAGTCATTATGACCCACATACTTCCATTATGACCAGTTAGGGTCGTTAAGAAAACACAAACCCCTTATACCCACGAAGACCAAAATTACCCAACAACGAGTCATTATCGACAACTAAGACCCGTTATACCTCAATTACACTCAATAAGGTCTAATCAGACTCATTATGACCCATTTACTCCCATTATGATCAATTAGGGTTGTTAAGAAGACACAAACCCCTTGTACCCTTGAAGACCAAAATTAACCAATAACGAGCCATTATCGACAATTAAGACCAGTTATACCTCAATTATACCCAATAAGGTCAAATAAGACTCATTATGACCAATTAGAGTCGTTAAGAAGACAAACCCCTTATACCCACGAAGACCAAAATGGCGCAATAACGAGCCATTACGGACCACTAAGACCCATTGTACCTCAATTGCACCAAAAAAATTCTAGTTAGACTCATTATGACCTAGTTACTCCCTTTGTGACCAATTAGATTCGTTAAGGAGACACAAACCCCTGATACCCACGATGATCAAGGTTACCCAATAACGAGCCATTACGGACCACTAAGACCCGTTATACCTCAATTACACCTAATAAGGTCTAATCATACATGATATGACCCACTTACTCCCATTATGACCCATTTAGATTCGTTAAGAAGACATAAACCCTTTATACCCATGAAGACCAAAATTACCAAATAACGAGCCATTACCGACAACTAAGACCCGTTATACCCCAATTACATCCAATAAGGTCTAATCAGACTCATTATGACCAATTAAAGTCGTTAAAGAGACACATACCGCTTATACCCACGAAGACCAAGGTTACCCAATAACGAGCCATTACGGACCACTAAGACCCCTTATACCTCAATTACACACAATAAGGTCTAATTAGACTCATTATGACCCATTTACTCCCATTATGACCAATTACGGACATTTAGAAGACACAAACCCCTGGTACCCACGAAGAACAAATGACACAATAACGAGCCATTACGGACCACTAAGACCCGTTATACCTCAATTACACACAATAAGGTCTAATCAGACTCATTATGACCCATTTACTCCCATTATGACCAATTAGGGTCGTTAAGAAGACACAAACCCCTTATACCCACGAAAACCAAAATGATGCTATAACGAGCCATTACGGACCACTAAGACTCGTTATACCTCAATTACACACAATAAGGTCGAATCAGACTCATTATGACCCATTTACTCCCATTATGACCAATTAGGGCCGTTATGAAGACACAAACCCCTTATACAGACGAAGACCAAAATTACACAATAACGAGCCATTACGGATCACTAAGACCTGTTATACCTCATTTACACGCAATAAGGACTAATCAAACTCGTTACGACCCATTTACTCCATTTATGACCAACTAGACTCGTTAAGGAGACACAAACCCCTTATACCCACGATACCCAAAAAGATGCAATAACGAGCCATTATGTACTAAGACCCATTATACCTCATTTACACCCAATAAGGTCTAATCAAACTCGTTATGAACCAGTTACTCCCTTGTGACCAATTAGACTCGTTAAAGAGACACAAACCCCTTATACCCACTAATACCCAGATTACCCAAGAACGAGCCATTACGGACCACTAAGATCCCTTATACCTCAATTACTCCGAATAAGATGTAATCAGACTCATGATGACCCATTTACTCCCATTATAACCAATTACGTTCGTTAAGAAGACACAAACCCCTTATACCCAGGAACACCAAAATTAACAAATAACGAGCCATTACCGACAACTAAGACCCGTTATACCTCAATTATAACCAATAAGGTCTAATCAGACTCATTATGACCAATTAGAGACGTTAAGAAGACACAAACCCCTTATAACCGCGAAGACTAAATTCACCCAATAACGAGCCATTACGTACCACTAAGACCTATTATACCTCAATTGCACCAAATAAGTTCTAATCAGACTCATTATGACTCATTTGCTCACATTATGACCAATTAGGCTCGTTTAAGGAGAAAGAAATCTCTTATACACACGAAGACCAAGATTACCCAACAACGAGCCTAATTACACCTAATAAGGTCAAATCAGACTCATTCTGACCCATTTACTCCGATTATGACCAATTAGACTCGATAAGGAGACTTAAACACCCTATACCCACGAAGACCAAGGTTACCCAATAACGAGCCATTACAGACCACTAAGACCCGTTATACCTCAATTACACACAATAACGTCTAATCAGACTCATTATGACCCACATACTCCCATTATGACCAGTTAGGGTCGTTAAGAAAACACAAACCCCTTATACCCACGAAGACCAAAATTACCCAACAACGAGCCATTATCGACAACTAAGACCCGTTATACCTCAATTACACTCAATAAGGTCTAATCAGACTCATTATGACCCATTTACTCCCATTATGATCAATTAGGGTTGTTAAGAAGACACAAACCCCTTATACCCTTGAAGACCAAAATTAACCAATAACGAGCCATTATCGACAACTAAGACCCGTTATACCTCAATTATACCCAATAAGGTCAAATAAGACTCATTATGACCAATTAGAGTCGTTAAGAAGACAAACCCCTTATACCCACGAAGACCAAAATGGCGCAATAACGAGCCATTACGGACCACTAAGACCCATTGTACCTCAATTGCACCAAAAAAATTCTAGTTAGACTCATTATGACCTAGTTACTCCCTTTGTGAGCAATTAGACTCGTTAAGGAGACACAAATCCCTTATACCCACGAAGACCAAAATTATACAATAACGAGTCATTACGGACCACTAGGACCTGTTATACCTCATTTACACCCAATTAGGGTCGTTAAGAAGAGATAAACCCCATTTACCCACGAATACCCATATTACCCAATAACGAGCCATTACGGACCACTAAGACCCCTTATACCTCAATTACACCCAATAAGGTCTAATCACATTCGTTATGACCTACTTACTCCATTTATGACCATTTAGACTCATTAAGGAGACACATACCCATTATTCCCACGAAGACCAAAATTAACCAATAACGAGCCACTACGGACCACAAAGACCTGTTATACCTCATTTACACCAAATAAGGTCTAATCTAACTCGTTATTACCTACTTACTCCCTTTATGACCAATTACTCTCGTTAAGGTGACACAAACCCCTTATACCCACGAAAACCAAAATGACGCAATAACGAGCCATTACAGACAACTAAGACCCGTTATACCTCAATTACACCCAATAAGGTCTAATCAAACTCGTTATGACCAAGTTACTCCCTTTGTGACCAATTAGACTCGTTAAGGAGACACAAACCCCTTATACCCACGATGATCAAGGTTACCCAATAACGAGCCATTACGGACCACTAAAGACCCGTTATACCTCAATTACACCTAATAAGGTGTAATCATACTCATTATGACCCACTTACTCCCATTACTCCCATTTAGATTCGTTAAGAAGACATAAACCCTTTATACCCATGAAGACCAAAATTACCAAATAACGAGCCATTACTGACAACTAAGACCCGTTATACCCCAATTACATCCAATAAGGTCTAATCAGACTCATTATGACCAATTAAAGTCGTTAAAGAGACACATACCGCTTATACCCACGAAGACCAAGGTTACCCAATAACGAGCCATTATGGACCACTACGACCCGTTATACCTCAATTACACACAATAAGGTCTAATCAGACTCATTATGACCCATTTACTCCCATTATGACCAATTAGGGTCGTTAAGAAGACACAAACCCCTTATACCCACGAAAACCAAAATGATGCTATAACGAGCCATTACGGACCACTAAGACTCGTTATACCTCAATTACACACAATAAGGTCGAATCAGACTCATTATGACCCATTTACTCCCATTATGACCAATTAGACTCGATAAGGAGACTTAAACACCCTATACCCACGAAGACCAAGCTTACCCAATAACGAGCCATTACAGACCACTAAGACCCGTTATACCTCAATTACACACAATAACGTCTAATCAGACTCATTATGACCCACATACTCCCATTATGACCAGTTAGGGTCGTTAAGAAAACACAAACCCCTTATACCCACGAAGACCAAAATTATCCAACAACGAGCCATTATCGACAACTAAGACCCCGTTATACCTCAATTACACTCAATAAGGTCTAATCAGACTCATTATGACCCATTTACTCCCATTATGATCAATTAGGGTTGTTAAGAAGACACAAACCCCTTGTACCCTTGAAGACCAAAATTAACCAATAACGAGCCATTACCGACAACTAAGACCCGTTATACCTCAATTACAACCAATAAGGACTAATCAGACTCATTATGACCAATTAGAGTCGTTAAGAAGACACAAACCCCTTATAACCGCGAAGACTAAATTCACCCAATAACGAGCTATTACGTACCACTAAGACCTATTATACCTCAATTGCCCCAAATAAGTTCTAATCAGACTCATTATGACTCATTTGCTCACATTATGACCAATTAGGCTCGTTTAAGGAGAAAGAAATCTCTTATACACACGAAGACCAAGATTACCCAACAACGAGCCTAATTACACCTAATAAGGTCAAATCAGACTCATTCTGACCCATTTACTCCCATTATGACCAATTAGACTCGATAAGGAGACTTAAACACCCTATACCCACGAAGACCAAGCTTACCCAATAACGAGCTATTACAGACCACTAAGACCCGTTATACCTCAATTACACACAATAACGTCTAATCAGACTCATTATGACCCACATACTCCCATTATGACCAGTTAGGGTTGTTAAGAAAACACAAACCCCTTATACCCATGAACACCAAAATTAACCAATAACGAGCCATTATCGACAACTAAGACCCGTTATACCTCAATTATACCCAATAAGGTCAAATAAGACTCATTATGACCAATTAGAGTCGTTAAGAAGACAAACCCCTTATACCCACGAAGACCAAAATGGCGCAATAACGAGCCATTACGGACCACTAAGACCCATTGTACCTCAATTGCACCAAAAAAACTCTAGTTAGACTCATTATGACCTAGTTACTCCCTTTGTGAGCAATTAGACTCGTTAAGGAGACACAAATCCCTTATACCCACGAAGACCAAAATTATACAATAACGAGTCATTACGGACCACTAGGACCTGTTATACCTCCTTTACACCCAATTAGGGTCGTTAAGAAGAGATAAAACCCATTTACCCACGAATACCCATATTACCCAATAACGAGCCATTACGGACCTCTAAGACCCCTTATACCTCAATTACACCCAATAAGGTCTAATCACATTCGTTATGACCTACTTACTCCATTTATGACCATTTAGACTCATTAAGGAGACACATACCCATTATACCCACGAAGACCAAAATTAACCAATAACGAGACACTACGGACCACAAAGACCTGTTATACCTCATTTACACCAAATAAGGTCTAATCAAACTCGTTATTACCTACTTACTCCCTTTCTGACCAATTACTCTCGTTAAGGAGACACAAACCCCTTATACCCACGAAAACCAAAATGACGCAATAACGAGCCATTACAGACAACTAAGACCCGTTATACCTCAATTACACCCAATAAGGTCTAATCAAACTCGTTATGACCAAGTTACTCCCTTTGTGACCAATTAGACTCGTTAAGGAGACACAAACCCCTTATACCCACGATGATCAAGGTTACCCAATAACGAGCCATTACGGACCACTAAGACCCGTTATACCTCAATTACACCTAATAAGGTCTAATCAAACTCATTATGACCCACTTACTCCCATTATGACCATTTAGATTCGTTAAGAAGACATAAACCCTTTATACCCATGAAGACCAAAATTACCAAATAACGAGCCATTACCGACAACTAAGACCCGTTATACCCCAATTACATCCAATAAGGTCTAATCAGACTCATTATAACCAATTAAAGTCGTTAAAAAGACACATACCGCTTATACCCACGAAGACCAAGGTTACCCAATAACGAGCCATTACGGACCACTAAGACCCCTTATACCTCAATTACACACAATAAGGTCTAATTAGACTCATTATGACCCAGTTACTCCCATTATGACCAATTACGGACATTTAGAAGACACAAACCCCTGGTACCCACGAAGAACAAATGACACAATAACGAGCCATTACGGACCACTAAGACCCGTTATACCTCAATTACACACAATAAGGTCTAATCAGACTCATTATGACCCATTTACTCCCATTATTACCAATTAGGGTCGTTAAGAAGACACAAACCCCTTATACAGACGAAGACCAAAATTACACAATAACGAGCCATTACGGATCACTAAGACCTGTTATACCTCATTTACACCCAATAAGGACTAATCAAACTCGTTACGACCCATTTACTCCATTTATGACCAACTAGACTCGTTAAGGAGACACAAACCCCTTATACCCACGATACCCAAAATGATGCAATAACGAGCCATTATGGACCACTAAGACCCATTATACCTCATTTACACCCAATAAGGTTTATCAAACTCGTTATGAACCAGTTACTCCCTTGTGACCAATTAGACTCGTTAAAGAGACACAAACCCCTTATACCCACTAATACCCAAGAACGAGCCATTACGAACCACTAAGATCCCTTATACCTCAATTACTCCGAATAAGATCTAATCAGACTCATGATGACCCATTTACTCCCATTATAACCAATTACGTTCGTTAAGAAGACACAAACCCCTTATACCCATGAACACCAAAATTAACCAATAACGAGCCATTACCGACAACTAAGACCCGTTATACCTCAATTACAACCAATAAGGTCTAATCAGACTCATTATGACCAATTAGAGTCGTTAAGAAGACACAAACCCCTTATAACCGCGAAGACCAAATTCACCCAATAACGAGCCATTACGTACCACTAAGACCTATTATACCTCAATTGCACCAAATAAGTTCTAATCAGACTCATTATGACTCATTTGCTCACATTATGATCAATTAGGCTCGTTTAAGGAGAAAGAAATCTCTTATACACACGAAGACCAAGATTACCCAACAACGAGCCTAATTTACTCCCATTATGACCAATTAGACTCGATAAGGAGACTTAAACACCCTATACCCACGAAGACCAAGGTTACCCAATAACGAGCCATTACGGACCACTAAGACCCGTTATACCTCAATTACACACAATAACGTCTAATCAGACTCATTATGACCCACATACTCCCATTATGACCAGTTAGGGTCGTTAAGAAAACACAAACCCCTTATACCCACGAAGACCAAAATTACCCAACAACGAGCCATTATCGACAACTAAGACCCGTTATACCTCAATTACACTCAATAAGGTCTAATCAGACTCATTATGACCCATTTACTCCCATTATGATCAATTAGGGTTGTTAAGAAGACACGAACCCCTTGTACCCTTGAAGACCAAAATTAACCAATAACGAGCCACATTATCAACAACTAAGACCCGTTATACCTCAATTATACCCAATAAGGTCAAATAAGACTCATTATGACCAATTAGAGTCGTTAAGAAGACAAACCCCTTATACCCACGAAGACCAAAATGGCGCAATAACGAGCCATTACGGACCACTAAGACCCATTGTACCTCAATTGCACCAAAAAAATTCTAGTTAGACTCATTATGACCTAGTTACTCCCTTTGTGAGCAATTAGACTCGTTAAGGAGACACAAATCCCTTATACCCACGAAGACCAAAATTATACAATAACGAGTCATTACGGACCACTAGGACCTGTTATACCTCATTTACACCCAATTAGGGTCGTTAAGAAGAGATAAACCCCATTTACCCACGAATACCCATATTACCCAATAACGAGCCATTACGGACCTCTAAGACCCCTTATACCTCAATTACACCCAATAAGGTCTAATCACATTCGTTATGACCTACTTACTCTATTTATGACCATTTAGACTCATTAAGGAGACACATACCCATTATACCCACGAAGACCAAAATTAACCAATAACGAGCCACTACGGACCACAAAGACCTGTTATACCTCATTTACACCAAATAAGGTCTAATCAAACTCGTTATTACCTACTTACTCCCTTTATGACCAATTACTCTCGTTAAGGAGACACAAACCCCTTATACCCACGAAAACCAAAATGACGCAATAACGAGCCATTACAGACAACTAAGACCCGTTATACCTCAATTACACCCAATAAGGTCTAATCAAACTCGTTATGACCAAGTTACTCCCTTTGTGACCAATTAGACTCGTTAAGGAGACACAAACCCCTTATACCCACGATGATCAAGGTTACCCAATAACGAGCCATTACGGACCACTAAGACCCGTTATACCTCAATTACACCTAATAAGGTCTAATCATACTCATTATGACCCACTTACTCCCATTATGACCATTTAGATTCGTTAAGAAGACATAAACCCTTTATACCCATGAAGACCAAAATTACCAAATAACGAGCCATTACCGACAACTAAGACCCGTTATACCCCAATTACATCCAATAAGGTCTAATCAGACTCATTATGACCAATTAAAGTCGTTAAAGAGACACATACCGCTTATACCCACGAAGACCAAGGTTACCCAATAACGAGCCATTACGGACCACTACGACTCGTTATACCTCAATTGTAACACAATAAGGTCTAATAAGACTCATTATGACCCATTTACTCCCATTATGACCAATTAGGGTCGTTAAGAAGACACAAACCCCTTATACCCACGAAAACCAAAATGATGCTATAACGAGCCATTACGGACCACTAAGACTCGTTATACCTCAATTACACACAATAAGGTCGAATCAGACTCATTATGACCCATTTACTCCCATTATGACCAATTAGGGCCGTTATGAAGACACAAACCCCTTATACAGACGAAGACCAAAATTACACAATAACGAGCCATTACGGATCACTAAGACCTGTTATACCTCATTTACACCCAATAAGGACTAATCAAACTCGTTACGACCCATTTACTCCATTTATGACCAACTAGACTCGTTAAGGAGACACAAACCCCTTATACCCACGATACCCAAAATGATGCAATAACGAGCCATTATGGACCACTAAGACCCATTATACCTCATTTACACCCAATAAGGTTTATCAAACTCGTTATGAACCAGTTACTCCCTTGTGACCAATTAGACTCGTTAAAGAGACACAAACCCCTTATACCCACTAATACCCAGATTACCCAAGAACGAGCCATTACGGACCACTAAGATCCCTTATACCTCAATTACTCCGAATAAGATCTAATCAGACTCATGATGACCCATTTACTCCCATTATAACCAATTACGTTTGTTAAGAAGACACAAACCCCTTATACCCATGAACACCAAAATTAACCAATAACGAGCCATTACCAACAACTAAGACCCGTTATACCTCAATTACAACCAATAAGGACTAATCAGACTCATTATGACCAATTAGAGTCGTTAAGAAGACACAAACGACTTATAACCGCGAAGACTAAATTCACCCAATAACGAGCCATTACGTACCACTAAGACCTATTATACCTCAATTGCACCAAATAAGTTCTAATCAGACTCATTATGACTCATTTGCTCACATTATGACCAATTAGGCTCGTTTAAGGAGAAAGAAATATCTTATACACACGAAGACCAAGATTACCCAACAACGAGCCTAATTACACCTAATAAGGTCAAATCAGACTCATTCTGACCCATTTACTCCCATTATGACCAATTAGACTCGATAAGGAGACTTAAACACCCTATACCCACGAAGACCAAGCTTACCCAATAACGAGCCATGACAGACCACTAAGACCCGTTATACCTCAATTACACACAATAACGTCTAATCAGACTCATTATGACCCACATACTCCCATTATGACCAGTTAGGGTCGTTAAGAAAACACAAACCCCTTATACCCACGAAGACCAAAATTACCCAACAACGAGCCATTATCGGCAACTAAGACCCGTTATACCTCAATTACACTCAATAAGGTCTAATCAGACTCATTATGACCCATTTACTCCCATTATGATCAATTAGGGTTGTTAAGAAGACACAAACCCCTTGTACCCTTGAAGACCAAAATTAACCAATAACGAGCCATTACCGACAACTAAGACCCGTTATACCTCAATTACAACCAATAAGGACTAATCAGACTCATTATGACCAATTAGAGTCGTTAAGAAGACACAAACCCCTTATAACCGCGAAGACTAAATTCACCCAATAACGAGCTATTACGTACCACTAAGACCTATTATACCTCAATTACACACAATAAGGTCTAATTAGACTCATTATGAGCCATTTACTCCCATTATGACCAATTACGGACATTTAGAAGACACAAACCCCTGGTACCCACGAAGAACAAATGACACAATAACGAGCCATTACGGACCACTAAGACCCGTTATACCTCAATTACACACAATAAGGTCTAATCAGACTCATTATGACCCATTTACTCCCATTATTACCAATTAGGGTCGTTAAGAAGACACAAACCCCTTATACAGACGAAGACCAAAATTACACAATAACGAGCCATTACGGATCACTAAGACCTGTTATACCTCATTTACACCCAATAAGGACCAATCAAACTCGTTACGACCCATTTACTCCATTTATGACCAACTAGACTCGTTAAGGAGACACAAAACCCCTTATACCCACGATACCCAAAATGATGCAATAGCGAGCCATTATGGACCACTAAGACCCATTATACCTCATTTACACCCAATAAGGTCTAATCAAACTCGTTATGAACCAGTTACTCCCTTGTGACCAATTAGACTCGTTAAAGAGACACAAACCCCTTATAACCACTAATACCCAAGAACGAGCCATTACGAACCACTAAGATCCCTTATACCTCAATTACTCCGAAGACACAAACCCCTTATACCTCAATTAGAGTCGTTAAGAAGACACAAACCCCTTATACCCACGAAAACCAAAATGATGCTATAACGAGCCATTACGGACCACTAAGACTCGTTATACCTCAATTACACACAATAAGGTCGAATCAGACTCATTATGACCCATTTACTCCCATTATGACCAATTAGGGCCGTTATGAAGACACAAACCCCTTATACAGACGAAGACCAAAATTACACAATAACGAGCCATTACGGATCACTAAGACCTGTTATACCTCATTTACACCCAATAAGGACTAATCAAACTCGTTACGACCCATTTACTCCATTTATGACCAACTAGACTCGTTAAGGAGACACAAACCCCTTATACCCACGATACCCAAAATGATGCAATAACGAGCCATTATGGACCACTAAGACCCATTATACCTCATTTACACCCAATAAGGTTTATCAAACTCGTTATGAACCAGTTACTCCCTTGTGACCAATTAGACTCGTTAAAGAGACACAAACCCCTTATACCCACTAATACCCAAGAACGAGCCATTACGAACCACTAAGATCCCTTATACCTCAATTACTCCGAATAAGATCTAATCAGACTCATGATGACCCATTTACTCCCATTATAACCAATTACGTTCGTTAAGAAGACACAAACCCCTTATACCCATGAACACCAAAATTAACCAATAACGAGCCATTACCGACAACTAAGACCCGTTATACCTCAATTACAACCAATAAGGTCTAATCAGACTCATTATGACCAATTAGAGTCGTTAAGAAGACACAAACCCCTTATAACCGCGAAGACCAAATTCACCCAATAACGAGCCATTACGTACCACTAAGACCTATTATACCTCAATTGCACCAAATAAGTTCTAATCAGACTCATTATGACTCATTTGCTCACATTATGATCAATTAGGCTCGTTTAAGGAGAAAGAAATCTCTTATACACACGAAGACCAAGATTACCCAACAACGAGCCTAATTTACTCCCATTATGACCAATTAGACTCGATAAGGAGACTTAAACACCCTATACCCACGAAGACCAAGGTTACCCAATAACGAGCCATTACGGACCACTAAGACCCGTTATACCTCAATTACACACAATAACGTCTAATCAGACTCATTATGACCCACATACTCCCATTATGACCAGTTAGGGTCGTTAAGAAAACACAAACCCCTTATACCCACGAAGACCAAAATTACCCAACAACGAGCCATTATCGACAACTAAGACCCGTTATACCTCAATTACACTCAATAAGGTCTAATCAGACTCATTATGACCCATTTACTCCCATTATGATCAATTAGGGTTGTTAAGAAGACACGAACCCCTTGTACCCTTGAAGACCAAAATTAACCAATAACGAGCCACATTATCAACAACTAAGACCCGTTATACCTCAATTATACCCAATAAGGTCAAATAAGACTCATTATGACCAATTAGAGTCGTTAAGAAGACAAACCCCTTATACCCACGAAGACCAAAATGGCGCAATAACGAGCCATTACGGACCACTAAGACCCATTGTACCTCAATTGCACCAAAAAAATTCTAGTTAGACTCATTATGACCTAGTTACTCCCTTTGTGAGCAATTAGACTCGTTAAGGAGACACAAATCCCTTATACCCACGAAGACCAAAATTATACAATAACGAGTCATTACGGACCACTAGGACCTGTTATACCTCATTTACACCCAATTAGGGTCGTTAAGAAGAGATAAACCCCATTTACCCACGAATACCCATATTACCCAATAACGAGCCATTACGGACCTCTAAGACCCCTTATACCTCAATTACACCCAATAAGGTCTAATCACATTCGTTATGACCTACTTACTCTATTTATGACCATTTAGACTCATTAAGGAGACACATACCCATTATACCCACGAAGACCAAAATTAACCAATAACGAGCCACTACGGACCACAAAGACCTGTTATACCTCATTTACACCAAATAAGGTCTAATCAAACTCGTTATTACCTACTTACTCCCTTTATGACCAATTACTCTCGTTAAGGAGACACAAACCCCTTATACCCACGAAAACCAAAATGACGCAATAACGAGCCATTACAGACAACTAAGACCCGTTATACCTCAATTACACCCAATAAGGTCTAATCAAACTCGTTATGACCAAGTTACTCCCTTTGTGACCAATTAGACTCGTTAAGGAGACACAAACCCCTTATACCCACGATGATCAAGGTTACCCAATAACGAGCCATTACGGACCACTAAGACCCGTTATACCTCAATTACACCTAATAAGGTCTAATCATACTCATTATGACCCACTTACTCCCATTATGACCATTTAGATTCGTTAAGAAGACATAAACCCTTTATACCCATGAAGACCAAAATTACCAAATAACGAGCCATTACCGACAACTAAGACCCGTTATACCCCAATTACATCCAATAAGGTCATCAGACTCATTATGACCAATTAAAGTCATTAAAGAGACACATACCGCTTATACCCACGAAGACCAAGGTTACCCAATAACGAGCCATTACGGACCACTAAGACCCCTTATACCTCAATTACACACAATAAGGTCTAATTAGACTCATTATGACCCATTTACTCCCATTATGACCAATTAGGGTCGTTAAGAAGAAACAAACCCCTGGTACCCACGAAGAACAAATGACACAATAACGAGCCATTACGGACCACTAAGACCCGTTATACCTCAATTACACACAATAAGGTCTAATCAGACTCATTATGACCCATTTACTCCCATTATTACCAATTAGGGTCGTTAAGAAGACACAAACCCCTTATACAGACGAAGACCAAAATTACACAATAACGAGCCATTACGGATCACTAAGACCTGTTATACCTCATTTACACCCAATAAGGACTAATCAAACTCGTTACGACCCATTTACTCCATTTATGACCAACTAGACTCGTTAAGGAGACACAAACCCCTTATACCCACTAATACCCAGATTACCCAAGAACGAGCCATTACGGACCACTAAGATCCCTTATACCTCAATTACTCCGAATAAGATCTAATCAGACTCATGATGACCCATTTACTTCCATTATAACCAATTACGTTTGTTAAGAAGACACAAACCCCTTATACCCATGAACACCAAAATTAACCAATAACGAGCCATTACCGACAACTAAGACCCGTTATACCTCAATTACAACCAATAAGGACTAATCAGACTCATTATGTCCAATTAGAGTCGTTAAGAAGACACAAACCCCTTATAACCGCGAAGACTAAATTCACCCAATAACGAGCCATTACGTACCACTAAGACCTATTATACCTCAATTGCACCAAATAAGTTCTAATCAGACTCATTATGACTCATTTGCTCACATTATGACCAATTAGGCTCGTTTAAGGAGAAAGAAATCTCTTATACACACGAAGACCAAGATTACCCAACAACGAGCCTAATTACACCTAATAAGGTCAAATCAGACTCATTCTGACCCATTTACTCCCATTATGACCAATTAGACTCGATAAGGAGACTTATACACCCTATACCCACGAAGACCAAGCTTACCCAATAACGAGCCATTACAGACCACTAAGACCCGTTATACCTCAATTACACACAATAACGTCTAATCAGACTCATTATGACCCACATACTCCCATTATGACCAGTTAGGGTCGTTAAGAAAACACAAAACCCTTATACCCACGAAGACCAAAATTACCCAACAACGAGCCATTATCGGCAACTAAGACCCGTTATACCTCAATTACACTCAATAAGGTCTAATCAGACTCATTATGACCCATTTACTCCCATTATGATCAATTAGGGTTGTTAAGAAGACACAAACCCCTTGTACCCTTGAAGACCAAAATTAACCAATAACGAGCCATTACCGACAACTAAGACCCGTTATACCTCAATTACAACCAATAAGGACTAATCAGACTCATTATGACCAATTAGAGTCGTTAAGAAGACACAAACCCCTTATAACCGCGAAGACTAAATTCACCCAATAACGAGCTATTACGTACCACTAAGACCTATTATACCTCAATTACACACAATAAGGTCTAATTAGACTCATTATGACCCATTTACTCCCATTATGACCAATTACGGACATTTAGAAGACACAAACCCCTGGTACCCACGAAGAACAAATGACACAATAACGAGCCATTACGGACCACTAAGACCCGTTATACCTCAATTACACACAATAAGGTCTAATCAGACTCATTATGACCCATTTACTCCCATTATTACCAATTAGGGTCGTTAAGAAGACACAAACCCCTTATACAGACGAAGACCAAAATTACACAATAACGAGCCATTACGGATCATTAAGACCTGTTATACCTCATTTACACCCAATAAGGACCAATCAAACTCGTTACGACCCATTTACTCCATTTATGACCAACTAGACTCGTTAAGGAGACACAAAACCCCTTATACCCACGATACCCAAAATGATGCAATAGCGAGCCATTATGGACCACTAAGACCCATTATACCTCATTTACACCCAATAAGGTCTAATCAAACTCGTTATGAACCAGTTACTCCCTTGTGACCAATTAGACTCGTTAAAGAGACACAAACCCCTTATACCCACTAATACCCAAGAACGAGCCATTACGAACCACTAAGATCCCTTATACCTCAATTACTCCGAAGACACAAACCCCTTATACCTCAATTAGAGTCGTTAAGAAGACACAAACCCCTTATACCCACGAAAACCAAAATGATGCTATAACGAGCCATTACGGACCACTAAGACTCGTTATACCTCAATTACACACAATAAGGTCGAATCAGACTCATTATGACCCATTTACTCCCATTATGACCAATTAGGGCCGTTATGAAGACACAAACCCCTTATACAGACGAAGACCAAAATTACACAATAACGAGCCATTACGGATCACTAAGACCTGTTATACCTCATTTACACCCAATAAGGACTAATCAAACTCGTTACGACCCATTTACTCCATTTATGACCAACTAGACTCGTTAAGGAGACACAAACCCCTTATACCCACGATACCCAAAATGATGCAATAACGAGCCATTATGGACCACTAAGACCCATTATACCTCATTTACACCCAATAAGGTTTATCAAACTCGTTATGAACCAGTTACTCCCTTGTGACCAATTAGACTCGTTAAAGAGACACAAACCCCTTATACCCATGACACAAACCCCTTAACCCACGAAAACCAAAATGACGCAATAACGAGCCATTACAGACAACTAAGACCCGTTATACCTCAATTACACCCAATAAGGTCTAATCAAACTCGTTATGACCAAGTTACTCCCTTTGTGACCAATTAGACTCGTTAAGGAGACACAAACCCCTTATACCCACGATGATCAAGGTTACCCAATAACGAGCCATTACGGACCACTAAGACCCGTTATACCTCAATTACACCTAATAAGGTCTAATCATACTCATTATGACCCACTTACTCCCATTATGACCATTTAGATTCGTTAAGAAGACATAAACCCTTTATACCCATGAAGACCAAAATTACCAAATAACGAGCCATTACCGACAACTAAGACCCGTTATACCCCAATTACATCCAATAAGGTCATCAGACTCATTATGACCAATTAAAGTCGTTAAAGAGACACATACCGCTTATACCCACGAAGACCAAGGTTACCCAATAACGAGCCATTACGGACCACTAAGACCCCTTATACCTCAATTACACACAATAAGGTCTAATTAGACTCATTATGACCCATTTACTCCCATTATGACCAATTAGGGTTGTTAAGAAGACACAAACCCCTGGTACCCACGAAGAACAAATGACACAATAACGAGCCATTACGGACCACTAAGACCCGTTATACCTCAATTACACACAATAAGGTCTAATCAGACTCATTATGACCCATTTACTCCCATTATTACCAATTAGGGTCGTTAAGAAGACACAAACCCCTTATACAGACGAAGACCAAAATTACACAATAACGAGCCATTACGGATCACTAAGACCTGTTATACCTCATTTACACCCAATAAGGACTAATCAAACTCGTTACGACCCATTTACTCCATTTATGACCAACTAGACTCGTTAAGGAGACACAAAACCCCTTATACCCACGATACCCAAAATGATGCAATAGCGAGCCATTATGGACCACTAAGACCCATTATACCTCATTTACACCCAATAAGGTCTAATCAAACTCGTTATGAACCAGTTACTCCCTTGTGACCAATTAGACTCGTTAAAGAGACACAAACCCCTTATACCTACTAATACCCAAGAACGAGCCATTACGAACCACTAAGATCCCTTATACCTCAATTACTCCGAATAAGATCTAATCAGACTCATGATGACGCATTTACTCCCATTATAACCAATTACGTTCGTTAAGAAGACACAAACCCCTTATACCCATGAACACCAAAATTAACCAATAACGAGCCATTACCGACAACTAAGACCCGTTATACCTCAATTACAACCAATAAGCACTAATCAGACTCATTATGACCAATTAGAGTCGTTAAGAAGACACAAACCCCTTATAACCGCGAAGACTAAATTCACCCAATAACGAGCCATTACGTACCACTAAGACCTATTATACCTCAATTGCACCAAATAAGTTCTAATCAGACTCATTATGACTCATTTGCTCACATTATGACCAATTAGGCTCGTTTAAGGAGAAAGAAATCTCTTATACACACGAAGACCAAGATTACCCAACAACGAGCCTAATTACACCTAATAAGGTCAAATCAAACTCATTCTGACCCATTTACTCCCATTATGACCAATTAGACTCGATAAGGAGACTTAAACACCCTATACCCATGAAGACCAAGGTTACCCAATAACGAGCCATTACGGACTACTAAGACCCGTTATACCTCAATTACACACAATAACGTCTAATCAGACTCATTATGACCAGTTAGGGTCGTTAAGAAAACACAAACCCCTTATACCCACGAAGACCAAAATTACCCAACAACGAGCCATTATCGACAACTAAGACCCGTTATACCTCAATTACACTCAATAAGGTCTAATCAGACTCATTATGATCCATTTACTCCCATTATGATCAATTAGGGTTGTTAAGAAGACACAAACCCCTTGTACCCTTGAAGACCAAAATTAACCAATAACGAGCCATTATCGACAACTAAGACCCGTTATACCTAAATTATACCCAATAAGGTCAAATAAGACTCATTATGACCAATTAGAGTCGTTAAGAAGACAAACCCCTTATACCCACGAAGACCAAAATGGCGCAATAACGAGCCATTACGGACCACTAAGACCCATTGTACCTCAATTGCACCAAAAAAATTCTAGTTAGACTCATTATGACCTAGTTACTCCCTTTGTGAGCAATTAGACTCGTTAAGGAGACACAAATCCCTTATACCCACGAAGACCAAAATTATACAATAACGAGTCATTACGGACCACTAGGACCTGTTATACCTCATTTACACCCAATTAGGGTCGTTAAGAAGAGATAAACCCCATTTACCCACGAAGACCAAAATTAACCAATAACGAGCCACTACGGACCACAAAGACCTGTTATACCTCATTTACACCAAAAAAGGTCTAATCAAACACGTTATTACCTACTTACTCCCTGTATGACCAATTACTCTCGTTAAGGAGACACAAATCCCTTATACCCACGAAAACCAAAATGACGCAATAACGAGCCATTACAGACAACTAAGACCCGTTATACCTCAATTACACCCAATAAGGTCTAATCAAACTCGTTATGACCAAGTTACTCCCTTTGTGACCAATTAGACTCGTTAAGGAGACACAAACCCCTTATACCCACGATGATCAAGGTTACCCAATAACGAGCCATTACGGACCACTAAGACCCGTTATACCTCAATTACACCTAATAAGGTCTAATCATACTCATTATGACCCACTTACTCCCATTATGACCATTTAGATTCGTTAAGAAGACATAAACCCTTTATACCCATGAAGACCAAAATTACCAAATAACGAGCCATTACCGACAACTAAGGCCCGTTATACCCCAATTACATCCAATAAGGTCTAATCAGACTCATTATGACCAATTAAAGTCGTTAAAGAGACACATACCGCTTATACCCACGAAGACCAAGGTTACCCAATAACAAGCCATTACGGACCACTAAGACCCCTTATACCTCAATTACACACAATAAGGTCTAATTAGACTCATTATGACCCATTTACTCCCATTATGACCAATTACGGACATTTAGAAGACACAAACCCCTGGTACCCACGAAGAACAAATGACACAATAACGAGCCATTACGGACCACTAAGACCCGTTATACCTCAATTACAAACAATAAGGTGTAATCAGACTCATTATGACCCATTTACTCCCATTATGACCAATTAGGGTCGTTAAGAAGACACAAACCCCTTATACCCACGAAAACCAAAATGATGCTATAACGAGCCATTATGGACCACTAAGACTCGTTATACCTCAATTACACACAATAAGGTCGAATCAGACTCATTATGACCCATTTACTCCCATTATGACCAATTAGGGCCGTTATGAAGACACAAACCCCTTATACAGACGAAGACCAAAATTACACAATAACGAGCCATTACGGATCACTAAGACCTGTTATACCTCATTTACACCCAATAAGGACTAATCAAACTCGTTACGACCCATTTACTCCATTTACGACCAACTAGACTCGTTAAGGAGACACAAACCCCTTATACCCACGATACCCAAAATGATGCAATAACGAGCCATTATGGACCACTAAGACCCATTATACCTCATGTGTAAGGTCTAATCAAACTCGTTATGAACCAGTTACTCCCTTGTGACCAATTAGACTCGTTAAAGAGACACAAACCCCTTATACCCACTAATACCCAGATTACCCAAGAACGAGCCATTTCAAACCACTAAGATCCCTTATACCTCAATTACTCCGAATAAGATCTAATCAGACTCATGATGACCCATTTACTCCCATTATAACCAATTACATTCGTTAAGAAGACACAAACCCCTTATACCCATGAACACCAAAATTAACCAATAACGAGTCATTACCGACAACTAAGACCCGTTATACCTCAATTACAACCAATAAGGTCTAATCAGACTCATTATGACCAATTAGAGTCGTTAAGAAGACACAAACCCCTTATAACCGCGAAGACCAAATTCACCCAATTGGTCACAAAGGGAGTAACTTGGTCATAACGAGTTTGATTAGACCTTATTGGGTGTAATTGAGGTATAACGGGTCTTAGTTGTCTATAATGGCTCGTTATTGCGTCATTTTGGTTTTCGTGGGTATAAGGGGTTTGTGTCTCCTTAACGAGTCATAATTGCTCACAAAGGGAGTAACTAGGTCATAATGAGTCTAACTAGAATTTTTTTGGTGCAATTGAGGTACAATGGGTCTTAGTGGTCCGTAATGGCTCGTTATTGCGCCATTTTGGTCTTCGTGGGTATAAGGGGTTTGTCTTCTTAACGACTCTAATTGGTCATAATGAGTCTTATTTGACCTTATCGGGTATAATTGAGGTATAACGGGTCTTAGTTGTCGATAATGGCTCGTTATTGGTTAATTTTGGTCTTCAAGGGTATAAGGGGTTTGTGTCTTCTTAACAACACTAATTGATCATAATGGGAGTAAATGGGTCATAATGAGGGTTGTTAAGAAGACACAAACCCCTTATACCCTTGAAGACCAAAATTAACCAATAACGAGCGATTATCGACAACTAAGACCCGTTATACCTCAATTATACCCAATAAGGTCAAATAAGACTCATTATGACCAATTAGAGTCGTTAAGAAGACAAACCCCTTATACCCACGAAGACCAAAATGGCGCAATAACGAGCCATTACGGACCACTAAGACCCATTGTACCTCAATTGCACCAAAAAAATTCTAGTTAGACTCATTATGACCTAGTTACTCCCTTTGTGAGCAATTAGACTCGTTAAGGAGACACAAATCCCTTATACCCACGAAGACCAAAATTATACAATAACGAGTCATTACGGACCACTAGGACCTGTTATACCTCATTTACACCCAATTAGGGTCATTAAGAAGAGATAAACCCCATTTACCCACGAATACCCATATTACCCAATAACGAGCCATTACGGACCACTTATACCTCAATTACACCCAATAAGGTCTAATCATATTCGTTATGACCTACTTACTCCATTTATGACCATTTAGACTCATTAAGGAGACACATGCCCATTATACCCACGAAGACCAAAATTAACCAATAACGAGCCACTACGGACCACAAAGACTTGTTATACCTCATTTACACCAAATAAGGTCTAATCAAACTCGTTATTACCTACTTACTCCCTTTATGACCAATTACTCACGTTAAGGAGACACAAACCCCTTATACCCACGAAAACCAAAATGACGCAATAACGAGCCATTATAGACAACTAAGACACGTTATACCTCAATTACACCCAATAAGGTCTAATCAAACTCGTTATGACCAAGTTACTCCCTTTGTGACCAATTAGACTCGTTAAGGAGACACAAACCACGATGATCAAGGTTACCCAATAACGAGCCATTACAGACCACTAAGACCCGTTATACCTCAATTACACTCAATAAGGTCTAATCAGACTCATTATGACCCATTTACTCCCATTATGATCAATTAGGGTTGTTAAGAAGACACAAACCCCTTATACCCTTGAAGACCAAAATTAACCAATAACGAGCCATTATCGACAAAAAAAAACGAGCCATTATCGACAACTAAGACCCGTTATACCTCAATTATACCCGATAAGGTCAAATAAGACTCATTATGACCAATTAGAGTCGTTAAGAAGACAAACCCCTTATACCCACGAAGACCAAAATGGCGCAATAACGAGCCATTACGGACCACTAAGACCCATTGTACCTCAATTGCACCAAAAAAATTCTAGTTAGACTCATTATGACCTAGTTACTCCCTTTGTGAGCAATTAGACTCGTTAAGGAGACACAAATCCCTTATACCCACGAAGACCAAAATTATACAATAACGAGTCATTACGGACCACTAGGACCTGTTATACCTCATTTACACCCAATTAGGGTCGTTAAGAAGAGATAAACCCCATTTACCCACGAATACCCATATTACCCAATAACGAGCCATTACGGACCATTAAGACCCCTTATACCTCAATTACACCCAATAAGGTCTAATCATATTCGTTATGACCTACTTACTCCATTTATGACCATTTAGACTCATTAAGGACACACATACCCATTATACCCACGAAGACCAAAATTAACCAATAACGAGCCACTACGGACCACAAAGACCTGTTATACCTCATTTACACCAAATAAGGTCTAATCAAACTCGTTATTACCTACTTACGCCCTTTATGACCAATTACTCACGTTAAGGAGACACAAACCCCTTATACCCACGAAAACCAAAATGACGCAATAACGAGCCATTATAGACAACTAAGACCCGTTATACCTCAATTACACCCAATAAGGTCTAATCAAACTCGTTATGACCAAGTTACTCCCTTTGTGACCAATTAGACTCGTTAAGGAGACACAAACCTCATTTACACCCAATTAGGGTCGTTAAGAAGAGATTGATTTGTCTTGTGTATCCTATTAATAGGTTGTCTTTGTAATCTTTTGGGACACTTTTAATTTGAATGAAATTGTGAGTTTTAAACTCTTTTTGTTCTTTGTGAACTATAGAACTTATCAAGTCTTCTTACTTGTGGCGTTCAATACTTATCAATCAACTTGGTGGGTTGATTGTGGCGTATCTTATACCAAGGTTCTTGTCTCACTATAGACAACGGGTCGCGGTTTCACCATTACTATCTCGGGCAACCAATAGACGATCGCGATAATCACATCAGGGAGTAAGTAGGTAATAACGAGTTTGATTAGACCTTATTTGGTGTAAATGAGGTATAACAGGTCTTTGTGGTCCGTAGTGGCTCGTTATTGGTTAATTTTGGTCTTCGTGGGTATAATGGGTATGTGTCTCCTTAATGAGTCTAAATGGTCATAAATGGAGTAAGTAGGTCATAACGAATGTGATTAGACCTTATTGGGTGTAATTGAGGTATAAGGGGTCCGTAATGGCTCGTTATTGGGTAATATGGGTATTCGTGGGTAAATGGGGTTTATCTCTTCTTAACGACCCCAATTGCGTGTAAATGAGGTATAACAGGTCCTAGTGGTCCGTAATGACTCGTTATTGTATAATTTTGGTCTTCGTGGGTATAAGGGATTTGTGTCTCCTTAACGAGTCTAATTGCTCACAAAGGGAGTAACTAGGTCATAATGAGTCTAACTAGATTTTTTTTGGTGCAATTGAGGTACAATGGGTCTTAGTGGTCTGTAATGGCTCGTTATTGCGCCATTTTGGTCTTCGTGGGTATAAGGGGTTTGTCTTCTTAACGACTCTAATTGGTCATAATGAGTCTTATTTGACCTTATCGGGTATAATTGAGGTATAACGGGTCTTAGTTGTCGATAATGGCTCGTTATTGGTTAATTTTGGTCTTCAAGGGTATAAGGGGTTTGTGTCTTCTTAACAACCCTAATTGATCATAATGGGAGTAAATGGGTCATAATGAGTCTGATTAGACCTTATTGAGTGTAATTGAGGTATAACGGGTCTTAGTGGTCTGTAATGGCTCGTTATTGGGTAACCTTGATCATCGTGGTTTGTGTCTCCTTAACGAGTCTAATTGGTCACAAAGGGAGTAACTTGGTCATAACGGGTTTGATTAGACCTTATTGGGTGTAATTGAGGTATAACGTGTCTTAGTAGTCTATAATGGCTCGTTATTGCGTCATTTTGGTTTTCGTGGGTATAAGGGGTTTGTGTCTCCTTAACGTGAGTAATTGGTCATAAAGGGAGTAAGTAGGTAATAACGAGTTTGATTAGACCTTATTTGGTGTAAATGAGGTATAACAAGTCTTTGTGGTCCGTAGTGGCTCGTTATTGGTTAATTTTGGTCTTCGTGGGTATAATGGGCATGTGTCTCCTTAATGAGTCTAAATGGTCATAAATGGAGTAAGTAGGTCATAACGAATATGATTAGACCTTATTGGGTGTAATTGAGGTATAAGTGGTCCGTAATGGCTCGTTATTGGGTAATATGGGTATTCGTGGGTAAATGGGGTTTATCTCTTCTTAATGACCCTAATTGGGTGTAAATGAGGTATAACAGGTCCTAGTGGTCCATAATGACTCGTTATTGTATAATTTTGGTCTTCGTGGGTATAAGGGATTTGTGTCTTCTTAACGAGTCTAATTGCTCACAAAGGGAGTAACGGGTCTTAGTTGTCGATAATGGCTCGTTGTTGGGTAATTTTGGTCTTCGTGGGTATAAGGGGTTTGTGTTTTCTTAACGACCCTAACTGGTCATAATGGGAGTATGAGGGTCATAATGAGTCTGATTAGACCTTAGTAGCTGTAATTGATGTATAACGGGTCTTAGTGGTCTGTAATGGCTCGTTATTGGGTAACCTTGATCATCGTGGTTTGTGTCTCCTTAACGAGTCTAATTGGTCACAAAGGGAGTAACTTGGTCATAACGAGTTTGATTAGACCTTATTGGGTGTAATTGAGGTATAACGGGTCTTAGTTGTCTGTAATGGCTCGTTATTGCGTCATTTTGGTTTTCGTGGGTATAAGGGGTTTGTGTCTTCTTAACGACTCTAATTGGTCATAATGAGTCTGATTAGACCTTATTGGTTGTAATTGAGGTATAACGGGTCTTAGTTGTCGGTAATGGCTCGTTATTGGTTAATTTTGGTGTTCATGGGTATAAGGGGTTTGTGTCTTCTCAACGAACGTAATTGGTTATAATGGGAGTAAATGGGTCATCATGAGTCTGATTAGATCTTATTCAGAGTAATTGAGGTATAAGGGTTCTTAGTAGTCCGTAATGGCTCGTTCTTGGGTAATCTGGGCATTAGTGGGTATAAGGGGTTTGTGTCTCTTTAACGAGTCTAATTGGTCACAAGGGAGTAACTGGTTCATAACGAGTTTGATTAGACCTTATTGGGTGTAAATGAGGTATAATGGGTCTTAGTGGTCCATAATGGCTCGTTATTGCATCATTTTGGGTATCGTGGGTATAAGGGGTTTGTGTCTCCTTAACGAGTCTAGTTGGTCATAAATGGAGTAAATGGGTCGTAACGAGTTTGATTAGACCTTATTGGGTGTAATTGAGGTATAACGGGTCTTAGTTGTCTGTAATGGCTCGTTATTGCGTCATTTTGGTTTTCGTGGGTATAAGGGGTTTGTGTCTCCTTAACGAGAGTAATTGGTCATAAAGGGAGTAAGTAGGTAATAACGAGTTTGATTAGACCTTATTTGGTGTAAATGAGGTATAACAGGTCTTTGTGGTCCGTAGTGGCTCGTTATTGGTTAATTTTGGTCTTCGTGGGTATAATGGGTATGTGTCTCCTTAATGAGTCTAAATGGTCATAAATCGAGTAAGTAGGTCATAACGAATGTGATTAGACCTTATTGGGTGTAATTGAGGTATAAGGGGTCTTAGTGGTCCGTAATGGCTCGTTATTGGGTAATATGGGTATTCGTGGGTAAATGGGGTTTATCTCTTCTTAACGACCCTAATTGCGTGTAAATGAGGTATAACAGGTCCTAGTGGTCCGTAATGACTCGTTATTGTATAATTTTGGTCTTCGTGGGTATATGGGATTTGTGTCTCCTTAACGAGTCTAATTGCTCACAAAGGGAGTAACTAGGTCATAATGAGTCTAACTAGATTTTTTTTGGTGCAATTGAGGTACAATGGGTCTTAGTGGTCCGTAATGGCTCGTTATTGCGCCATTTTGGTCTTCGTGGGTATAAGGGGTTTGTCTTCCTAACGACTCTAATTGGTCATAATGAGTCTTATTTGACCTTATTGGGTATAATTGAGGTATAACGGGTCTTAGTTGTCGATAATGGCTCGTTATTGGTTAATTTTGGTCTTCAAGGGTATAAGGGGTTTGTGTCTTCTTAACAACCCTAATTGATCATAATGGGAGTAAATGGGTCATAATGAGTCTGATTAGACCCTATTGAGTGTAATTGAGGTATAACGGGTCTTAGTTGTCGATAATGGCTCGTTGTTGGGTAATTTTGGTCTTCGTGGGTATAAGGGGTTTGTGTTTTCTTAACGACCCTAACTGGTCATAATGGGAGTATGTGGGTCATAATGAGTCTGATTAGACGTTATTGTGTGTAATTGAGGTATAACGGGTCTTAGTGGTCCGTAATGGCTCGTTATTTGGTAACCTTGGTCTTCGTGGGTATAGGGTGTTTAAGTCTCCTTATCGAGTATAATTGGTCATAATGGGAGTAAATGGGTCAGAATGAGTCTGATTTGACCTTATTAGGTGTAATTAGGCTCGTTGTTGGGTAATCTTGGTCTTCGTGTGTATAAGAGATTTCTTTCTCCTTAAACGAGCCTAATTGGTCATAATGTGAGCAAATGAGTCATAATGAGTCTGATTAGAACTTATTTGGTGCAATTGAGGTATAATAGGTCTTAGTCGTATTGGGTGAATTTGGTCTTCGCGGTGCAATTGGTGCAATTGAGGTTATAAGGGGTTTGTGTCTTCTTAACGTCTCTAATTGGTCATAATGAGTCTGATTAGACCTTATTGGTTGTAATTGAGGTATAACGGGTCTTAGTTGTGGGTAATGGCTCGTTATTGGTTAATTTTGGTGTTCATAGGTATAAGGGGTTTGTGTCTTCTTAACGAACGTAATTGGATATAATGGGAGTAAATGGGTCATCATGAGTCTGATTAGATCTTATTCGGAGTAATTGAGGTATAAGGGTTCTTAGTGGTCCGTAATGGCTCGTTCTTGGGTAATCTGGGCATTAGTGGGTATAAGGGGTTTGTGTCTCTTTAAAGAGTCTAATTGGTCACAAGGGAGTAACTGGTTCATAACGAGTTTGATTAGACCTTATTGGGTGTAAATGAGGTATAATGGGTCTTAGTGGTCCATAATGGCTCGTTATTGCATCATTTTGGGTATCGTGGGTATAAGGGGTTTGTGTCTCCTTAACGAGTCTAGTTGGTCATAAATGGAGTAAATGGGTCGTAACGAGTTTGATTAGTCCTTATTGGGTGTAAATGAGGTATAACAGGTCTTAGTGATCCGTAATGGCTCGTTATTGTGTAATTTTGGTCTTCGTCTGTATAAGGGGTTTGTGTCTTCATAACGGCCCTAATTGGTCTTAATGGGAGTAAATGGGTCATAATGAGTCTGAATCGACCTTATTGTGTGTAATTGAGGTATAACGAGTCTTAGTGGTCCGTAATGGCTCGTTATAGCATCATTTTGGTTTTCGTGGGTATAAGGGGTTTGTGTCTTCTAAACGACCCTAATTGGTCATAATGGGAGTAAATGGGTCATAATGAGTCTAATTAGACCTTATTGTGTGTAATTGAGGTATTAGGGGTCTTAGTGGTCCGTAATAGCTCGTTATTGGGTAACCTTGGTCTTCGTGGGTATAAGCGGTATGTGTCTCTTTAACGACTTTAATTGGTCATAATGAGTCTGATTAGACTTTATTGGATGTAATTGGGGTATAACGGGTCTTAGTTGTCGGTAATGGCTCGTTATTTGGTAATTTTGGTCTTCATGGGTATAAAGGGTTTATGTCTTCTTAACGAATCTAAATGGTCATAATGGGAGTAAGTACCATAATGAGTATGATTAGACCTTATTAGGTGTAATTGAGGTATAACGGGTCTTAGTGGTCTGTAATGGCTCGTTATTGGGTAACCTTGATCATCGTGGGTATAAGGGGTTTGTGTCTCCTTAACGAGTCTAATTGGTCCCAAAGGGAGTAACTTGGTCATAACGAGTTTGATTAGACCTTATTGGGTGTAATTGAGGTATATCGGGTCTTAGTTGTCTGTAATGGCTCGTTATTGCGTCATTTTGGTTTTCGTGGGTATAAGGGGTTTGTGTCTCCTTAACGAGAGTAATTGGTCATAAAGGGAGTAAGTAGGTAATAACGAGTTTGATTAGACCTTATTTGGTGTAAATGAGGTATAACAGGTCTTTGTGGTCCGTAGTGGCTCGTTATTGGTTAATTTTGGTCTTCGTGGGTATAATGGGTATGTGTTTCCTTAATGAGTCTAAATGGTCATAAATGGAGTAAGTAGGTCATAACGAATGTGATTAGACCTTATTGGGTGTAATTGAGGTATAAGGGGTCTTAGTGGTCCGTAATGGCTCGTTATTGGGTAATATGGGTATTCGTGGGTAAATGGGGTTTATCTCTTCTTAACGACCCTAATTGGGTGTAAATGAGGTATAACAGGTCCTAGTGGTCCGTAATGACTCGTTATTGTATAATTTTGGTCTTCGTGGGTATAAGGGATTTGTGTCTCCTTAACGAGTCTAATTGCTCACAAAGGGAGTAACTAGGTCATAATGAGTCTAACTAGAATTTTTTTGGTGCAATTGAGGTACAATGGGTCTTAGTGGTCCGTAATGGCTCGTTATTGCGCCATTTTGGTCTTCGTGGGTATAAGGGGTTTGTCTTCTTAACGACTCTAATTGGTCATAATGAGTCTTATTTGACCTTATTGGGTATAATTGAGGTATAACGGGTCTTAGTTGTCGATAATGGCTCGTTATTGGTTAATTTTGGTCTTCAAGGGTATAAGGGGTTTGTGTCTTCTTAACAACCCTAATTGATCATAATGGGAGTAAATGGGTCATAATGAGTCTGATTAGACCTTATTGAGTGTAATTGAGGTATAACGGGTCTTAGTTGTCGATAATGGCTCGTTGTTGGGTAATTTTGGTCTTCGTGGGTATAAGGGGTTTGTGTTTTCTTAACGACCCTAACTGGTCATAATGGGAGTATGTGGGTCATAATGAGTCTGATTAGACGTTATTGAGTGTAATTGAGGTATAACGGGTCTTAGTGGTCCGTAATGGCTCGTTATTGGGTAACCTTGGTCTTCGTGGGTATAGGGTGTTTAAGTCTCCTTATCGAGTCTAATTAGTCATAATGGGAGTAAATGGGTCAGAATGAGTCTGATTTGACCTTATTAGGTGTAATTAGGCTCGTTGTTGGGTAATCTTGGTCTTCGTGTGTATAAGAGATTTCTTTGTCCTTAAACGAGCCTAATTGGTCATAATGTGAGCAAATGATTCATAATGAGTCTGATTAGAACTTATTTGGTGCAATTGAGGTATAATAGGTCTTAGTGGTACGTAATGGCTCGTTATTGGGTGAATTTGGTCTTCGCGGTTATAAGGGGTTTGTGTCTTCTTAACGACTCTAATTGGTCATAATGATCATCGTGGTTTGTGTCTCCTTAACGAGTCTAATTGGTCACAAAGGGAGTAACTTGGTCATAACGAGTTTGATTAGACCTTATTGGGTGTAATTGAGGTATAACGGGTCTTAGTTGTCTATAATGGCTCGTTATTGCGTCATTTTGGTTTTCGTGGGTATAAAGGGTTTGTGTCTCCTTAACGTGAGTAATTGGTCATAAAGGGAGTAAGTAGGTAATAACGAGTTTGATTAGACCTTATTTGGTGTAAATGAGGTATAACAGGTCTTTGTGGGTAAATGGGTATGTGTCTCCTTAATGAGTCTAAATGGTCATAAATGGAGTAAGTAGGTCATAACGAATGTGATTAGACCTTATTGGGTGTAATTGAGGTATAAGGGGTCTTAGTGGTCCGTAATGGCTCGTTATTGGGTAATATGGGTATTCGTGGGTAAATGGGGTTTATCTCTTCTTAACGACCCTAATTGGGTGTAAATGAGGTATAACAGGTCCTAGTGGTCCGTAATGACTCGTTATTGTATAATTTTGGTCTTCGTGGGTATAAGGGATTTGTGTCTCCTTAACGAGTCTAATTGCTCACAAAGGGAGTAACTAGGTCATAATGAGTCTAACTAGAATTTTTATGGTGCAATTGAGGTACAATGGGTCTTAGTGGTCCGTAACTGGTCATAAGGGGTCTTAGTGGTCCGTAATAGCTCGTTATTGGGTAACCTTGGTCTTCGTGGGTATAAGCGGTATGTGTCTCTTTAACGACTTTAATTGGTCATAATGAGTCTGATTAGACCTTATTGGATGTAATTGGGGTATAACGGGTCTTAGTTGTCGGTAATGGCTCGTTATTTGGTAATTTTGGTCTTCATGGGTATAAAGGGTTTATGTCTTCTTAACGAATCTAAATGGTCATAATGGGAGTAAGTGGGTCATAATAAGTATGATTAGACCTTATTAGCTGTAATTGATGTATAACGGGTCTTAGTGGTCTGTAATGGCTCGTTATTGGGTAACCTTGATCATCGTGGTTTGTGTCTCCTTAACGAGTCTAATTGGTCACAAAGGGAGTAACTTGGTCATAACGAGTTTGATTAGACCTTATTGGGTGTAATTGAGGTATAACGGGTCTTAGTTGTCTATAATGGCTCGTTATTGCGTCATTTTGGTTTTCGTGGGTATAAGGGGTTTGTGTCTCCTTAACGTGAGTAATTGGTCATAAAGGGAGTAAGTAGGTAATAACGAGTTTGATTAGACCTTATTTGGTGTAAATGAGGTATAACAGGTCTTTGTGGTCCGTAGTGGCTCATTATTGGTTAATTTTGGTCTTCGTGGGTATAATGGGTATGTGTCTCCTTAATGAGTCTAAATGGTCATAAATCGAGTAAGTAGGTCATAACGAATGTGATTAGACCTTATTGGGTGTAATTGAGGTATAAGGGGTCTTAGTGGTCCGTAATGGCTCGTTATTGGGTAATATGGGTATTCGTGGGTAAATGGGGTTTATCTCTTCTTAACGACCCTAATTGGGTGTAAATGAGGTATAACAGGTCCTAGTGGTCCGTAATGACTCGTTATTGTATAATTTTGGTCTTCGTGGGTATAAGGGATTTGTGTCTCCTTAACGAGTCTAATTGCTCACAAAGGGAGTAACTAGGTCATAATGAGTCTAACTAGAATTTTTTTGGTGCAATTGAGGTACAATGGGTCTTAGTGGTCCGTAATGGCTCGTTATTGCGCCATTTTGGTCTTCGTGGGTATAAGGGGTTTGTCTTCTTAACGACTCTAATTGGTCATAATGAGTCTTATTTGACCTTATTGGGTATAATTGAGGTATAACGGGTCTTAGTTGTCGATAATGGCTCGTTATTGGTTAATTTTGGTCTTCAAGGGTATAAGGGGTTTGTGTCTTCTTAACAACCCTAATTGATCATAATGGGAGTAAATGGGTCATAATGAGTATGATTAGACCTTATTGAGTGTAATTGAGGTATAACGGGTCTTAGTGGTCTGTAATGGCTCGTTATTGGGTAACCTTGATCATCGTGGTTTGTGTCTCCTTAACGAGTCTAATTGGTCCCAAAGGGAGTAACTTGGTCATAACGAGTTTGATTAGACCTTATTGGGTGTAATTGAGGTATAACGGGTCTTAGTTGTCTGTAATGGCTCGTTATTGCGTCATTTTGGTTTTCGTGGGTATAAGGGGTTTGTGTCTCCTTAACGAGAGTTATTGGTCATAAAGGGAGTAAGTAGGTAATAACGAGTTTGATTAGACCTTATTCGGTGTAAATGAGGTATAACAGGTCTTTGTGGTCCGTAGTGGCTCGTTATTGGTTAATTTTGGTCTTCGTGGGTATAATGGGTATGTGTCTCCTTAATGAGTCTAAATGGTCATAAATGGAGTAAGTAGGTCATAACGAATGTGATTAGACCTTATTGGGTGTAATTGAGGTATAAGGGGTCTTAGTGGTCCGTAATGGCTCGTTATTGGGTAATATGGGTATTCGTGGGTAAATGGGGTTTATCTCTTCTTAACGACCCTAATTGGGTGTAAATGAGGTATAACAGGTCCTAGTGGTCCGTAATGACTCGTTATTGTATAATTTTGGTCTTCGTGGGTATAAGGGATTTGTGTCTCCTTAACGAGTCTAATTGCTCACAAAGGGAGTAACTAGGTCATAATGAGTCTAACTAGAATTTTTTTGGTGCAATTGAGGTACAATGGGTCTTAGTGGTCCGTAATGGCTCGTTATTGCGTCATTTTGGTCTTCGTGGGTATAAGGGGTTTGTCTTCTTAACGACTCTAATTGGTCATAATGAGTCTTATTTGACCTTATTGGGTATAATTGAGGTATAACGGGTCTTACTTGTCGATAATGGCTCGTTACTGGTTAATTTTGGTCTTCAAGGGTATAAGGGGTTTGTGTCTTCTTAACAACCCTAATTGATCATAATGGGAGTAAATGGGTCATAATGAGTCTGATTAGACCTTATTGAGTGTAATTGAGGTATAACGGGTCTTAGTTGTCGATAATGGCTCGTTGTTGGGTAATTTTGGTCTTCGTGGGTATAAGGGGTTTGTGTTTTCTTAACGACCCTAACTGGTCATAATGGGAGTATGTGGGTCATAATGAGTCTGATTAGACGTTATTGTGTGTAATTGAGGTATAACGGGTCTTAGTGGTCCGTAATGGCTCGTTATTGGGTAACCTTGGTCTTCGTGGGTATAGGGTGTTTAAGTCTCCTTATCGAGTCTAATTGGTCATAATGGGAGTAAATGGGTCAGAATGAGTCTGATTTGACCTTATTAGGTGTAATTAGGCTCGTTGTTGGGTAATCTTGATCTTCGTGTGTATAAGAGATTTATTTGTCCTTAAACGAGCCTAATTGGTCATAATGTGAGCAAATGAGTCATAATGAGTCTGATTAGAACTTATTTGGTGCAATTGAGGTATAATAGGTCTTAGTCGTATTGGGTGAATTTGGTCTTCGCGGTTATAAGGGGTTTGTGTCTTCTTAACGACTCTAATTGGTCATAATGAGTCTGATTAGACCTTATTGGTTGTAATTGAGGTATAACGGGTCTTAGTTGTCGGTAATGGCTCGTTATTGGTTAATTTTGGTGTTCATGGGTATAAGGGGTTTGTGTCTTCTTAACGAACGTAATTGGATATAATGGGAGTAAATGGGTCATCATGAGTCTGATTAGATCTTATTCGGAGTAATTGAGGTATAAGGGTTCTTAGTGGTCCGTAATGGCTCGTTCTTGGGTAATCTGGGCATTAGTGGGTATAAGGGGTTTGTGTCTCTTTAACGAGTCTAATTGGTCACAAGGGAGTAACTGTTTCATAACGAGTTTGATTAGACCTTATTGGGTGTAAATGAGGTATAATGGGTCTTAGTGGTCCATAATGGCTCGTTATTGCATCATTTTGGGTATCGTGGGTATAAGGGCTTTGTGTCTCCTTAACGAGTCTAGTTGGTCATAAATGGAGTAAATGGGTCGTAACGAGTTTGATTAGTCCTTATTGGGTGTAAATGAGGTATAACAGGTCTTAGTGATCCGTAATGGCTCGTTATTGTGTAATTTTGGTCTTCGTCTGTATAAGGGGTTTGTGTCTTCATAACGGCCCTAATTGGTCATAATGGGAGTAAATGGGTCATAATGAGTCTGATTCGACCTTATTGTGTGTAATTGAGGTATAACGAGTCTTAGTGGTCCGTAATGGCTCGTTATAGCATCATTTTGGTTTTCGTGGGTATAAGGGGTTTGTGTCTTCTAAACGACCCTAATTGGTCATAATGTGAGTAAATGGGTCATAATGAGTCTGATTAGACCTTATTGTCTGTAATTGAGGTATAACGGGTCTTAGTGGTCCGTAATGGCTCGTTATTGTGTCATTTGTTCTTCGTGGGTACCAGGGGTTTGTGTCTTCTAAATGTCCGTAATTGGTCATAATGGGAGTAAATGGGTCATAATGAGTCTAATTAGACCTTATTGTGTGTAATTGAGGTATTAGGGGTCTTAGTGGTCCGTAATAGCTCGTTATTGGGTAACCTTGGTCTTCGTGGGTATAAGCGGTATGTGTCTCTTTAACGACTTTAATTGGTCATAATGAGTCTGATTAGACCTTATTGGATGTAATTGGGGTATAACGGGTCTTAGTTGTCGGTAATGGCTCGTTATTTGGTAATTTTGGTCTTCATGGGTATAAAGGGTTTATGTCTTCTTAACGAATCTAAATGGTCATAATGGGAGTAAGTGGGTCATAATAAGTATGATTAGACCTTATTAGCTGTAATTGATGTATAACGGGTCTTAGTGGTCTGTAATGGCTCGTTATTGGGTAACCTTGATCATCGTGGTTTGTGTCTCCTTAACGAGTCTAATTGGTCACAAAGGGAGTAACTTGGTCATAACGAGTTTGATTAGACCTTATTGGGTGTAATTGAGGTATAACGGGTCTTAGTTGTCTATAATGGCTCGTTATTGCGTCATTTTGGTTTTCGTGGGTATAAAGGGTTTGTGTCTCCTTAACGTGAGTAATTGGTCATAAAGGGAGTAAGTAGGTAATAACGAGTTTGATTAGACCTTATTTGGTGTAAATGAGGTATAACAGGTCTTTGTGGTCCGTAGTGGGTCGTTATTGGTTAATTTTGGTCTTCGTGGGTATAATGGGTATGTGTCTCCTTAATGAGTCTAAATGGTCATAAATGGAGTAAGTAGGTCATAACGAATATGATTAGACCTTATTGGGTGTAATTGAGGTATAAGGGGTCTTAGTGGTCCGTAATGGCTCGTTATTGGGTAATATGGGTATTCGTGGGTAAATGGGGTTTATCTCTTCTTAACGACCCTAATTGGGTGTAAATGAGGTATAACAGGTCCTAGTGGTCCGTAATGACTCGTTATTGTATAATTTTGGTCTTCGTGGGTATAAGGGATTTGTGTCTCCTTAACGAGTCTAATTGCTCACAAAGGGAGTAACTAGGTCATAATGAGTCTAACTAGAATTTTTTTGGTGCAATTGAGGTACAATGGGTCTTAGTGGTCCGTAATGGCTCGTTATTGCGCCATTTTGGTCTTCGTGGGTATAAGGGGTTTGTCTTCTTAACGACTCTAATTGGTCATAAGGAGTCTTATTTGACCTTATTGGGTATAATTGAGGTATAACGGGTCTTAGTTGTCGATAATGGCTCGTTATTGGTTAATTTTGGTCTTCAAGGGTATAAGGGGTTTGTGTCTTCTTAACAACCCTAATTGATCATAATGGGAGTAAATGGGTCATAATGAGTATGATTAGACCTTATTGAGTGTAATTGAGGTATAACGGGTCTTAGTGGTCTGTAATGGCTCGTTATTGGGTAACCTTGATCATCGTGGTTTGTGTCTCCTTAACGAGTCTAATTGGTCCCAAAGGGAGTAACTTGGTCATAACGAGTTTGATTAGACCTTATTGGGTGTAATTGAGGTATAACGGGTCTTATTTGTCTGTAATGGCTCGTTATTGCGTCATTTTGGTTTTCGTGGGTATAAGGGGTTTGTGTCTCCTTAACGAGAGTAATTGGTCATAATGGGAGTAAATGGGTCATAATGAGTCTGATTAGACCTTATTGAGTGTAATTGAGGTATATCGGGTCTTAGTTGTCGATAATGGCTCGTTGTTGGGTAATTTTGGACTTCGTGGGTATAAGGGGTTTGTGTTTTCTTAACGACCCTAACTGGTCATAATGGGAGTATGTGGGTCATAATGAGTCTGATTAGACGTTATTGTGTGTAATTGAGGTATAACGGGTCTTAGTGGTCCGTAATGGCTCGTTATTGGGTAACCTTGGTCTTCGTGGGTATAGGGTGTTTAAGTCTCCTTATCGAGTCTAATTGGTCATAATGGGAGTAAATGGGTCAGAATGAGTCTGATTTGACCTTATTAGGTGTAATTAGGCTCGTTGTTGGGTAATCTTGGTCTTCGTGTGTATAAGAGATTTCTTTGTCCTTAAACGAGCCTAATTGGTCATAATGTGAGCAAATGAGTCATAATGAGTCTGATTAGAACTTATTTGGTGCAATTGAGGTATAATAGGTCTTAGTGGTACGTAATGGCTCGTTATTGGGTGAATTTGGTCTTCGCGGTTATAAGGGGTTTGTGTCTTCTTAACGACTCTAATTGGTCATAATGAGTCTGATTAGACCTTATTGGTTGTAATTGAGGTATAACGGGTCTTAGTTGTCGGTAATGGCTCGTTATTGGTTAATTTTGGTGTTCATGGGTATAAGGGGTTTGTGTCTTCTTAACGAACGTAATTGGATATAATGGGAGTAAATGGGTCATCATGAGTCTGATTAGATCTTATTCGGAGTAATTGAGGTATAAGGGTTCTTAGTGGTCCGTAATGGCTCGTTCTTGGGTAATCTGGGCATTAGTGGGTATAAGGGGTTTGTGTCTCTTTAACGAGTCTAATTGGTCACAAGGGAGTAACTGGTTCATAACGAGTTTGATTAGACCTTATTGGGTGTAAATGAGGTATAATGGGTCTTAGTGGTCCATAATGGCTCGTTATTGCATCATTTTGGGTATCGTGGGTATAAGGGGTTCGTGTCTCCTTAACGAGTCTAGTTGGTCATAAATGGAGTAAATGGGTCGTAACGAGTTTGATTAGTCCTTATTGGGTGTAAATGAGGTATAACAGGTCTTAGTGATCCGTAATGGCTCGTTATTGTGTAATTTTGGTCTTCGTCTGTATAAGGGGTTTGTGTCTTCATAACGGCCCTAATTAGTCATAATGGGAGTAAATGGGTCATAATGAGTCTGATTCGACCTTATTGTGTGTAATTGAGGTATAACGAGTCTTAGTGGTCCGTAATGGCTCGTTATAGCATCATTTTGGTTTTCGTGGGTATAAGGGGTTTGTGTCTTCTAAACGACCCTAATTGGTCATAATGGGAGTAAATGGGTCATAATGAGTCTGATTAGACCTTATTGTGTGTAATTGAGGTATAACGGGTCTTAGTGGTCCGTAATGGCTCGTTATTGTGTCATTTGTTCTTCGTGGGTACCAGGGGTTTGTGTCTTCTAAATGTCCGTAATTGGTCATAATGGGAGTAAATGGGTCATAATGAGTCTAATTAGACCTTATTGTGTGTAATTGAGGTATTAGGGGTCTTAGTGGTCCGTAATAGCTCGTTATTGGGTAACTTTGGTCTTCGTGGGTATAAGCGGTATGTGTCTCTTTAACGACTTTAATTGGTCATAATGAGTCTGATTAGACCTTATTGGATGTAATTGGGGTATAACGGGTCTTAGTTGTCGGTAATGGCTCGTTATTTGGTAATTTTGGTCTTCATGGGTATAAAGGGTTTATGTCTTCTTAACGAATCTAAATGGTCATAATGGGAGTAAGTGGGTCATAATAAGTATGATTAGACCTTATTAGCTGTAATTGATGTATAACGGGTCTTAGTGGTCTGTAATGGCTCGTTATTGGGTTACCTTGATCATCGTGGTTTGTGTCTCCTTAACGAGTCTAATTGGTCACAAAGGGAGTAACTTGGTCATAACGAGTTTGATTAGACCTTATTGGGTGTAATTGAGGTATAACGGGTCTTAGTTGTCTGTAATGGCTCGTTATTGCGTCATTTTGGTTTTCGTGGGTATAAAGGGTTTGTGTCTCCTTAACGTGAGTAATTGGTCATAAAGGGAGTAAGTAGGTAATAACGAGTTTGATTAGACCTTATTTGGTGTAAATGAGGTATAACAGGTCTTTGTGGTCCGTAGTGGCTCGTTATTGGTTAATTTTGGTCTTCGTGGGTATAATGGGTATGTGTCTCCTTAATGAGTCTAAATGGTCATAAATGGAGTAAGTAGGTCATAACGAATATGATTAGACCTTATTGGGTGTAATTGAGGTATAAGGGGTCTTAGTGGTCCGTAATGGCTCGTTATTGGGTAATATGGGTATTCGTGGGTAAATGGGGTTTATCTCTTCTTAACGACCCTGATTGGGTGTAAATGAGGTATAACAGGTCCTAGTGGTCCGTAATGACTCGTTATTGTATAATTTAGGTCTTCGTGGGTATAAGGGATTTGTGTCTCCTTAACGAGTCTAATTGCTCACAAAGGGAGTAACTAGGTCATAATGAGTCTAACTAGAATTTTTTTGTTGCAATTGAGGTACAATGGGTCTTAGTGGTCCGTAATGGCTCGTTATTGCGCCATTTTGGTCTTCGTGGGTATAAGGGGTTTGTCTTCTTAACGACTCTAATTGGTCGTAATGAGTCTTATTTGACCTTATTGGGTATAATTGAGGTATAACGGGTCTTAGTTGTCGATAATGGCTCGTTATTGGTTAATTTTGGTCTTCAAGGGTATAAGGGGTTTGTGTCTTCTTAACAACCCTAATTGATCATAATGGGAGTAAATGGGTCATAATGAGTATGATTAGACCTTATTGAGTGTAATTGAGGTATAACGGGTCTTAGTGGTCTGTAATGGCTCGTTATTGGGTAACCTTGATCATCGTGGTTTGTGTCTCCTTAACGAGTCTAATTGGTCCCAAAGGGAGTAACTTGGTCATAACGAGTTTGATTAGACCTTATTGGGTGTAATTGAGGTATAACGGGTCTTAGTTGTCTGTAATGGCTCGTTATTGCGTCATTTTGGTTTTCGTGGGTATAAGGGGTTTGTGTCTCCTTAACGAGAGTAATTGGTCATAAAGGGAGTAAGTAGGTAATAACGAGTTTGATTAGACCTTATTTGGTGTAAATGAGGTATAACAGGTCTTTGTGGTCCGTAGTGGCTCGTTATTGGTTAATTTTGGTCTTCGTGGGTATAATGGGTATGTGTCTCCTTAATGAGTCTAAATGGTCATAAATGGAGTAAGTAGGTCATAACGAATGTGATTAGACCTTATTGGGTGTAATTGAGGTATAAGGGGTCTTAGTGGTCCGTAATGGCTCGTTATTGGGTAATATGGGTATTCGTGGGTAAATGGGGTTTATCTCTTCTTAACGACCCTAATTGGGTGTAAATGAGGTATAACAGGTCCTAGTGGTCCGTAATGACTCGTTATTGTATAATTTTGGTCTTCGTGGGTATAAGGGATTTGTGTCTCCTTAACGAGTCTAATTGCTCACAAAGGGAGTAACTAGGTCATAATGAGTCTAACTAGAATTTTTTTGGTGCAATTGAGGTACAATGGGTCTTAGTGGTCCGTAATGGCTCGTTATTGCGCCATTTTGGTCTTCGTGGGTATAAGGGGTTTGTCTTCTTAACGACTCTAATTGGTCATAATGAGTCTTATTTGACCTTATTGGGTATAATTGAGGTATAACGGGTCTTAGTTGTCGATAATGGCTCGTTACTGGTTAATTTTGGTCTTCAAGGGTATAAGGGGTTTGTGTCTTCTTAACAACCCTAATTGATCATAATGGGAGTAAATGGGTCATAATGAGTCTGATTAGACCTTATTGAGTGTAATTGAGGTATATCGGGTCTTAGTTGTCGATAATGGCTCGTTGTTGGGTAATTTTGGACTTCGTGGGTATAAGGGGTTTGTGTTTTCTTAACGACCCTAACTGGTTATAATGGGAGTATGTGGGTCATAATGAGTCTGATTAGACGTTATTGTGTGTAATTGAGGTATAACGGGTCTTAGTGGTCCGTAATGGCTCGTTATTGGGTAACCTTGGTCTTCGTGGGTATAGGGTGTTTAAGTCTCCTTATCGAGTCTAATTGGTCATAATGGGAGTAAATGGGTCAGAATGAGTCTGATTTGACCTTATTAGGTGTAATTAGGCTCGTTGTTGGGTAATCTTGGTCTTCGTGTGTATAAGAGATTTCTTTGTCCTTAAACGAGCCTAATTGGTCATAATGTGAGCAAATGAGTCATAATGAGTCTGATTAGAACTTATTTGGTGCAATTGAGGTATAATAGGTCTTAGTGGTACGTAATGGCTCGTTATTGGGTGAATTTGGTCTTCGCGGTTATAAGGGGTTTGTGTCTTCTTAACGACTCTAATTGGTCATAATGAGTCTGATTAGACCTTATTGGTTGTAATTGAGGTATAACGGGTCTTAGTTGTCGGTAATGGCTCGTTATTGGTTAATTTTGGTGTTCATGGGTATAAGGGGTTTGTGTCTTCTTAACGAACGTAATTGGATATAATGGGAGTAAATGGGTCATCATGAGTCTGATTAGATCTTATTCGGAGTAATTGAGGTATAAGGGTTCTTAGTGGTCCGTAATGGCTCGTTCTTGGGTAATCTGGGCATTAGTGGGTATAAGGGGTTTGTGTCTCTTTAACGAGTCTAATTGGTCACAAGGGAGTAACTGGTTCATAACGAGTTTGATTAGACCTTATTGGGTGTAAATGAGGTATAATGGGTCTTAGTGGTCCATAATGGCTCGTTATTGCATCATTTTGGGTATCGTGGCTATAAGGGGTTTGTGTCTCCTTAACGAGTCTAGTTGGTCATAAATGGAGTAAATGGGTCGTAACGAGTTTGATTAGTCCTTATTGGGTGTAAATGAGGTATAACAGGTCTTAGTGATCCGTAATGGCTCGTTATTGTGTAATTTTGGTCTTCGTTTGTATAAGGGGTTTGTGTCTTCATAACGGCCCTAATTGGTCATAATGGGAGTAAATGGTTCATAATGAGTCTGATTCGACCTTATTGTGTGTAATTGAGGTATAACGAGTCTTAGTGGTCCGTAATGGCTCGTTATAGCATCATTTTGGTTTTCGTGGGTATAAGGGGTTTGTGTCTTCTAAACGACCCTAATTGGTCATAATGGGAGTAAATGGGTCATAATGAGTCTGATTAGACCTTATTGTCTGTAATTGAGGTATAACGGGTCTTAGTGGTCCGTAATGGCTCGTTATTGTGTCATTTGTTCTTCGTGGGTACCAGGGGTTTGTGTCTTCTAAATGTCCGTAATTGGTCATAATGGGAGTAAATGGGTCATAATGAGTCTAATTAGACCTTATTGTGTGTAATTGAGGTATTAGGGGTCTTAGTGGTCCGTAATAGATCGTTATTGGGTAACCTTGGTCTTCGTGGGTATAAGCGGTATGTGTCTCTTTAACGACTTTAATTGGTCATAATGAGTCTGATTAGACCTTATTGGATGTAATTGGGGTATAACGGGTCTTAGTTGTCGGTAATGGCTCGTTATTTGGTAATTTTGGTCTTCATGGGTATAAAGGGTTTATGTCTTCTTAACGAATCTAAATGGTCATAATGGGAGTAAGTGGGTCATAATGAGTATGATTAGACCTTATTAGGTGTAATTGAGGTATAACGGGTCTTAGTGGTCTGTAATGGCTCGTTATTGGGTAACCTTGATCATCGTGGTTTGTGTCTCCTTAACGAGTCTAATTGGTCACAAAGGGAGTAACTTGGTCATAACGAGTTTGATTAGACCTTATTGGGTGTAATTGAGGTATAACGGGTCTTAGTTGTCTATAATGGCTCGTTATTGCGTCATTTTGGTTTTCGTGGGTATAAAGGGTTTGTGTCTCCTTCACGTGAGTAATTGGTCATAAAGGGAGTAAGTAGGTAATAACGAGTTTGATTAGACCTTATTTGGTGTAAATGAGGTATAACAGGTCTTTGTGGTCCGTAGTGGCTCGTTTTTTTTTTTTTGAAGGAAAACCCGGCAAATATATTAAAACAAAGAAACAAAAAAAGTTATATCAAGCATCCAACAAAAGACCCAAGCAAGGGACAAAAAGCACCAAGCCATAAAAAAAGCCAAAACAAGCAACTACCAACTCTAAACAGAAGCCAAAAAAACACCACCACCCAACCAGAGGAGCAAAACAACCAATCCAAAGAAAGATCACGTCGGGCCATGAATCTGATTCCTAGTCCGTAGTGGCTCGTTATTGGTTAATTTTGGTCTTCGTGGGTATAATGGGTATGTGTCTCCTTAATGAGTCTAAATGGTCTTAAATGGAGTAAGTAGGTCATAACGAATATGATTAGACCTTATTGGGTGTAATTGAGGTATAAGGGGTCTTAGTGGTCCGTAGTGGCTCGTTATTGGGTAATATGGGTATTCGTGGGTAAATGGGGTTTATCTCTTCTTAACGACCCTAATTGGGTGTAAATGAGGTATAACAGGTCCTAGTGGTCCGTAATGACTCGTTATTGTATAATTTTGGTCTTCGTGGGTATAAGGGATTTGTGTCTCCTTAACGAGTCTAATTGCTCACAAAGGGAGTAACTAGGTCATAATGAGTCTAACTAGAATTTTTTTGGTGCAATTGAGGTACAATGGGTCTTAGTGGTCCGTAATGGCTCGTTATTGCGCCATTTTGGTCTTCGTGGGTATAAGCGGTATGTGTCTCTTTAACGACTTTAATTGGTCATAATGAGTCTGATTAGACCTTATTGGATGTAATTGGGGTATAACGGGTCTTAGTTGTCGGTAATGGCTTGTTATTTGGTAATTTTGGTCTTCATGGGTATAAAGGGTTTATGTCTTCTTAACGAATCTAAATGGTCATAATGGGAGTAAGTGGGTCATAATAAGTATGATTAGACCTTATTAGCTGTAATTGATGTATAACGGGTCTTAGTGGTCTGTAATGGCTCGTTATTGGGTAACCTTGATCATCGTGGTTTGTGTCTCCTTAACGAGTCTAATTGGTCACAAAGGGAGTAACTTGGTCATAACGAGTTTGATTAGACCTTATTGTGTGTAATTGAGGTATTAGGGGTCATAATGAGTCTAATTAGACTCATTATGGGTATTCGTCCTTAATGGGTCTTAGTCCTTAATGGCTCGTTATTGGGTAATATGGGTATTCGTGGGTAAATGGGGTTTATCTCTTCTTAACGACCCTAATTGGGTGTAAATGAGGTATAACAGGTCCTAGTGGTCCGTAATGACTCGTTATTGTATAATTTTGGTCTTCGTGGGTATAAGGGATTTGTGTCTCGTTAACGAGTCTAATTGCTCACAAAGGGAGTAACTAGGTCATAATGAGTCTAACTAGAATTTTTTTGGTGCAATTGAGGTACAATGGGTCTTAGTGGTCCGTAATGGCTCGTTATTGCGCCATTTTGGTCTTCGTGGGTATAAGGGTTTGTCTTCTTAACGACTCTAATTGACCATAATGAGTCTTATTTGACCTTATTGGGTATAATTGAGGTATAACGGGTCTTAGTTGTCGATAATGGCTCGTTATTGGTTAATTTTGGTCTTCAAGGGTATAAGGGGTTTGTGTCTTCTTAACAACCCTAATTGATCATAATGGGAGTAAATGGGTCATAATGAGTCTGATTAGACCTTATTGAGTGTAATTGAGGTATAACGGGTCTTAGTTGTCGATAATGGCTCGTTGTTGGGTAATTTTGGTCTTCGTGGGTATAAGGGGTTTGTGTTTTCTTAACGACCCTAACTGGTCATAATGGGATTATGTGGGTCATAATGAGTCTGATTAGACGTTATTGTGTGTAATTGAGGTATAACGGGTCTTAGTGGTCCGTAATGGCTCGTTATTGGGTAACCTTGGTCTTCGTGGGTATAGGGTGTTTAAGTCTCCTTATCGAGTCTAATTGGTCATAATGGGAGTAAATGGGTCAGAATGAGTCTGATTTGACCTTATTAGGTGTAATTAGGCTCGTTGTTGGGTAATCTTGGTCTTCGTGTGTATAAGAGATTTCTTTCTCCTTAAACGAGCCTAATTGGTCATAATGTGAGCAAATGAGTCATAATGAGTCTGATTAGAACTTATTTGGTGCAATTGAGGTATAATAGGTCTTAGTGGTACGTAATGGCTCGTTATTGGGTAAATTTGGTCTTCGCGGTTATAAGGGGTTTGTGTCTTCTTAACGACTCTAATTGGTCATAATGAGTCTGATTAGACCTTATTGGTTGTAATTGAGGTATAACGGGTCTTAGTTGTCGGTAATGGCTCGTTATTGGTTAATTTTGGTGTTCGTGGGTATAAGGGGTTTGTGTCTTCTTAACGAACGTAATTGGTTATAATGGGAGTAAATGGGTCATCATGAGTCTGATTAGATCTTATTCAGAGTAATTGAGGTATAAGGGTTCTTAGTGGTCCGTAATGGCTCGTTCTTGGGTAATCTGGGCATTAGTGGGTATAAGGGGTTTGTGTCTCTTTAACGAATCTAATTGGTCACAAGGGAGTAACTGGTTCATAACGAGTTTGATTAGACCTAATTGGGTGTAAATGAGGTATAATGGGTCTTAGTGGTCCATAATGGCTCGTTATTGCATCATTTTGGGTATCGTGGCTATAAGGGGTTTGTGTCTCCTTAACGAGTCTAGTTGGTCATAAATGGAGTAAATGGGTCGTAACGAGTTTGATTAGTCCTTATTGGGTGTAAATGAGGTATAACAGGTCTTAGTGATCCGTAATGGCTCGTTATTGTGTAATTTTGGTCTTCGTCTGTATAAGGGGTTTGTGTCTTCATAACGGCCCTAATTGGTCTTAATGGGAGTAAATGGGTCATAATGAGTCTGATTCGACCTTATTGTGTGTAATTGAGGTATAACGAGTCTTAGTGGTCCGTAATGGCTCGTTATAGCATCATTTTGGTTTTCGTGGGTATAAGGGGTTTGTGTCTTCTAAACGACCCTAATTGGTCATAATGGGAGTAAATGGGTCATAATGAGTCTGATTAGACCTTATTGTGTGTAATTGAGGTATAACGGGTCTTAGTGGTCCGTAATGGCTCGTTATTGTCTCATTTGTTCTTCGTGGGTACCAGGGGTTTGTGTCTTCTAAATGTCCGTAATTGGTCATAATGGGAGTAAATGGGTCATAATGAGTCTAATTAGACCTTATTGTGTGTAATTGAGGTATTAGGGGTCTTAGTGGTCCGTAATAGCTCGTTATTGGGTAACCTTGGTCTTCGTGGGTATAAGCGGTATGTGTCTCTTTAACGACTTTAATTGGTCATAATGAGTCTGATTAGACTTTATTGGATGTAATTGGGGTATAACGGGTCTTAGTTGTCGGTAATGGCTCGTTATTTGGTAATTTTGGTCTTCATGGGTATAAAGGGTTTATGTCTTCTTAACGAATCTAAATGGTCATAATGGGAGTAAGTGGGTCATAATGAGTATGATTAGACCTTATTAGGTGTAATTGAGGTATAACGGGTCTTAGTGGTCTGTAATGGCTCGTTATTGGGTAACCTTGATCATCGTGGGTATAAGGGGTTTGTGTCTCCTTAACGAGTCTAATTGGTCACAAAGGGAGTAACTTGGTCATAACGAGTTTGATTAGACCTTATTGGGTGTAATTGAGGTATAACGGGTCTTAGTTGTCTGTAATGGCTCGTTATTGCGTCATTTTAGTTTTCGTGGGTATAAGGGTTTTGTGTCTCCTTAACGAGAGTAATTGGTCATAAAGGGAGTAAGTAGGTAATAACGAGTTTGATTAGACCTTATTTGGTGTAAATGAGGTATAACAGGTCTTTGTGGTCCGTAGTGGCTCGTTATTGGTTAATTTTGGTCTTCGTGGGTATAATGGGTATGTATCTCCTTAATGAGTCTAAATGGTCATAAATGGAGTAAGTAGGTCATAACGAATGTGATTAGACCATATTGGGTGTAATTGAGGTATAAGGGGTCTTAGTGGTCCGTAATGGCTCGTTTTTTTTTTTTTTTTTTTTTTTTTTGAAGGAAAACCCGGCAAATATATTAAAACAAAGAAACAAAAAAAGTTATATCAAGCATCCAACAAAAGACCCAAGCAAGGGACAAAAAGCACCAAGCCATAAAAAAAGCCAAAACAAGCAACTACCAACTCTAAACAGAAGCCAAAAAAACACCACCACCCAACCAGAGGAGCAAAACAACCAATCCAAAGAAAGATCACGTCGGGCCATGAATCTGATTCCTAGTCCGCCGAGTATTCCAAGCAAGCCGCATAGTGACAATGTTCCTTATATCTTGAACAATTTGGTCCACTGAGATTGCCGCATTTCTGAAAAGTTTATTGTTCCGCTCCCTCCAAATGTAGTACACACTAGCAGCAACAAAAAGTTTTGAGGCAAGCGGTTTCCTCGCGTACGAATCATCCGAGAGCAATTCCACTATATCGTCCCATCCATCCGGCCATTCCTCTAGATTGGCAAAAAATTTTATGCGTTGCCATACATCATGCGCAAACACACATTGAAAGAAAAGATGCCGGTGAGAGTCCTGCTCAACTTCGCACAACGGGCAAACTAAACCTTCATCTTCCGAAACCCAAATGCTCATACGATCTTGAGTAGGGAGTCTACGGTGACAAGCAATCCAAAGACAGAAGGCATGTCTCGCAATGTTACCGGGAAACCAAACCCATTTATGCCAAGAGCATACGGTATGTATGCCTCCAATAGAAGTGGATGCGACTTTAACCGAAAAGTCCACTAAGTTACCATTAACATCCGACCAACAAATTTGGTCACGTCGATCACTATCAATGATCGGCCACTCCATCATACCAAGATGCGGGTACCTTTGAATCCAAGCATTCGGCCAAACACTCCCAAGCCGATCAACCAAATCTTTTAACGAAGTGCGCATAGAAAATCCCTCCCCATGTATGAACCGATACGTTATGGACGTAGATAATGGGTTATTAGTCCCGCAACGATCTTCCCATGCATTAATCTCTTCACCATTACCAACCCGGAAAATAAAGAATCTTCTAATGTGAGGTCGAAGGTCTAGAATTTTGCAAAGAACCGACGACCACCGGGTAGACTTCCGAACGATCCAAAATTGGGCGTCCCCGATGCAATAACGATACACCCAATTAACCCAGATTGTATTCTTCCGAGTCACAAGGTTCCACACATGTCTAGACAAGAGGGCACGGTTCCATAAGGCTAGCCGCTTAAGACCAAGACCACCCCCTTCCAACGGTTTACAAACTTGATCCCAAGCCACTTTGCATCTCCCTCTCGAATTCTCCCCTTGGGCCCATAAAAAATCCCGGAAAACCGATTCAATTTTATGGATCACCCTCGTGGGGATAGTGAAGATCGACATCCAATAAGTTTGTAGCGAACCCAACACAGATTTTATGAGTTGTAATCTTCCTCCAAAAGACAAGTGTTTTGTTTTCCAATTGTTCACCCGCGCCATCACCTTAGTCACGAGGGCATCATAATCCCTAGCTTTAAGCTTGATTGGGGACAACGGAACTCCAAGGTATCGGATTGGGAAGATACCATTCCGGAATGGTAAGCACTCCCGGATAGCATTTCTAATGGGATCCGAGACGTTTCCAAAGAAGACTTCGCTTTTTTCAAGACTAGGCGAAAGGCCAGATTTAGTTTGAAACAATTGGAGAGCCTTCTTAAGCACCAACACCGAATCCACATCACCCTGTGTAAAAACAAATAAATCATCTGCAAAGCAAAGATGGGTGAGTTGAAACTCACTACAATCCTTATGATAACCAAAGGAAGCCGCCTCTTCAATGCAACGTTTAAAAATGAGAGAGAATCCTTCCATAGCAATGGTAAAGAGATAAGGCGAAAGGGGATCTCTTTGACGAAGGCCCCGACCACCTTTAAAAAATCCCTTTGTCTCTCCATTCACTGCTAGCGAGAAGGAAGCTGACGAGACCATCTCTTTGATCCATTTAACAATAGCCAAATGAAACCCCATACCCTCCAGCATACCAAACAAGTATTGCCAATCCACCGTGTCATACGCCTTCCGGATGTCAATCTTGAATGCACACCGGGCCGGGCCCTCGCTACGTTGATAACCTCTAACCAGCTCGTGCGCCATTAGAATGTTGTCCGCAATATTACGGCCCGGAATAAAAGCCGACTGGAATGGGCTCACCAATCCATCCAACAACCCTTTCATCCTCTCCACAATAATCTTGCTAATAGCTTTGTACAAAACCGTGCAACAAGATATAGGTCGGAAGTCCGACACACGCGATGCATTAGGGACCTTAGGAATTAAACAGAGAAGAGTATGGTTCAATTCCTTTGCCAATTTTCCGGTGTAGAAAAAGTTGTGAATAGCACGCGTAACCTCTGGTCCAACAATATTCCACGCTCCTTTATAAAACCTCGCCGAGTACCCATCCGAGCCCGGGGCCTTATCATTTCCAATGCTAAAAATGGCCAACTTGATCTCCATATCCGTGATTGGGACAACCATTGAGAGCGATTCAGCAAGGGAAAGGGTCTTACGGAAAGCCAAGTCTTGCGTCAAAGGATTCACACTTCGATCCCGATTTCCCAGAAACGACTGAAAGTGGGATAGAAGAGTATCTACAGCATCATCACCGTAGTGATAAACACCATTCGAATCACATACTTCCTGAACCCGTTGTGAATGCCTTTTCTCTTTCATAACACTATGGAAGAATTTAGTATTAGCATCCCCCTCATTAAGCCACCTAATCTTTGCACGTTGGCGGTAATGGCTCGTTATTGGGTGTAAATGAGGTATAACAGGTCCTAGTGGTCCGTAATGACTCGTTATTGTATAATTTTGGTCTTCGTGGGTATAAGGGATTTGTGTCTCGTTAACGAGTCTAATTGCTCACAAAGGGAGTAACTAGGTCATAATGAGTCTAACTAGAATTTTTTTGGTGCAATTGAGGTACAATGGGTCTTAGTGGTCCGTAATGGCTCGTTATTGCGCCATTTTGGTCTTCGTGGGTATAAGGGTTTGTCTTCTTAACGACTCTAATTGACCATAATGAGTCTTATTTGACCTTATTGGGTATAATTGAGGTATAACGGGTCTTAGTTGTCGATAATGGCTCGTTATTGGTTAATTTTGGTCTTCAAGGGTATAAGGGGTTTGTGTCTTCTTAACAACCCTAATTGATCATAATGGGAGTAAATGGGTCATAATGAGTCTGATTTGACCTTATTAGGTGTAATTAGGCTCGTTGTTGGGTAATCTTGGTCTTCGTGTGTATAAGAGATTTCTTTCTCCTTAAACGAGCCTAATTGGTCATAATGTGAGCAAATGAGTCATAATCAGTCTGATTAGAACTTATTTGGTGCAATTGAGGTATAATAGGTCTTAGTGGTACGTAATGGCTCGTTATTGGGTAAATTTGGTCTTCGCGGTTATAAGGGGTTTGTGTCTTCTTAACGACTCTAATTGGTCATAATGAGTCTGATTAGACCTTATTGGTTGTAATTGAGGTATAACGGGTCTTAGTTGTCGGTAATGGCTCGTTATTGGTTAATTTTGGTGTTCGTGGGTATAAGGGGTTTGTGTCTTCTTAACGAACGTAATTGGTTATAATGGGAGTAAATGGGTCATCATGAGTCTGATTAGATCTTATTCAGAGTAATTGAGGTATAAGGGTTCTTAGTGGTCCGTAATGGCTCGTTCTTGGGTAATCTGGGCATTAGTGGGTATAAGGGGTTTGTGTCTCTTTAACGAGTCTAATTGGTCACAAGGGAGTAACTGGTTCATAACGAGTTTGATTAGACCTAATTGGGTGTAAATGAGGTATAATGGGTCTTAGTGGTCCATAATGGCTCGTTATTGCATCATTTTGGGTATCGTGGGTATAAGGGGTTTGTGTCTCCTTAACGAGTCTAGTTGGTCATAAATGGAGTAAATGGGTCGTAACGAGTTTGATTAGTCCTTATTGGGTGTAAATGAGGTATAACAGGTCTTAGTGATCCGTAATGGCTCGTTATTGTGTAATTTTGGTCTTCGTCTGTATAAGGGGTTTGTGTCTTCATGACGGCCCTAATTGGTCATAATGGGAGTAAATGGGTCATAATGAGTCTGATTCGACCTTATTGTGTGTAATTGAGGTATAACGAGTCTTAGTGGTCCGTAATGGCTCGTTATAGCATCATTTTGGTTTTCGTGGGTATAAGGGGTTTGTGTCTTCTAAACGACCCTAATTGGTCATAATGGGAGTAAATGGGTCATAATGAGTATGATTAGACCTTATTGTGTGTAATTGAGGTATAACGGGTCTTAGTGGTCCGTAATTGCTCGTTATTGTGTCATTTGTTCTTCGTGGGTACCAGGGGTTTGTGTCTTCTAAATGTCCGTAATTGGTCATAATGGGAGTAAATGGGTCATAATTAGTCTAATTAGACCTTATTGTGTGTAATTGAGGTATTAGGGGTCTTAGTGGTCCGTAATAGCTCGTTATTGGGTAACCTTGGTCTTCGTGGGTATAAGCGGTATGTGTCTCTTTAACGACTTTAATTGGTCATAATGAGTCTGATTAGACCTTATTGGATGTAATTGGGGTATAACGGGTCTTAGTTGTCGGTAATGGCTTGTTATTTGGTAATTTTGGTCTTCATGGGTATAAAGGGTTTATGTCTTCTTAACGAATCTAAATGGTCATAATGGGAGTAAGTGGGTCATAATAAGTATGATTAGACCTTATTAGCTGTAATTGATGTATAACGGGTCTTAGTGGTCTGTAATGGCTCGTTATTGGGTAACCTTGATCATCGTGGTTTGTGTCTCCTTAACGAGTCTAATTGGTCACAAAGGGAGTAACTTGGTCATAACGAGTTTGATTAGACCTTATTGTGTGTAATTGAGGTATTAGGGGTCATAATGTGTCTAATTAGACTCATTATGGGTATTCGTCCTTAATGGGTCTTAGTCCTTAATGGCTCGTTATTGGGTAATATGGGTATTCGTGGGTAAATGGGGTTTATCTCTTCTTAACGACCCTAATTGGGTGTAAATGAGGTATAACAGGTCCTAGTGGTCCGTAATGACTCGTTATTGTATAATTTTGGTCTTCGTGGGTATAAGGGATTTGTGTCTCGTTAACGAGTCTAATTGCTCACAAAGGGAGTAACTAGGTCATAATGAGTCTAACTAGAATTTTTTTGGTGCAATTGAGGTACAATGGGTCTTAGTGGTCCGTAATGGCTCGTTATTGCGCCATTTTGGTCTTCGTGGGTATAAGGGTTTGTCTTCTTAACGACTCTAATTGACCATAATGAGTCTTATTTGACCTTATTGGGTATAATTGAGGTATAACGGGTCTTAGTTGTCGATAATGGCTCGTTATTGGTTAATTTTGGTCTTCAAGGGTATAAGGGGTTTGTGTCTTCTTAACAACCCTAATTGATCATAATGGGAGTAAATGGGTCATAATGAGTCTGATTAGACCTTATTGAGTGTAATTGAGGTATAACGGGTCTTAGTTGTCGATAATGGCTCGTTGTTGGGTAATTTTGGTCTTCGTGGGTATAAGGGGTTTGTGTTTTCTTAACGACCCTAACTGGTCATAATGGGATTATGTGGGTCATAATGAGTCTGATTAGACGTTATTGTGTGTAATTGAGGTATAACGGGTCTTAGTGGTCCGTAATGGCTCGTTATTGGGTAACCTTGGTCTTCGTGGGTATAGGGTGTTTAAGTCTCCTTATCGAGTCTAATTGGTCATAATGGGAGTAAATGGGTCAGAATGAGTCTGATTTGACCTTATTAGGTGTAATTAGGCTCGTTGTTGGGTAATCTTGGTCTTCGTGTGTATAAGAGATTTCTTTCTCCTTAAACGAGCCTAATTGGTCATAATGTGAGCAAATGAGTCATAATGAGTCTGATTAGAACTTATTTGGTGCAATTGAGGTATAATAGGTCTTAGTGGTACGTAATGGCTCGTTATTGGGTAAATTTGGTCTTCGCGGTTATAAGGGGTTTGTGTCTTCTTAACGACTCTAATTGGTCATAATGAGTCTGATTAGACCTTATTGGTTGTAATTGAGGTATAACGGGTCTTAGTTGTCGGTAATGGCTCGTTATTGGTTAATTTTGGTGTTCGTGGGTATAAGGGGTTTGTGTCTTCTTAACGAACGTAATTGGTTATAATGGGAGTAAATGGGTCATCATGAGTCTGATTAGATCTTATTCAGAGTAATTGAGGTATAAGGGTTCTTAGTGGTCCGTAATGGCTCGTTCTTGGGTAATCTGGGCATTAGTGGGTATAAGGGGTTTGTGTCTCTTTAACGAATCTAATTGGTCACAAGGGAGTAACTGGTTCATAACGAGTTTGATTAGACCTAATTGGGTGTAAATGAGGTATAATGGGTCTTAGTGGTCCATAATGGCTCGTTATTGCATCATTTTGGGTATCGTGGCTATAAGGGGTTTGTGTCTCCTTAACGAGTCTAGTTGGTCATAAATGGAGTAAATGGGTCGTAACGAGTTTGATTAGTCCTTATTGGGTGTAAATGAGGTATAACAGGTCTTAGTGATCCGTAATGGCTCGTTATTGTGTAATTTTGGTCTTCGTCTGTATAAGGGGTTTGTGTCTTCATAACGGCCCTAATTGGTCTTAATGGGAGTAAATGGGTCATAATGAGTCTGATTCGACCTTATTGTGTGTAATTGAGGTATAACGAGTCTTAGTGGTCCGTAATGGCTCGTTATAGCATCATTTTGGTTTTCGTGGGTATAAGGGGTTTGTGTCTTCTAAACGACCCTAATTGGTCATAATGGGAGTAAATGGGTCATAATGAGTCTGATTAGACCTTATTGTGTGTAATTGAGGTATAACGGGTCTTAGTGGTCCGTAATGGCTCGTTATTGTCTCATTTGTTCTTCGTGGGTACCAGGGGTTTGTGTCTTCTAAATGTCCGTAATTGGTCATAATGGGAGTAAATGGGTCATAATGAGTCTAATTAGACCTTATTGTGTGTAATTGAGGTATTAGGGGTCTTAGTGGTCCGTAATAGCTCGTTATTGGGTAACCTTGGTCTTCGTGGGTATAAGCGGTATGTGTCTCTTTAACGACTTTAATTGGTCATAATGAGTCTGATTAGACTTTATTGGATGTAATTGGGGTATAACGGGTCTTAGTTGTCGGTAATGGCTCGTTATTTGGTAATTTTGGTCTTCATGGGTATAAAGGGTTTATGTCTTCTTAACGAATCTAAATGGTCATAATGGGAGTAAGTGGGTCATAATGAGTATGATTAGACCTTATTAGGTGTAATTGAGGTATAACGGGTCTTAGTGGTCTGTAATGGCTCGTTATTGGGTAACCTTGATCATCGTGGGTATAAGGGGTTTGTGTCTCCTTAACGAGTCTAATTGGTCACAAAGGGAGTAACTTGGTCATAACGAGTTTGATTAGACCTTATTGGGTGTAATTGAGGTATAACGGGTCTTAGTTGTCTGTAATGGCTCGTTATTGCGTCATTTTAGTTTTCGTGGGTATAAGGGTTTTGTGTCTCCTTAACGAGAGTAATTGGTCATAAAGGGAGTAAGTAGGTAATAACGAGTTTGATTAGACCTTATTTGGTGTAAATGAGGTATAACAGGTCTTTGTGGTCCGTAGTGGCTCGTTATTGGTTAATTTTGGTCTTCGTGGGTATAATGGGTATGTATCTCCTTAATGAGTCTAAATGGTCATAAATGGAGTAAGTAGGTCATAACGAATGTGATTAGACCATATTGGGTGTAATTGAGGTATAAGGGGTCTTAGTGGTCCGTAATGGCTCGTTTTTTTTTTTTTTTTTTTTTTTGAAGGAAAACCCGGCAAATATATTAAAACAAAGAAACAAAAAAAGTTATATCAAGCATCCAACAAAAGACCCAAGCAAGGGACAAAAAGCACCAAGCCATAAAAAAAGCCAAAACAAGCAACTACCAACTCTAAACAGAAGCCAAAAAAACACCACCACCCAACCAGAGGAGCAAAACAACCAATCCAAAGAAAGATCACGTCGGGCCATGAATCTGATTCCTAGTCCGCCGAGTATTCCAAGCAAGCCGCATAGTGACAATGTTCCTTATATCTTGAACAATTTGGTCCACTGAGATTGCCGCATTTCTGAAAAGTTTATTGTTCCGCTCCCTCCAAATGTAGTACACACTAGCAGCAACAAAAAGTTTTGAGGCAAGCGGTTTCCTCGCGTACGAATCATCCGAGAGCAATTCCACTATATCGTCCCATCCATCCGGCCATTCCTCTAGATTGGCAAAAAATTTTATGCGTTGCCATACATCATGCGCAAACACACATTGAAAGAAAAGATGCCGGTGAGAGTCCTGCTCAACTTCGCACAACGGGCAAACTAAACCTTCATCTTCCGAAACCCAAATGCTCATACGATCTTGAGTAGGGAGTCTACGGTGACAAGCAATCCAAAGACAGAAGGCATGTCTCGCAATGTTACCGGGAAACCAAACCCATTTATGCCAAGAGCATACGGTATGTATGCCTCCAATAGAAGTGGATGCGACTTTAACCGAAAAGTCCACTAAGTTACCATTAACATCCGACCAACAAATTTGGTCACGTCGATCACTATCAATGATCGGCCACTCCATCATACCAAGATGCGGGTACCTTTGAATCCAAGCATTCGGCCAAACACTCCCAAGCCGATCAACCAAATCTTTTAACGAAGTGCGCATAGAAAATCCCTCCCCATGTATGAACCGATACGTTATGGACGTAGATAATGGGTTATTAGTCCCCCAACGATCTTCCCATGCATTAATCTCTTCACCATTACCAACCCGGAAAATAAAGAATCTTCTAATGTGAGGTCGAAGGTCTAGAATTTTGCAAAGAACCGACGACCACCGGGTAGACTTCCGAACGATCCAAAATTGGGCGTCCCCGATGCAATAACGATACACCCAATTAACCCAGATTGTATTCTTCCGAGTCACAAGGTTCCACACATGTCTAGACAAGAGGGCACGGTTCCATAAGGCTAGCCGCTTAAGACCAAGACCACCCCCTTCCAACGGTTTACAAACTTGATCCCAAGCCACTTTGCATCTCCCTCTCGAATTCTCCCCTTGGGCCCATAAAAAATCCCGGAAAACCGATTCAATTTTATGGATCACCCTCGTGGGGATAGTGAAGATCGACATCCAATAAGTTTGTAGCGAACCCAACACAGATTTTATGAGTTGTAATCTTCCTCCAAAAGACAAGTGTTTTGTTTTCCAATTGTTCACCCGCGCCATCACCTTAGTCACGAGGGCATCATAATCCCTAGCTTTAAGCTTGATTGGGGACAACGGAACTCCAAGGTATCGGATTGGGAAGATACCATTCCGGAATGGTAAGCACTCCCGGATAGCATTTCTAATGGGATCCGAGACGTTTCCAAAGAAGACTTCGCTTTTTTCAAGACTAGGCGAAAGGCCAGATTTAGTTTGAAACAATTGGAGAGCCTTCTTAAGCACCAACACCGAATCCACATCACCCTGTGTAAAAACAAATAAATCATCTGCAAAGCAAAGATGGGTGAGTTGAAACTCACTACAATCCTTATGATAACCAAAGGAAGCCGCCTCTTCAATGCAACGTTTAAAAATGAGAGAGAATCCTTCCATAGCAATGGTAAAGAGATAAGGCGAAAGGGGATCTCTTTGACGAAGGCCCCGACCACCTTTAAAAAATCCCTTTGTCTCTCCATTCACTGCTAGCGAGAAGGAAGCTGACGAGACCATCTCTTTGATCCATTTAACAATAGCCAAATGAAACCCCATACCCTCCAGCATACCAAACAAGTATTGCCAATCCACCGTGTCATACGCCTTCCGGATGTCAATCTTGAATGCACACCGGGCCGGGCCCTCGCTACGTTGATAACCTCTAACCAGCTCGTGCGCCATTAGAATGTTGTCCGCAATATTACGGCCCGGAATAAAAGCCGACTGGAATGGGCTCACCAATCCATCCAACAACCCTTTCATCCTCTCCACAATAATCTTGCTAATAGCTTTGTACAAAACCGTGCAACAAGATATAGGTCGGAAGTCCGACACACGCGATGCATTAGGGACCTTAGGAATTAAACAGAGAAGAGTATGGTTCAATTCCTTTGCCAATTTTCCGGTGTAGAAAAAGTTGTGAATAGCACGCGTAACCTCTGGTCCAACAATATTCCACGCTCCTTTATAAAACCTCGCCGAGTACCCATCCGAGCCCGGGGCCTTATCATTTCCAATGCTAAAAATGGCCAACTTGATCTCCATATCCGTGATTGGGACAACCATTGAGAGCGATTCAGCAAGGGAAAGGGTCTTACGGAAAGCCAAGTCTTGCGTCAAAGGATTCACACTTCGATCCCGATTTCCCAGAAACGACTGAAAGTGGGATAGAAGAGTATCTACAGCATCATCACCGTAGTGATAAACACCATTCGAATCACATACTTCCTGAACCCGTTGTGAATGCCTTTTCTCTTTCATAACACTATGGAAGAATTTAGTATTAGCATCCCCCTCATTAAGCCACCTAATCTTTGCACGTTGGCGGTAATGGCTCGTTATTGGGTAATATGGGTATTCGTGGGTAAATGGGGTTTATCTCTTCTTAACGACCCTAATTGGGTGTAAATGAGGTATAACAGGTCCTAGTGGTCCGTAATGACTCGTTATTGTATAATTTTGGTCTTCGTGGGTATAAGGGATTTGTGTCTCGTTAACGAGTCTAATTGCTCACAAAGGGAGTAACTAGGTCATAATGAGTCTAACTAGAATTTTTTTGCAATTGAGGTACAATGGGTCTTAGTGGTCCGTAATGGCTCGTTATTGCGCCATTTTGGTCTTCGTGGGTATAAGGGTTTGTCTTCTTAACGACTCTAATTGACCATAATGAGTCTTATTTGACCTTATTGGGTATAATTGAGGTATAACGGGTCTTAGTTGTCGATAATGGCTCGTTATTGGTTAATTTTGGTCTTCAAGGGTATAAGGGGTTTGTGTCTTCTTAACAACCCTAATTGATCATAATGGGAGTAAATGGGTCATAATGAGTCTGATTTGACCTTATTAGGTGTAATTAGGCTCGTTGTTGGGTAATCTTGGTCTTCGTGTGTATAAGAGATTTCTTTCTCCTTAAACGAGCCTAATTGGTCATAATGTGAGCAAATGAGTCATAATCAGTCTGATTAGAACTTATTTGGTGCAATTGAGGTATAATAGGTCTTAGTGGTACGTAATGGCTCGTTATTGGGTAAATTTGGTCTTCGCGGTTATAAGGGGTTTGTGTCTTCTTAACGACCCTAATTGGTCATAATGGGAGTAAATGGGTCATAATGAGTATGATTAGACCTTATTGTGTGTAATTGAGGTATAACGGGTCTTAGTGGTCCGTAATGGCTCGTTATTGTGTCATTTGTTCTTCGTGGGTACCAGGGGTTTGTGTCTTCTAAATGTCCGTAATTGGTCATAATGGGAGTAAATGGGTCATAATTAGTCTAATTAGACCTTATTGTGTGTAATTGAGGTATTAGGGGTCTTAGTGGTCCGTAATAGCTCGTTATTGGGTAACCTTGGTCTTCGTGGGTATAAGCGGTATGTGTCTCTTTAACGACTTTAATTGGTCATAATGAGTCTGATTAGACCTTATTGGATGTAATTGGGGTATAACGGGTCTTAGTTGTCGGTAATGGCTCGTTATTTGGTAATTTTGGTCTTCATGGGGTATAAAGGGTTTATGTCTTCTTAACGAATCTAAATGGTCATAATGGGAGTAAGTGGGTCATAATGAGTATGATTAGACCTTATTAGGTGTAATTGAGGTATAACGGGTCTTAGTGGTCTGTAATGGCTCGTTATTGGGTAACCTTGATCATCATGGGGATAAGGGGTTTGTGTCTCCTTAACGAGTCTAATTGGTCACAAAGGGAGTAACTTGGTCACAACAAGTTTGATTAGACCTTATTGGGTGTAATTGAGGTATAACGGGTCTTAGTTGTCTGTAATGGCTCGTTATTGCGTCATTTTGGTTTTCGTGGGTATAAGGGGTTTGTGTCTCCTTAACGAGAGTAATTGGTCATAAAGGGAGTAAGTAGGTAATAACGACTTTGATTAGACCTTATTCGGTGTAAATGAGGTATAACAGGTCTTTGTGGTCCGTAGTGGCTCCTTATTGGTTAATTTTGGTCTTCGTGGGTATAATGGGTATGTGTCTCCTTAATGAGTCTAAATGGTCATAAATGGAGTAAGTAGGTCATAACGAATGTGATTAGACCTTATTGGGTGTAATTGAGGTATAAGGGGTCTTAGTGGTCCGTAATGGCTCGTTATTGGGTAATATGGGTATTCGTTGGTAAATGGGGTTTATCTCTTCTTAACGACCCTGATTGGGTGTAAATGAGGTATAACAGGTCCTAGTGGTCCGTAATGACTCGTTATTGTATAATTTTGGTCTTCGTGGGTATAAGGGATTTGTGTCTCGTTAACGAGTCTAATTGCTCACAAAGGGAGTAACTAGGTCATAATGAGTCTAACTAGAATTTTTTTGGTGCAATTGAGGTACAATGGGTCTTAGTGGTCCGTAATGGCTCGTTATTGCGCCATTTTGGTCTTCGTGGGTATAAGGGTTTGTCTTCTTAACGACTCTAATTGACCATAATGAGTCTTATTTGACCTTATTGGGTATAATTGAGGTATAACGGGTCTCAGTTGTCGATAATGGCTCGTTATTGGTTAATTTTGGTCTTCAAGGGTATAAGGGGTTTGTGTCTTCTTAACAACCCTAATTGATCATAATGGGAGTAAATGGGTCATAATGAGTCTGATTAGACCTTATTGAGTGTAATTGAGGTATAACGGGTCTTAGTTGTCGATAATGGCTCGTTGTTGGGTAATTTTGGTCTTCGTGGGTATAAGGGGTTTGTGTTTTCTTAACGACCCTAACTGGTCATAATGGGATTATGTGGGTCATAATGAGTCTGATTAGACGTTATTGTGTGTAATTGAGGTATAACGGGTCTTAGTGGTCCGTAATGGCTCGTTATTGGGTAACCTTGGTCTTCGTGGGTATAGGGTGTTTAAGTCTCCTTATCGAGTCTAATTGGTCATAATGGGAGTAAATGGGTCAGAATGAGTCTGATTTGACCTTATTAGGTGTAATTAGGCTCGTTGTTGGGTAATCTTGGTCTTCGTGTGTATAAGAGATTTCTTTCTCCTTAAACGAGCCTAATTGGTCATAATGTGAGCAAATGAGTCATAATGAGTCTGATTAGAACTTATTTGGTGCAATTGAGGTATAATAGGTCTTAGTGGTACGTAATGGCTCGTTATTGGGTAAATTTGGTCTTCGCGGTTATAAGGGGTTTGTGTCTTCTTAACGACTCTAATTGGTCATAATGAGTCTGATTAGACCTTATTGGTTGTAATTGAGGTATAACGGGTCTTAGTTGTCGGTAATGGCTCGTTATTGGTTAATTTTGGTGTTCGTGGGTATAAGGGGTTTGTGTCTTCTTAACGAACGTAATTGGTTATAATGGGAGTAAATGGGTCATCATGAGTCTGATTAGGTCTTATTCGGAGTAACTGAGGTATAAGGGTTCTTAGTGGTCCGTAATGGCTCGTTCTTAGGTAATCTGGGCATTAGTGGGTATAAGGGGTTTGTGTCTCTTTAACGAGTCTAATTGGTCACAAGGGAGTAACTGGTTCATAACGAGTTTGATTAGACCTTATTGGGTGTAAATGAGGTATAATGGGTCTTAGTGGTCCATAATGGCTCGTTATTGCATCATTTTAGATATCGTGGGTATAAGGGGTTTGTGTCTCCTTAACGAGTCTAGTTGGTCATAAATGGAGTAAATGGGTCGTAACGAGTTTGATTAGTCCTTATTGGGTGTAAATGAGGTATAACAGGTCTTAGTGATCCGTAATGGCTCGTTATTGTGTAATTTTGGTCTTCGTCTGTATAAGGGGTTTGTGTCTTCATGACGGCCCTAATTGGTCATAATGGGAGTAAATGGGTCATAATGAGTCTGATTCGACCTTATTGTGTGTAATTGAGGTATAACGAGTCTTAGTGGTCCGTAATGGCTCGTTATAGCATCATTTTGGTTTTCGTGGGTATAAGGGGTTTGTGTCTTCTAAACGACCCTAATTGGTCATAATGAGTCTGATTAGACCTTATTGTGTGTAATTGAGGTATAACGGGTCTTAGTGGTCCGTAATGGCTCGTTATTGTGTCATTTGTTCTTCGTGGGTACCAGGGGTTTGTGTCTTCTAAATGTCCGTAATTGGTCATAATGGGAGTAAATGGGTCATAATGAGTCTAATTAGACCTTATTGTGTGTAATTGAGGTATTTAGGGGTCTTAGTGGTCCGTAATAGCTCGTTATTGGGTAACCTTGGTCTTCGTGGGTATAAGCGGTATGTGTCTCTTTAACGACTTTAATTGGTCATAATGAGTCTGATTAGACCTTATTGGATGTAATTGGGGTATAACGGGTCTTAGTTGTCGGTAATGGCTCGTTATTTGGTAATTTTGGTCTTCATGGGTATAAAGGGTTTATGTCTTCTTAACGAATCTAAATGGTCATAATGGGAGTAAGTGGGTCATAATGAGTCTGATTAGACCTTATTTGGTGTAAATGAGGTATAACAGGTCTTTGTGGTCCGTAGTGGCTCGTTATTGGTTAATTTTGGTCTTCGTGGGTATAATGGGTATGTGTCTCCTTAATGAGTCTAAATGGTCATAAATGGAGTAAGTAGGTCATAACGAATGTGATTAGACCATATTGGGTGTAATTGAGGTATAACGGGTCTTAGTGGTCTGTAATGGCTCGTTATTGGGTAACCTTGATCATCACATGGGGATAAGGGGTTTGTGTCTCCTTAACGAGTCTAATTGCTCACAAAGGGAGTAACTAGGTCATAATGAGTCTAACTAGAATTTTTATGGTGCAATTGAGGTACAATGGGTCTTAGTGGTCCGTAATGGCTCGTTATTGCGCCATTTTGGTCTTCGTGGGTATAAGGGGTTTGTCTTCTTAACGACTCTAATTGATCATAATGAGTCTTATTTGACCTTATTGGGTATAATTGAGGTATAACGGGTCTTAGTTGTCGATAATGGCTCGTTATTGGTTAATTTTGGTCTTCAAGGGTATAAGGGGTTTGTGTCTTCTTAACAACCCTAATTGATCATAATGGGAGTAAATGGGTCATAATGAGTCTGATTAGACCTTATTGAGTGTAATTGAGGTATAACGGGTCTTAGTTGTCGATAATGGCTCGTTGTTGGGTAATTTTGGTCTTCGTGGGTATAAGGGGTTTGTGTTTTCTTAACGACCCTAACTGGTCATAATGGGAGTATGTGGGTCATAATGAGTCTGATTAGACGTTATTGTGTGTAATTGAGGTATAACGGGTCTTAGTGGTCCGTAATGGCTCGTTATTGGGTAACCTTGGTCTTCGTGGGTATAGGGTGTTTAAGTCTCCTTATCGAGTCTAATTGGTCATAATGGGAGTAAATGGGTCAGAATGAGTCTGATTTGAACTTATTAGGTGTAATTAGGCTCGTTGTTGGGTAATCTTGGTCTTCGTGTGTATAAGAGATTTCTTTCTCCGTAAACGAGCCTAATTGGTCATAATGTGAGCAAATGAGTCATAATGAGTCTGATTAGAACTTATTTGGTGCAATTGAGGTATAATAGGTCTTAGTGGTACGTAATGGCTCGTTATTGGGTGAATTTGGTCTTCGCGGTTATAAGGGGTTTGTGTCTTCTTAACGACTCTAATTGGTCATAATGAGTCTGATTAGACCTTATTGGTTGTAATTGAGGTATAACGGGTCTTAGTTGTCGGTAATGGCTCGTTATTGGTTAATTTTGGTTTTCATGGGTATAAGGCTTTTGTGTCTTCTTAACGAACGTAATTGGTTATAATGGGAGTAAATGGGTCATCATGAGTCTGATTAGATCTTATTCGGAGTAATTGAGGTATAAGGGATCTTAGTGGTCCGTAATGGCTCGTTCTTGGGTAATCTGGGCATTAGTGGGTATAAGGGGTTTGTGTCTCTTTAACGAGTCTAATTGGTCACAAGGGAGTAACTGGTTCATAACGAGTTTGATTAGACCTTATTGGGTGTAAATGAGGTATAATGGGTCTTAGTGGTCCATAATGGCTCGTTATTGCATCATTTTGGGTATCGTGGGTATAAGGGGTTTGTGTTTCCTTAACGAGTCTAGTTGGTCATAAATGGAGTAAATGGGTCGTAACGAGTTTGATTAGTCCTTATTGGGTGTAAATGAGGTATAACAGGTCTTAGTGATCCGTAATGGCTCGTTATTGTGTAATTTTGGTCTTCGTCTGTATAAGGGGTTTGTGTCTTCTTAACGACCCTAATTGGTCATAATGGGAGTAAATGGGTCATAATGAGTCTGATTAGACCTTATTGTGTGTAATTGAGGTAAAACGGGTCTTAGTGGTCCGTAATGGCTCGTTATTGTGTCATTTGTTCTTCTTGGGTACCAGGGTTTTGTGTCTTCTAAATGTCCGTAATTGGTCATAATGGGAGTAAATGGGTCATAATGAGTCTAATTAGACCTTATTGTGTGTAATTGAGGTATAAGGGGTCTTAGTGGTCCGTAATGGCCCGTTATTGGGTAACCTTGGTCTTCGTGGGTATAAGCGGTATGTGTCACTTTAACGACTTTAATTGGTCATAATGAGTCTGATTAGACCTTATTGGATGTAATTGGGGTATAACGGGTCTTAGTTGTCGGTAATGGCTCGTTATTTGGTAATTTTGGTCTTCATGGGTATAAAGGGTATATGTCTTCTTAACGAATCTAAATGGTCAAAATAGGAGTAAGTGGGTCATAATGAGTATGATTAGACCTTATTAGGTGTAATTGAGGTATAACGGGTCTTAGTGGACTGTAATGGCTCGTTATTGGGTAACCTTGATCATCGTGGGTATAAGGGGTTTGTGTCTCCTTAACGAGTCTAATTGGTCACAAAGGGAGTAACTTGGTCATAACGAGTTTGATTAGACCTTATTGGGTGTAATTGAGGTATAACGGGTCTTAGTTGTCTGTAATGGCTCGTTATTGCGTCATTTTGGTTTTCGTGGGTATAAGGGGTTTGTGTCTCCTTAACGAGAGTAATTGGTCATAAAGGGAGTAAGTAGGTAATAACGAGTTTGATTAGACCTTATTTGGTGTAAATGAGGTATAACAGGTCTTTGTGGTCCGTAGTGGCTCCTTATTGGTTAATTTTGGTCTTCGTGGGTATAATGGGTATGTGTCTCCTTAATGAGTCTAAATGGTCATAAATGGAGTAAGTAGGTCATAACGAATGTGATTAGACCTTATTGGGTGTAATTGAGGTATAAGGGGTCTTAGTGGTCCGTAATGGCTCGTTATTGGGTAATATGGGTATTCGTTGGTAAATGGGGTTTATCTCTTCTTAACGACCCTGATTGGGTGTAAATGAGGTATAACAGGTCCTAGTGGTCCGTAATGACTCGTTATTGTATAATTTTGGTCTTCGTGGGTATAAGGGATTTGTGTCTCGTTAACGAGTCTAATTGCTCACAAAGGGAGTAACTAGGTCATAATGAGTCTAACTAGAATTTTTTTGGTGCAATTGAGGTACAATGGGTCTTAGTGGTCCGTAATGGCTCGTTATTGCGCCATTTTGGTCTTCGTGGGTATAAGGGTTTGTCTTCTTAACGACTCTAATTGACCATAATGAGTCTTATTTGACCTTATTGGGTATAATTGAGGTATAACGGGTCTCAGTTGTCGATAATGGCTCGTTATTGGTTAATTTTGGTCTTCAAGGGTATAAGGGGTTTGTGTCTTCTTAACAACCCTAATTGATCATAATGGGAGTAAATGGGTCATAATGAGTCTGATTAGACCTTATTGAGTGTAATTGAGGTATAACGGGTCTTAGTTGTCGATAATGGCTCGTTGTTGGGTAATTTTGGTCTTCGTGGGTATAAGGGGTTTGTGTTTTCTTAACGACCCTAACTGGTCATAATGGGATTATGTGGGTCATAATGAGTCTGATTAGACGTTATTGTGTGTAATTGAGGTATAACGGGTCTTAGTGGTCCGTAATGGCTCGTTATTGGGTAACCTTGGTCTTCGTGGGTATAGGGTGTTTAAGTCTCCTTATCGAGTCTAATTGGTCATAATGGGAGTAAATGGGTCAGAATGAGTCTGATTTGACCTTATTAGGTGTAATTAGGCTCGTTGTTGGGTAATCTTGGTCTTCGTGTGTATAAGAGATTTCTTTCTCCTTAAACGAGCCTAATTGGTCATAATGTGAGCAAATGAGTCATAATGAGTCTGATTAGAACTTATTTGGTGCAATTGAGGTATAATAGGTCTTAGTGGTACGTAATGGCTCGTTATTGGGTAAATTTGGTCTTCGCGGTTATAAGGGGTTTGTGTCTTCTTAACGACTCTAATTGGTCATAATGAGTCTGATTAGACCTTATTGGTTGTAATTGAGGTATAACGGGTCTTAGTTGTCGGTAATGGCTCGTTATTGGTTAATTTTGGTGTTCGTGGGTATAAGGGGTTTGTGTCTTCTTAACGAACGTAATTGGTTATAATGGGAGTAAATGGGTCATCATGAGTCTGATTAGGTCTTATTCGGAGTAACTGAGGTATAAGGGTTCTTAGTGGTCCGTAATGGCTCGTTCTTAGGTAATCTGGGCATTAGTGGGTATAAGGGGTTTGTGTCTCTTTAACGAGTCTAATTGGTCACAAGGGAGTAACTGGTTCATAACGAGTTTGATTAGACCTTATTGGGTGTAAATGAGGTATAATGGGTCTTAGTGGTCCATAATGGCTCGTTATTGCATCATTTTAGATATCGTGGGTATAAGGGGTTTGTGTCTCCTTAACGAGTCTAGTTGGTCATAAATGGAGTAAATGGGTCGTAACGAGTTTGATTAGTCCTTATTGGGTGTAAATGAGGTATAACAGGTCTTAGTGATCCGTAATGGCTCGTTATTGTGTAATTTTGGTCTTCGTCTGTATAAGGGGTTTGTGTCTTCATGACGGCCCTAATTGGTCATAATGGGAGTAAATGGGTCATAATGAGTCTGATTCGACCTTATTGTGTGTAATTGAGGTATAACGAGTCTTAGTGGTCCGTAATGGCTCGTTATAGCATCATTTTGGTTTTCGTGGGTATAAGGGGTTTGTGTCTTCTAAACGACCCTAATTGGTCATAATGAGTCTGATTAGACCTTATTGTGTGTAATTGAGGTATAACGGGTCTTAGTGGTCCGTAATGGCTCGTTATTGTGTCATTTGTTCTTCGTGGGTACCAGGGGTTTGTGTCTTCTAAATGTCCGTAATTGGTCATAATGGGAGTAAATGGGTCATAATGAGTCTAATTAGACCTTATTGTGTGTAATTGAGGTATTTAGGGGTCTTAGTGGTCCGTAATAGCTCGTTATTGGGTAACCTTGGTCTTCGTGGGTATAAGCGGTATGTGTCTCTTTAACGACTTTAATTGGTCATAATGAGTCTGATTAGACCTTATTGGATGTAATTGGGGTATAACGGGTCTTAGTTGTCGGTAATGGCTCGTTATTTGGTAATTTTGGTCTTCATGGGTATAAAGGGTTTATGTCTTCTTAACGAATCTAAATGGTCATAATGGGAGTAAGTGGGTCATAATGAGTCTGATTAGACCTTATTTGGTGTAAATGAGGTATAACAGGTCTTTGTGGTCCGTAGTGGCTCGTTATTGGTTAATTTTGGTCTTCGTGGGTATAATGGGTATGTGTCTCCTTAATGAGTCTAAATGGTCATAAATGGAGTAAGTAGGTCATAACGAATGTGATTAGACCATATTGGGTGTAATTGAGGTATAACGGGTCTTAGTGGTCTGTAATGGCTCGTTATTGGGTAACCTTGATCATCATGGGGATAAGGGGTTTGTGTCTCCTTAACGAGTCTAATTGCTCACAAAGGGAGTAACTAGGTCATAATGAGTCTAACTAGAATTTTTATGGTGCAATTGAGGTACAATGGGTCTTAGTGGTCCGTAATGGCTCGTTATTGCGCCATTTTGGTCTTCGTGGGTATAAGGGGTTTGTCTTCTTAACGACTCTAATTGATCATAATGAGTCTTATTTGACCTTATTGGGTATAATTGAGGTATAACGGGTCTTAGTTGTCGATAATGGCTCGTTATTGGTTAATTTTGGTCTTCAAGGGTATAAGGGGTTTGTGTCTTCTTAACAACCCTAATTGATCATAATGGGAGTAAATGGGTCATAATGAGTCTGATTAGACCTTATTGAGTGTAATTGAGGTATAACGGGTCTTAGTTGTCGATAATGGCTCGTTGTTGGGTAATTTTGGTCTTCGTGGGTATAAGGGGTTTGTGTTTTCTTAACGACCCTAACTGGTCATAATGGGAGTATGTGGGTCATAATGAGTCTGATTAGACGTTATTGTGTGTAATTGAGGTATAACGGGTCTTAGTGGTCCGTAATGGCTCGTTATTGGGTAACCTTGGTCTTCGTGGGTATAGGGTGTTTAAGTCTCCTTATCGAGTCTAATTGGTCATAATGGGAGTAAATGGGTCAGAATGAGTCTGATTTGAACTTATTAGGTGTAATTAGGCTCGTTGTTGGGTAATCTTGGTCTTCGTGTGTATAAGAGATTTCTTTCTCCGTAAACGAGCCTAATTGGTCATAATGTGAGCAAATGAGTCATAATGAGTCTGATTAGAACTTATTTGGTGCAATTGAGGTATAATAGGTCTTAGTGGTACGTAATGGCTCGTTATTGGGTGAATTTGGTCTTCGCGGTTATAAGGGGTTTGTGTCTTCTTAACGACTCTAATTGGTCATAATGAGTCTGATTAGACCTTATTGGTTGTAATTGAGGTATAACGGGTCTTAGTTGTCGGTAATGGCTCGTTATTGGTTAATTTTGGTTTTCATGGGTATAAGGCTTTTGTGTCTTCTTAACGAACGTAATTGGTTATAATGGGAGTAAATGGGTCATCATGAGTCTGATTAGATCTTATTCGGAGTAATTGAGGTATAAGGGATCTTAGTGGTCCGTAATGGCTCGTTCTTGGGTAATCTGGGCATTAGTGGGTATAAGGGGTTTGTGTCTCTTTAACGAGTCTAATTGGTCACAAGGGAGTAACTGGTTCATAACGAGTTTGATTAGACCTTATTGGGTGTAAATGAGGTATAATGGGTCTTAGTGGTCCATAATGGCTCGTTATTGCATCATTTTGGGTATCGTGGGTATAAGGGGTTTGTGTTTCCTTAACGAGTCTAGTTGGTCATAAATGGAGTAAATGGGTCGTAACGAGTTTGATTAGTCCTTATTGGGTGTAAATGAGGTATAACAGGTCTTAGTGATCCGTAATGGCTCGTTATTGTGTAATTTTGGTCTTCGTCTGTATAAGGGGTTTGTGTCTTCTTAACGACCCTAATTGGTCATAATGGGAGTAAATGGGTCATAATGAGTCTGATTAGACCTTATTGTGTGTAATTGAGGTATAACGGGTCTTAGTGGTCCGTAATGGCTCGTTATTGTGTCATTTGTTCTTCTTGGGTACCAGGGTTTTGTGTCTTCTAAATGTCCGTAATTGGTCATAATGGGAGTAAATGGGTCATAATGAGTCTAATTAGACCTTATTGTGTGTAATTGAGGTATAAGGGGTCTTAGTGGTCCGTAATGGCCCGTTATTGGGTAACCTTGGTCTTCGTGGGTATAAGCGGTATGTGTCACTTTAACGACTTTAATTGGTCATAATGAGTCTGATTAGACCTTATTGGATGTAATTGGGGTATAACGGGTCTTAGTTGTCGGTAATGGCTCGTTATTTGGTAATTTTGGTCTTCATGGGTATAAAGGGTATATGTCTTCTTAACGAATCTAAATGGTCATAATAGGAGTAAGTGGGTCATAATGAGTATGATTAGACCTTATTAGGTGTAATTGAGGTATAATGGGTCTTAGTGGACTGTAATGGCTCGTTATTGGGTAACCTTGATCATCGTGGGTATAAGGGGTTTGTGTCTCCTTAACGAGTCTAATTGGTCACAAAGGGAGTAACTTGGTCATAACGAGTTTGATTAGACCTTATTGGGTGTAATTGAGGTATAACGGGTCTTAGTTGTCTGTAATGGCTCGTTATTGCGTCATTTTGGTTTTCGTGGGTATAAGGGGTTTGTGTCTCCTTAACGAGAGTAATTGGTCATAAAGGGAGTAAGTAGGTAATAACGAGTTTGATTAGACCTTATTTGGTGTAAATGAGGTATAACAGGTCTTTGTGGTCCGTAGTGGCTCGTTATTGGTTAATTTTGGTCTTCGTGGGTATAAGGGGTATGTGTCTCCTTAATGAGTCTAAATGGTCATAAATGGAGTAAGTAGGTCATAACGAATGTGATTACACCATATTGGGTGTAATTGAGGTATAAGGGTTCTTAGTGGTCCGTAATGGCTCGTTATTGGATAATATGGGTATTCGTGGGTAAATGGGGTTTATCTCTTCTTAACAACCCTAATTGGGTGTAAATGAGGTATGACAGGTCCTAGTGGTCCGTGATGACTCGTTATTGTATAATTTTGGTCTTCATGGGTATAAGGGATTTGTGTCTCCTTACCGAGTCTAATTGCTCACAAAGGGAGTAACTAGGTCATAATTAGTCTAACTAGAATTTTTTTGGTGCAATTGACGTACAATGGGTCTTAGTGGTCCGTAATGGCTCGTTATTGCGCCGTTTTGGTCTTTGTGGGGGTATAAGGGGTTTGTCTTCTTAACGACTCTAATTGGTCATAATGAGTCTTATTTGACCTTATTGGGTATAATTGAGATATAACGGGTCTTAGTTGTCGATAATGGCTCGTTATTGGTTAATTTTGGTCTTCAAGGGTATAAGGGGTTTGTGTCTTCTTAACAACCCTAATTGATCATAATGGGAGTAAATGGGTCATAATGAGTCTGATTAGACCTTATTGGGTGTAATTGAGGTATAACGGGTCTTAGTTGTCGATAATGGCTCGTTGTTGGGTAATTTTGGTCTTCGTGGGTATAAGGGGTTTGTGTTTTCTTAACGACCCTAACTGGTCATAATGGGAGTATGTGGGTCATAATGAGTCTGATTAGACGTTATTGTGTGTAATTGAGGTATAACGGGTCTTAGTGGTCCGTAATGGCTCGTTTTTGGGTAACCTTGGTCTTCGTGGGTATAGGGTGTTTAAGTCTCCTTATCGAGTCTAATTGGTCATAATGGGAGTAAATGGGTCAGAATGAGTCTGATTTGACCTTATTAGGTGTAATTAGGCTCGTTGTTGGGTAATCTTGGTCTTCGTGTGTATAAGAGATTTCTTTCTCCTTAAACGAGCCTAATTGGTCATAATGTGAGCAAATGAGTCATAATGAGTCTGATTAGAACTTATTTGGTGCAATTGAGGTATAATAGGTCTTAGTGGTACGTAATGGCTCGTTATTGGGTGAATTTGGTCTTCACGGTTATAAGGGGTTTGTGTCTTCTTAACGACTCTAATTGGTCATAATGAGTCTGATTAGACCTTATTGGTTGTAATTGAGGTATAACGGGTCTTAGTTGTCGGTAATGGCTCGTTATTGGTTAATTTTGGTGTTCATGGGTATAAGGGGTTTGTGTCTTCTTAACGAACGTAATTGGTTATAATGGGAGTAAATGGGTCATCATGAGTCTGATTAGATCTTATTCGGAGTAATTGAGGTATAAGGGATCTTAGTGGTCCGTAATGGCTCGTTCTTGGGTAATCTGGGTATTAGTGGGTATAAGGGGTTTGTGTCTCTTTAACGAGTCTAATTGGTCACAAGGGAGTAATTGGTTCATAACGAGTTTGCTTAGGCCTTATTGGGTGTAAATGAGGTATAATGGGTCTTAGTGGTCCATAATGGCTCGTTATTGCATCATTTTGGGTATCGTGGGTATAAGGGGTTTGTGTCTCCTTAACGAGTCTAGTTGGTCATAAATGGAGTAAATGGGTCGTAACGAGTTTGATTAGTCCTTATTGGGTGTAAATGAGGTATAACAGGTTTTAGTCATCCGTAATGGCTCGTTATTGTGTAATTTTGGTCTTCGTCTGTATAAGGGGTTTGTGTCTTCATAACGACCCTAATTGGTCATAATGGGAGTAAATGGGTCATAATGAGTCTGATTCGACCTTATTGTGTGTAATTGAGGTATAACGAGTCTTAGTGGTCCGTAATGGCTCGTTATAGCATCATTTTGGTTTTCGTGGGTATAAGGGGATTGTGTCTTCTTAACGACCCTAATTGGTCATAATGGGAGTAAATGGGTCATAATGAGTCTGATTAGACCTTATTGTGTGTAATTGAGGTATAACGGGTCTTAGTGGTCCGTAATGGCTCGTTATTGTGTCATTTGTTCTTCGTGGGTACCAGGGGTTTGTGTCTTCTAAATGTCCGTAATTGGTCATAATGGGAGTAAATGGGTCATAATGAGTCTAATTAGACCTTATTGTGTGTAATTGAGGTATAGGGGTCTTAGTGGTCCGTAATGGCTCGGTATTGGGTAACCTTGGTCTTCGTGGGTATAAGTGGTATGTGTCTCTTTAACGACTTTAATTGGTCATAAGGAGTCTGATTAGACCTTATTGGGTGTAATTGGGGTATAACGGGTCTTAGTTGTCGGTAATGGCTCGTTATTTGGTAATTTTGGTCTTCATGGGTATAAATGGTTTATGTCTTAACAAATCTAAATGGGGGTAATGGGAGTAAGTGGGTCATAATGAGTATGATTAGACCTTATTAGGTGTAATTGAGGTATAACGGGTCTTAGTGGTCTTTAATGGCTCGTTATTGGGTAACCTTGATCATCGTGGGTATAAGGGGTTTGTGTCTCCTTAACGAGTCTAGTTGGTCATAAATGGAGTAAATGGGTCGTAACGAGTTTGATTAGTCCTTATTGGGTGTAAATGAGGTATAACAGGTCTTAGAGATCCGTAATGGCTCGTTATTGTGTAATTTTGGTCTTCGTCTGTATAAGGGGTTTGTGTCTTCATAACGGCCCTAATTGGTCATAATGGGAGTAAATGGGTCATAATGAGTCTGATTCGACCTTATTGTGTGTAATTGAGGTATAACGAGTCTTAGTGGTCCGTAATGGCTCGTTATAGCATCATTTTGGTTTTCGTGGGTATAAGGGGTTTGTGTCTTCTAAACGACCCTAATTGGTCATAATGGGAGTAAATGGGTCATAATGATTCTGATTAGACCTTATTGTGTGTAATTGAGGTATAACGGGTCTTAGTGGTCCGTAATGGCTCGTTATTGTGTCATTTGTTCTTCGTGGGTACCAGGGGTTTGTGTCTTCTAAATGTCCGTAATTGGTCATAATGAGAGTAAATGGGTCATAATGAGTCTAATTAGACCTTATTGTGTGTAATTGAGGTATTAGGGGTCTTAGTGGTTCGTAGTAGCTCGTTATTGGGTAACCTTGGTCTTCGTGGGTATAAGCGGTATGTGTCTCTTTAACGACTTTAATTGGTCATAAGGAGTCTGATTAGACCTTATTGGGTGTAATTGGGGTATAACGGGTCTTAGTTGTCGGTAATGGCTCGTTATTTGGTAATTTTGGTCTTCATGGGTATAAATGGTTTATGTCTTAACAAATCTAAATGGGGGTAATGGGAGTAAGTGGGTCATAATGAGTATGATTAGACCTTATTAGGTGTAATTGAGGTATAACGGGTCTTAGTGGTCTTTAATGGCTCGTTATTGGGTAACCTTGATCATCGTGGGTATAAGGGGTTTGTGTCTCCTTAACGAGTCTAGTTGGTCATAAATGGAGTAAATGGGTCGTAACGAGTTTGATTAGTCCTTATTGGGTGTAAATGAGGTATAACAGGTCTTAGAGATCCGTAATGGCTCGTTATTGTGTAATTTTGATCTTCGTCTGTATAAGGGGTTTGTGTCTTCATAACGGCCCTAATTGGTCATAATGGGAGTAAATGGGTCATAATGAGTCTGATTCGACCTTATTGTGTGTAATTGAGGTATAACGAGTCTTAGTGGTCCGTAATGGCTCGTTATAGCATCATTTTGGTTTTCGTGGGTATAAGGGGTTTGTGTCTTCTAAACGACCCTAATTGGTCATAATGGGAGTAAATGGGTCATAATGATTCTGATTAGACCTTATTGTGTGTAATTGAGGTATAACGGGTCTTAGTGGTCCGTAATGGCTCGTTATTGTGTCATTTGTTCTTCGTGGGTACCAGGGGTTTGTGTCTTCTAAATGTTCGTAATTGGTCATAATGGGAGTAAATGGGTCATAATGAGTCTAATTAGACCTTATTGTGTGTAATTGAGGTATTAGGGGTCTTAGTGGTCCGTAGTAGCTCGTTATTGGGTAACCTTGGTCTTCGTGGGTATAAGCGGTATGTGTCTCTTTAACGACTTTAATTGGTCATAATGAGTCTGATTAGACCTTATTGGATGTAATTGGGGTATAACGGGTCTTAGTTGTCGGTAATGGCTCGTTATTTGGTAATTTTGGTCTTCATGGGTATAAAGGGTTTATGTCTTCTTCAACGAATCTAAATGGTCATAATGGGAGTAAGTGGGTCATAATGAGTCTGATTAGACCTTATTGGATGTAATTGGGGTACAACGGGTCTTAGTTGTCGGTAATGGCTCGTTATTTGGTAATTTTGGTCTTCATGGGTGTAAAGGGTTTATGTCTTCTTAACGAATCTAAATGGTCAGAATGGGAGTAAGTGGGTCATAATGAGTTTGATTAGACCTTATTAGGTGTAATTGAGGTATAACGGGTCTTAGTGGTCTGTAATGGCTCGTTATTGGGTAACCTTGATCATCGTGGGTATAAGGGGTTTGTGTCTCCTTAACGAGAGTAATTGGTCATAAAGGGAGTAAGTAGGTAATAACGAGTTTGATTAGACCTTATTTGGTGTAAATGAGGTATAACAGGTCTTTGTGGTACGTAGTGGCTCGTTATTGGTTAATTTTGGTCTTCGTGGGTATAATGGGTATGTGTCTCCTTAATGAGTCTAAATGGTCATAAATGGAGTAAGTAGGTCATAACGAATGTGATTAGACCTTATTGGGTGTAATTAAGGGGTCTTAGTGGTCCGTAATGGCTTGTTTTTTTTTTTTGAAGGAAAACCCGGCAAATATATTAAAACAAAGAAACAAAAAAAGTTATATCAAGCATCCAACAAAAGACCCAAGCAAGGGACACAAAGCACCAAGCCATAAAAAAAGCCAAAACAAGCAACTACCAACTCTAAACAGAAGCCAAAAAAACACCACCACCCAACCAGAGGCGCAAAACAACCAATCCAAAGAAAGATCACGTCGGGCCATGAATCTGATTCCTAGTCCGCCGAGTATTCCAAGCAAGCCGCATAGTGACAATGTTCCTTATATCTTGAACAATTTGGTCGACTGAGATTGCCGCATTTCTGAAAAGTCTATTGTTCCGCTCCCTCCAAATGTAGTACACACTAGCAGCAACAAAAAGTTTTGAGGCAAGCGGTTTCCTCGCGTACGAATCATCCGAGAGCAATTCCACTATATCGTCCCATCCATCCGGCCATTCCTCTAGATTGGCAAAAAAATTTATGCGTTGCCATACATCATGCGCAAACACACATTGAAAGAAAAGATGCGGTGAGAGTCCTGGTCAACTTCGCACAACGGGCAAACTAATCCTTCATCTTCCGAGACCCAAATGCTCATACGATCTTGAGTAGGGAGTCTACGGTGACAAGCAATCCAAAGACAGAAGGCATGTCTCGCAATGTTACCGGGAAACCAAACCCATTTATGCCAAGAGCATACGGTATGTATGCCTCCAATAGAAGTGGATGCGACTTTAACCGAAAAGTCCACTAAGTTACCATTAACATCTGACCAACAAATTTGGTCACGTCGGTCACTATCAATGATCGGCCACTCCATCATACCAAGATGCGGGTACCTTTGAATCCAAGCATTCGGCCAAACACTCCCAAGCCGATCAACCAAATCTTTTAACGAAGTGCGCATAGAAAATCCCTCCCCATGTATGAACCGATACGTTATGGACGTAGATAACGGGTTATTAGTCCCCCAACGATCTTCCCATGCATTAATCTCTTCACCATTACCAACCCGGAAAATAAAGAATCTTCTAATGTGAGGTCGAAGGTCTAGAATTTTGCAAAGAACCGACGACCACCGGGTAGACTTCCGAACGATCCAAAATTGGGCGTCCCCGATGCAATAATGATACACCCAATTAACCCAGATTGTATTCTTTCGAGTCACAAGGTTCCACATATGTCTAGACAAGAGGGCACGGTTCCATAAGGCTAGCCGCTTAAGACCAAGACCACCCCCTTCCAACGGTTTACAAACTTGATCCCAAGCCACTTTGCATCTCCCTCTCAAATTCTCCCCTTGGGCCCATAAAAAATCCCGGAAAACCGATTCAATTTTATGGATCACCCTCGTGGGGATAGTGAAGATCGACATCCAATAAGTTTGTAGCGAACCCAACACAGATTTTATGAGTTGTAATCTTCCTCCAAAAGACAAGTGTTTTGTTTTCCAATTGTTCACCCGCGCCATCACCTTAGTCACGAGGGCATCATAATCCCTAGCTTTAAGCTTGATTGGGGACAACGGAACTCCAAGGTATCGGATTGGGAAGATACCATTCCGGAATGGTAAGCACTCCCGGATAGCATTTCTAATGGGATCCGAGACGTTTCCAAAGAAGACTTCGCTTTTTTCAAGACTAGGCGAAAGGCCAGATTTAGTTTGAAACAATTGGAGAGCCTTCTTAAGCACCAACACCGAATCCACATCACCCTGTGTAAAAACAAATAAATCATCTGCAAAGCAAAGATGGGTGAGTTGAAACTCACTACAATCCTTATGATAACCAAAGGAAGCCGCCTCTTCAATGCAACGTTTAAAATTGAGAGAGAATCCTTCCATAGCAATGGTAAAGAGATAAGGCGAAAGGGGATCTCCTTGACGAAGGCCCCGACCACCTTTAAAAAATCCCTTTGTCTCTCCATTCACTGCTAGCGAGAAGGAAGCTGACGAGACCATCTCTTTGATCCATTTAACAATAGCCAAATGAAACCCCATACCCTCCAGCATACCAAACAAGTATTGCCAATCCACCGTGTCATACGCCTTCCGGATGTCAATCTTGAAGGCACACCGGGCCGGGCCCTCGCTACGTTGATAACCTCTAACCAGCTCGTGCGCCATTAGAATGTTGTCCGCAATATTACGGCCCGGAATAAAAGCCGACTGGAATGGGCTCACCAATCCATCCAACAACCCTTTCATCCTCTCCACAATAATCTTGCTAATAGCTTTGTACAAAACCGTGCAACAAGATATAGGTCAGAAGTCCGACACACGCGATGCATTAGGGACCTTAGGAATTAAACAGAGAAGAGTATGGTTCAATTCCTTTGCCAATTTTCCCGTGTAGAAAAAGTTGTGAATAGCACGCGTAACCTCTGGTCCAACAATATTCCACGCTCCTTTATAAAACCTCGCCGAGTACCCATCCGAGCCCGGGGCCTTATCATTTCCAATGCTAAAAATGGCCAACTTGATCTCCATATCCGTGATTGGGACAACCATTGAGAGCGATTCAGCAAGGGAAAGGGTCTTACGGAAAGCCAAGTCTTGCGTCAAAGGATTCACACTTCGATCCCGATTTCCCAGAAACGACTGAAAGTGGGATAGAAGAGTATCTACAGCATCATCACCGTAGTGATAAACACCATTCGAATCACATACTTCCTGAACCCGTTGGGAATGCCTTTTCTCTTTCATAACACTATGAAAGAATTTAGTATTAGCATCCCCCTCATTAAGCCACCTAATCTTTGCACGTTGGCGGGCCGAGCTTTCTTCATCATTACACGCCTGTTGGTAAGCTAATCTCCAAACCGACAAAGTCCTCTTGCAACAACCTGTTGTGCGGATCCCCATCACTCGCCAATTGGGCCTTTTCGAGATCATCTTTACAAAGTCTAGACCGAGCCAAGAGACTACCATACGTAGCTCTCAACTTCCGCAAACACCCTTTCAAACCTTTAAGCTTAGTCAAAACTTGATACATGAAAGAGCCCTGGACCGACATGGGTATTCGTGGGTAAATGGGGTTTATCTCTTCTTAACAACCCTAATTGGGTGTAAATGAGGTATAACAGGTCCTAGTGGTCCGTAATGACTCGTTATTGTATAATTTTGGTCTTCGTGGGTATAAGGGATTTGTGTCTCCTTAACGAGTCTAATTGCTCACAAAGGGAGTAACTAGGTCATAATGAGTCTAACTAGAATTTTTTTGGTGCAATTGAGGTACAATGGGTCTTAGTGGTCCGTAATGGCTCGTTATTGCGCCATTTTGGTCTTCGTGGGTATAAGGGGTTTGTCTTCTTAACGACTCTAATTGGTCATAATGAGTCTTATTTGACCTTATTGGGTATAATTGAGGTATAACGGGTCTTAGTTGTCGCTAATGGCTCGTTATTGGTTAATTTTGGTCTTCAAGGGTATAAGGGGTTTGTGTCTTCTTAACAACCCTAATTGATCATAATGGGAGTAAATGGGTCATAATGAGTCTGATTAGACCTTATTGAGTGTAATTGAGGTATAACGGGTCTTAGTTGTCGATAATGGCTCGTTGTTGGGTAATTTTGGTCTTCGTGGGTATAAGGGGTTTGTGTTTTCTTAACGACCCTAACTGGTCATAATGGGAGTATGTGGGTCATAATGAGTCTAATTAGACGTTATTGTGTGTAATTGAGGTATAACGGGTCTTTGTTGTCCGTAATGGCTCGTTATTGGGTAACCTTGGTCTTCATGGGTATAGGGTGTTTAAGTCTCCTTATCGAGTCTAATTGGTCATAATGGGAGTAAATGGGTCAAAATGAGTCTGATTTGACCTTATTAGGTGTAATTACGCTCGTTGTTGGGTAATCTTGGTCTTCGTGTGTATAAGAGATTTCTTTCTCCTTAAACGAGCCTAATTGGTCATAATGTGAGCAAATGAGTCATAATGAGTCTTATTAGAACTTATTTGGTGCAATTGAGGTATAATAGGTCTTAGTGGTACGTAATGGCTCGTTATTGGGTGAATTTGGTCTTCGCGGTTATAAGGGGTTTGTGTCTTCTTAACGACTCTAATTGGTCATAATGAGTCTGATTAGACCTTATCGTTATTGGTTAATTTTGCTGTTCATGGGTAAAGGGGTTTGTGTCTTCTTAACGACCGTAATTGGTTATAATGGGAGTAAATGGGTCATCATGAGTCTGATTAGATCTTATTCGGAGTAATTGAGGTATAAGGGTTCTTAGTGGTCCGTAATGGCTCGTTCTTGGGTAATCTGGGCATTAGTGGGTATAAGGGGTTTGTGTCTCTTTAACGAGTCTAATTGGTCACAAGGGAGTAACTGGTTCATAACGAGTTTGATTAGACCTTATTGGGTGTAAATGAGGTATAATGGGTCTTAGTGGTCCATAATGGCTCGTTATTGCATCATTTTGGGTATCGTGGGTATAAGGGGTTTCTGTCTCCTTAACGAGTCTAGTTGGTCATAAATGGAGTAAATGGGTCGTAACGAGTTTCATTAGTCCTTATTGGGTGTAAATGAGGTATAACAGGTCTTAGTGGTCTGTAATGGCTCGTTATAGCATCATTTTGGTTTTCGTGGGTATAAGGGGTTTGTGTCTTCTAAACGACCCTAATTGGTCATAATGGGAGTAAATGGGTCATAATGAGTCTGATTAGACCTTATTGTGTGTAATTGAGGTATAACGGGTCTTAGTGGTCCGTAATGGCTCGTTATTGTGTCATTTGTTCTTCGTGGGTACCAGGGGTTTGTGTCTTCTAAATGTCCGTAATTGGTCATAATGGGAGTAAATGGGTCATCTAATTAGACCTTATTGTGTGTAATTGAGGTATTAGGGGTCTTAGTGGTCCGTAATAGCTCGTTATTGGGTAACCTTGGTCTTCGTGGGTATAAGCGGTATGTGTCTCTTTAACGACTTTAATTGGTCATAATGAGTCTGACTAGACCTTATTGGGTGTAATTGGGGTATAACGGGTCTTAGTTGTCGGTAATGGCTCGTTATTTGGTAATTTTGGTCTTCATGGGTATAAAGGGTTTATGTCTTCTTAACGAATCTAAATGGTCATAATGGGAGTAAGTGGGTCATAATGAGTATGATTTGACCTTATTAGGTGTAATTGAGGTATAACGGGTCTTAGTGGTCTGTAATGGCTCGTTATTGGGTAACATTGATCATCGTGGGTATAAGGGGTTTGTGTCTCCTTAACGAGTCTAATTGGTCACAAAGGGAGTAACTTGGTCATAACGAGTTTGATTAGACCTTATTGGGTGTAATTGAGGTATAACGGGTCTTAGTTGTCTGTAATGGCTCGTTATTGCGTCATTTTGGTTTTCGTGGGTATAAGGGGTTTGTGTCTCCTTAACGAGAGTAATTGGTCATAAAGGGAGTAAGTAGGTAATAACGAGTTTGATTAGACCTTATTTGGTGTAAATGAGGTATAACAGGTCTTTGTGGTCCGTAGTGGCTCGTTATTGGTTAATTTTGGTCTTCGTGGGTATAATGGGTATGTGTCTCCTTAATGAGTCTAAATTAAATGGAGTAAGTAGGTCATAACGAATGTGATTAGACCTTATTGGGTGTAATTGAGGTATAAGGGGTCTTAGTGGTCCGTAATGGCTCGTTATTGGGTAATATGGGTATTTGTTTGTAAATGGGGTTTATCTCTTCTTAACGACCCTAATTGGGTGTAAATGAGGTATAACAGGTCCTAGTGGTCCGTAATGACTCGTTATTGTATAATTTTGGTCTTCGTGGGTATAAGGGATTTGTGTCTCCTTAACGAGTCTAATTGCTCACAAAGGGAGTAACTAGGTCATAATGAGTCTAACTAGAATTTTTTTGGTGCAATTGAGGTACAATGGGTCTTAGTGGTCCGTAATGGCTCGTTATTGCGCCATTTTGGTCTTCGTGGGTATAAGGGGTTTGTCTTCTTAACGACTCTAATTGGTCATAATGAGTCTTATTTGACCTTATTGGGTATAATTGAGGTATAACGGGTCTTAGTTGTCGATAATGGCTCGTTATTGGTTAATTTTGGTCTTCAAGGGTATAAGGGGTTTGTGTCTTCTTAACAACCCTAATTGATCATAATGGGAGTAAATGGGTCATAATGAGTCTGATTAGACCTTATTGAGTGTAATTGAGGTATAACGGGTCTTAGTTGTCGATAATGGCTCGTTGTTGGGTAATTTTGGTCTTCGTGGGTATAAGGGGTTTGTGTCTTCTTACCGAACGTAATTGGTTATAATGGGAGTAAATGGGTCATCATGAGTCTGATTAGATCTTATTCGGAGTAATTGAGGTATAAAGGTTCTTAAGTGGTCCGTAATGGCTAGTTCTTGGGTAATCTGGGCATTAGTGGGTATAAGGGGTTTGTGTCTCTTTAACGAGTCTAATTGGTCACAAGGGAGTAACTGGTTCATAACGAATTTGATTAGACCTTATTGGGTGTAAATGAGGTATAATGGGTCTTAGTGGTCCATAATGGCTCGTTATTGCATCATTTTGGGTATCGTGGGTATAAGGGGTTTGTGTCTCCTTAACGAGTCTAGTTGGTCATAAATGGAGTAAATGGGTCGTAACGAGTTTGATTAGTCCTTATTGGGTGTAAATGAGGTATAACAGGTCTTAGTGATCCGTAATGGCTCGTTATTGTGTAATTTTGGTCTTCGTCTGTATAAGGGGTTTGTGTCTTCATAACGGCCCTAATTGGTCATAATGGGAGTAAATTGGTCATAATGAGTCTGATTCGACCTTATTGTGTGTAATTGAGGTATAACGAGTCTTAGTGGTCCGTAATGGCTCGTTATTGCATCATTTTGGTTTTCGTGGGTATAAGGGGTTTGTGTCTTCTAAACGGGAATTGGTCATAATGGGAGTAAATGGGTCATAATGAGTCTGATTAGACCTTATTGTGTGTAATTGAGGTATAATGGGTCTTAGTGGTCCGTAATGGCTCGTTATTGTGTCATTTGTTCTTCGTGGGTACCAGGGGTTTGTGTCTTCTAAATGTCCGTAATTGGTCATAATGGGAGTAAGTGGGTCATAATGAGTCTGATTAGACCTTATTGTGTGTAATTGAGGTATAACGGGTCTTAGTGGTCCGTAATGGCTCGTTATTGTGTCATTTGTTCTTCGTGGGTACCAGGGGTTTGTGTCTTCTAAATGTCCGTAATTGGTCATAATGGGAGTAAATTGGTCATAATGAGTCTGATTAGACCTTATTGGATGTAATTTGGGTATAACGGGTCTTAGTTGTCGGTAATGGCTCGTTATTTGGTAATTTTGGTCTTCATGGGTATAAAGGGTTTATGTCTTCTTAACGAATCTAAATGGTCATAATGGGAGTAAGTGGGTCATAATGAGTATGATTAGACCTTATTAGGTGTAATTGACGTATAACGGGTCTTAGTGGTCTGTAATGGCTCGTTATTGCGTCATTTTGGCTTTCGTGGGTATAAGGGGTTTGTGTCTCCTTAACGAGTCTAATTGGTCACAAAGAGAGTAAGTAGGTAATAACGAGTTTGATTAGACCTTATTTGGTGTAAATGAGGTATAACAGGTCTTTGTGGTCCGTAGTGGCTCGTTATTGGTTAATTTTGGTCGTCGTGGGTATAATGGGTATGTGTCTCCTTAATGAGTCTAAATGGTTATAAATGGAGTAAGTAGGTCATAACGAATGTGATTAGACCTTATTGGGTGTAATTGAGGTATAAGGGATCTTAGTGGTCCGTAATGGCTCGTTATTGGGTAATATGGGTATTCGTGGGTAAATGGGGTTTATCTCTTCTTAACGACCCTAATTGGGTGTAAATGAGGTATAACAGGTCCTAGTGGTCCGTAATGACTCGTTATTGTATAATTTTGGTCTTCGTGGGTATAAGGGATTTGTGTCTCCTTAACGAGTCTAATTGCTCACAAAGGGAGTAACTAGGTCATAATGAGTCTAACTAGAATTTTTATGGTGCAATTGAGGTACAATGGGTCTTAGTGGTCCGTAATGGCTCGTTATTGCGCCATTTTGGTCTTCGTGGGTATAAGGGGTTTGTCTTCTTAACGACTCTAATTGATCATAATGAGTCTTATTTGACCTTATTGGGTATAATTGAGGTATAACGGGTCTTAGTTGTCGATAATGGCTCGTTATTGGTTAATTTTGGTCTTCAAGGGTATAAGGGGTTTGTGTCTTCTTAACAACCCTAATTGATCATAATGGGAGTAAATGGGTCATAATGAGTCTGATTAGACCTTATTGAGTGTAATTGAGGTATAACGGGTCTTAGTTGTCGATAATGGCTCGTTGTTGGGTAATTTTGGTCTTCGTGGGTATTAAGGGGTTTGTGTTTTCTTAACGACCCTAACTGGTCATAATGGGAGTATGTGGGTCATAATGAGTCTGATTAGACGTTATTGTGTGTAATTGAGGTATAACGGGTCTTAGTGGTCCGTAATGGCTCGTTATTGGGTAACCTTGGTCTTCGTGGGTATAGGGTGTTTAAGTCTCCTTATCGAGTCTAATTGGTCATAATGGGAGTAAATGGGTCAGAATGAGTCTGATTTGTGTAATTAGGCTCGTTGTTGGGTAATCTTGGTCTTCGTGTGTATAAGAGATTTCTTTCTCCGTAAACGAGCCTAATTGGTCATAATGTGAGCAAATAAGTCATAATGAGTCTGATTAGAACTTATTTGGTGCAATTGAGGTATAATAGGTCTTAGTGGTACGTAATGGCTCGTTATTGGGTGAATTTGGTCTTCGCGGTTATAAGGGGTTTGTGTCTTCTTAATGACTCTAATTGGTCATAATGAGTCTGATTAGACCTTATTGGTTGTAATTGAGGTATAACGGGTCTTAGTTGTCGGTAATGGCTCGTTATTGGTTAATTTTGGTGTTCATGGGTATAAGGCTTTTGTGTCTTCTTAACGAACGTAATTGGTTATAATGGGAGTAAATGGGTCATCATGAGTCTGATTAGATCTTATTCGGAGTAATTGAGGTATAAGGGATCTTAGTGGTCCGTAATGGCTCGTTCTTGGGTAATCTGGGTATTAGTGGGTGGGTATAAGGGGTTTGTGTCTCTTTAACGAGTCTAATTGGTCACAAGGGAGTAACTGGTTCATAACGAGTTTGATTAGACCTTATTGGGTGTAAATGAGGTATAATGGGTCTTAGTGGTCCATAATGGCTCGTTATTGCATCATTTTGGGTATCGTGGGTATAAGGGGTTTGTGTTTCCTTAACGAGTCTAGTTGGTCATAAATGGAGTAAATGGGTCGTAACGAGTTTGATTAGTCCTTGTTTGGTGTAAATGAGGTATAACAGGTCTTAGTGATCCGTAATGGCTCGTTATTGTGTAATTTTGGTCTTCGTCTGTATAAGGGGTTTGTGTCTTCTTAACGACCCTAATTGGTCATAATGGGAGTAAATGGGTCATAATGAGTGTGATTAGACCTTATTGTGTGTAATTGAGGTATAACGGGTCTTAGTGGTCCGTAATGGCTCGTTATTGTGTCATTTGTTCTTCTTGGGTACCAGGGTTTTGTGTCTTCTAAATGTCCGTAATTGGTCATAGTGGGAGTAAATGGGTCATAATGAGTCTAATTAGACCTTATTGTGTGTAATTGAGGTATAAGGGGTCTTAGTGGTCCGTAATGGCCCGTTATTGGGTAACCTTGGTCTTCGTGGGTGTAAGCGGTATGTGTCTCTTTAACGACTTTAATTGGTCATAATGAGTCTTATTAGACCTTATTGGATGTAATTGGGGTATAACGGGTCTTAGTTGTCGGTAATGGCTCGTTATTTGGTAATTTTGGTCTTCATGGGTATAAAGGGTATATGTCTTCTTAACGAATCTAAATGGTCATAATGGGAGTAAGTGGGTCATAATGAGTATGATTAGACCTTATTAGGTGTAATTGAGGTATAACGGGTCTTAGTGGTCTGTAATGGCTCGTTATTGGGTAACCTTGATCATCGTGGGTATAAGGGGTTTGTGTCTCCTTAACGAGTCTAATTGGTCACAAAGGGAGTAACTTGGTCATAACGAGTTTGATTAGACCTTATTGGGTGTAATTGAGGTATAACGGGTCTTAGTGTCTGTAATGGCTCGTTATTGCGTCATTTTGGTTTTCGTGGGTATAAGGGGTTTGTGTCTCCTTAACGAGAGTAATTGGTCATAAAGGGAGTAAGTAGGTAATAACGAGTTTGATTAGACCTTATTTGGTGTAAATGAGGTATAACAGGTCTTTGTGGTCCGTAGTGGCTCGTTATTGGTTAATTTTGTTCTTCGTGGGTATAAGGGGTATGTGTCTCCTTAATGAGTCTAAATGGTCATAAATGGAGTAAGTAGGTCATAACGAATGTGATTACACCATATTGGGTGTAATTGAGGTATAAGGGTTCTTAGTGGTCCGTAATGGCTCGTTATTGGCTTGCTATTCCCTTTAGTTGGGTCCCAATGAGACACAAATAGGGGAATGTCGCGGATCATCAACGGACCTTGGTCCACCACTTGAGAACATCCTCCTTCATCATTAAATCGAAAAAAAAAACACCATTCCCATTCACCATAGTATCTTTATACCCATACTTACCCCAAGCCACTTTTACTCCCCGTTCGACAATGGGGAACGGTGGGCGAGGGCCTAAGAAATAACCAAACAAAGTGGTGTGATAGGTTTTACTTACCTCTTTTGCAAGCTCAATTGGAATTGAGACCACCGAAGCTTTCTTATCATCCAAAGGGAAAAAATCCAACATACTCGACTTTGCATCACCTACTACGCCCGCATAATCCATCGGTTTCTTTCGCAAAGCCTCCCCGAAATCCAGCCTTTGGAACACAGAAATTCGGTCCACCGATGCCCCCTCTGCACCAGCTCCCATCCCATGCGGCTGCGTGGGTTCGCTGACGTCATTGACGACGTTAGCCCTAGAAGATGCATCCGACGAGAGGCTTGCGTTTGAGCTGGACTTACCGACAACTACCGTCTCTTCGATAAGTATAGCATCCATAGCATCCATGGAAACTCGGCCACACAATCCACGCCTTCCAGCAACCTAGAGTTCGCACGAAGCCGAGGTGCTGCCTCTCGCAAAGAAAGCCGCCCAGGATAACGAAGGTTCCAAGAAACTTGGAACGCTGAAACCCCAAGACAAATCCCCCCGAAAAGAGACGAAGACCTCAGAAACACGAGCTACCTCTAAGAAACGAAAGACCAGACTTGAAAGAGCCTTTAAAAAAATCGCCGAAAGATCGATCAAAAAAATAGAAAACCAGTCGATGAACAGTACCTCGTACAATGAATAGTACCTCGTATGAACAGTACCTCATATAATGAATAGTACCTCGTATGAACAGTACCTCGTACGATGAATAGTACCTCGTATGAACAGTACCTTGTACGATGAATAGTACCTCGTATGAACAGTACCTTGTACGATGAATAGTACCTTGTTCGTATGAATAGTACCCATAATGGCTCGTTATTGGGTAATATGGGTATTCGTGGGTAAATGGGGTTTATCTCTTCTTAACGACCCTAATTGGGTGTAAATGAGGTATGACAGGTCCTAGTGGTCCGTAATGACTCGTTATTGTGTAATTTTGGTCTTCGTGGGTATAAGGGGTTTGGGTCTCCTTAACGAGTCTAATTGCTCACAAAGGGTACTAGGTCATAATGAGTCTAACTAGAATTTTTTTGGTGCAATTGAGGTAAAATGGGTCTTAGAGGTCCGTAATGGCTCGTTATTGCGCCATTTTGGTCTTCGTGGGTATACCGGGTTTGTCTTCTTAACGACTCTAATTGGTCATAATGAGTCTTATTAGACCTTATTGGGTATAATTGAGGTATAACGGGTCTTAGTTGTCGATAATGGCTCGATATTGGTTAATTTTGGTCTTCTAGGGTATAAGGGGTTTGTGTCTTCTTAACAACCCTAATTGATCATAATGGGAGTAAATGGGTCATAATGAGTCTGATTAGACCTTATTGAGTGTAATTGAGGTATAACGGGTCTTAGTTGTCGATAATGGCTCGTTGTTGGGTAATTTTGGTCTTCGTGGGTATAAGGGGTTTGTGTTTTCTTAACGACCCTAACTGGTCATAATGGGATTATGTGGGTCATAATGAGTCTGATTAGACGTTATTGTGTGTAATTGAGGTATAACGGGTCTTAGTGGTCCGTAATGGCTCGTTATTGGGTAACCTTGGTCTTCGTGGGTATAGGGTGTTTAAGTCTCCTTATCGAGTCTAATTGGTCATAATGGGAGTAAATGGGTCAGAATGAGTCTGATTTGACCTTATTAGGTGTAATTAGGCTCGTTGTTGGGTAATCTTGGTCTTCGTGTGTATAAGAGATTTCTTTGTCCTTAAACGAGCCTAATTGGTCATAATGTGAGCAAATGAGTCATAATGAGTCTGATTAGAACTTATTTGGTGCAATTGAGGTATAATAGGTCTTAGTGGTACGTAATGGCTCGTTATTGGGTGAATTTGGTCTTCGCGGTTATAAGGGGTTTGTGTCTTCTTAACGACTCTAATTGGTCATAATGAGTCTGATTAGACCTTATCGTTATTGGTTAATTTTGCTGTTCATGGGTAAAGGGGTTTGTGTCTTCTTAACGACCGTAATTGGTTATAATGGGAGTAAATGGGTCATCATGAGTCTGATTAGATCTTATTCGGAGTAATTGAGGTATAAGGGTTCTTAGTGGTCCGTAATGGCTCGTTCTTGGGTAATCTGGGCATTAGTGGGTATAAGGGGTTTGTGTCTCTTTAACGAGTCTAATTGGTCACAAGGGAGTAACTGGTTCATAACGAGTTTGATTAGACCTTATTGGGTGTAAATGAGGTATAATGGGTCTTAGTGGTCCATAATGGCTCGTTATTGCATCATTTTGGGTATCGTGGGTATAAGGGGTTTCTGTCTCCTTAACGAGTCTAGTTGGTCATAAATGGAGTAAATGGGTCGTAACGAGTTTCATTAGTCCTTATTGGGTGTAAATGAGGTATAACAGGTCTTAGTGGTCTGTAATGGCTCGTTATAGCATCATTTTGGTTTTCGTGGGTATAAGGGGTTTGTGTCTTCTAAACGACCCTAATTGGTCATAATGGGAGTAAATGGGTCATAATGAGTCTGATTAGACCTTATTGTGTGTAATTGAGGTATAACGGGTCTTAGTGGTCCGTAATGGCTCGTTATTGTGTCATTTGTTCTTCGTGGGTACCAGGGGTTTGTGTCTTCTAAATGTCCGTAATTGGTCATAATGGGAGTAAATGGGTCATCTAATTAGACCTTATTGTGTGTAATTGAGGTATTAGGGGTCTTAGTGGTCCGTAATAGCTCGTTATTGGGTAACCTTGGTCTTCGTGGGTATAAGCGGTATGTGTCTCTTTAACGACTTTAATTGGTCATAATGAGTCTGACTAGACCTTATTGGGTGTAATTGGGGTATAACGGGTCTTAGTTGTCGGTAATGGCTCGTTATTTGGTAATTTTGGTCTTCATGGGTATAAAGGGTTTATGTCTTCTTAACGAATCTAAATGGTCATAATGGGAGTAAGTGGGTCATAATGAGTATGATTTGACCTTATTAGGTGTAATTGAGGTATAACGGGTCTTAGTGGTCTGTAATGGCTCGTTATTGGGTAACATTGATCATCGTGGGTATAAGGGGTTTGTGTCTCCTTAACGAGTCTAATTGGTCACAAAGGGAGTAACTTGGTCATAACGAGTTTGATTAGACCTTATTGGGTGTAATTGAGGTATAACGGGTCTTAGTTGTCTGTAATGGCTCGTTATTGCGTCATTTTGGTTTTCGTGGGTATAAGGGGTTTGTGTCTCCTTAACGAGAGTAATTGGTCATAAAGGGAGTAAGTAGGTAATAACGAGTTTGATTAGACCTTATTTGGTGTAAATGAGGTATAACAGGTCTTTGTGGTCCGTAGTGGCTCGTTATTGGTTAATTTTGGTCTTCGTGGGTATAATGGGTATGTGTCTCCTTAATGAGTCTAAATTAAATGGAGTAAGTAGGTCATAACGAATGTGATTAGACCTTATTGGGTGTAATTGAGGTATAAGGGGTCTTAGTGGTCCGTAATGGCTCGTTATTGGGTAATATGGGTATTTGTTTGTAAATGGGGTTTATCTCTTCTTAACGACCCTAATTGGGTGTAAATGAGGTATAACAGGTCCTAGTGGTCCGTAATGACTCGTTATTGTATAATTTTGGTCTTCGTGGGTATAAGGGATTTGTGTCTCCTTAACGAGTCTAATTGCTCACAAAGGGAGTAACTAGGTCATAATGAGTCTAACTAGAATTTTTTTGGTGCAATTGAGGTACAATGGGTCTTAGTGGTCCGTAATGGCTCGTTATTGCGCCATTTTGGTCTTCGTGGGTATAAGGGGTTTGTCTTCTTAACGACTCTAATTGGTCATAATGAGTCTTATTTGACCTTATTGGGTATAATTGAGGTATAACGGGTCTTAGTTGTCGATAATGGCTCGTTATTGGTTAATTTTGGTCTTCAAGGGTATAAGGGGTTTGTGTCTTCTTAACAACCCTAATTGATCATAATGGGAGTAAATGGGTCATAATGAGTCTGATTAGACCTTATTGAGTGTAATTGAGGTATAACGGGTCTTAGTTGTCGATAATGGCTCGTTGTTGGGTAATTTTGGTCTTCGTGGGTATAAGGGGTTTGTGTCTTCTTACCGAACGTAATTGGTTATAATGGGAGTAAATGGGTCATCATGAGTCTGATTAGATCTTATTCGGAGTAATTGAGGTATAAAGGTTCTTAAGTGGTCCGTAATGGCTAGTTCTTGGGTAATCTGGGCATTAGTGGGTATAAGGGGTTTGTGTCTCTTTAACGAGTCTAATTGGTCACAAGGGAGTAACTGGTTCATAACGAATTTGATTAGACCTTATTGGGTGTAAATGAGGTATAATGGGTCTTAGTGGTCCATAATGGCTCGTTATTGCATCATTTTGGGTATCGTGGGTATAAGGGGTTTGTGTCTCCTTAACGAGTCTAGTTGGTCATAAATGGAGTAAATGGGTCGTAACGAGTTTGATTAGTCCTTATTGGGTGTAAATGAGGTATAACAGGTCTTAGTGATCCGTAATGGCTCGTTATTGTGTAATTTTGGTCTTCGTCTGTATAAGGGGTTTGTGTCTTCATAACGGCCCTAATTGGTCATAATGGGAGTAAATTGGTCATAATGAGTCTGATTCGACCTTATTGTGTGTAATTGAGGTATAACGAGTCTTAGTGGTCCGTAATGGCTCGTTATTGCATCATTTTGGTTTTCGTGGGTATAAGGGGTTTGTGTCTTCTAAACGGGAATTGGTCATAATGGGAGTAAATGGGTCATAATGAGTCTGATTAGACCTTATTGTGTGTAATTGAGGTATAATGGGTCTTAGTGGTCCGTAATGGCTCGTTATTGTGTCATTTGTTCTTCGTGGGTACCAGGGGTTTGTGTCTTCTAAATGTCCGTAATTGGTCATAATGGGAGTAAGTGGGTCATAATGAGTCTGATTAGACCTTATTGTGTGTAATTGAGGTATAACGGGTCTTAGTGGTCCGTAATGGCTCGTTATTGTGTCATTTGTTCTTCGTGGGTACCAGGGGTTTGTGTCTTCTAAATGTCCGTAATTGGTCATAATGGGAGTAAATTGGTCATAATGAGTCTGATTAGACCTTATTGGATGTAATTTGGGTATAACGGGTCTTAGTTGTCGGTAATGGCTCGTTATTTGGTAATTTTGGTCTTCATGGGTATAAAGGGTTTATGTCTTCTTAACGAATCTAAATGGTCATAATGGGAGTAAGTGGGTCATAATGAGTATGATTAGACCTTATTAGGTGTAATTGACGTATAACGGGTCTTAGTGGTCTGTAATGGCTCGTTATTGCGTCATTTTGGCTTTCGTGGGTATAAGGGGTTTGTGTCTCCTTAACGAGTCTAATTGGTCACAAAGAGAGTAAGTAGGTAATAACGAGTTTGATTAGACCTTATTTGGTGTAAATGAGGTATAACAGGTCTTTGTGGTCCGTAGTGGCTCGTTATTGGTTAATTTTGGTCGTCGTGGGTATAATGGGTATGTGTCTCCTTAATGAGTCTAAATGGTTATAAATGGAGTAAGTAGGTCATAACGAATGTGATTAGACCTTATTGGGTGTAATTGAGGTATAAGGGATCTTAGTGGTCCGTAATGGCTCGTTATTGGGTAATATGGGTATTCGTGGGTAAATGGGGTTTATCTCTTCTTAACGACCCTAATTGGGTGTAAATGAGGTATAACAGGTCCTAGTGGTCCGTAATGACTCGTTATTGTATAATTTTGGTCTTCGTGGGTATAAGGGATTTGTGTCTCCTTAACGAGTCTAATTGCTCACAAAGGGAGTAACTAGGTCATAATGAGTCTAACTAGAATTTTTATGGTGCAATTGAGGTACAATGGGTCTTAGTGGTCCGTAATGGCTCGTTATTGCGCCATTTTGGTCTTCGTGGGTATAAGGGGTTTGTCTTCTTAACGACTCTAATTGATCATAATGAGTCTTATTTGACCTTATTGGGTATAATTGAGGTATAACGGGTCTTAGTTGTCGATAATGGCTCGTTATTGGTTAATTTTGGTCTTCAAGGGTATAAGGGGTTTGTGTCTTCTTAACAACCCTAATTGATCATAATGGGAGTAAATGGGTCATAATGAGTCTGATTAGACCTTATTGAGTGTAATTGAGGTATAACGGGTCTTAGTTGTCGATAATGGCTCGTTGTTGGGTAATTTTGGTCTTCGTGGGTATTAAGGGGTTTGTGTTTTCTTAACGACCCTAACTGGTCATAATGGGAGTATGTGGGTCATAATGAGTCTGATTAGACGTTATTGTGTGTAATTGAGGTATAACGGGTCTTAGTGGTCCGTAATGGCTCGTTATTGGGTAACCTTGGTCTTCGTGGGTATAGGGTGTTTAAGTCTCCTTATCGAGTCTAATTGGTCATAATGGGAGTAAATGGGTCAGAATGAGTCTGATTTGTGTAATTAGGCTCGTTGTTGGGTAATCTTGGTCTTCGTGTGTATAAGAGATTTCTTTCTCCGTAAACGAGCCTAATTGGTCATAATGTGAGCAAATAAGTCATAATGAGTCTGATTAGAACTTATTTGGTGCAATTGAGGTATAATAGGTCTTAGTGGTACGTAATGGCTCGTTATTGGGTGAATTTGGTCTTCGCGGTTATAAGGGGTTTGTGTCTTCTTAATGACTCTAATTGGTCATAATGAGTCTGATTAGACCTTATTGGTTGTAATTGAGGTATAACGGGTCTTAGTTGTCGGTAATGGCTCGTTATTGGTTAATTTTGGTGTTCATGGGTATAAGGCTTTTGTGTCTTCTTAACGAACGTAATTGGTTATAATGGGAGTAAATGGGTCATCATGAGTCTGATTAGATCTTATTCGGAGTAATTGAGGTATAAGGGATCTTAGTGGTCCGTAATGGCTCGTTCTTGGGTAATCTGGGTATTAGTGGGTGGGTATAAGGGGTTTGTGTCTCTTTAACGAGTCTAATTGGTCACAAGGGAGTAACTGGTTCATAACGAGTTTGATTAGACCTTATTGGGTGTAAATGAGGTATAATGGGTCTTAGTGGTCCATAATGGCTCGTTATTGCATCATTTTGGGTATCGTGGGTATAAGGGGTTTGTGTTTCCTTAACGAGTCTAGTTGGTCATAAATGGAGTAAATGGGTCGTAACGAGTTTGATTAGTCCTTGTTTGGTGTAAATGAGGTATAACAGGTCTTAGTGATCCGTAATGGCTCGTTATTGTGTAATTTTGGTCTTCGTCTGTATAAGGGGTTTGTGTCTTCTTAACGACCCTAATTGGTCATAATGGGAGTAAATGGGTCATAATGAGTGTGATTAGACCTTATTGTGTGTAATTGAGGTATAACGGGTCTTAGTGGTCCGTAATGGCTCGTTATTGTGTCATTTGTTCTTCTTGGGTACCAGGGTTTTGTGTCTTCTAAATGTCCGTAATTGGTCATAGTGGGAGTAAATGGGTCATAATGAGTCTAATTAGACCTTATTGTGTGTAATTGAGGTATAAGGGGTCTTAGTGGTCCGTAATGGCCCGTTATTGGGTAACCTTGGTCTTCGTGGGTGTAAGCGGTATGTGTCTCTTTAACGACTTTAATTGGTCATAATGAGTCTTATTAGACCTTATTGGATGTAATTGGGGTATAACGGGTCTTAGTTGTCGGTAATGGCTCGTTATTTGGTAATTTTGGTCTTCATGGGTATAAAGGGTATATGTCTTCTTAACGAATCTAAATGGTCATAATGGGAGTAAGTGGGTCATAATGAGTATGATTAGACCTTATTAGGTGTAATTGAGGTATAACGGGTCTTAGTGGTCTGTAATGGCTCGTTATTGGGTAACCTTGATCATCGTGGGTATAAGGGGTTTGTGTCTCCTTAACGAGTCTAATTGGTCACAAAGGGAGTAACTTGGTCATAACGAGTTTGATTAGACCTTATTGGGTGTAATTGAGGTATAACGGGTCTTAGTTTCTGTAATGGCTCGTTATTGCGTCATTTTGGTTTTCGTGGGTATAAGGGGTTTGTGTCTCCTTAACGAGAGTAATTGGTCATAAAGGGAGTAAGTAGGTAATAACGAGTTTGATTAGACCTTATTTGGTGTAAATGAGGTATAACAGGTCTTTGTGGTCCGTAGTGGCTCGTTATTGGTTAATTTTGTTCTTCGTGGGTATAAGGGGTATGTGTCTCCTTAATGAGTCTAAATGGTCATAAATGGAGTAAGTAGGTCATAACGAATGTGATTACACCATATTGGGTGTAATTGAGGTATAAGGGTTCTTAGTGGTCCGTAATGGCTCGTTATTGGCTTGCTATTCCCTTTAGTTGGGTCCCAATGAGACACAAATAGGGGAATGTCGCGGATCATCAACGGACCTTGGTCCACCACTTGAGAACATCCTCCTTCATCATTAAATCGAAAAAAAAAAACACCATTCCCATTCACCATAGTATCTTTATACCCATACTTACCCCAAGCCACTTTTACTCCCCGTTCGACAATGGGGAACGGTGGGCGAGGGCCTAAGAAATAACCAAACAAAGTGGTGTGATAGGTTTTACTTACCTCTTTTGCAAGCTCAATTGGAATTGAGACCACCGAAGCTTTCTTATCATCCAAAGGGAAAAAATCCAACATACTCGACTTTGCATCACCTACTACGCCCGCATAATCCATCGGTTTCTTTCGCAAAGCCTCCCCGAAATCCAGCCTTTGGAACACAGAAATTCGGTCCACCGATGCCCCCTCTGCACCAGCTCCCATCCCATGCGGCTGCGTGGGTTCGCTGACGTCATTGACGACGTTAGCCCTAGAAGATGCATCCGACGAGAGGCTTGCGTTTGAGCTGGACTTACCGACAACTACCGTCTCTTCGATAAGTATAGCATCCATAGCATCCATGGAAACTCGGCCACACAATCCACGCCTTCCAGCAACCTAGAGTTCGCACGAAGCCGAGGTGCTGCCTCTCGCAAAGAAAGCCGCCCAGGATAACGAAGGTTCCAAGAAACTTGGAACGCTGAAACCCCAAGACAAATCCCCCCGAAAAGAGACGAAGACCTCAGAAACACGAGCTACCTCTAAGAAACGAAAGACCAGACTTGAAAGAGCCTTTAAAAAAATCGCCGAAAGATCGATCAAAAAAATAGAAAACCAGTCGATGAACAGTACCTCGTACAATGAATAGTACCTCGTATGAACAGTACCTCATATAATGAATAGTACCTCGTATGAACAGTACCTCGTACGATGAATAGTACCTCGTATGAACAGTACCTTGTACGATGAATAGTACCTCGTATGAACAGTACCTTGTACGATGAATAGTACCTTGTTCGTATGAATAGTACCCATAATGGCTCGTTATTGGGTAATATGGGTATTCGTGGGTAAATGGGGTTTATCTCTTCTTAACGACCCTAATTGGGTGTAAATGAGGTATGACAGGTCCTAGTGGTCCGTAATGACTCGTTATTGTGTAATTTTGGTCTTCGTGGGTATAAGGGGTTTGGGTCTCCTTAACGAGTCTAATTGCTCACAAAAGGTACTAGGTCATAATGAGTCTAACTAGAATTTTTTTGCTGCAATTGAGGTACAAATGGGTCTTAGAGGTCCGTAATGGCTCGTTATTGCGCCATTTTGGTCTTCCTGGGTATACCGGGTTTGTCTTCTTAACGACTCTAATTGGTCATAATGAGTCTTATTAGACCTTATTGGGTATAATTGAGGTATAACGGGTCTTAGTTGTCGATAATGGCTCGTTATTGGTTAATTTTGGTCTTCTAGGGTATAAGGGGTTTGTGTCTTCTTAACAACCCTAATTGATCATAATGGGAGTAAATGGGTCATAATAAGTCTGATTAGACCTTATTGGGTGTAATTGAGGTATAACGGGTCTTAGTTGTCGATAATGGCTCGTTGTTGGGTAATTTTGGTCTTCGTGGGTATAAGGGGTTTGTGTTTTCTTAACGACCCTAATTGGTCATAATGGGAGTATGTGGGTCATAATGAGTCTGATTAGACGTTATTGTGTGTAATTGAGGTATAACGGGTCTTAGTGGTCCGTAATAGCTCGTTATTGGGTAACCTTGGTCTTCGTGGGTATAGGGTGTTTATGTCTCCTTATCGAGTCTAATTGGTCATAATGGGAGTAAATGGGTCAGAATGAGGCTGATTTGGCCTTATTAGGTGTAATTAGGCTCGTTGTTGGGTAATCTTGGTCTTCGTGTGTATAAGAGATTTCTTTCTCCTTAAACGAGCCTAAATGGTCATAATGTGAGCAAATGAGTCATAATGAGTCTGATTAGAACTTATTTGGTGCAATTGAGGTATAATAGGTCTTAGTGGTACGCAATGGCTCGTTATTGGGTGAATTTGGTCTTCGCGGTTATAAGGGGTTTGTGTCTTCTTAACGACTCTAATTGGTCATAATGAGTGTGATTAGACCTTATTGGGAGTAATTGAGGTATAACGGGTCTTAGTTGTCGGTAATGGCTCGTTATTGCTTAATTTTGGTGTTCATGGGTATAAGGACTTTGTGTCTTCTTAACGAACGTAATTGGTTATAATGGGAGTAAATGGGTCATCATGAGTCTGATTAGATCTTATTCGGAGTAATTGAGGTATAAGGGATCTTAGTGGTCCCGTAATGGCTCGTTATTGGGTAATCTGGGTATTAGTGGGTATAAGGGGTTTGTGTCTCTTTAACGAGTCTAATTGGTCATAAATGGAGTAAATGGGTCGTAACGAGTTTGATTAGTCCTTATTGGGTGTAAATGAGGTATAACAGGTCTTAGTGATCCGTAATGGCTCGTTATTGTGTAATTTTGGTCTTCGTCTGTATAAGGGGTTTGTGTCTTCATAACGGCCCTAATTGGTCATAATGGGAGTAAATGGGTCATAATGAGTCTGATTAGACCTCATTGTGTGTAATTGAGGTATAACGAGTCTTAGTGGTCCGTAATGGCTCGTTATAGCATCATTTTGGTTTTCGTGGGTATAAGAGGTTTGTGTCTTCTTAACGACCCTAATTGGTCATAATGGGAGTAAATGGGTCATAATGAGTCTGATTAGACCTTATTGTGTGTAATTGAGGTATAAGGGGTCTTAGTGGTCCGTAATGGCTCGTTATTGGATAACCTTGGTCTTCGTGGGTATAAGGGGTATGTGTCTCTTTAACGACTTTAATTGGTCATAATAGGTCTGATTAGACCTTAATGGGTGTAATTGGGGTATAACGGGTCTTAGTTGTCGGTAATGGCTTGTTATTTGGTAATTTTGGTCTTCATGGGTATAAAGGGTTTATGTCTTCTTAACGAATCTAATTGGTCATAATGGGTCTGATTAGACCTTATTGTGTGTAATTGAGGTATAACGGGTCTTAGTGGTCCGTAATGGCTCGTTATTGTGTCATTTGTTCTTCGTGGGTACCAGGGGTTTGTGTCTTCTAAATGTCCGTAATTGGTCATAATGGGAGTAAATGGGTCATAATGAGTCTAATTAGACTTTATTGTGTGTAATTGAGGTATAGGGGTCTTAGTGGTCCGTAATGGCTCGGTATTGGGTAATCTTGGTCTTCGTGGGTATAAGCGGTATGTGTCTCTTTAACGACTTTAATTGGTCATAACGAGTCTGATTAGACTTTATTGGGTGTAATTGGGGTATAACGGGTCTTAGTTGTCGGTAATGGCTCGTTATTTGGTAATTTTGGTCTTCATGGGTATAAAGGGTTTATGTCTTAACAAATCTAAATGGGAGTAATGGGAGCAAGTGTGTCAATAATGAGTATGATTAGACCTTATTAGGTGTAATTGAGGTATAACGGGTCTTAGTGGTCCGTAATGGCTTGTTATTGGGTAACCTTGGTCTTCGTGGGTATAGGGTGTTTAAGTCTCCTTATCGAGTCTAATTGGTTATAATGGGAGTAAATGGGTCAGAATGAGTCTGATTTGACCTTATTAGGTGTAATTAGGCTCGTTGTTGGGTAATCTTAGTCTTCGTGTGTATAAGAGATTTCTTTCTCCGTAAACGAGCCTAATTGGTCATAATGTGAGCAAATGAGTCATAATGAGTCTGATTAGAACTTATTTGGTACAATTGAGGTATAATAGGTCTTAGTGGCACGTAATGGCTCGTTATTGGGTGAATTTGGTCTTCGCGGTTATAAGGGGTTTGTGTCTTCTTAACGACTCTAATTGGTCATAATGAGTCTGATTAGACCGTATTGGTTGTAATTGAGGTATAACGGGTCTTAGTTGTCGGTAATGGCTCGTTATTGGTTAATTTTGGTGTTCATGGGTATAAGGGGTGTCTTCTTAACGACCGTAATTGGTTATAATGGGAGTAAATGGGTCATCATGAGTCTGATTAGATCTTATTCGGAGTAATGAGGTATAAGGGATCTTAGTGGTCCGTAATGGCTCGTTCTTGGGTAATCTGGGTATTAGTGGGTATAAGGGGTTTGTGTCTCTTTAACGAGTCTAATTGGTCACAAGGGAGTAACTGGTTCATAACGAGTTTGATTAGACCTTATTGGGTGTAAATGAGGTATAATGGGTCTTAGTGGTCCATAATGGCTCGTTAATGCATCATTTTGGGTATCGTGGGTATAAGGGGTTTGTGTCTCCTTAACGAGTCTAGTTGGTCATAAATGGAGTAAATGGGTCGTAACGAGTTTGATTAGTCCTTATTGGGTGTAAATGAGGTATAACAGGTCTTAGTGATCCGTAATGGCTCGTTATTGTGTAATTTTGGTCTTCGTCTGAATAAGGGGTTTGTGTCTTCTTAACGACCCTAATTGGTCATAATGGGAGTAAATGGGTCATAATGAGTCTGATTAGACCTTATTGTGTGTAATTGAGGTATAACGGGTCTTAGTGGTCCGTAATGGCTCGTTATTGTGTCATTTGTTCTTCTTGGGTACCAGGGTTTTGTGTTTTCTAAATGTCCGTAATTGGTCATAATGGGAGTAAATGGGTCATAATGAGTCTAATTAGACCTTATTGTGTGTAATTGAGGTATAAGGGGTCTTAGTGGTCCGTAATGGCTCGTTATTGGGTAACCTTGGTCTTCGTGGGTATAAGCGGTATGTGTCTCTTTAACGACTTTAATTGGTCGTAATGAGTCTGATTAGACCTTATTGGATGTAATTGGGGTATAACGGGTCTTAGTTGTCGGTAATGACTCGTTATTTGGTAATTTTGGTCTTCATGGGTATAAAGGGTATATGTCTTCTTAACGAATCTAAATGGTCATAATGGGAGTAAGTGGGTCATAATGAGTATGATTAGACCTTATTAGGTGTAATTGAGGTATAACGGGTCTTGGCTCGTTATTGGGTAACCTTGATCATCGTGGGTATAAGGGGTTTGTGTCTCCTTAACGAGTCTAATTGGTCACAAAGGGAGTAACTTGGTCATAACGAGTTTGATTAGACCTTATTGGGTGTAATTGAGGTATAACGGGTCTTAGTTGTCTGTAATGGCTCGTTATTGCGTCATTTTGGTTTTCGTGGGTATAAGGGGTTTGTGTCTCCTTAACGAGAGTAATTGGTCATAAAGTGAGTAAGTAGGTAATAACGAGTTTGATTAGACCTTATTTGGTGTAAATGAGGTATAACAGGTCTTTGTGGTCCGTAGTGGCTCGTTATTGGTTAATTTTGGTCTTCGTGGGTATAAGGGGTATGTGTCTCCTTAATGAGTCTAAATGGTCATAAATGGAGTAAGTAGGTCATAACGAATGTGATTACACCATATTGGGTGTAATTGAGGTATAAGGGTTCTTAGTGGTCCGTAATGGCTCGTTATTGGATAATATGGGTATTCGTGGGTAAATGGGGTTTATCTCTTCTTAACAACCCTAATTGGGTGTAAATGAGGTATGACAGGTCCTAGTGGTCCGTGATGACTCGTTATTGTATAATTTTGGTCTTCATGGGTATAAGGGATTTGTGTCTCCTTAACGAGTCTAATTGCTGACAAAGGGAGTAACTAGGTCATAATTAGTCTAACTAGAATTTTTTTGGTGCAATTGACGTACAATGGGTCTTAGTGGTCCGTAATGGCTCGTTATTGCGCCATTTTGGTCTTCGTGGGTATAAGTGGTTTGTGTATTCTTAACGACCCTAATTGGTCATAATGGGAGTAAATGGGTCATAATGAGTCTGATTAGACCTTATTGTGTGTAATTGAGGTATAACGGGTCTTAGTGGTCCGTAATGGCTCGTTATTGTGTCATTTGTTCTTCGTGGGTACCCGGGGTTTGTGCCTTTTAAATGTCCGTAATTGGTCATAATGGGTCATAATGAGTCTAATTAGACCTTATTGTGTGTAATTGAGGTATAAGGGGTCTTAGTGGTCCGTAATGGCTCGTTATTGGGTAAACTTGGTCTTCGTGGGTATAAGGGGTATGTGTCTCTTTAACGACTTTAATTGGTCATAATGAGTCTGATTAGACCTTATTGGGTGTAATTGGGGTATAACGGGTCTTAGTTGTCGGTAATGGCTCGTTATTTGGTAATTTTGGTCTTCATGGGTATAAAGGGTTTATGTCTTCGTAACGAATCTAATTGGTCGTAATGGGAGTAAGTGGGTCATAATGAGTATGATTAGACCTTATTAGGTGTAATTGAGGTATAACGGGTCTTAGTGGTCTGTAATGGCTCGTTATTGGGTAACCTTGATCATCGTGGGTATAAGGGGTTTGTGTCTCCTTAACGAGTCTAATTGATCACAAAGGGAGTAACTTGGTCATAACGAGTTTGATTAGATCTTATTGGATGTAATTGAGGTATAACAGGTCTTAGTTGTCTGTAATGGCTCGTTTTTGCGTCATTTTGGTTTTCGTGGGTATAAGGGGTTTGTGTCTCCTTAACGAGAGTAATTGGTCATAAAGGGAGTAAGTAGGTAATAACGAGTTTGATTAGACCTTATTTGGTGTAAATGAGGTATAATAGGTCTTTGTGGTCTGTAGTGGCTCGTTATTGGTTAATTTTGGTCTTCGTAGGTATAAGGGGTATGTGTCTCCTTAACGAGTCTAAATGGTCATAAATGGAGTAAGTAGGTCATAACGAATGTGATTAGACCATATTGGGTGTAATTGAGGTATAAGGGGTCTTAGTGGTCCGTAATGGCTCGTTATTGGGTAATATGGATATTCGTGGGTAAATGGGGTTTATCTCTTCTTAACGACCCTAATTGGGTGTAAATGAGGTATAACAGGTCCTAGTGGTCCGTAATGACTCGTTATTGTGTAATTTTGGTCTTCGTGGCTATAAGGGGTTTGTGTCTCCTTAACGACTCTAATTGGTCATAATGAGTCTTATTAGACCTTATTGGGTATAATTGAGGTATAACGGGTCTTAGTTGTCGATAATGGCTCGTTATTGGTTAATTTTGGTCTTCTAGGGTATAAGGGGTTTGTGTCTTCTTAACAACCCTAATTGATTATAATGGGAGTAAATGGGTCATAATGAGTCTGATTAGACCTTATTGGGTGTAATTGAGGTATAACGGGTCTTAGTTGTCGATAATGGCTCGTTGTTGGGTAATTTTGGTCTTCGTGGGTATAAGGGTTTTGTGTTTTCTTAACGACCCTAATTGGTCATAATGGGAGTATGTGGGTCATAATGAGTCTGATTAGACGTTATTGTGTGTAATTGAGGTATAACGGGTCTTAGTGGTCCGTAATGGCTCGTTATTGGGTAACCTTGGTCTTCGTGTGTATAGGGTGTTTATGTCTCCTTATCGAGTCTAATTGGTCATAATTGGGAGTAAATGGGTCAGAATGAGTCTGATTTGGCCTTATTAGGTGTAATTAGGCTCGTTGTTGGGTAATCTTGGTCTTCGTGCGTATAAGAGATTTCTTTCTCCTTAAACGAGCCTAATTGGTCATAATGTGGGCAAATGAGTCATAATGAGTCTGATTAGAACTTATTTGGTGCAATTGAGGTATAATAGGTCTTAGTGGTACGCAATGGCTCGTTATTGGGTGAATTTGGTCTTCGCGGTTATAAGGGGTTTGTGTCTTCTTAACGACTCTAATTGGTCATAATGAGTCTGATTAGACCTTATTGGGAGTAATTGAGGTATAACGGGTCTTAGTTGTCGGTAATGGCTCGTTATTGGTTAATTTTGGTGTTCATGGGTATAAGGGGTTTGTGTCTTCTTAACGAACATAATTGGTTATAATGGGAGTAAATGGGTCATCATGAGTCTGATTAGATCTTATTCGGAGTAATTGAGGTATAAGGGATCTTAGTGGTCCGTAATGGCTCGTTATTGGGTAATCTGGGTATTAGTGGGTATAAGGGGTTTGTGTCTCTTTAACGAGTCTAATTGGTCACAAGGGAGTAACTGGTTCATAACGAGTTTGATTAGACCTTATTGGGTGTAAATGAGGTATAATGGGTCTTAGTGGTCCATAATGGCTCGTTATTGCATCATTTTGGGTATCGTGGGTATAAGGGGTTTGTGTCTCCTTAACGAGTCTAGTTGGTCATAAATGGAGTAAATGGGTCGTAACGAGTTTGATTAGTCCTTATTGGGTGTAAATGAGGTATAACAGGTCTTAGTGATCCGTAATGGCTCGTTATTGTGTAATTTTGGTCTTCGTCTGTATAAGGGGTTTGTGTCTTCATAACGGCCCTAATTGGTCATATTGGGAGTAAATGGGTCATAATGAGTCTGATTAGACCCTATTGTGTGTAATTGAGGTATAACGAGTCTTAGTGGTCCGTAATGGCTCGTTATAGCATCATTTTGGTTTTCGTGGGTATAAGGGGTTTGTGTCTTCTTAACGACCCTAATTGGTCATAATGGGAGTAAATGGGTCATAATGAGTCTGAATAGACCTTATTGTGTGTAATTGAGGTATAACGGGTCTTAGTGGTCCGTAATGGCTCGTTATTGTGTCATTTGTTCTTCGTGGGTACCCTGGGGTTTGTGTCTTCTAAATGTCCGTAATTGGTCATAATGGGAGTAAATGGGTCCATAATGAGTCTAATTAGACCTTATTGTGTGTAATTGAGGTATAAGGGGTCTTAGTGGTCCGTAATGGCTCGTTATTGGATAACCTTGGTCTTCGTGGGTATAAGGGTAATTGTCTCTTTAACGACTTTAATTGGTCATAATGAGTCTGATTAGACCTTATTGGGTGTAATTGGGGTATAACGGGTCTTAGTTGTCGGTAATGGCTCGTTATTTGGTAATTTTGGTCTTCATGGGTATAAAGGGTTTATGTCTTCTTAACGAATCTAATTGGTCATAATGGGAGTAAGTGGGTCATAATGAGTATGATTAGACCTTATTAGGTGTAATTGAGGTATAACGAGTCTCAGTGGTCCGTAATGGCTCGTTATTGGGTAACCTTGATCATCGTGGGTATAAGGGGTTTGTGTCTCCTTAACGAGTCTAATTGGTCACAAAGAGAGTAACTTGGTCATAACGAGTTTGATTAGACCTTATTGGGTGTAATTGAGGTATAATAGGTCTTAGTTGTCTGTAATGGCTCGTTATTGCGTCATGTTGGTTTTCGTGGGTGTAAGGGGTTTGTGTCTCCTTAACGAGAGTAATTGGTCATAAAGGGAGTAAGTAGGTAATAACGAGTTTGATTAGACCTTATTTGGTGTAAATGAGGTATAACAGGTCTTTTGTGGTCTGTAGTGGCTCGTTATTGTGTCATTTGTTCTTCGTGGGTACCCGGGGTTTGTGCCTTTTAAATGTCCGTAATTGGTCATAATGGGTCATAATGAGTCTAATTAGACCTTATTGTGTGTAATTGAGGTATAAGGGGTCTTAGTGGTCCGTAATGGCTCGTTATTGGGTAAACTTGGTCTTCGTGGGTATAAGGGGTATGTGTCTCTTTAACGACTTTAATTGGTCATAATGAGTCTGATTAGACCTTATTGGGTGTAATTGGGGTATAACGGGTCTTAGTTGTCGGTAATGGCTCGTTATTTGGTAATTTTGGTCTTCATGGGTATAAAGGGTTTATGTCTTCTTAACGAATCTAATTGGTCATAATGGGAGTAAGTGGGTCATAATGAGTATGATTAGACCTTATTAGGTGTAATTGAGGTATAACGAGTCTCAGTGGTCCGTAATGGCTCGTTATTGGGTAACCTTGATCATCGTGGGTATAAGGGGTTTGTGTCTCCTTAACGAGTCTAATTGGTCACAAAGGGAGTAACTTGGTCATAACGAGTTTGATTAGACCTTATTGGGTGTAATTGAGGTATAATAGGTCTTAGTTGTCTGTAATGGCTCGTTATTGCGTCATGTTGGTTTTCGTGGGTGTAAGGGGTTTGTGTCTCCTTAACGAGAGTAATTGGTCATAAAGGGAGTAAGTAGGTAATAACGAGTTTGATTAGACCTTATTTGGTGTAAATGAGGTATAACAGGTCTTTTGTGGTCTGTAGTGGCTCGTTATTGTGTCATTTGTTCTTCGTGGGTACCCGGGGTTTGTGCCTTTTAAATGTCCGTAATTGGTCATAATGGGTCATAATGAGTCTAATTAGACCTTATTGTGTGTAATTGAGGTATAAGGGGTCTTAGTGGTCCGTAATGGCTCGTTATTGGGTAAACTTGGTCTTCGTGGGTATAAGGGGTATGTGTCTCTTTAACGACTTTAATTGGTCATAATGAGTCTGATTAGACCTTATTGGGTGTAATTGGGGTATAACGGGTCTTAGTTGTCGGTAATGGCTCGTTATTTGGTAATTTTGGTCTTCATGGGTATAAAGGGTTTATGTCTTCTTAACGAATCTAATTGGTCATAATGGGAGTAAGTGGGTCATAATGAGTATGATTAGACCTTATTAGGTGTAATTGAGGTATAACGAGTCTCAGTGGTCCGTAATGGCTCGTTATTGGGTAACCTTGATCATCGTGGGTATAAGGGGTTTGTGTCTCCTTAACGAGTCTAATTGGTCACAAAGGGAGTAACTTGGTCATAACGAGTTTGATTAGACCTTATTGGGTGTAATTGAGGTATAATAGGTCTTAGTTGTCTGTAATGGCTCGTTATTGCGTCATGTTGGTTTTCGTGGGTGTAAGGGGTTTGTGTCTCCTTAACGAGAGTAATTGGTCATAAAGGGAGTAAGTAGGTAATAACGAGTTTGATTAGACCTTATTTGGTGTAAATGAGGTATAACAGGTCTTTTGTGGTCTGTAGTGGCTCGTTATTGTGTCATTTGTTCTTCGTGGGTACCCGGGGTTTGTGCCTTTTAAATGTCCGTAATTGGTCATAATGGGTCATAATGAGTCTAATTAGACCTTATTGTGTGTAATTGAGGTATAAGGGGTCTTAGTGGTCCGTAATGGCTCGTTATTGGGTAAACTTGGTCTTCGTGGGTATAAGGGGTATGTGTCTCTTTAACGACTTTAATTGGTCATAATGAGTCTGATTAGACCTTATTGGGTGTAATTGGGGTATAACGGGTCTTAGTTGTCGGTAATGGCTCGTTATTTGGTAATTTTGGTCTTCATGGGTATAAAGGGTTTATGTCTTCTTAACGAATCTAATTGGTCATAATGGGAGTAAGTGGGTCATAATGAGTATGATTAGACCTTATTAGGTGTAATTTGAGGTATAACGAGTCTCAGTGGTCCGTAATGGCTCGTTATTGGGTAACCTTGATCATCGTGGGTATAAGGGGTTTGTGTCTCCTTAACGAGTCTAATTGGTCACAAAGGGAGTAACTTGGTCATAACGAGTTTGATTAGACCTTATTGGGTGTAATTGAGGTATAATAGGTCTTAGTTGTCTGTAATGGCTCGTTATTGCGTCATGTTGGTTTTCGTGGGTGTAAGGGGTTTGTGTCTCCTTAACGAGAGTAATTGGTCATAAAGGGAGTAAGTAGGTAATAACGAGTTTGATTAGACCTTATTTGGTGTAAATGAGGTATAACAGGTCTTTTGTGGTCTGTAGTGGCTCGTTATTGTGTCATTTGTTCTTCGTGGGTACCCGGGGTTTGTGCCTTTTAAATGTCCGTAATTGGTCATAATGGGTCATAATGAGTCTAATTAGACCTTATTGTGTGTAATTGAGGTATAAGGGGTCTTAGTGGTCCGTAATGGCTCGTTATTGGGTAAACTTGGTCTTTGTGGGTATAAGGGGTATGTGTCTCTTTAACGACTTTAATTGGTCATAATGAGTCTGATTAGACCTTATTGGGTGTAATTGGGGTATAACGGGTCTTAGTTGTCGGTAATGGCTCGTTATTTGGTAATTTTGGTCTTCATGGGTATAAAGGGTTTATGTCTTCGTAACGAATCTAATTGGTCATAATGGGAGTAAGTGGGTCATAATGAGTATGATTAGACCTTATTAGGTGTAATTGAGGTATAACGAGTCTCAGTGGTCCGTAATGGCTCGTTATTGGGTAACCTTGATCATCGTGGGTATAAGGGGTTTGTGTCTCCTTAACGAGTCTAATTGGTCACAAAGGGAGTAACTTGGTCATAACGAGTTTGATTAGACCTTATTGGGTGTAATTGAGGTATAATAGGTCTTAGTTGTCTGTAATGGCTCGTTATTGCGTCATGTTGGTTTTCGTGGGTGTAAGGGGTTTGTGTCTCCTTAACGAGAGTAATTGGTCATAAAGGGAGTAAGTAGGTAATAACGAGTTTGATTAGACCTTATTTGGTGTAAATGAGGTATAACAGGTCTTTTGTGGTCTGTAGTGGCTCGTTATTGTGTCATTTGTTCTTCGTGGGTACCCGGGGTTTGTGCCTTTTAAATGTCCGTAATTGGTCATAATGGGTCATAATGAGTCTAATTAGACCTTATTGTGTGTAATTGAGGTATAAGGGGTCTTAGTGGTCCGTAATGGCTCGTTATTGGGTAAACTTGGTCTTCGTGGGTATAAGGGGTATGTGTCTCTTTAACGACTTTAATTGGTCATAATGAGTCTGATTAGACCTTATTGGGTGTAATTGGGGTATAACGGGTCTTAGTTGTCGGTAATGGCTCGTTATTTGGTAATTTTGGTCTTCATGGGTATAAAGGATTTATGTCTTCGTAACGAATCTAATTGGTCGTAATGGGAGTAAGTGGGTCATAATGAGTATGATTAGACCTTATTAGGTGTAATTGAGGTATAACGGGTCTTAGTGGTCTGTAATGGCTCGTTATTGGGTAACCTTGATCATCGTGGGTATAAGGGGTTTGTGTCTCCTTAACGAGTCTAATTGGTCACAAAGGGAGTAACTTGGTCATAACGAGTTTGATTAGACCTTATTGGATGTAATTGAGGTATAACAGGTCTTAGTTGTCTGTAATGGCTCGTTTTTGCGTCATTTTGGTTTTCGTGGGTATAAGGGGTTTGTGTCTCCTTAACGAGAGTAATTGGTCATAAAGGGAGTAAGTAGGTAATAACGAGTTTGATTAGACCTTATTTGGTGTAAATGAGGTATAACAGGTCTTTTGTGGTCTGTAGTGGCTCGTTATTGGTTAATTTTGGTCTTCGTGGGTATAAGGGGTATGTGTCTCCTTAACGAGTCTAAATGGTCATAAATGGAGTAAGTAGGTCATAACGAATGTGATTAGACCATATTGGGTGTAATTGAGGTATAAGGGGTCTTAGTGGTCCGTAATGGCTCGTTATTGGGTAATATGGATATTCGTGGGTAAATGGGGTTTATCTCTTCTTAACGACCCTAATTGGGTGTAAATGAGGTATAACAGGTCCTAGTGGTCCGTAATGACTCGTTATTGTGTAATTTTGGTCTTCGTGGCTATAAGGGGTTTGTGTCTCCTTAACGAGTCTAGTTGCTCACAAAGGGTACTAGGTCATAATGAGTCTAACTAGAATTTTTTGGTGCAATTGAGGTACAATGGGTCTTAGTGGTCCGTAATGGCTCATTATTGCGCCATTTTGGTCTTCGTGGGTATAAGGGGTTTGTCTTCTTAACGACTCTAATTGGTCATAATGAGTCTTATTAGACCTTATTGGGTATAATTGAGGTATAACGGGTCTTAGTTGTCGATAATGGCTCGTTATTGGTTAATTTTGGTCTTCTAAGGGGTTTGTGTCTTCTTAACAACCCTAATTGATCATAATGGGAGTAAATGGGTCATAATGAGTCTGATTAGACCTTATTGGGTGTAATTGAGGTATAACGGGTCTTAGTTGTCGATAATGGCTCGTTGTTGGGTAATTTTGGTCTTCGTGGGTATAAGGGGGTTTGTGTTTTCTTAACGACCCTAATTGGTCATAATGGGAGTATGTGGGTCATAATGAGTCTGATTAGACGTTATTGTGTGTAATTGAGGTATAACGGGTCTTAGTGGTCCGTAATGGCTCGTTATTGGGTAACCTTGGTCTTCGTGGGTATAGGGTGTTTATGTCTCCTTATCGAGTCTAATTGGTCATAATTGGGAGTAAATGGGTCAGAATGAGTCTGATTTGGCCTTATTAGGTGTAATTAGGCTCGTTGTTGGGTAATCTTGGTCTTCGTGCGTATAAGAGATTTCTTTCTCCTTAAACGAGCCTAATTGGTCATAATGTGAGCAAATGAGTCATAATGAGTCTGATTAGAACTTATTTGGTGCAATTGAGGTATAATAGGTCTTAGTGGTACGCAATGGCTCGTTATTGGGTGAATTTGGTCTTCGCGGTTATAAGGGGTTTGTGTCTTCTTAACAACTCTAATTGGTCATAATGAGTCTGATTAGACCTTATTGGGAGTAATTGAGGTATAACGGGTCTTAGTTGTCGGTAATGGCTCGTTATTGGTTAATTTTGGTGTTCATGGGTATAAGGGGTTTGTGTCTTCTTAACGAACGTAATTGGTTATAATGGGAATAAATGGGTCATCTTGAGTCTGATTAGATCTTATTCAGAGTAATTGAGGTATAAGGGATCTTAGTGGTCCGTAATGGCTCGTTATTGGGTAATTTGGGTATTAGTGGGTATAAGGGGTTTGTGTCTCTTTAACGAGTCTAATTGGTCACAAGGGAGTAACTGGTTCATAACGAGTTTGATTAGACCTTATTGGGTGTAAATGGGGTATAATGGGTCTTAGTGGTCCATAATGGCTCGTTATTGCATCATTTTGGGTATCGTGGGTATAAGGGGTTTGTGTCTCCTTAACGAGTCTAGTTGGTCATAAATGGAGTAAATGGGTCGTAACGAGTTTGATTAGTCCTTATTGGGTGTAAATGAGGTATAACAGGTCTTAGTGATCCGTAATGGCTCGTTATTGTGTAATTTTGGTCTTCGTCTGTATAAGGGGTTTGTGTCTTCATAACGGCCCTAATTGGTCATAATGGGAGTAAATGGGTCATAATGAGTCTGATTAGACCTTATTGTGTGTAATTGAGGTATAACGAGTCTTAGTGGTCCGTAATGGCTCGTTATAGCATCATTTTGGTTTTCGTGGGTATAAGGGGTTTGTGTCTTCTTAACGACCCTAATTGGTCATAATGGGAGTAAATGGGTCATAATGAGTCTGAATAGACCTTATTGTGTGTAATTGAGGTATAACGGGTCTTAGTGGTCCGTAATGGCTCGTTATTGTGTCATTTGTTCTTCGTGGGTACCCTGGGGTTTGTGTCTTCTAAATGTCCGTAATTGGTCATAATGGGAGTAAATGGGTCCATAATGAGTCTAATTAGACCTTATTGTGTGTAATTGAGGTATAAGGGGTCTTAGTGGTCCGTAATGGCTCGTTATTGGATAACCTTGGTCTTCGTGGGTATAAGGGGTATGTGTCTCTTTAACGACTTTAATTGGTCATAATGAGTCTGATTAGACCTTATTGGGTGTAATTGGGGTATAACGGGTCTTAGTTGTCGGTAATGGCTCGTTATTTGGTAATTTTGGTCTTCATGGGTATAAAGGGTTTATGTCTTCTTAACGAATCTAATTGGTCATAATGGGAGTAAGTGGGTCATAATGAGTATGATTAGACCTTATTAGGTGTAATTGAGGTATAACGAGTCTTAGTGGTCCGTAATGGCTCGTTATTGGGTAACCTTGATCATCGTGGGTATAAGGGGTTTGTGTCTCCTTAACGAGTCTAATTGGTCACAAAGGGAGTAACTTGGTCATAACGAGTTTGATTAGACCTTATTGGGTGTAATTCAGGTATAATAGGTCTTAGTTGTCTGTAATGGCTCGTTATTGCGTCATGTTGGTTTTCGTGGGTGTAAGGGGTTTGTGTCTCCTTAACGAGAGTAATTTGTCATAAAGGGAGTAAGTAGGTAATAACGAGTTTGATTAGACCTTATTTGGTGTAAATGAGGTATAACAGGTCTTTTGTGGTCTGTAGTGGCTCGTTATTGGTTAATTTTGGTCTTCGTGGGTATAAGGGGTATGTGTCTCCTTAACGAGTCTAAATGGTCATAAATGGAGTAAGTAGGTCATAACGAATGTCATTAGACCATATTGGGTGTAATTGAGGTATAAGGGGTCTTAGTGGTCCGTAATGGCTCGTTATTGGGTAATATGGGTATTCGTGGGCAAATGGGGTTTATCTCTTCTTAACGACCCTAATTGGGTGTAAATGAGGTATAACAGGTCATAGTGGTCCGTAATGACTCGTTATTGTGTAATTTTGGTCTTCATGGCTATAAGGGGTTTGTGTCTCCTTAACGAGTCTAATTGCTCACAAAGGGTACTAGGCCATAATGAGTCTAACTAGAATTTTTTTGGTGCAATTGAGGTACAATGGGTCTTAGTGGTCCGTAATGGCTCATTATTGCGCCATTTTGGTCTTCGTGGGTATAAGGGGTTTGTCTTCTTAACGACTCTAATTGGTCATAATGAGTCTTATTAGACCTTATTGGGTATAATTGAGGTATAACGGGTCTTAGTTGTCGATAATGGCTCGTTATTGGTTAATTTTGGTCTTCAAGGGTATAAGGGGTTTGTGTCTTCTTAACAAAACCCTAATTGATCATAATGGGAGTAAATGGGTCATAATGAGTCTGATTAGACCTTATTGGGTGTAATTGAGGTATAACGGGTCTTAGTTGTCGATAATGGCTCGTTGTTGGGTAATTTTGGTCTTCGTGGGTATAAGGGGTTTGTGTTTTCTTAACGACCCTAATTGGTCATAATGGGAGTATGTGGGTCATAATGAGTCTGATTAGACGTTATTGTGTGTAATTGAGGTATAACGGGTCTTAGTGGTCCGTAATGGCTCGTTATTGGGTAACCTTGGTCTTCGTGGGTATAGGGTGTTTATGTCTCCTTATCGAGTCTAATTGGTCATAATTGGGAGTAAATGGGTCAGAATGAGTCTGATTTGGCCTTATTAGGTGTAATTAGGCTCGTTGTTGGGTAATCTTGGTCTTCGTGTGTATAAGAGATTTCTTTCTCCTTAAACGAGCCTAATTGGTCATAATGTGAGCAAATGAGTCATAATGAGTCTGATTAGAACTTATTTGGTGCAATTGAGGTATAATAGGTCTTAGTGGTACGCAATGGCTTGTTTTTTTTTTTTGAAAGGAGAAAGTCCAGGCAATTTTATAATAAGACAAAACCAAACAAAACAAAACAAGAGAAGTGCTACAGCCAAGCCCAGAAGGCAAAAAACTCACACATATGCCCATACCACGCAACAATCAACCAGAACAGACACAAGCTAACTGACACAAAAAGCAAGCAAAAGAAGATACAAAAACAGAACACCACAACACAAACAGCCAAATCCCCGAAGATCATCATAAAAACATAGCGCTAGTCATCACCAATAAGATGCCTGGACTTCAACTTCCAACTGAGCCGCATGCGAACCACGTCACGAATCTGAACCACAAGCTGATCAGTCGTACATCTAGTAGACCGGAAAAGGCGATCATTTCTCTCAAGCCAAATAAAAAACACGGCAGCCGCAATGAATAAATTACGTTTCAGGAACTTAGGCGTTGTCGATAAATCAGAAAGTCTTCCGACAATTTGGTCCCAAGAGTTCGGCCAAGTCTCTATGTGTCCCAAAGCTTTGATCGCACTCCAAACCTGCGAAGAGTAAGAGCATTCGAAAAATAAGTGGTTATGAGAATCCATGCAAGATTCACACAACGAGCACCGAAGTTCCGCATTGGCGCTATCGCAAGATACCATGCGGTCTTGTGTAGTGAGCCGGCCATGACAAGCCATCCATAAGCAAAAGGCATGCTTGGGAATAAACCCCTTGAACCACACCGAATTGGCCCAAGGAGTAGTTGGAAGAAAGCCCACGAACACTTCATATGCCACCTTAACAGAAAAATCCACCATATTCCCATGCACATCTAACCACCTCCAGTTATCCTCTTGAGATTGGTCAAGAACAGGCAAAGGAGAATTTTGAAGAAGATTATACCGATTTATCCACTCATTCGGCCAACCATTGGGGAAGCGATCAACCACATCAACAAGAGTGTCAAGCTGCGAGAACCCAATATCACTTAGAAACCGGTTTGAGATAATCGAAGAAACCGTACCAATCGGCCCCCACCAATCCTCCCAAGCTCTCGTACGGGCACCGTTACCAACAATTATCTTCATATGAGCTCTAACAAAAGGACGCATATCCATAATCTTACGAATCATCCAAGACCACCTGGAACTCTTTCGGACCAACCAAAAGTGATCATCACGCAGACAATATAAGTAAACCCACCTTACCCATAACGAGGATCGTCGAGTGAGGATGTCCCACGAGTGCTTAGCAAGCATTGCCCGATTCCAAACCGTTAGCCGCCGAATACCTAAACCACCATTAGCAATCGGCCTACAAATTAAATCCCAAGCAACCTTGCATTTACCTCTAGAAGACTCACCTTGTGCCCAAAGAAACTTTCTGAATAACGCCTCCAATTTATGAATAACCCCCGACGGAAACAAGAAGGTAGACATTCAATATAATTGTAATGAAGCAAGAACCGAAAGAATCAACTGTCTTCTCCCAGCAAAGGACATAAATTTATTCTTCCAATTATGAATACGAGCATGCACTTTAGAAATAAGTACATCAAAATCTGCCACTTTAAGCCGAACAGGGGAGAGAGGGACCCCCAAATATCTGATAGGAAAAATTCCATGTCGAAAAGGAAGACAATCAATAATAGCCAAACGCGATTGCTCAGAAACATTCCCAAAAAAAACCTCACTTTTTTCAAGACTAGGCGAGAGGCCTGATTTGGTCTTAAAAATATCTAAGGCTTTTTTGAGAACAAGAACCGAATCCACATCACCTCTTGTGAAAACAAACAAATCATCCGCGAAACACAAGTGGGTAATTTTTAGAACATCACAATCCTCTTATGGTACCCAAATTCGGCCGCCTCTTGGATACACTTCTTAAAGATCATAGAGAAGCCTTCCATTATTATCGTGAATAAGTATGGCGACAAAGGGTCCCCTTGTCTTAGACCACGACCGCCTTTAAAAAAGCCCCACGACTCCCCATTAACAGAAACCGAGAAGGACGTAGAAGTGACCATCTCCTTAATCCATCTAATAAGAGCCATATGAATTCCGAGCCCCTCCAACATAGCAAGCAAAAAATTCCAATCCACCATGTCATAAGCTTTTTGGATGTCAATTTTAAAAGCGCAACGAGGAGGGCCACTATCTCGTTGATACCCCGCAACAAGCTCATGTGCCATAAGAATATTATCAGAAATCTTACGGCCCGGTATAAACGCCGATTGCGTCTAATTATACCATCCAGAAAATCCTTCATTCGGTTGACAATCATTTTACTAATAATCTTGTACATAACCGTACAACAAGATATGGGTCTAAACTCCGTCACCTTGGAAGCATTTGGGACTTTCGGAATTAAACAAAGTAGAGTATGGTTTAATTCCCTAGCAAGACCGCCACGATAAAAGAAATTATGAATAGCAAGACTAACCTCATTACCGATAATGCTCCAAGCTGCTTTAAAGAATTTAGCAGAAAAACCATCCGACCCCGGGGACTTATCATTACCGACTTGAGTAAGGGCCACTTTGATATCTTCATTTGTGAACGGTCTAATCATCACATTTGCATCACCAACCGAAATCTTGGGAGCAAACTCAAATTCTTCCATATTCGGGTGAACCATAGGATCGGAATGCCCCAAAATATTTGTAAAGTGATCCACAAAAGCCGTAGGAACATCCTCCCCATAGTAAAAAATTCCATCACGATCACTCACAGAAGTAATCCGATTACTATGCTTTTTCTCCTTGATCACATTATGGAAGAATTTGGTATTAAAATCTCCTTCATTAAGCCACGTCACCTTCGCCCGTTGCCTAGCATTAATCTCTTCATCATGGCAAGCACTAATATAAGCGCTCCTAAGGTGGCAAAGGTCTTCATGAAAGGTATGGTTGCAAGGATCTGCGTCACACATTGATTGTGCAACATCAAGCTCCTTTTTTAAAAACGCAACCCTATCCGAAAGATTCCCGTACGAATTCTTCAACTTACGCATTGGAGCCTTAATATTCTTAAGTTTCGACAAAACTTTGCCCATAAAAGAACCCTGCCTCGGAACATCCCAACCCTCCTTAACTGCCTGCAAAAACAAAGGGTGAGCAACAAGATAATTATCAAACTTAAAGCCCCAGACCCTCTTCCGATTGCCCCCTTTAAAAGACAACATGGCTGGAGAATGATCCGAAATCCCTCTCGGATAAAACATCACTTCGACATCTTGAAAACGCACGGAAAACTCAACATTCGCCATAATCCGATCAAGCTTGCGTCTTATCCCCCCTTCTTCACTTGGCTTTTGACACCAAGAAGAGTATTGGATACCCACATACTTGACATCAAAAACCTCAACATCTTCGACAAAAGCTCCAAACTCCATCATATCTACGTTGCGGCGAGAGGAACCACCCAAACCATCATGGGGAAACAACATAGTGTTGAAATCCCCCATGACACTCCAAGGCATATTCCCAATAAGAACTTTAAATCTTCGAAGGCCTGACCATAGCTCTCGTCGAGCTACATACGTGTTAGCACCATAGACAATTGACAAGAAAAACGGGTTAACATCCCCACTTAACCGAACTTGGCAATTCATGAATTGGGCATGAACCTCTAACACCATAATATCCATCAACCGAGCATCCCAAGCAAGAATAATGCGAGTACCAAACTCAGATACCAATTGATTGGACCTCCACTCCCACTTACGCAATGGCTTGTTATTGGGTTAATTTGGTCTTCGCGGTTATAAGGGGTTTGTGTCTTCTTAACGACTCTAATTGGTCATAATGAGTCTGATTAGACCTTATTGGGAGTAATTGAGGTATAACGGGTCTTAGTTGTCGGTAATGGCTCGTTATTGGTTAATTTTGGTGTTCATGGGTATAACGGGTTTGTGTCTTCTTAACGAACGTAATTGGTTATAATGGGAGTAAATGGGTCATCATGAGTCTGATTAGATCTTATTCGGAGTAATTGAGGTATAAGGGATCTTAGTGGTCCGTAATGGCTCGTTATTGGGTAATCTGGGTATTAGTGGGTATAAGGGGTTTGTGTCTCTTTAATGAGTCTAATTGGTCACAACGGAGTAACTGGTTCATAACGAGTTTGATTAGACCTTATTGGGTGTAAATGAGGTATAATGGGTCTTAGTGGGCCATAATGGCTCGTTATTGCATCATTTTGGGTATCGTGGGTATAAGGGGTTTGTGTCTGCTTAACGAGTCTAGTTGGTCATAAATGGAGTAAATGGGTCGTAACGAGTTTGATTAGTCCTTATTGGGTGTAAATGAGGTATAACAGGTCTTAGTGATCCGTAATGGCTCGTTATTGTGTAATTTTGGTCTTCGTCTGTATAAGGGGTTTGTGTCTTCATAACGGCCCTAATTGGTCATAATGGGAGTAAATGGGTCATAATGAGTCTGACTAAAACCTTATTGTGTGTAATTGAGGTATAACGAGTCTTAGTGGTCCGTAATGGCTTGTTATAGCATCATTTTGGTTTTCGTGGGTATAAGGGGTTTGTGTCTTCTTAACGACCCTAATTGGTCATAATGGGAGTAAATGGGTCATAATGAGTCTGATTAGACCTTATTGTGTGTAATTGAGGTATAACGGGTCTTAGTGGTCCGTAATGGCTCGTTATTGTGTCATTTGTTCTTCGTGGGTACCTTGGGGTTTGTGTCTTCTAAATGTCCGTAATTGGTCATAATGGGAGTAAATGGATCATAATGAGTCTAATTAGACCTTGTGTTTAATTGAGGTATAAGGGGTCTTAGTGGTCCGTAATGGCTCGTTATTGGGTAACCTTAGTCTTCGTGGGTATATGGGGTATGTGTCTCTTTAACGACTTTAATTGGTCATAATGAGTCTGATTAGACCTTATTGGGTGTAATTGGGGTATAACGGGTCTTCGTTGTCGGTAATGGCTCGTTATTTGGTAATTTTGGTCTTCATGGGTATAAAGGGTTTATGTCTTCTTAACGAATCTAATTGGTCATAATGGGAGTAAGTGGGTCATAATGAGTATGATTAGACCTTATTAGGTGTAATTGACGTATAACGAGTCTTAGTGGTCCGTAATGGCTCGTTATTGGGTAACCTTGATCATCGTGGGTATAAGGGGTTTGTGTCTACTTAACGAGTCTAATTGGTCACAAAGGGAGTAACTTGGTCATAACGAGTTTGATTAGACCTTATTGGGTGTAATTGAGGTATAACGGGTCTTAGTTGTCTGTAATGGCTCGTTATTGCATCATGTTGGTTTTCTTGGGTATAAGGGGTTTGTGTCTCCTTAACGAGAGTAATTGGTCATAAAGGGAGTAAGTAGGTAATAACGAGTTTGATTAGACCTTATTTGGTGTAAATGAGGTATAACAGGTCTTTTGTGGTCTGTAGTGGCTCGTTATTGGTTAATTTTGGTCTTCGTGGGTATAAAAGGGGTATGTGTCTCCTTAACGAGTCTAAATGGTCATAAATGGAGTAAGTAGGTCATAACGAATGTGATTAGACCATATTGGGTGTAATTGAGGTATAAGGGGTCTTAGTGGTCCGTAATGGCTCGTTATTGGGAAATATGGGTATTCGTGGGTAAATGGGGTTTATCTCTTCTTAACGACCCTAATTGAGTGTAAATGAGGTATAACAGGTCCTAGTGGTCTGTAATGACTCGTTATTGTGTAATTTTGGTTTTCGTGGCTATAAGGGGTTTGTGTCTCCTTAACGAGTCTAATTGCTCACAAAGGGTACTAGGTCATAATGAGTCTAACTAGAATTTTTTTGGTGCAATTGAGGTACAATGGGTCTTAGTGGTCCGTAATGGCTCGTTATTGCGCCATTTTGGTCTTCGTGGGTATAAGGGGTTTGTCTTCTTAACGACTCTAATTGGTCATAATGAGTCTTATTAGACCTTATTGGGTATAATTGAGGTATAACGGGTCTTAGTTGTCGATAATGGCTCGTTATTGGTTAATTTTGGTCTTCAAGGGTATAAGGGGTTTGTGTCTTCTTAACAAAACCCTAATTGATCATAATGGGAGTAAATGGGTCATAATGAGTCTGATTAGACCTTATTGGGTGTAATTGAGGTATAACGGGTCTTAGTTGTCGATAATGGCTCGTTGTTGGGTAATTTTGGTCTTCGTGGGTATAAGGGGTTTGTGTTTTCTTGACCCTAATTGGTCATAATGGGAGTATGTGGGTCATAATGAGTCTGATTAGACGTTATTGTGTGTAATTGAGGTATAACGGGTCTTAGTGGTCCGTAATGGCTCGTTATTGGGTAACCTTGGTCTTCGTGGGTATAGGGTGTTTAAGTCTCCTTATCGAGTCTAATTGGTCATAATGGGAGTAAATGGGTCAGAATGAGTCTGATTTGACCTTATTAGGTGTAATTAGGCTCGTTGTTGGGTAATCTTGGTCTTCGTGTGTATAAGAGATTTCTTTCTCCTTAAACGAGCGTAATTGGTCATAATGTGAGCAAATGAGTCATAATGAGTCTGATTAGAACTTATTTGGTGCAATTGAGGTATAATAGGTCTTAGTGGTACGCAATGGCTCGTTATTGGATGAATTTGGTCTTCGCGGTTATAAGGGGTTTGTGTCTTCTTAACGACTCTAATTGGTCATAATGAGTCTGATTAGACCTTATTGGGAGTAATTGAGGTATAACGGGTCTTAGTTGTCGGAAATGGCTCGTTATTGGTTAATTTTGGTGTTCATGGGTATAAGGGGTTTGTGTCTTCTTAACGAACGTAATTGGTTATAATGGGAGTAAATGGGTCATCATGAGTCTGATTAGATCTTATTCGGAGTAATTGAGGTATAAGGGATCTTAGTGGTCCGTAATGGCTCGTTATTGGGTAATCTGGGTATTAGTGGGTATAAGGGGTTTGTGTCTCTTTAACGAGTCTAATTGGTCACAACGGAGTAAGTGGTTCATAACGAGTTTGATTAGACCTTATTGGATGTAAATGAGGTATAATGGGTCTTAGTGGTCCATAATGGCTCGTTATTGCATCATTTTGGGTATCGTGGGTATAAGGGGTTTGTGTCTCCTTAACGAGTCTAGTTGGTCATAAATGGAGTAAATGGGTCGTAACGAGTTTGATTAGTCCTTATTGGGTGTAAACGAGGTATAACAGGTCTTAGTGATCCGTAATGGCTCGTTATTGTGTAATTTTGGTCTTCGTCTGTATAAGGGTTTTGTGTCTTCATAACGGCCCTAATTGGTCATAATGGGAGTAAATGGGTCATAATGAGTCTGATTAGACCTTATTGTGTGTAATTGAGTTATAACGAGTCTTAGTGGTCCGTAATGGCTTGTTATAGCATCATTTTGGTTTTCGTGGGTATAAGGGGTTTGTGTCTTCTTAACGACCCTAATTGGTCATAATGGGAGTAAATGGGTCATAATGAGTCTGATTAGACCTTATTGTGTGTAATTGAGGTATAACGGGTCTTAGTTGTCGATAATGGCTCGTTATTGGGTAACCTTGATCATCGTGGGTATAAGGGGTTTGTGTCTCCTTAACGAGTCTAGTTGGTCATAAATGGAGTAAATGGGTCGTAACGAGTTTGATTAGTCCTTATTGGGTGTAAATGAGGTATAACAGGTCTTAGTGATCCGTAATGGCTCGTTATTGTGTAATTTTGGTCTTCGTCTGTATAAGGGGTTTGTGTCTTCATAACGGCCCTAATTGGTCATAATGGGAGTAAATGGGTCATAATGAGTCTGATTAGACCTTATTGTGTGTAATTGAGGTATAACGAGTCTTAGTGGTCCGTAATGGCTTGTTATAGCATCATTTTGGTTTTCGTGGGTATAAGGGGTTTGTGTCTTCTTAACGACCCTAATTGGTCATAATGGGAGTAAATGGGTCATAATGAGTCTGATTAGACCTTATTGTGTGTAATTGAGGTATAACGGGTCTTAGTGGTCCGTAATGGCTCGTTATTGTGTCATTTGTTCTTCGTGGGTACCCTGGGGTTTGTGTCTTCTAAATGTCCGTAATTGGTCATAATGGGAGTAAATGGATCATAATGAGTCTAATTAGACCTTGTGTGTAATTGAGGTATAAGGGGTCTTAGTGGTCCATAATGGCTCGTTATTGGGTAACCAAGGTCTTCGTGGGTATAAGGGGTATGTGTCTCTTTAACGACTTTAATTGGTCATAATGAGGCTGATTAGACCTTATTGGGTGTAATTGGGGTATAACGGGTCTTAGTTGTCGGTAATGGCTTGTTATTTGGTAATTTTGGTCTTCATGGGTATAAAGGGTTTATGTCTTCTTAACGAATCTAATTGGTCATAATGGGAGTAAGTGGGTCATAATGAGTATGATTAGACCTTATTAGGTGTAATTGAGGTATAACGAGTCTTAGTGGTCCGTAATGGCTCGTTATTGGGTAACCTTGATCATCGTGGGTATAAGGGGTTTGTGTCTCCTTAACGAGTCTAATTGGTCACAAAGGGAGTAACTTGGTCATAACGAGTTTGATTAGACCTTATTGGGTGTAATTGAGGTATAACAGGTCTTAGTTGTCTGTAATGGCTCGTTATTGCGTCATGTTGGTTTTCGTGGGTATAAGGGGTTTGTGTCTCCTTAACGAGAGTAATTGGTCATAAAGGGAGTAAGTAGGTAATAACGAGTTTGATTAGACCTTATTTGGTGTAAATGAGGTATAACAGGTCTTTTGTGGTCTGTAGTGGCTCGTTATTGGTTAATTTTGGTCTTCATGGGTATAAGGGGTATGTGTCTCCTTAACGAGTCTAAAATGGTCATAAATGGAGTAAGTAGGTCATAACGAATGTCATTAGACCATATTGGGTGTAATTGAGATATAAGGGGTCTTAGTGGTCCGTAATGGCTCGTTATTGGGTAATATGGGTATTCGTGGGTAAATGGGGTTTATCTCTTCTTAACGACCCTAATTGGGTGTAAATGAGGTATAACAGGTCCTAGTGGTCTGTAATGACTCGTTATTGTGTAATTTTGGTCTTCGTGGCTATAAGGGGTTTGTGTCTCCTTAACGAGTCTAATTGCTCACAAAGGGTACTAGGTCATAATGAGTCTAACTAGAATTTTTTTGGTGCAATTGAGGTACAATGGGTCTTAGTGGTCCGTAATGGCTCGTTATTGGGCCATTTTGGTCTTCGTGGGTATAAGGGGTTTGTCTTCTTAACGACTCTAATTGGTCATAATGAGTCTTATTAGACCTTATTGTGTGTAATTGAGGTATAACGGGTCTTAGTGGTCCGTAATGGCTCGTTATTGGGTAACTTTGGTCTTCGTGGGTATAGGGTGTTTATGTCTCCTTATCGAGTCTAATTGGTCATAATTGGGAGTAAATGGGTCAGAATGAGTCTGATTTGGCCTTATTAGGTGTAATTAGGCTCGTTGTTGGGTAATCTTGGTCTTCGTGTGTATAAGAGATTTCTTTCTCCTTAAACGAGCCTAATTGGTCATAATGTGAGCAAATGAGTCATAATGAGTCTGATTAGAACTTATTTGGTGCAATTGAGGTATAATAGGTCTTAGTGGTACGCAATGCCTCGTTATTGGGTGAATTTGGTCTTCGCGGTTATAAGGGGTTTGTGTCTTCTTAACGACTCTAATTGGTCATAATGAGTCTGATTAGACCTTATTGGGAGTAATTGAGGTATAACGGGTCTTAGTTGTCGGTAATGCCTCGTTATTGGTTAATTTTGGTGTTCATGGGTATAAGGGGTTTGTGTCTTCTTAACGAACGTAATTGGTTATAATGGGAGTAAATGGGTCATCATGAGTCTGATTAGATCTTATTCGGAGTAATTGAGGTATAAGGGATCTTAGTGGTCCGTAATGGCTCGTTATTGGGTAATCTGGGTATTATTGGGTATAAGGGGGTTGTGTCTCTTTAACGAGTCTAATTGGTCACAAGGGAGTAACTGGTTCATAACGAGTTTGATTAGACCTTATTGGGTGTAAATGAGGTATAATGGGTCTTAGTGGTCCATAATGGCTCGTTATTGCATCATTTTGGGTATAATCACAACTTGGGCTACCAAGCCTTGGGCTAATCTTGGCCTTCAATTCGGATCAAAATTCGAAGGTTTCCTTGGCTACTTGATGAATTGATGATTGATTCTTTCCGACAAGATTTTATCAAACCGTTAAGAGCATCATTGAACATCTTAGCTTTTGACCTTGTGATTGGTCCAATCTTCCATCTCAATGGATCTTCATCATCTGGGTCGTTGGATGGGTTCTCATCATTCCCCCTCTCTTGAATATGATTTGTCCTCAAATCTTCACCTGCATTAAAGGGGCTCAAATCAGAAACGTTAAAGACATCATGCACATTATACTCAACAGGCAAGTCAAGTTTGTAAGCATTGTCATTAATTTTCTGCATGATTTGCTTGTTTGCTTGTTGTTCATACTTCTTGGTGCGCTCTTCGATGTTGCTTTTCGCCTTCTCATGGATCTGTTTAACAAATTCAGCTTTCTTCTTGCCATCTAAATTCACTTGTTCACTTTACAGGTAAAGGAGTTAAATCCATTGGAGTTAATGGCTTAAAACCATACACAATTTCAAAAGGTGAAAACTTTGTAGCTGAATGAACATGACGATTATATGCAAACTCAACATGAGGTAAGCATTGCTCCCAAGTTTTGACATTTCTTCCAATAATGGAACGCAACAAAGTACCAAGAGTGCGATTCACAACTTCTGTTTGCCCATCAGTTTGGGGATGGCACGTTGTGGAAAACAAGAGTTTTGTTCCCAATTTCCCCCACAAGGTTTTCCAAAAGTAACTCAAAAATTTTGTGTGTCGATCTGAGACAATGGTTCTTGGCATTACATGCAACCTCACTATTTCTTTGAAAAACAAATCAGAAATATGTGATGCATCATTAGTTCGGTTGCATGCAATGAAATGAGCCATTTTGGAGAACCTGTCAACAACCACAAAGATTGAGTCTTTGCCTCCCTTGGTTTTTGGCAAACCCAACACAAAATCCATTGAAAGGTCAACCCACGGTTCACTTGGAATAGGCAAAGGAGTATATAAACCATGAGGTTGAACTTTTGATTTTGCTTGTTTGCAAACAACACAATTTTCACATATTCGTCCTACATCAACTTTCATTTTTGGCCAATAAAAATGTTCTTGTAAAATTGCCAAAGTTTTTGCCACGCCAAAATGACCCATAAGGCCTCCACCATGTGCTTCCCTAACCAAAAGTTCTCGCAAGGAAGAGTTAGGAATGCAAATCTTTGATTCCTTAAACAAAAACCCCTCATGTTTGAAAAACTTTTCAAAAGAACATTTTTCACATGCTTGAAAATTTTGTCCAAAATCGGCATCATTGTGGTACAATTCTTTGACTTGTTCAAAACCAAGAATTTTACAGTCAAGAGAAGAGAGTAAAGAGTATCTTCTTGAAAGTGCATCAGCCACAACATTTTCCTTACCTTTCTTGTATCGGATGACATAAGGAAATGTCTCAAGAAACTCAATCCATCGAGCATGCCTTTTGTTTAACTTATGTTGTCCCTTTAAGTACTTCAAGGACTCATGGTCAGAATGTATCACAAACTCTTTGGCCCACAAATAGTGTTGCCATGTCTTTAATGCACGGACCAATGAATACAGTTCTTTGTCATAAGTGGGGTAGTTCAAGGTCGCCCCATTCAACTTCTCACTAAAATAGGCCAATGGTTTACCTTCTTGCATCAAAACTGCACCTATTCCAACACCTGATGCATCACACTCAATTTCAAAGGTTTTATCAAAGTTGGGCAAAGATAACAAAGGAGCATGGGTTAAATGAAATTTAAGTTGTTCAAAAGCTTGCTCTTGTTCTTTGCCCCATTTAAAACCGACGTTCTTTTTAACGACTTCGGTGAGTGGTGATGCCAAAGTGCTAAAGTTTTTAACAAATCTACGATAAAAACTTGCTAGACCATGAAAACTTCGCACTTCACTTACACTCTTTGGAGTTGGCCAATCTTGGATGGCCTTTACCTTTTCTTCATCAACAGAAATTCCTTGTGAACTTACCATGTATCCAAGGAAAACAACATGATTGGTACAAAAGATGCACTTCTTCAAGTTTGCAAAAAGCTTTTCCTTCCTAAGCACACTCAAAACAGAAGTTAGATGTTCAAGATGATCGTCCAAACTTTTGGAGTAAATCAAAATATCATCAAAGTAAACAACCACAAACTTTCCAATGAAATCTCTCAAAACATGGTTTATTAGTCTCAGGAATGTACTAGGAGCGTTAGTTAAACCAAAGGGCATCACTAACCATTCATATAAACCATGTTTTGTTTTGAAAGCGGTTTTCCACTCATCACCCTCTCTCATACGGATTTGGTGATAACCACTTTTCAAATCAATTTTCGAAAATAATTTTGCACCATACAGTT